>JANAVB010027195.1:2835300-3435300 GCA_029216955.1 Iris pallida
TTTTTCAAATTTGAGTATGGGTATTTTTCGTCCAAAAAAAATATTCGGGTATCAAATTGTTACAAAAAAAAAAAGTTTAGAGTATTAAGTTGAAAAACATGAATAGTTGAGGGTATCAAGTTACAATTAAACAAAAAAAATCCCAATAGATGTACGCCCAATCACCTCTAGTTCAAGTGGGTGGGAGCATCCGTCCCAATGTCTGGATCAAGTCGGAGAGAACTTATATTCTTTCTATTTAATAAAAGGTAACCAAATTACAAAAACAGTAAAAAATAAATAGGTTATTGGATTAAGACAATCTAATCCTGACCAAATAAAATTTGAGTCCGAGTTGGAGTCCAAGCACGAGCTCGAGACGACGTGGGTGTACATATTTGATACCAACTTCTACCAAGTTCAATATAAATTAATTCATAGTTGAAGTTATTCTGGATCCTTTCCTTTCCGAAGTAACACTTAAGAAACAAAGCAATACAGAGCTAAGTATAAAAACGCATGAACCCCAAAAAAGAACAGAAAATTTGAAAAAGGTAATAAAAGAGTATTAAATTACATGGAAGATAACATGCTGGGAGAAATATAACAGGAGTAACATGTCGCCAACAGTGTTGATGACATGAGTGCATGCACTGATGACATGAGTGCATGCACTCATTGCGACATCGCTATAATTTTTTTTTAATTTTTTCTTCTTCATATTTTAGTGATGGAGAAGGCGGTATATTTGTTGACCGAAGTATTTGTTGACCGAAGTTATAGAGCACCCTCTACCACTCTGGCAAGAAAAAAAATTTACATTCATGTCGCCAAGTGTTGGCAACATGAGTGCATGCACTCATTCGCCAACTCCTTTGACGACACATTTCTTTTGTCGTAATATTTCAAAATATTATCTTCTCTATTATTTTACACTCTTTTGTTACATTTTTGAAAATTTTCTGTAAAAAGAATTCCATTTGAAGTTTAGTTTTGAGTGACTCCAAGCTTTTAAATGATCTTTAAGAGTACGTATGTAACATCTGTCCCATCCACACACTTCCCATATAATCCTGTTTTTCACTTCCTGAATGACTTGTTTACTTACGGTAAAATGGAGATGTGAAATTATTGAATAGTTTAATTCTCCTCAAACGATGAATCCCTTAAAGGAAAACTTTGAAAGTCATAAGAGATTTACTTATCTATATATTTCTTATTTTTAAGATCAATATATATATATATATATATATATATATATATATATATATTATATATATATATATATATATATATATATAGAGGGTCTATATAAATTCTTTTGTTTAAATTCATAAGAAGTAATGGACAAAATTTGTTTTAAATTCATAAGAAGTAATGGACAAAAAAAAGGAGCGTGCATATTAAGATCATTAAAGTCTCATTCATTTGTTCGATTGAAGTCACATAATCGAATAGTTTTTTTTTTAATTTTTCTTCCACATAATCGAATACTTTTTTTTAATTTTTCTTCCGCATATCTGAATACTCTCTCTTTTATTCACATATATGCATAACAAATTATAATTAAATTTAATTTAATATTCTATAAATCTTAATTAAAAAAATAAAATAAAATAATATATATATATATATATATATATAGATATATATATATATATATATATATATATATATATATATATATATATATACCAAATCTTATTTAAATATAAATATTTAAATTATATTTTGATATGATTAGAAAGAAGAGAAATTATTTTACGTGCAACACACGTGCTTTTTACTTGTACTATTATAAGGCGGCGTAGAAACGGCTCAAAAATGAGCCGTCTAAGTCATATGCATATCATCATTTAACTGAATTTATAAATTAGAAAATAACTACCTAAATACTCCACTAATTATTAAAAATAAAGGACTTAACCAAGTATTTACTTAATATAATATATTTAGAATTAAATAACTCTAAATCAAGTGGTTAAATAGAAAACATTTCCTTGATTGTTTGAGATCAATTCCCAGAATTATAATGAATTTTTTAAAGGTGTCCTTTTCTCCGGATGACGAGCAACGCCTAAGGGGAGGATCCGAATAGTGCCCATCCCCACGGGATCTCCCAAGTGTATCCAACGGGCTACACCCCACGGACTTTTTTTTATATAATGAATTCATATTTAATTTTTTATATTTTTTTTCCGGGTATCTAAAAACTCATGACCGGTCCTGTGTGAATTGTCATTATCCCTACTACCCTTCATGCCTTCGGCTGTTTTGTTTTGATTTTATCTCTGTCACCGGATGCAATTTATTTCTCATAGCTAGTAGCTTAATTAGTTCTATTTGTTAAGAAATGAGAACTGGACGTAATGTTTCAAACTTCCAATAATTAGTAGCTAGACCTTTCAAAAGTTTGAATTTACGAACCAGAAAGGAACTCCTAAATGTTAGGCATTTATCCTTTTTTTTTTTTTCCTTTTCTTTTACATGATAGCCTTATATTGCTATAAATAAAACTATAATCAAATTGACTAAACGAAGAACCGCGTTTGAGACTTGTCAACTAGATATGAAGCACAAGGCAAAAAGAGAATAACTTGTATGCCATGTTGAAGCATTACCCTTGCCAAGGAACCAAAGGCAAATCAACAAGGGAGGGAAAGCTTAGATTACTTCACTAGGACACTCCTCCCCCCCTATGGTGCTATCCCTTCCTTCACTTCAAGGACTCACACATAGTTGTTTCCATTATCTTCTCTTCGTGGGCGCTAGCGCTATGTTATGTTGTTCGCTTTTTTCAACTGAAATCGTGCGTACCGTCGCCCGTGCCCAAAGTTAATCATGCCAATACTCAAAGTACAAGTTCACGTCCAACCAATCCCAAGTCCATATCTCACCCGTCGTCTCCTACCTCCTAAACCCTTACACCTCCGTCCGGTCAAGCCGCAGGACGTCCGCACGAAGGGACACGATCATCGACGTCTGCTCGTGACCCGTTGCGTGCAAGGTCCTTCCGGGGACGGCCATGGCACCCGCAAAGCGACCGAGAGGCTCCTTTCTGCAATCGGCAACCGAGACCTCCGAGAACTCTACGAGCTCGTCGCGCATTCGTTACAAGGGAAGCAGGTATATATATATAGCGCTGCCAATTATATCAATCTTAATATTGAATGTTTAACATAATTATAAATGAATGTCTCATGTACGTACGTAGCGGGTGTTGGTGGTGTTATGTTCACTCGTGGCGTTCATACTGAACAACACAGAGTTTGCGATCAAACCAACCGAGCAAGCTGGTGGAGCAGACATTGGCCTCAAATGGAACTTTGGTTTGTTTCCAAAATTCTACTACACAAATTATTGTGCAAGCATAGAATCCTCACCATCTATATGTATATATATGTTCTTGCAGAATGGAAGACACCGCTGGTGTCTCTCGGAGAAGCCTTCAGTATCTACACAGCTCATGTCTACCAAGGAAAGATATACTTCCGGTAAAATAGTAGTGTTTTTTATACATTTTCCTAAAATAGTTTTAGGATCTAAGAAAATATTTGAATTTGTGTTTGTGTCTCTGTATTGTCCAGAAGAAGGTTTGGATTCCATTATGACGGTTGATTTGGGCTGACCGTCCAAAATGGAGACATAAACGCAAATTTTGAATGTTATGGAGACCTAAAAGAGATCCAACGGTCAGTCCAAGTCGAGACCCGGACTCCTTTTCTAGACAATATGGAGACCTAAATAGAAATTTTGAATGTTATACGAGCCCATAAAACTAAATAACCTTATAATATAAGTAGATGATGAACACTGCTAGCAGAATTTCATAATTAATTATAATTCTATTAATATATATATATCTGTTCTAAAACAGGAATAACAAGGCTCACATTTGGCCATTGCTCGATAATATGGAACAGCTAAGATTGGTAAGGAAAATCAAGAACTCAGTAACTTCGATCTCTCTTTATTTTTTCAGTAGTGCTAACTTTTTCTTCTTAATTACTATTATTTGAGCAGAGGATGGAAGGAACGGTGATGCTGATATTGGAGAAGATTGGACAGAATGTTCTTAAGGAGAAGACGAGAATGGACATCTTGAACTGCTTTCTAGGTTTACTAATAATCACTTCATCCGTGATCTTATGGAAGAATTTGTTTATGTAATTGTAAATTAAGATACAAACTTCAGCTGCAAGCATTAAATGACAAGATTAGATACATGAAATTAAGGTATTAATCCAGGCGGAGTTTGGTATTAATGTTGTTATTGTTGGAATTTTCTTCAAAACTTCGGATTAAAATCTGCAACAAAATAAACTAAATTAAAAGTTACCGGCCTCCGGAAAAGTCGCGCACGTAGCACTGCCCCTAAGAGTTAGTTCGGATCTATGTGCAGACTGAATCCGAACGCCCCTAGTGGTAAAATCTCCGCGCCACCAGAATCTCGTTGCCGCACACGACGTCGAGAGAATGACCCCGACTTAGATCCGCCCAGAGCAACAACAAAAAATAGCAGCGATCTTGAGAAGACGAGAATTTCAGAGAGGTTAAATTTTTCTGTGTAGTGGATGAAGGAATGGGACAGGGTATATATAGACATTTTCCAACGTAGGAGAATAATGGTAGATTAATGAGCCAATTAAAACGAACGTTACAAAATATTTTTCAGCACACGGTTCATTAACCTGGACGTAATTTGAATAGTGAACGTTGCGGAATTTAAAAAATTTGTAACGGTTAGAAGTCTTAGAAAGGAGCAAAAAATCTTTTAGGGTCTCGGCACGAACCCGAAGAGAAAATCGAATCGGCATTCGGCGTGCGCGTGGGGCCCGTAGGCCACCCACATAATTTCAATGAAGCCAAAGTGAGCAAAGGAATATAAGCACACACAATTCCTTGGCTCCAGCCGATGTGGGACTATTATGTACATGAAATTGAGCTTTTGCTCAAAAGCAAAGCAGCAGCAACAATCCCGCCCCCAAAAGCTCAAGTTCCAAGAAAATAGAAGGAAGGAAAATAAGAAAGAAGTAAGAAAATTTCTGGGCAGTTGTATACTATGCATAAATGAGATGGACTACAGCCTTGAGTCTCACGTAGTAACTATTGTCTTTGTCTGAAGAAGAGCTTGATAGACTACGCCTTGAATCAGTCTTCTTGAACTAGACTCAAAAAATAGCACACATAGTACGCTAGAGGTACTTGGGCCTATCGGGTGGCACGTTTGGTTGGCCATGCGCACTTTTACACATTCATGAGAGTTGTTTAGGATCGTCCTGTCCTATAGTTGCGGCCCTCACGACCTCTCATATAAGTAAGTCCTCAAGGGTTGGTGATAGGAATCGACCCTGCATATCATGTTTGGACTTATTAAGAGTTTAAACTCACCATATCCATATCACAAAAGGAACACTGTCACCATAGGGATGAGGTATAAATGTACACATGTACAGCCTCCTGGGCTTTTATTTTAAAGAGAATTTAATCTCAGGTCAGTGTTCCATAATAGTCACCTGGTCCAGCTTTTTTCTACCCATTGAACCGGCTTCTTGGGATCTCCAGTCAGATCGGTTGGGTTGCCACTGCTGGTGACTATAATATGGGCTTAACCCCATCCCCCTCGATGATTCTAGGATCAATGTCCTAAACTGACCATTCGTCAAGTGGTCTGCAAGGTTCTTTTCTGACTTTATATAGTCAAGAACCACATATCTGCCAAATAGGCTTTTTATTGACTTGAACCCCAGCTGTAGGTGCCTGTTCATCTTAGCATTCACAGAATCATGCTTTAGTAGTTCAATAACAGATTTATTATCACAGTTTATGAAAATTGCAAGAACAGGATGAACAAAAACAGGTATATGCATAATAAGATTTCTAAGCCATTCGGCTTCTGTACATGTAGTATCCAAAGCTATCATTTCAGAGTTCATAGTACTTTTGGCAATGATAGTTTGTTTACATGATCCCCATGAGATCGTAGCTCCTACTAGAGTAAAAACATATCCAGTTGTAGATTTCACATCATGTGAATAAGTTACCCAATTTGCATCTGAGTAACCTTCTACGATATCAGGGTGTCTAGAATAATAAAGTTTATAATCTAGAGTTCCTTTAAAATATCTAAATACTCTGTCCAATACAGTCCAATGTGACTGATTTGGGTTACTAGTATATCTACTTAATCTCCCAATAGCAAATGCAATGTCGGATCTTGTCCTATTTATTATGTATATAAGGGACCCAATCAATTGTGAATATTTATGTTGTTTTATAGGTGATCCTTCATTCTTCTTGAGAACAACATTATTGTCATAAGGAGTTAGGACAGATTTTTTGTCAAAGTACTCAAATTTTCTTAGCATTTTCTCAATTGAATGTGCTAAGGATAGAGTATAACCCACTTTCCTTTTGGACATTTGCATTCCTAAGATCTGAGTTGCCTCACCTAGGTCTTTCATATCAAACTGGTTAGATAAATAATTCTTAGTGTTGTTTATCAGTTCCAGCGAAGATCCTAGAATAAGGATATCATCAACATAGAAGCATAAGATAACACAACTTCCATTTGTATTTTAAGAATACAAACATTTATCATATTCATTTGGCACAAAACCAAATTCTATAATAACTTTGTCAAATTTGTTGTGCCATTGCTTGGGAGCTTGCTTTAGGCCATAAAGAGATTTTACTAATCTACAAACCTTATTTTCTTGGCCTTTAGCAATAAAACCTTCAGTTTGCTCCATATAGATCTCTTCTTCTAAATCTTCATTTAAAAATGCTGTCTTTACATCCATTTGATGGATCAACAAGTCATAGATGGAAGCTAATGTTAGAAGGGTTCTAATAGAAGAAATCCTAGCAACAGGAGAGTAGGTATCAAATTAATATAATCTTTTTTTCTAGGTAAAACCTTTGGCTACTAGCCTAGCCTTTTATTTTTCTATGGTACCACCGGCTCTAAGTTTCTTTTTAAAGATCCACTTACAACCTATGGATTTACTACCTAAAGGTAGGTATGCTGAAAACTAAGTATTATTCTCCATAATGGAGTTGTACTCATTGTTAATAGCTTCTTTCCAGAAAGGGGCATCAGGAGAGGATATAGCTTCTTCATAAGTTGAGGGATCACCCTTTATCAAAAATGTCACGCCTCGATCCGGAATCACCCGAATCATCGTCCTCGCTGGAGCGTGATACCGCACGAGCCTGGAATTGCGCTCGTGCAAGGCAAGATAACAAGTTCTCAAATGGTTATCTTTGAGTTGAACGTTAACAACGAAAGGCAAAACAGAGTATACGAAAATGATTCACTTTATTGATATTCGAAATCAGATTACAAAGGCTTTCGATAGCCCAACGAAATTTGCCAGATTGGCTACAACACTCAAGTTCTCTCTTGCCCACAAAGGATTTCGCCGTTCCATACATCATGCCTTCTATATCTCGGCCGCATCAATCCTGTCGCGAGTCCGAGCGTCAATACGATCGCACGCTTCAATACGCTTCGACATTTCCAAGCCTCAACGCGTTCAAGCGAAGCTCCGTCGCGAGCAGACCAATCCCTGAACTTGCTAGCAAACTAGTGGGGGATTAGTACTTTCGTCCTCGTTGTACTGATCAAAAATCTACTTAATAAACCGACATTTAGTATTGTATTGATTTATGCAAACATACAATTTAGTTCTCTTTCTATGTTCTCCTTAGGATGAGTTCATGGCATATTCGAAGACTGTAAAGCATGGCAAGCATGTTATTCAAATTGCATAAGTAAACAGGCAAGCAATCTCGTGTTTAATTTGTGGCACAACTTAGCAATATCGACGCACTCGCCCTTGCACCGACGCAAGGTGAATACGCCTATTTGTTTTCCTTGTCATGTTATAAGTGCTCGCTATTCAGGATCCGTCCATACAGGATATATGCATACCTTACACTTCCAAACCCGTCGCCCTTAACTATAAGAAGGTCACTAGCTTTTCGGGCTAGAATGGACTTATATTTATCGAATCGAAACATAAGACGATGTTAACTCTGTGCGGTTGCTAACCAACATCAGATGCCATCGAAATAATCGCAGAAAGTGGCTTATCACATTCACCAGACGGTCGCTACCCATCTAAATAAAGTGCACCAATAATACCGTAAACGAATCCCTCCTAGGCCGAACGGTCCCAGCGCCCTGGCGCGTCGCGTTCGAGGGAATACCCATGCACGGGCTTTTATATCTTTAAGTCCATTTGACCATGCAACGAGTCTAATCTTTCATACAACCAAGCAAGTTCGCTTATCTCTATTTCAATTGGCACAACGCCCGAATGTTCTCATCGAACGCCCGAAGGCCGCGAACATTTCGAAGGGCACTATGCCGCATTATCATCTCGTATTTCTTCCGTTAACTTTCTATGTTCTTACGTTTTATACTTCGTTTTAATGTTCAATGGCATTATGCCTCAACTCAATGTTCATCAACCGAACGACCCGAAGGTCCCGAACACCTTTCGAGGCATTATGTCATATCCGACAGTTCTGTCACATTCATGCCACAACTGTATTCTTTCGTAACGAAGCCATCTTTTATGATCTTATGCACATAGGCACGTTTCGACACATTTATCATCTATCCTTCGCGTCGTGCACTTGCTGCACGCGTTGAAGCCGTATTTCCATGCTCTAGTAATCAATGTTCGTGGCTTGCGCGCTAGGGCACGGTATGGTTCGTGTACTAAGGCACTCGCCGAGTACAGTTATCCCATGTTATTACGGCTTGCACACCGAGGTGCTCGCCTTTGCGATATTCAATGTTCCATAGCGACTCGTACGTCTGTCGTACGATTCATTTCAATTGTTCTATCTTAGTGTTCGACACACACTACGTTTATCTCTCTATCGAGCCACGCCCGTGGCGTTTATAGGTTAACTCAGCATTCAATGATATATATTTTACTTAAGCATGACGGAGTAGGAAAGAGAGTTAATGTCCCCCCACCTTGAATCAATGTGCCTTGTCGTTTCGCCGAGCCGTTGTGGCTCAATTTTATAACTTCGTTGCACGGGCAACTCTCCTGACTTAGCCATTCGAGCACTTCGTGCTTATTAAATTATACTTTCGATTTGCCTTAGCGTGCCAACGCTTTCGTCCGTCGCAAGGCGACGATTTGCTTTCGCGGACCCCATACTGAATAAGGCAAAAGATCGACCTCTAACATTTCAGCATAAACGTATAGCCTGCACATGAAACCAACTAAAATCAATACTTGCATCAATTCGGACTTGCACATTGGTCGATTCGATTTCTTAGAATCTTCGAGCCGTCTCAACGCACTTATCCTTCGAGGCAATACGGCGCTTTGCATCGATTCACTCGATGCATTCTTTGGAACAAGGCAACTCTTTACATCGGCTTAGTTTGATGCGTTGCTCAGGACAACTTAACACTTGCATCGTTATTACTCGATGCGTTCCTCGGGTCGATACATTTCTCGGGACAACATAACTCTTGTATCGATTCACATTGATACGCAATCGGGTCAACGTTACTCTTCGAGTCAACGACTCAGCATAATGCACCGTGCGGAGCGGGACATTACATAATATACCACTCAAAATAAGGTTCGTCCCGAACCGAAACCAATACTAAATTTCCAAGGGTTTCATTAGATCGTTCCACGATCTCGTCTCACTATCGTTTGGATCGTACAACTTTGTTTGAAATCATACACATATTTTAGGCGTCCCACCAATATATACATTTCAGCCAAGCTCAGTTGTAAGATATCAAAACAACGCTAACATGTAACTCTTATTCTCGATAACTTGACATCTCGTATTCTCGATCGAACTTGGCTCTATTATTTGTTCTCACAATTCTATCGCATATGCATATTGATACATACACGATCCTCCAACGGAAGTCAAGGCACACGATGCGATTCAAAAATCGCATTTCTCACTTTGTATGTTTCATCGAGACTATCAATTCTATGCGTTACGTCAAGCCGTCGCGCATCCAATCACAACGAGTCTCCGCAACGCCTTGCGTTCGACGTCATTATCCAATGATTTTTGATGTTTCACTTCGTATCCTATCTCGACATGATTCTCTTTTGTTGACTTGCAAAAGCATCAACATTCAGGACTACGTCCATTAGGTGACTTACCTAGACACCGTGCTCATATCCTTCCGACGCAAGTTTAAATTGACATTGCACAAAGGCCACAATCTATCCGACATAACAGTTTACATCAAGGCGACGGTGCTCAAGGCAACGATCGTCTTGGCACGAAGGTCTTTCCGACACGTCTTACGTTCGATTCCTAACGAGTAGGAATTTCACTAGCCAAATTCATAACTTATCCGTCTTGCAACATCGAACAAAAGCTTCGATTCACGCAAGCTCAATTGCAAGGTGAATCTGAATCTAACGACATGCCTCGTAAGTCATTCCCTTATCGTTCCCTCTCGTGCCTAGCACGATTCTCACAATCGCCTATATGAATTACCAAGTTCGTTGGTGAATTTCAAGTTTGATCGTCGACCAACATAACCACTCAAATATTCATCCGGCGAATACTCAAATCTAACTATATCATTCTAAATCGAAAGTTGTTCCAACAATCCTCGATTGCCTAAACTTATCGTCAACATGCACCATATTGTATTTGTTATCGATGCAATCTCATATGCGATATCGCATGGGTCATCTTACGGTCTGCAATATTCAATTTGATTTGGCGGTCAAGTCTTCTAGGGGCAGCTGCCCCGAAGCTACACTCGATAATTGTGGATCATCACCAAAGGACAGTTTACTACGAACCATGCTATATCTTATTTCGGAGCCAAATCACGTTCCGACGATTTCTATGCGACTACCCAAATCCGTACATAACCATTTCTATCGGCGCAACTGATGTGCAACTATCCTCCGAGTAAAGTCATGCACGGCCGTCGATGATTCTGTAATTTTTAAAACATCTGCTCGTATCGAATTCGAGTCTATCTTATTTCGCGGTCGACACACGAGATGCTATACACATCGAACAATCGTCGATGACTTATAGTCTCGTCTTTGATCAATCAAAAAATTTATAATCAACCAAGTTCGTTCATTCTCGTATCGTTACTTACAAAATTCCATAGCACGAAACACACTCTATTTTTGCATTCTCACATCGCTTACGTTTCCTTACGTATCGATCTCGATACGCCGTATCCATTTCGATAACATAAGGGTCAACTTTGAATCCGTTTCAACGTCAACTTAACTCGCATTGCATACATCCAAGTTCGCAACGAACTTTTCCATACGCATCGACTCGTTCTCCGATTTGCCGCATCCCGCTATACTTCGATCGCGTAACTGAGTTACCGATTATCCAACATCGAACCCTCAACTCATACGATCTCGCCCTCTAAGTTTCGCGTGTTTTTCAGTCATACTCGAATGAGTTTCGCCGCAACGTAACCAACTATTTCTTAGGCACGATTACTCGCATCAACCAACTCTTCACCGAAGTCACACATCGTGTGATTCGATTGAAATTCACATCGTCCAACATTTCTATTGAAATTACAAGTCATGCGATTCGATTCGCCTCACCCAACATTTCAATAGGGATCGCAAGTCGTGCGATTCGATTTCAACGTTTCGAGTTTCCTATCCTGTCGATCCGATTGTTGTCTCAAGGCATAATCGTTTCGCTAGTTCCCGTCATTAGATCGACACATAAATTTTTTAATCGACGTATCATTCAATGTTACAAGTCCCGCTTTATTGTTCTAACCGAATGTCACCCCCAGTTTCCAGAAACAGGGGTATTTTTGTCATTTTTTATTTTTAAATTATTTTGGAATTATTTATTTATTTATTGTAATATTTTGGGGTTATTTGAGTCGGGTTCGAATTTCAACTCATTCCAACTTGTATCGGGGACCCGGGGTAGTTTTGACTCTAGCGGGCCCACACACTAGTTAGGCATGGCCCACATAATATTAATTTTAGTCCACATGATATTAATTTTAGTTAGTGACTAGACTAATTATTTTGGTTAGTATTAATATGGATTAGTGTTTTAGGATTGACCAAACTACCCCTGACTTAACCCCTTACCAATGTATTAGTAAATAGACTAGAAAAGGGGCTTTTGGACTTTTTCTAATAGGACAAAACTACCTTTATGGCCAGCCACAATAAGGATAGGGTTGAGCCTCCCATTTGTCATTATCCATCTATTTTTCTCTTTCTTGTTCTTCCCCAAATTTCTAGAGAGCAAATCCCTATCATTTTTCCACCAAATCAACTCCTTCTTCCACCAAATCTTCTTCTTTTCTCCTCTACTCCATGAAAGGAGGAAGCTACCCAAGTTTGGGAGGATTCGGAGCTCGTTCGTGTCCTTTTGGAATCTCTACGTGTCGGTGTCGCTCCGGGAAGGCTTTTCTTCGATTCGATCTACCGGGAGGTATAAATTTCTTCTCCTTTTCATTTCCTCATGCATATAGGTCTATTTTGAATCCACAGGAATGACCCCCATGGTTTTATCTCCATTGTGTCCATTTTGTGTCCTTTTGGAGGTTATAGGAGTATCCTTTGTGTTGTGGATGTGTTCATGTTACATATATAGATTTATATATATATATATATTGTAATGAGAGTGTATCTATATTTATATATGTAATAAATGGTTCATAATGATTATATAATCAAAGTTTGTGAGTGTGGTTCCTCATATTATTATTGCTATTATTGTTGTGGATAATTAGGATATATATTGTGTATTCTTTTGGCTCAAACTATTTAAATCTGTCATGAATTTTATCCACGTTTTTAATTTCAGCCATAACTTAGAAATATCATAACTTCTAGCTCAAAGCTCGGTTTAATCTTTCGTTTTTTCTAAAAGAAGCGTATTGAAGTTAGCTTTCCAAAAACATGTATTAATAGGCCTAATTCTTCCTGTAACTTTCTGGAGAATTATTTGAGTGTCAGCTGTACGAAAGACAAATGCGTTCTCGGTGTTTTCGTGATTCCGGGAGTTTTCGGAAACGAAAATGCGATCCGTTTGAAGTTTCGGAAAGCTAACACATAGATATATAACATAATTTAATCCTAGAATTTAATTCATGCTGAGTTGATACAGTATTGATTATTAGTAGGAGTTACTATTCGACATATGTATTTTGTGCACCCTTGTGTGTAATATAATGTTCTATTTGATTTTAACCCATGTTAATGTATATACATTATGTAACTAAATAGAGAATACAAGCATGAGTAAATAGTTAAATAAATGATGTATGAGGTGTAAGTATCCTATCTAATGTAAGCATGTATAAGTATGGCTTGTAATGAATATGTAGGTTCCATAGTATGTAATGTATGGTACATATAGCAGTGCAAGAGAATAAATGAATGATGAATGAATGCAAGCATGAATGTAATGTAATAATAGATGTAATGTATGCAATATACAAGTTAATGAAATGTAATGTTCTATGTTAACACAAATCCTATATTACCTCATGTACCCCTTACACTATGTTGACACTATCACACTTGACACTTTGTTCACTTACACTTTGACACTCTTTGATATGTATACACTATGTATGCCCATTTAACCCTCACTTGCCCCTTTGCCATGTTCACATACACACACATAGCCTCTTAAATAAGTATTTATGAATATAGTTAAC
The DNA here is from genome assembly GCA_029216955.1 of Iris pallida. Lineage (NCBI taxonomy): Eukaryota > Viridiplantae > Streptophyta > Magnoliopsida > Asparagales > Iridaceae > Iris > Iris pallida. The sequence continues at coordinate 2,848,979 of JANAVB010027195.1, forward strand.
TTAGCTATGTATGTATATTATATATATGGTAGCATATTGTATTGTAATATATAAGTTTATATAGCCATTGAAATGCCATGATTATAGACCTAATGTTGAATACCAATATATGCACTTGTATATATGTGCAGACATGTATAGCTTAAAGTAATAGATTACCTAGTGTATATCTACTGTGAATTCTTGCCTATTTGAATATTGAATAATTGTATGCTATATAGAGTTGGGTGTATGTTGGCTTGTATAGCCTTGTATTGATGTGTGTTTGCTAGGATAGTCTTGGTTAGGCCTAGTAAGACTTGCTGGGTTAGGACATGACCTAGTTTGACCTAGTTTGATTAGTGTAGTTGACCAGAGTTGACCAAGGGTTGACTTTGGCCTAGTTGACCTAGATTCATGTAGAATGTATTGTAGTGCTTTATATTACCCTTCTGGACATGTTGTGACGTGTGTTGTTCTAATTAGGAGCCAGACACCTCTTCTCGGACAGTATCTTTACCTTGGACATTCAGATATCAGGCGAGTACATTCACTGATAGTTTTCATTGTCTTGATATCTACTATATCCGATTCAGTCGTAGTGTTTTACTTGATTCCCGACACAATGGTTCACGGACTAGTATACATCGGATCCTGTCATGAAATGTTATTCCTGGACTTTCTTGGTATATGGGTATGAGATATTTCTGTGTTCCTGTACTTGTATAGACATTGATTTGGGAGTGGACTGGCCCCCTGCTCTCGAACCCTGTGTCATGACGTGCCATGTCCGGATTCGTGATACTACTCGGGTATGGGAGAATTATTAGGGGTTATGTGATCAAAGCCTCCCTGTCACTATATTTTGCTAGCGCCACCCTCACCTCACGTAGGGTGTAGCAGATACCCCGTGCCGGTTATCCAGGTTGGACGGCATGTCTCTCCGTTGAGGTCACCGCGGATTGCCGGGCCAAGTGGATAACCTTCTCTTGCTTCCTAGCCGATCATATTTCGCCCTAATAGTTCAAATCACTTTTTATTTATTTGTTGTCATATCTTACATTCCAGTTCACCTTTACTTACTGTACTTTCACCATGCTATGATTCATTTCTTATATGCTCTACCTGCCTTTTATACTGTACCATGATGATGGGACTAGGTTCTGTTCGAAGGAAGGGTTACAACCCCGGTCCTTGTTTGGTTTAAGGGTTGTAACTCGACTTTCAAATGGTTTCCAAGTCGCCTATATTCTTTGTCTTGTATCTCATTATTACCGTCTCTTATAGTATTTCTCAATTCATATGGAACTGCTGTTGGTGTTTGTACTTGCTCATTTTTCTGACAGGATACGTTGACAAATTTTACAGATAGCTTGGAAATTGCCTGCTAGCCTAGAGGAGACCCATTACAGGTTGTTTAGTTAGCTATTCTCAGTTGTCTGGAGTTGTATTTATTTTATGGATTACTGTATTTGAGCTTTGAGATGTATTCTGAGTTTGTATCTTAGACACTTAGATTTCTCTATGTTGTACCTCTTTTGGATTTCATGTTTTATCTATCTTCCTTTATGCTCTATCTTAGATGTGATTGAGTTTACATTCTGCTATGTCACCCCCATTCGGGGAGTATAAACTGTTTAGTCTTATACTGTTAGATGCATTGAGACCTAGGACAGCGTTCTACCGTCGACACTGCGGCGTAGGCTGGGCGTTGTTACGTTCTCGTGCCCTAACCCTAGGGTGCGGGTCGTGACACATTTTTAGTGGTGGCCCATGCAGGTCGAGACTAAAAGTGTAGTGGTATTCGAACTAGAGTACCACTACAGCCTGCAGTAGGATTAGAATATATTTTGAAGGTACTCAATCACAGTTAGGACCCTTGAGAGATTCCCGGGACGACCCTTGAGAATCTTATTTAACTTCGATTTGAAAACTCTTTTTCCTTGATTGATTTATCTTTACTTTCTGCTATTGAATTTAATTTTGATGGATTATTATTGAATTTGAGTTTGTATTTATTGATTTTGAAGGATGATTATTGAATTTTAAATTTTGATGATAGCTGTTGCATCCGAGTTTGTATTTTCATGGATTTTTGTTCATTTTTGGATTTTGATGTTCGTTGATAAATTTGAATTAATTTTTGAGTATTCATTGTTGATTTAAATTAATTTTGTCAAGATAAAATTATATGGGCTAGGTCATCTAAGTTATGGAGTCTAGTCTTCTACAGTCATATTAGCCAGCATGGTGAGGACATATAGTTTGACTTGGATATATCTCTCGGGTGTGGGAATTTAAGGGTTTCGCAGCCAAGCTAGCGGCATCGCGAAAATGTTAAATACCATGATCTTAGAGGTATGTGCCTAAGTCGAGGACTCTGTGATTATCGTAGCCTTGCTTACTAGTATGACGAGGATTTAGTGTACCATGATTTTGGACAGACGCATATGATTATCAGATTGTACCTTAAATGTTTTCGAAACATGTTTTCTCTACTTTTGTTTCTGTCCTTCAAAAAAAAATTTAATTATTAATTGTTTTGTTTTGTTTGCTTCTCATTATTTAACTTAAGAGTAGGTTTGTCTGTTTTTATAAACCTTTGCGTAACTTCTTGCTATGAGTTTCTTCTTAATGCAATGAATCGATAATTTTGCTAGACTTTATCTTGGATTTGATAATTTAGCTCTGGATTTTAAAATGGTTCTTCTTTAAATAGATAAGCAAAACAGATTTTATCGTTATTTCTTCCTTCCTATTATTTTTGTATTAAATAATAATAATAAAACTGTCTTGATTACGTCAATCACCTGCTTGCAATCTTGGTAGGAATCTAAATGTTAGTCTTAACGTAGAAATAATTTTTTTTATATTAGGTCATGAGAATATGTATATGAATATATATAGCAGACACTTTGACTAACACATATGCATGCTACACTTGATTTTTTCACCTATCTAAATACATATTAATATGTTGTTGATGTTTAAATTGTCAAAACTCCAATATTTCTGGTTCTCTGCTTTTCCATGTTTAAATTCGTAATTTAAATATAAATTTCATATTATTAGTTATGTTTACATCACTGCACATGTATGTTATACGTGGGGTTTCAATTCAAAATTTTGGTTGAGTTTTGTGTTTAAATTTATAAAATCTGAGACTGTGTGCATGTTAACCCTTGATGCGGGATTCCAAATGTTAGTTCAAATTGCTGTTTTATTTCTTAAATGTAATATTTGAGCTATATACCTTGTGGGAAGTAGGGATATAAATTTAGGTTTCATATTCTTACATGTTAGTTGTGATAAACATTGAGTTGGTTTTTAATGTTCAAATTTCTCCAAAATCCTGAAAACTAGTTACATGTTAACATTTTTACATTGATTTCCATGTTTAGTTAAATTTCAGATTTAACATGTAATATTGAACTGTGTGCATAGATAAATGTATGGATAGTATGTTAGGGTTTCATTTCTATCATGTTAGGATGTATTAGGACCATTGAGATGGGTTGCGATGTTTCAAAACCCTAAAATCTGAGACTGCATTATGTTAATATTTCACTGTTTTAAATGTTAGCTTATTTTCAGACTTTGCATGTAAATGCTGAACTAAAACTGGGTTTAACCTTTCAATACTAGGCTATAACCCTGTACAAGGACACACACACCCTCTTTATATATATATGTATAAGGTTAGCCATGCATGTTATGAGTAAATAAGTTGTGTATTGTAGATTGTTTAACCAATATGCCATGATTAGTGTAACTTGATAGCCGTTGTTTTGAAACCCAATTTCTCATATACAATTTTATGTATATTTCGTCTACACACATGCCTACTATCTTACCATATTAACCTGTTCACATACACCCATACACACACAAACTATATAACATTACATAATGCCAGCTTTTCCCTCTCTAACGCTCTATATATATATATTGTGATTGGATTTCAATGCAAGTGACTTTCAATTCTTTAACTTTGAAATAGATTTTTCTGTACCCTTTTAGATTATTGGAAGTTACCTTTCTTATTTTTATATATTTTTTTATGAGTACCAGCTTTCACATAGGATGGTAGACTGTCTTATAGTTTTGATGATTTGTTATTTCTGTATCTTTTTCAGTTTAGCACTCTAGATTTCTTGTGTGTTTGATACCCTATGACCGTCTTGGTTTAGCATGACTAGTATACCTAGATGAGACTTTCACTACCACCGTATGCAATGACCCTGTATGTCGTCCTTTTGATCACATGATTTGTTTTAATCTGGGACTTTGATTGTGGGGGTTTGACCTAGAGGGAGTATGGACATTTTAATTTCGAGGATAAAATTTTTCTAAGGTGGGTAGACTTGTAACACCCAATTTTCTAAAATGAGAGTAATTTTGAAATTTTGTAATTTTAATCATTTATTGATTTGACATTTAAATCATGATATAATTTTTGGTAATTTTTTAAATCATTTTAAAACTATTTAAAATCTTGACTTGTAATTTTGATATTTTGCTAGTGAAACCCTAGAGACTGTTTGAAAGTAGAGCCTAACCATGTGATTAGGATGTTTTAATGTCATTTCTGGCCTAAGAATATTTTGCATTTGACCTCCTTGAATTATTTTGATATTTATTGCGTTGGTGATTGTTAATTTTGACCTTTGATAGGTGTGATGGTTTTGTGTCCGTATTGGATACGTATCAGTTTTTATTATAAATATTTGATGTGCCTCAAGGAGATTTTTTTCTTGCTGATTTTTTTTGAAAAGTATTTGAATGAGATTGTTTTCTGCATGTGTTTCCTGTGATTGCTTTGTTTTAATTTCGAGGACAAATTTTTTTTAAGGTGGATAGATTTGTCACCCCCAGTTTCCAGAAATAGGGGTATTTTTGTTATTTTTCATTTTAAAATTATTTTGGAATTATTTATTTATTTATTGTAATATTTTGGGGTTATTTGAGTCGGGTTCGAATTTCAACTCATTCCGACTTGTATCGGGGACCCGGGGTAGTTTTGACTCTAGCGGGCCCACACACTAGTTAGCATGGCCCACATAATATTAATTTTAGTCCACATGATATTAATTTTAGTTAGTGACTAGACTAATTATTTTGGTTAGTATTAATATGGATTAGTGTTTTAGGATTGACCAAACTACCCCGACTTAACCCCTTACCAATGTATTAGTAAATAGACTAGAAAAGGGGCTTTTGGACTTTTCCTAATAGGACAAAACCACCTTTATGGCCAGCCACAATAAGGATAGGGTTGAGCCTCCCATTTGTCATTATCCATCTATTTTTCTCTCTCTTGTTCTTCCCCAAATTTCTAGAGAGCAAATCCCTTTCATTTTTCCACCAAATCAACTCCTTCTTCCACCAAATCTTCTTCTTTTCTCCTCTACTCCATGAAAGGAGGAAGCTACCCAAGTTTGGGAGGATTCGGAGCTCGTTCGTGTCCTTTTGGAATCTCTACGTGTCGGTGTCGCTCCGGGAAGGCTTTTCTTCGATTCGATCTACCGGGAGGTATAAATTCCTTCTCCTTTTCATTTCCTCATGCATATAGGTCTATTTTGAACCCATAGGAATGACCCCCATGGTTTTATCTCCATTGTGTCCTTTTTGTGTCCTTTTGGAGGTCATAGGAGTGTCCTTTGTGTTGTGGATGTGTTCATGTTACATATATAGATTTATATATATATATATATATATATATATATTGTAATGAGAGTGTATCTATATTTATATATGTAATAAATGGTTCATAATGATTATATAATGAAGTTTGTGAGTGTGGTTCCTCATATTATTATTGCTATTATTGTTGTGGATAATTAGGATATATATTGTGTATTCTTTTGGCTCAAACTATTTAAATCTGTCATGAATTTTATCCACGTTTTTAATTTCAGCCCTAACTTAGAAATATCATAACTTCTAGCTCAAAGCTCGGTTTAATCTTTCATTTTTTCTAAAAGAAGCGTATTGAAGTTAGCTTTCCAAAAACATGTATTAATAGGCCTAATTCTTCCTGTAACTTTCTGGAGAATTATTTGAGTGTCAGCTGTACGAAAGACAAATGCGTTCTCGGTGTTTTCGCGATTCCGGGAGTTTCCGAAAACGAAAACGCGATCCGTTTGAAGTTTCGGAAAGCTAACACATAGATCTATAACATAATTTAATCCTAGAATTTAATTCATGCTGAGTTGGTACAGTATTGATTATTAGTAGGAGTTACTATTCGACATATGTATTTTGTGCACCCTTGTGTGTAATATAATGTTCTATTTGATTTTAACCCATGTTAATGTATATACATTATGTAACTAAATAGAGAATGCAAGCATGAGTAAATAGTTAAATAAATGATGTATGAGGTGTAAGTATCCTATCTAATGTAAGCATGTATAAGTATGGCTTGTAATGAATATGTAGGTTCTATAGTATGTAATGTATGGTGCATATAGTAGTGCAAGAGAATAAATGAATGATGAATGAATGCAAGCATGAATGTAATGTAATAATAGATGTAATGTATACAATATACAAGTAAATGAGATGTAATGTTCTATGTTAACACAAATCCTATATTACCTCATGTACCCCTTACACTATGTTGACACTATCACACTTGACACTTTGTTCACTTACACTTTGACACTCTTTGATATGTATACACTATGTATGCCCATTTAACCCTCACTTGCCCCTTTGCCATGTTCACATACACACACATAGCCTCTTAAATAAGTATTTATGAATAAAGTTAACTTAGCTATGTATGTATATTATATATATGGTAGCATATTGTATTGTAATATATAAGTTTATATAGCCATTGAAATGCCATGATTATAGACCTAATATTGAATACCAATATATACATGTGTATATATGTGTAGACATGTATAGCTTAAAGTAATAGATTACCTAGTGTATATCTAATGTGAATTCTTGCCTATTTGAGTATTGAATAATTGCATGCTATATAGAGTTGGGTGTATGTTGGCTTGTATAGCCTTGTATTGATGTGTGCTTGCTAGGATAGTCTTGGTTAGGCCTAGTAAGACTTGCTGGGTTTGGACATGACCTAGTTTGACCTAGTTTGATTAATGCAGTTGACCAGAGTTGACCAAGGGTTGACTTTGGCCTAGTTGACCTAGATTCATGTAGAATGCATTGTAGTACTTTATATTACCCTTCTGGACATGTTGTGACTTGTGTTGTTCTAATTAGGAGCCAGACACCTCTTCTCGGACAGTATCTTTACCTTGGACATTCAGATATCAGGCGAGTACATTCACTGATAGTTTTCATTGTCTTGATATCTACTATATCCGATTCAGTCGTAGTGTTTTACTTGATTCCCGACACGACGGTTCACGGACTAGTATACATCGGATCCTGTCATGAGATGTTATTCCTGGACTTTCTTGGTATATGGGTATGAGATATTTCCGTGTTCCTGTACTTGTATAGACATTGATTTGGGAGTGGGCTGGCCCCCTGCTCTCGAACCCTGTGTCATAACGTGCCATGTCCGGATCCGTGATACTACTCGGGGATGGGAGAATTATTAGGGGTTATGTGATCAAAGCCTCCCTGTCACTATATTTTGCTAGCGCCACCCTCACCTCACGTAGGGTGTAGCAGATATCCCGTGCCGGTTATCCAGGTTGGACGACATGTCTCTCCGTTGAGGTCATCGCGGATTTTCGGGCCAAGTGGATAACCTTCTCTTGCTTCATAGCCGATCATATTTTGCCCTAATAGTTCAAATCACTTTTTATTTATTTGTTGTCATATCTTACATTCCAGTTCACCTTTACTTACTGTACTTTCACCATGCTATGATTCATTTTTCATATGCTCTACCTACCTTTTATACTGTACCATGATGATGGGACTAGGTTCTGTTCGAAGGAAGGGTTACAACCCCGGTCCTTGTTTGGTTTAAGGGTTGTAACTCGACTTTCAAATGGTTCCCAAGTCGCCTATATTCTTTGTCTTGTATCTCATTATTACCGTCTCTTATAGTATTTCTCAATTCATATGGAACTGCTGTTGGTGTTTGTACTTGCTCATTTTCCTGACAGGATACGCTGACAAATTTTACAGATAGCTTGGAAATTGCCTGCTAGCCTAGAGGAGACCCATTACAGGTTGTTTAGTTAGCTATTCTCAGTTGTCTGGAGTTGTATTTATTTTATGGATTACTGTATTTGAGCTTTGAGATGTATTCTGAGTTTGTATCTTAGACACTTAGATTTCTCTCTGTTGTACCTCTTTGGATTTCATGTTTTATCTATCTTCCTTTATGCTCTATCTTAGATGTGATTGAGTTTACATTCTGCTATGTCACCCCCATTCGGGGAGTATAAACTGTTTAGTCTTATACTGTTAGATGCATTGAGACCTAGGACAGCGTTCTACCGCCGACACTGCGGCGTAGGCTGGGCGTTGTTACGTTCTCGTGCCCTAACCCTAGGGTGCAGGTCGTGACACCGAACATCGAAGAACACTTGCATCAACATGCCGTTATACAAATTCTCAATCGAGTCTCGGTGCTATCCCGTCCGTTGCGGACAAATCTTCCGTAATTCTCACAAAACGTCGATACAATTCATCGCACAAGTGGTATCACATATACCACTCGGAATTGAGCCATTCATTGCATCGGTGGTATGCCATATACCACCCAGAAATCAAGTTACTTCCATCGCAACGTACTCTTTACGAACCAACGATCTCTTTCGACTCACGATTTCTGCAGTGATCGTGCTTGATCACAACCGTAACTCTGATTAATCAAAATACGATGCAACTCGGCCAATGCTTCCATTCGCCAACGCAAGCTCGGTGCGCAATCGAACCGATTTTGTTTCTCGATTTATAACTTTTTGTTTTCTTCCATTGCATCTTGTACAATAATTCATTCTCAATATTCGTCGTACTTCGTGCATCGATTACTTTGATATGCGTTGCACCACGTGCAATAATTTTTACTTTCGACATGCGTTGCACCACGTGCAACATTTTTACTTTCAATACGCATTGCACATCGTGCAATGATTTATTTTCGATATTTACCGCACCTCGTGCAACGATTTACTCCCGACATTTAAAGTCAATGTTCAAATCCGTTCAACACACACTACAAAAAAAGTTGGCTTTTGGGACAACCCTTTTAGAACTTTAGTTTTAAACGTCCTAAAAAATTATTATTTGGGACTACTATATTTTTTTGTAACAAAAAACAATTTTATTGATGACAGATTGAAAAATGGATCTCTTATTTGGGACTATTAATATTTTTCGTTCTAAATAAATTTTGAGACCGTCTCAAATAATTTCAGCGGGAATGACAATTATTTGGCGGCCCAAACCAAATTTTTTAGAAATCTTTTTTCACCTGAATCAAACCCTTCCCTAATTTGAAAACAAAATTTCTCATCAGTCTTCTTCTCCTCTTCATTCTTCTGTATCAAACCATGGCATTATTTTTGCTAACTTCATACTCTTTCCCGTAGAGACCAAAACCCCCCAAATCCCTCCACCTCCCTCCTCTTCCTGCTATGAGAGTGGATCCTAAACCCTAGATCCAAACCTCCCCAAATCATAACCCTAGATCCCAACCCACCTCCCAAAATCCATGCCCTAGTGTCGCTGCCACGCTGGCCATCATCGACGAGTCCGACACATGGACGGGGAGTCTTGCGTCTCTTTATCCTTTCCTATTTCTAGAAAGTTTCGATTTTGACTGAATTTTTTGGGATTACAGTTGAGGAACACTTTCGCACTCAAAGTGTTCGACGAGGTCATCGCCGTTTCCAAGTTGAAGCAAATTGTGATGTCCCTCGACTACGTCGGCACCCTCTCGCCCATTGTCGATGAGCCCGAGGATGCCGTCATGTCCGAAGCAGTGAGCTTTCTACTGAACAACTCGTTGAAGAGAGATCAACAATCATGATTTTGATCAGGCAAGATGCTCATTTATTTGGCTTTATTGTTTTGGTCATTGATTTCCAAGGAGATGACTGGTATAGGTTAGTGGAGTATTCGGGCTATACAATGTTATAATACACAAGATTCTGGTGCATTTATTTCATTTTTACTTATAAGCTAGGATTAAAACACAGACTAGCATCAATTGTAGTATAAATTGGAAGGCTGTTGTTAAGGTTCTTAAAGATGCCTACACAGATTAACTTGACCCTACTAAAAATCTGACTTGAAGTTGAAATAAAAGAACATATCTAAATAATAGCATGGTTACTAATATTCTCTCTAGGAGTGTGATTTTCCCTGCTAAATATAACTCTCTAGTTGTAGAATTCAGCCGTTATCAATAAAAAAATAGAACAAGAAAATATGATACGGATACATTAAGATAGATTTAACACAATACGGATACAGGTACCATTTTTCACTTGTCCAACATATATGGATACAGATACAAATCTTGACACGATACACACACATACATATAACGATACAAACATTAAAGCAATAAGGTAGGCATGAGTATCATCAGTTTTGCCTAAACTACTCTCATGAGGAAGGATTTGGTGGACTGATATGGTAGGCACAAAATCTAGTTTGGAGGGATCTTGAGGTGCTTCGAAAGTTAAAATTTGTTCAATTACCAAAAAATGCACTTATGTGTAGTATTATATATGAGTAAATTTATGTGATACCATTCATATCTATGGAACCGTTAAATTTGTACTTTAGATAGTACTACTACCCCTCACTAATAGGACATGCATGGTGTGTAACACGGGTTACATATGGAAAGTCTAAATGCTATTGTCTCAAGTATCCACATGTAAGACTCTGTCAACATCTGATTAGGCAGGAAAAAACTGACAAGCGTTCCCGCAGTCCCACTCAAGTGCAAAGGCCCAGACAATTAGCACATAGGGAGGCAACCTGAACATAGAGATTGAATTGGATCTAGATATAGAACCTGATCTAGTTTCAGATATAATTCAGATATGGATATGATATTTTGGATAAATAAAGTGGAAAAACACCATGTATTTGGTCCATTCAGAGCTGGACGAGAATTTATAGCAAATATGGATATTATCCGGACAACGTCTATATATGCAATAATATTAGTAAGTATTAAACAAATGTAAACATGGTAAAATACCCATGTCCAAACTTAACTTTCTAATTGTTCCATTCTTTCTATGTTCTCTCATAATTTGCTATTTTTATAGCTGGAAGATAAGCTTATAGTTCTGTCCTTAATCATAGGTTCATAATTTGAGGATAAAGCTAGTGCGATTCCTTGAAACTATTATGGTAGGACCTTTAGAACAGAAACATCAGTGTGTATAGATGTGTTAGACAGTCTAAAAATAGTTGCTGTTTGTAGAACTTTTTCTATCCTCTTACTCAATTTTCGTGTCATGTTCATACGTTATCTTCGTCTTGTAATACTATCAAGTAAAAAAGCCCTACCTCTAGAGAATGCAGTCACATAATAATGTATTCATTCATAGTATGCAATCTTCAGCTTATCATTTTGGTGGATCATATCTGAATAATGGGTGTGATTAATAAGTTTCTTACTTTTCAGTTTCCCGACACTTATGTTAGGGACATGCTGTGGAATATTATATTGATCGATAACTCTTGTTGCAGGTTGAAACGAAAAGGAGGAAGAGGTAATATGTCTTTGGGAGTGAAGGTGTCCTTGTTATGTTTGGCTAAGTCAGCAGCTCTTCCATGGATGTTGATAGGTACTACGGAATTGTACAGTGCAGAGAAGACTGCTTGCAAAAATAGTGTGTCAGTTTCTCTTAACTTATAAAAAAATGTTTTAATACGGTTGTCAGTCATTAGGAAGTGGATTTGGAATGTTTTCTGCAGTCTCCAAATACAATTGTTGCTGTGGGAGGCAACCTGAACATAGAGATTGAATTGGATCTAGATATATAGAACCTGATCTAGTTTCAGATATAATTCAGATATGGATATGATATTTTGGATAAATAAAGTGGAAAAACACCATGTATTTGGTCCATTCAGAGCTGGACGAGAATTTATAGCAAATATGGATATTATCCGGACAACGTCTATATATGCAATAATATTAGTAAGTATTAAACAAATGTAAACATGGTAAAATACCCATGTCCAAACAGTATCTGCTCTGAATGCACCTCAAATTTTTACACTGCTAAATTTATATATACAACCTATATCATATGTTCGTCTTCTAGTTCATGTCAAATAACTCAAACTAATTGCCCACACACACACACACACACACACACACACACACACACACACACACACACACATATATATATATATATATATGTTTTTTGTGGCAGTAATTATATATATATATATATATATATATATATATATATATATATATATAATTACTGCCACAAAAAACATATATTGGCGTGTATACCCACAACTCTTGGTGTGCTGCATGCTGTTTAATCTTTTGAAAGAATCTCCAGAGCTATCGATCATCTGAAAGTAACCATCTCATATACTCGGTTCCATCATCAAGTGCAGAGTCCTGACCGAGGGGTGCAACCCTCTTCCTAGTGAGGGTCTCAACTGTCACAGGCTTCCTCTTCCGCCCGCCCCTATTCCGTGATTGCCATTGCTCATCAGCTTCTACGAAGTCGCCCTGCAATTCAATCAATGGACAGGCTAATTACATGTAATAACTACAATCAATATATCACGAAAATTTCAGGAAATGAGTTAAACTATCATTGAACAATGAAAGGTTTTCCCATGAACAAAGAAAGGTTTTCCCTAAGAAAACTGGATGACCTATAGCCACGGAAAGAAATCTACTTAGCAACAAACTTAACTGGAGCATGAAAGAAATATGGGGGGTCCTGTTCTGCTGTTCCTATTGATACAAAAAATTGGTGGCAATTCAAAAGTTAGATAACAATTCATAACAAAAAATTGACTTGTTAATGATGGTTGTTGAGAGTTGGTCATGAATACATCAGTGTTTGCATGTGCTATTTGATATATTTTCATATTCACAATTCTTCCACAGTGTTGTGTGCACTAAGAAACGCACTGAAGGCTTTCGTAGCTTGCCCTTCGTATCTTATTTAAGATACATTTGTTTGGGTAGCTAAGCATGGCCAGAACTGGAGATAGAGTCTGTATTTGCTTATGTCAAGGGCCCTTAATTTTAGTGATTCTTTCCTTCCTTGAAATGTCCTCCACTCTATTTGCTGATGTCAAGGGCCCTTAATTAGGTTGCTAACTGAACTCCAAATAACCAAGTAGATATCCTATGATTGCAAGCATGTACATAAATTTTATTTCTAGCAGTAACTCAGGGAATTGGATAAAGTAGTTATCACCAATCTTTATAGACAATTTAAAGAGTTCATAAATTGTTTGAGTTTATAGAGTTCATAAATCTTTATAGATATCCAATGTTTGTTCAAAGAGTTCATAATTTTTTTGTGAAGTGATATTTTACTTTCATATAGCAACTTTGTCAATCTGATACTAAAATGCACATGGATGTGGATTTCATACGGATAGTGTGTAGTACAGCTCCAAATTAACACAAAGGTAGAAAATAGGTCCTTTTAGCTTTGTCTATGTGTAATGATTCAGAATGTTAAAAGTATTCTTGAATCAAAGTTACGAAATCAGTGATGTACTTTAAGTCCTCTACAAGTGTGAAGAAGATTCTTGCTCTGTTGCTTCATTGTATCCTCTCACTAGACTTGTTTCTAAAATTTGTTGATGGTTTAATGTGTAATATTTTTTGGAGTTATCCTGAACAATAACAGAACTGCTGCATCTGTGAAAACACTGCAAGGCAGAATTAAGATGGTGGCTGCACCTACTTTTCGATGCAGTAAGCGTGCATAGAAGCAGAAAGAGGTAGTATTCCTGAAATGTTTTTATGGTAGCACTGTGAAAGTTGGTTGGCTCGTAAATGGGAAAGAATATCCTAATTCTTGTGTTTTCTTGTTTCTTTAGTTTTACACAAAGTTAGAAGAGAAACACTAAGCTTTGGAGGCAAAAAAAACCAATGTGAAGCGAGAACAAAGGTACAACTTGTTTTGGTTTTTAACTCTTAACAATATGGTGCTTATACTTTCCACTTATTGGCTGTTAGGAACTTGGGTGCAAACCAAACAAGATAAAACCCTATTTTGCAGTACTTATCAATGCTAAAGTTACAAATTCAACAAAACTGAGAACCTTTTATTTAACCTCATTTTCATGTAGCCTTATTTTGAACTTTAGGGGAATAGGGAAATGATATCAGTAGCAAGAAGATACTATAGTGTAGGTGCGAGGATATTTTGAGGGCAGGAATGGCGTTGACTCTTTCATTTAAGATATTAGTGAGTGGGATGCTAGTGCAGTAACTGTACATGATAGATTGCAAGAAAAACTAGATGAAGCCAATATCGCAATTTTCAGGAAAAAAACAGCGAGAATTGCAATTGAAATAGCCCCACCAATTGTACCAGTTTTGCTCGTTTCTAGATCTTAGCTAAATTCTTAAACATCGCATCCGATACTGCAAACTATGGTCCAAACCTTGCACCAAACTCAGGAATTTATAACTTGATATATAGTTTGCTGGACATTTATTTTATCGTATTAATAAAGCTCATTCAATATGCAGGTCATTTTTTTATCCATCAGTGACATAATATGGATTTCTAACCCGCAGGTTTGACTTCATTTTCTCCACTCATTCAAGCTGCAATAGACATTGTTGCGAGGAGCAACGGGCAATATCATATTCTTATCATTATCTCTGATATAGTCCGGTAGGGTTCATTGAAGAGGATGGGGGGTAGTTGGTAATGAGGGTAGGGATTTGGTGTTTAGTGAAGTGTAAGCCCCTGATTTTAAAAATTCATTTTAATTAGTGTTAATTAATTTTTTAGTGTCAATTTAGCCTTAAATAATTTTTAGGAATTTTTAGGAATTTTTCTAGAATTTTTAAATGATTTTAAAGGAGTTTTAAATATTAAAAATATCAATTTGTAATTTATCTAAATGTTTTAATATCAATTTGCAATTTTTAAAAAATTGTTTTAATGTGGTTTTGTAATTATTAGAATTGTCTTTATGTCGATTTGTAATAAACGAATTGTTATTTAATGCGGAATGCAAATTTAAATTTGCATTTGTAAACCCTAGGGACCTAATTGTAATTTCTTAATTCTAGGGGACCCTACTGTAAATTACCCTAACCTAACCCCGACGACCGGACAGCTGCCGACGACCGGCCAGCTGCCCCCCCCACGTCCCGACCGACTTCCCACCGCCCAGAGACCCTATTTAACCCCCCACCTTGCTCCCCAGACCAAACCCTAACCCTACCCGACCATCACGACCACCCCAGACCCCCTTTCTTCCCCAATCACCCTCGCCGGAACCCTAGCTCCGACGAACCCCGTTCTCCCCATCCCGACGACCTCGCCGTGAACCACCACCACCAATCGGTTCGCCCTGACGTGCTGGACGCAGCGCCACCGGAGCGCCCCGACCCCGACGCCGTTCCTCGCCGTTCGCCCTCTCGAAAGCCTTCCTCTTCGCCGGACACGTGAGTAGCATGACTCAACCGTGTCGTGCGTGTCTCGTTCTCACGCACGAGACTCGCCAGGACACGGGGATGTTCGTCCAGTAGCTGGACACGCGATTCAGTGTTCGTGCGTGTCGTGCATAGCACGGACACGAGAAACCCTGTGTCCTTAACTGTCAGGACACAGGACGAATATATATATATATTTTTTTTATTATTATTGCTAACCTAAACAGAAACAAAACTAACCTAAGTCCTAATCCTAACACAACGGGCCAACTGGCCCACTGGCTAGCCCGAACAAATTAAAACCCCCCCCCCCCCTGGCTGGCCGAGTTCGAGCCTTGCGCTCGTTTTCTTTTTGTTTTCTTTTTCTTTTTCTTTTCTTTTCTTTTCTTTTGTTTTATATATATTAATATTTATATATGTATATATGTATATATATTAGTATATATGTATATATATGTATATACTGTATTTTACAGTATTTTATATATATGTATGTATATTTTATAGTTAGTAAATTTTATATATATATGTTTATATATACATTTTCCTATGTATATATATTATATATATATATACACTATATTATTAAGTGTATTCTTATATATATATATATTTATATATGTATATATATACTCTATAAATTAAGTATTTCCCTCATATATCTATATATACTTTTAGCATAGGTATGTGTATTTTCTTTTGTACAAACTTTGCCTTATTAAAATAATAATAATTATTTTGTCTATTACCAAATTATATTTTTATTTGTATTTAAATTACTGCAACCATTTGGTGTCCAAGTCTAGCATGGGTATTTGGGCTCAAATGTGTTTTCACACATTCAAGACCTGTACAAGTCATATTGGACTTGATTCATGGCCTTGGGTCCTGTATTTGAACTTTGGTTCAAATTATGTACATGGACAAAATAAGCAGATAATTAATTATTGTGTGCATTGCTGTCTTTGATTTTCTAAAAATACTTAAAGTATTGCTAAAATTATGGAAAAATAGTTTTTAGATACTATGTTAAGTTAGCTAATTTAGTATAATTTTTGTAGTATTTAATTTACTGTTTTGCCCCTAGTTTGGCATATGAAACCAAAACTCACTTTCTGTATACTTAGGAAAACTGATTTTTATAAAATATTTGTACTGGTTAATAAATTCCAGAAAAATTATAATTAATTTCTATGATTAACAAGGATCACTTTAGTCCTTTACTTTAAGAAAAACTAGGCTTTTTGCCTATCTCTAAAATTGTTAGAACACAATGATCTTTTGATTTATTTATTGATTAATTACGACTTGTAGCTTTTTGTGTTATTTGGAGTTTTAGTCGTGTTGAACCCCATCCCTCACTAGTGTAAAGACCCTAGAAAGTTAGTTAACATAGTGTGTCACCCCACATTGGTCTCCTATGCCAAGTCATCATTATTGGCTAGGTGTCCGGTCACAAGTCGTGTCGCACCAATTAGTGTCCTAGTGATTTAGCTTAGTGTAAAACTAAGTTATTATATTTTACTTCTACAGTGACGAGTTACCAGACATCCATAGCACTTTTATCGCAGCTTGTTTTGCTAGAGGCAAGTACATCTACATACTCATTTACTGTCTTTTAATGCTAGAACATGTATTAACCCTGTTAAAAGACTGATCCTTGAGGTAGCAAGTTATGTCTTCACATGTTGTATCACTTTCAGTACCGGCCATGTTTAGTACAGCTCTTATATCTTCACATGCTTCTTACGGGTTCTCAGTACAAGTTTCACTATGCTTTAGACTGCTCTGAGTATTCACATGTTTTATACTGCTCCCAGTACCTATCATGCTTATACTGCTCCCAGTATCTCTCACATGTTTTTACTGCTCTCGTATCTCCCACATGTTAAATAACGGGTTAAGGGGAAACTGTTAGTAGTGTACGTGAACATGACCCCCTTCTCCGTATGTACTTACCGCGCTCGGGGACATTCTATATGCGACCTTGCCGTATGTTTCTGAATCTCGCATTTGTGTATGGATATACACCGATGCCGTTCGTGCACGTGTGGGCACACCAGAAAAACTTGATATGTACCACAGTACATCCTGAATCACCTATTGACCGATTCACGTACATGCTACGGTTTTAAACTTTTAAACTATATGTGGTCATTTGTAGAAATGACAAATTAAACCATGATATGCCATGTTCCCTATGTTACTATGATACTATGATCCCAGTTGTACCATGAGGCCATGTTTCCAGTATTTCCTGTTTATAGACTTATCACACCATGTTTCTTGTTGTACATCTCTTTCATTATATGTTCAGTACTTTAGTTGTAGAGGTTGTACTTGCTCCCGTCCTGACAGGATAACGTTGTAGGTATACTTACTGAGGAGGAGTTGCTCTGTGATTCGTATTATGGAGTCACTGCCGAGGACCCGGTTTTGCCATACGAGGATGTTCCTGCGGGGAGACTCGTCTAGTTTGCTTAGCTGCTTGGGATACTTAGTGTAGTCATGTATTAGACTATACCATTTTGTAACTGGACATGTATCCAGTTTTACATTTCAGTTTACTTGTACTTGGATATTTCACTATATACGACGACTTTTGTGTTTGGAGCATTTATGATTCTTCTTCACTTATAGAACTGTTAGCACATTTAGTCTTATCTTGTTATCTCTAGAACAGCTTACTGCGCTTTATCTTAAGCGTAGGCTGGACATGGCTCGGCCCGGCCCAACAATTTGGGTAACGGGTCGTGACATGAAGCATGGTGTTTGAGGAAATGTCGAACCGAGTCATGCTTGGAAGGGGAAGTAGTATGGAAGATCCCTTTTGGAGCCTCTTGCTAAATCGGAATTTGAGTTCTTCATTATATGTTGCCTTGATAAACTGAAACCCTTTTGTTCACATGAATTTGAGTTATGGATAGTTATTTTGCCATATACTTTCATTTTTGATTTCTTTGTATTCTGCAGTATGATGCAAATGCAGAACCAATGCAAATGCAGAACCAAATAGCCACAATCATATATATTAGTTGCAAAAGAGTTGAACCTTTCTAGAAAGGAGCATGATGACGAATAGAATTTATCTGGACTACCAACTAATTGTTTTTTTAGCACTAGCTCTTAAGTTTACTTCTGTAGGAATTATATCTAGATTCCTATAGTTTCTAGCAGATCTTGCTTTTAGAGTTCTAGCTCCTCATACAAACTTGTCCAAACTTCAATTAGGTCTTGCAAGTTCTATTAAACTTTGTTAGTTTAATTACTTAGTTTTGTTGATTGAAAGATCATTGGTTCTATCACGAGGTTTCAGTCAAATTTATGTAATATGTTAACCCCAAATTTATGTAATATATGGACACCAAACCTGAAAAATCTTAACCCAAATTTCGAGCCATTCATTGATTCCCATCAGATTAGAAATTCAAAATATTGGGAAGAAACTCTAGGATCTAGAAATTTGGAATACTTAAGAGGATATTAGCTTAAAAATTCTAAATCACCTTAATTTAAACTGATTGCATCTTGGAAAAGCTAATGGTCGATTAAGTATAAAGTACCTAGAAAACTTATTCTCACACCTACCAGCATAGCACCTGGTTCCCTGTTATTCAGGTAAAAGTTTGAGAGGTTTTCCTTCGTACGTCCTATCTCCACCACTTGTAACTAAAACTTCATTTATCTTGGTTTTGTTTGTCAAAACGTTGTTTTCCAAATTAAATCCCCAAACGGACCCTTTATCAAAGCTTTATCGGTCAATAACTTAATTTGGTATCTTGTAAACACTGCAGTAGTGTACTGGTTTTGACCATTTCGATTTTTTTATTAAAACAGAAGAATATTTGTATCTACCACTATCAATCATGATAGTTCGCAAAGATGTGCACATCTTAGACTAATTAGCTACCAATTTGGCCGATGAATGCCGTGTCGACTAGCGAAGCAAGTGGGTCAGCTGCCAAAGCGAGTGCAGCAGGAATGGCTATGCGTGCAATCTCCGATCCCAGGCTATCCAGCTTGAAGACACTCCTGGTTGTTCACAAGTAGGGATATGATCAATCACTAGCTAGACGAGTATAGAAAGTAAGAATTAAGCAAAGCTACAGGTGGGTTTGGTTTGTTTTCCATAACGTACAGTAAGGATCGAAAGCAAACACGATCCGAAGCAGCAGCTGGTAAATTATGGAAAATGCTTAGAGAGACAAATAAGACAGTACATCAAATAACCAGAATCTAAAAGTTTTCGAAGGATCGATGATTTCTGATATTATTAGTATCAGGATCCAATCTTATAGCAAACATCTACGAGTGTGTTCATAAAAACTACTATGTATATTTTACTTACGATACTTCATACTTTGTGATTCTGCATCAGTTCACATGGTATGCATTTTAATTAAGTGGCATTCAGTTGTATATTATGTTACAACTTATTTCTGGTCTACCTTTCAGTATGGCGTGGAATTTGCTGCAGAGCATGTACTTCCTCTACTCTTTCCACAACTCACAGCCCAGCAGCTAAGTTTTTAGCAATTTGCTACATACATTATTTTTGTGAAGGATATACTGAGGTACTGTATGTATAATACCATTTCTATCTTCATGTGGCATGAGTCAATAGATTATTGAACATTTAACTAAATTTGTCTTCTGCAGGAAGATTGATGAAAAACGAGGAGTGATTATCGCTGATGTTGGTGTTCCAGAGGTTAAAGTCTTACCTCCACTAGCTAATGGTCTCCATTCTGAACCTATTCACAAGCCAAAACGAGTCAATATAAGAAATATCCTTTTTGAGGCCCTTTAAGAGGTAACCATGCTATTGGGTTAGATCAATAACCAAATTTAGATATTTTTTTAATTCACATTGGCGGGAAAACTTTTGTTGGTAAATATCTATATATGGATTTACGTTTGGAAAAAGAGCTGTCTTGTGGCAGACATATAGAAGTATGTTGAGACCCAGGACTTTTCCAAGTCCAACAAAGAAGGGACTGTCCCTGTTTTGGTCTGCTCAAACATGTACACTAATTTCAGTTTGCATTACTCTAAAACACATTAGAATGGTTGAGCACATTTTCCCAGGCCTTCTATCCAGCATCATGTTGGTGTTGGTCTGCTCAAACATGAAGTTTATTTATACACATTTTTTTAAAGACCTCTACAGTCTTGTGGTGGTACATACAAGTCTAATGCTAGAGATCAATTAATAAATAGTATATATTGTATACTGCCATGGAGATGACTACCTCCAGAAGCCAAAATATATATTATGAGATCATGTTCACAAGAGCAGTAAGTGCTTTTTTTATTCTTGGTTGTCAAAATGGTTCATATGATGCTTGATTACTGGTGGTCGGATCATTTCTTGAATCTATGCATATGTTTTAAGCATAACATTTTATTATAGCATTGTTTGGACACCAGTTGGCTTTTGCTTTATAGGGTTTGGCTTTTTCTATTTCAAATAGTACCAAACTAGCAATAGCCCGGTATCTCCATATCCTGCCATTGTTCTTTTTAAGAGTACATAACCATAAATATTCTTTGGCAGCATAACTTGTTATGCGTATGTATGTTGTTGAGCACAAATTGGCACTGTGGCGAAAATTCCAGAGATATAGGGTGACAACTGAATCTCTACTTCCAGAGTTGTATATGATACAACATCAAATGGAACATGGTTTCCATATTAATACCTAGCTGATATTTGCACTGTTGTTACCAATCATATTAGGCTATCCTAATACCAATATTTCTTTCCAAAGTCCCACTTTGTTATTTTGGAGCTGATATCATAGACATTGTGAACACAACTTTCTGAGATTCTCGAGTGAGGTATCATACTAGCAGGACCTAAGACGTGAATGACATCAAGATTTGGTAGTAAATCTCGGGTGAGATTTACCAAATCTAGGCCAAAGTTAGCTGATATCCCAAATTTTGGAAGTATACACACTCACTAGTGTTCCAAATACATGATACCTAGTGTGTATCTAGTGTTTGGCATTTGTTAAACCATCTTTTCCTCGGAGTGGTGGAACTTACTGTATAAAATAATCAACTAAAGCGGATTCTTGAAATGGTAGGGTTTGAATGTTAAATTCATTCATTTGTGTCAGTTGATCGTTTTGCTAAACTATTTTATTTCCATGTTCTTTACTCGTCTATATTTTAGTCTTTCAAATGCTTAGAATGGAAACATTTATGGCTCTCAATGTTTCTTTTGTGTTATATTAAATTTTTGTGTGGTTGACAAAGTTATATGCACCGATTCTTGTATGATAAACTTGAGGCTGAAGCAGACTTACAATAAAATCTTTTTGTAAAATCATCTCACACTCCTTTAACCATTCGTTTCTTTTCCTTTCCCAGCTGGACACTGTGATTGAAGTTGAGAAACAAGCTGCAAGGGACCTGATACGAGAGAAGGAAAGACAAGGGCCTTGCACTAAAGAAGAAAAAAACTCAGGAGGAATTATTTAAGCAAGTTGATGCCTGGCTCATGTGGTCATTACTTACACAGGCACCAATTGAATTGTTACTCTTTAATCTTCGTTCTGGAAGGACAATTCAACTCAGTAGTCATAATTGACAGGTTTGTAATATATTTTTATACAGTATTTTTTATGTTTTCTGTTCTATGGCTGAAATTTTGTGATCCCAGTATAAAGAAAATGAAATAACAAACTATACTTTATGGCTTATTTTTTGCTATTTCCCATGTGGCACTATTTTTGCCTTTGGCTGGATTCATGTCGAGGTTTGCTCATGCAGTTCTCTTCTGTTCTTGGCAGATCCAGACTGTTGATTTTGCTGTGAGAGGTGCAAGCGTGTTTCATGTGGCTCTAAATTTTTAAAGGTACGAAGTGGAAGAACACACGATGACTTGTCATCTTAAGGCTTCACTCAAATTAACCATTCCATCTGTTCTTGAAATTAACAAAATTGGTTTGGTATTGCACAACTGGTTCTTGCTTTTATACCCTATACCCTGGGTTCTATTGGTGATAATCGAGCATTAGTTGGACACACAGAAAAGTGTTGCTTAAAACATCTGATTTTGATTAGTGTGTGGCTCTATTTTATAAGTGTTGCTTAAAACATCTGATTTTGATGTCGATATTAGTAGGTTTTAGTAGCCAATTAGGGTTTGCTAGTTTATTTTTAATTAGAATTCCGTGGATCAAATTGGGAATCACAGAATTGCAATTTCATTTATTTTGGTTAGAATTCGACAATTCGGTTAATTTGGTGGTTAGAGTCTTTACATTGGCTAGACCGAAAAGAAGGAAATGAAGGAGGCATCTCTTTTTTAAGGTATGGAATGTGATTTTGTCTGATATTTGACTTGAATATATCATAGGTTATTAAAATTCCTCAAATGAAAGGGATTTTTGGATTTAGAAATCATATAATTCTGTTTTTTTTTTGTAATTAGCTTGTAATTCAGCATTTCAAGCATAATGGGTGTTTTGGAGAAGCTTAGATAGAATTGGCTGAGAGTTCTCTTCTACATTGCACCAAATGTCTAGAAGTCTTCCATATTCTTGCAAATTGGGGTGTTACTGTTCAATATGTAATACTAATTTGGTGTTCTCTGTGATAGTTTAACATAAACTTTAGTTATTGATTTTGATACTGATACATAGGTTTAGTAATGGCATGACTGTCTAATATCTTCTTTTACCGGAATCACTCAATAAAACTTAAAAATCACTTGCGTAAATGTTCAAGTAAAGTTCACATTCTTGCATGGCTAACCATATTTCTGGCTTATTCATGTGTTTCCAGGTAGCCAATGCTGCTGGCAGTCATGGATGTGGATCGTGGATCGGTTTGTCAATGGATGTGGAAAATCAAATATATATGTTTTGGACTTGTGTAAAAAGTCGTAGATTTTATTTTGTAAATTAAGTGAATGCTTACTGATGTAAAACTTGATGGGAACACTCTTAAGTGATGTAAGACTTGGATTTCATTTTGTGAACAATGGGATATTACCTTTAAATATATTTTATAGAAATCGTTTTGTTAATGTTGCAGCTTCGCTTTGTTAATGTTGCGGCTACCATATGCATTTCCGATTAAATAAAATAGTTCTGTATGAATTTTTGTTGTATATAAAATTCAATTATATATTTTATATATAAACATGAAATTAGTAATTCCATAATAATTTAAACAATTGTTAAGTTTTTCGGACGATTATAGTACTGTAACAAAAGTAAATTACTTTTTTTGGGACTTTTTAAATTTTTGTCCCTTATTTATTAGGACGAAATATATCTGTTACAAAAATATGTTTTTTGGGACAAATTAATAAACCGTCACACAAAAGCATAAATTTGAAAACTTTTGAGACGTTTTGCCTAACCATCCTTTAACAGTAATTAGGACGGCAATATCCGTCCCTAAAGTTTTTGCCACGCCACCCTAATGGGACCGTCCATTCCTGTCCCAAAGGCCGTCCCAAATATTTGTTGGGACGGTAATTGCAGTTTTTAAGACAGTTTTTTGTTATCCCCAAAGGTCACTTTTTTTGTAGTGACATTCGATATTGACTTATCGCTTTTTATCGCAACGCACATTCGAAATCGATATATGAATCCGTTCGACACATTTAATATCAACTTTCATTTTTTTTTCAAGGCATCATTTATAATCAACGCGTGGCAATTGCTGCAGCAACATTCCACGACTTTCATTGTATCGATGCAACCAATATTTCTCGTATCGTTCGTTGCAAACAACGAATATCTCGAATTATAATTCACAACGTGTTGCATCTGTGGCAACAAATCTTTGAATTCACATCTCGCAACTCGTTGTACTTGCAGCAATAAACTTTTCCCGACTTTTCCAGCAAACACCATGTAATTTCCAAAACAACACGCGGCAAAATTACATGATTTGTATTAGACTTATTGTATGGAACATCCAGTACGGCATCGAGTAGAGTCAAGAGTGATTTCGATTTGTGGTGGGCAACTTTTAGAATTGAAATGAAGCAAGCGTCCAGAAGAAATTGAGCCTGGGGCTCTGATACCAATTTGTCACGCCCCGACCCGGAATCACATGAATCATCATCCTCGCTGGGGCGTGATGCCGTACGAGCCTGGAATTGCGCTCGTGCAAGGCAAGATGACAAGTTCTCAAATGGTTATCTTTGAGTTGAACGTTAACAACGAAAGGCAAAACAGAGTATACGAAAACGATTCACTTTATTGATATTCGAAATCAGATTACAAAGGCTTTCGATAGCCCAACGGAATTTACCAGATTGGCTTCAACACTCAAGTTCTCTCTTGTCCACAAAGGATTTTGTCGTTCCATACATCATGCCTTCTATATCTCGGCCGCATCAATCCTGTCGCGAGTTCGAGCATCAATGCGATCACACGCTTCAATAGCTTCGACATTTCCAAGCCTCAACGCGTTCAAGCGAAGCTCCGCCGCGAGCAGACCAATCCCTGAACCTGCTAGCAAACTAGTGGGAGATTAGTACTTTCGTCCTCGCTGTACTGATCAAAAACCTACTTAACAAACCGACATTTAGTATTGTATTGATTCATGCAGACATACAATTTAGTTCTCTTTCTATGTTCTCCTTAGGATGAGTTCATGGCATATTCGAAGACTGTAAAGCATAGCAAGCATGTTATTCAAATTGCATAAGTAAACAGGCAAGCAATCTCGTGTTTAATTCGTGGCACAACTTAGCAATATCGACGCACTCGCCCTTGCACCGACGCAAGGTGAATACGCCTATCTGTTTTCCCTGTCATGTTATAAGTGCTCGCTATTCAGGATCCGTCCATACAGGATATATGCATACCTTGCACTTCCAAACCCGTCGCCCTTAACTATATGAAGGTCACTAGCTTTTCGGGCTAGAATGGACTTATATTTATCGAATCGAAACATAAGACGATGTTAACTCTGTACGGTTGCTAACCAACATCAAAGGCCACCGAAATAATCGCAGCAAGTGGCTTATCACATTCACCAGACGGTCGCTACCCATCTAAATGAAGTGCACCAACAATACCGTAAACGAATCCATCCTAGGCCGAACGGTCCCAGCGCCCTGGCGCGCCGCGTTTCAGGGAATACCCATGCACGGGCTTTTATATCTTTAATTCCATTTGACCATGCAACGAATCTAATCTTTCATACAACCAAACAAGTTCGCTTATCTCTATTTCAATTGGCACAACGCCCGAATGTTCTCATCGAACGCCAGAAGGCCGCGAACATTTCGAAGGGCACCATGCCGTATTATCATCTCGTATTTCTTCCGTTAACTTTCTATGTTCTTACATTTCATACTTCGTTTCAATGTTCAATGGCATTATGTCTCAACTCAATGTTCATCAACCGAACGACCCGAAGGTCCCGAATACCTTTCGAGGCATTATGTCATATCCGACAGTTCCGTCACATTCATGCCACAACTGTATTTTTTCGTAACGAAGCCATCTTTTATGATCTTGTGCACGTAGGCACGTTTTGACACAATTATCATCTATCCTTCGCGTCGTGCACTTGCTGCACGCGTCGAAGCCGTATTTCCATGCTCTAGTATTCAATGTTCGTGGCTTGCGCGCTAGGGCGCTCGCCTATTGTCTTTCAATGTTCTAGCCGTTCTAACGCGTACGCGAAGGCACGGTATGGTTCGTGTACTGAGGCACTCGCCGAGTACAGTTATCCTATGTTATTGTGGCTTGTGCACCGAGGCGCTCGCCTTTACGATATTCAATGTTCCATAGCGACTCGTTCGTCTGCCGTACGATTCATTTCAATTGTTCTATCTTAGTGTTCGACACGCACTACGTTTATCTCTCTATCGAGCCATGCCCATGGCGTTGATAGGTTAACTCAGCATTCATTGATATGTATTTTACTTAAGCATGACAGAGTAGGAAAGAGAGTTAATGTCCCTCCACCTTGAATCAATGCGCCTTGTCGTTTCGCCGAGCCGTTGCGGCTCGATTTCATAACTTCGTTGCACGGGCAACTCTCCTGACTTAGCCATTCGAGCACTTCGTGCTTATTGAATTATACGTTCGATTTGCCTTAGCGTGCCAACGCTTCCGTCCGTCGCAAGGCGAAGATTTGCTTTCACGGACCCCTTACTGAATAAGGCAAAAGATCGACCTCTAACATTTCAGCGTAAACGTATAGACTGCACATGAAACCAACTAAAATCAATACTTGCATCGATTCGGACTTGCGCCTTGGTCGATTCGATTTCTTAGAATCTTCGAGCCGTCTCAACGCACTTATCCTTCGAGGCAACGCGGCGCTTCGCATCGATTCACTCGATGCATTCTTTGGGACAAGGCAACTCTTTGCATCGGCTTAGTTTGATGCGTTACTCGGGACAACTTAACACTTGCATCGTTATTACTCGATGCGTTCCTCGAATCGATAAATTTCTCGGGACAACATAACTCTTTTATCGATTCGCATCGATATGCAATCGGGTCAACGTTACTCTTCGAGTCAACGACTCGGCATAATGCACCGTGCAGAGCGGGGCATTACAAAAAATGTGAAGAATTCTTCTCTTAAATTCTTTTCTATCCTTTCTCTTTTACTCCTTTTAGGTTCTATGACTTGTTAAGGTTAAGAACTAGGTATTTGATCATAAGAACTAGTAGATGGAGTAAGAGAAGGTCTAGAGGAAGATGAAGAGGTTATGGAATTTCTACCTTAGCGAAACATCCCCATACTTTAAGATAGTTAATTCTAGGTGTTCGACCTTTCCATAACTCATATGGTGTTTTATCATTAGTCTTACTGGGTATCCGATTAAGTTTATAACAGGCTGACAAAAGGGCTTCTCCCCATAGATTATCAGGGGCACCTGAGCAGAGAAGCATGGAATTGACCATGTCTAACAGAGTGCGATTCTTTCTTTCACACATTACTAAAATATGATATATTAGTGATGTCGTTTAGCGACGGAACAAAATACCGTCGCTAAATATATAATATAGCGACTCCCTTCTATTGACATCGCAAATCGTTGCTGAATAGCGACGTTCAGCGACAGTAGATAAATTACGTCGCGGAATAGCGACGTTCAGCGACATATAATTAAAATATGTCGCCATACATTAAAATGTTGTGATGTTTAGCGACGTCAACTGTTGACGTCGCTAATTTTTTTTACTTTGGGCACAGTTCTGTTTCCTTTTTTCTCCCTCACTCAAAAATTTTATATTTTTCATTTTCCCTCGAGCTCTCGGCGACTCCCTCCCCCCCCGTCGAGCTCCTCCTCCCCCAATCCGAGCTGCTCCTTATTCTCTCCGGTAAACCCTAACACTCCTCCTCCTCATCCTTCTCTTCTACACACACACGGACACACACAGACACACGGACACACGGACACACACACACACAGACACACACGGACACACACACACACACATAGCTATTGTGTGTGTTTTGAATCCATAGGTTCGTTTTTGAGGCTCTTTTGAGTCCTCATTAGGAAGTTAGGATGGACGTTTGATATCACCCATAAAGAAATTCCGAGAGTGGCTAGGATGGGTTTATGCCCAATAGGCTATTTTGTCTTCTAATTTCAGATTTGTATATGTTAGAGAATAGATTAGCCATGGTTAGGATGTCCGAAGTGGTTTTTATTTGAATACATGTGTTAGTATCTATGTATTTTTGGCCTACAAGATACTTTTGTAGGTGGATACATAAATTTTGGTATATATTATATATGTGGACTGATTTGGGTCAAGAATTCAGGGATTCAGAGGATATCAAGACAGATCAACGATACAAACATGTGATCAGGTCAAGAATTCAGGGATTCAGAGGATACGAGTAGAGATCAAGGGCGAGTATTGAATGAGACATTTATTCGGTAAACCCTCACATATCTTGATTTACAAGACCTGCATGGGCCATCACTTAAACCGTGTCACGTCCCAGAACCAGAATACTAGAGAGCGGGGGCGGACATAGGCAGCTACGTATATTGAAGTGCAACCTAATTCGCTATACGGTCACGGCTGTCTAGATACATGAGGGTTTAACTACAAGCCATCAGTCTTCTATGGTCAAGAACAAGCCTATTGTCTCAATCACAAGCAAGTAAGTAAAAGTTACAAGATACAAGATCACCAAATATACAATCGTAAGGCGTCCCAAACATAACATATTTAGCTGATCATGAAGCTAGTCGTACAAAATGTGAGGACTAGCAAGAGTTTAGTCATACATGATCAACCCTAGGATCTGTCAATCATGTTACAGCCTGTAGGCAGACAGTAAATAAAGATGTAATACGAGCTAACACGTGCTCATTGGCTAAACACCTCAAAAGAATAATTTTACAAATAAGTGGGCGGACAAAAGAAATTTACTCGTTGCCAG
Source organism: Iris pallida (assembly GCA_029216955.1). Taxonomy (NCBI): domain Eukaryota; kingdom Viridiplantae; phylum Streptophyta; class Magnoliopsida; order Asparagales; family Iridaceae; genus Iris; species Iris pallida. The sequence continues at coordinate 2,877,945 of JANAVB010027195.1, forward strand.
GGTTACGCCTGGTGGTCACCATCTGGCTGGAAGACAGGTGGATCCTCTAAGGCTGCTCCGATATCTGGCCACACAAAACAGCTGGGTCAGACCCCAGAAAGAGCATGTGCCACAAAGGAGGCTTCACTTAGGAACTAAAACCAGCATATCACAATAGAATACCAAAGAAAATAAATAAGAACTGATAATAATGGAAATAACAACAGTAAAATGAGTACAAAAAAACCATTCAAGTAGCCAGGTCACAACCCTTAAACCAAACAAGGACCGGGGTTGCAGCCCTTCACCTGAATAGAAATCCGTCTCAAATACTATTGGTACAGTGAAGACAATAAACGAAAAGAGGACACAGAACTGCTCCGGGAGCCAGGTTACAACCCTTAAACCAAACAAGGATCGGGGTTGTAACCCTTCGCTTGAACAAAACTGGACCCCTGATCTTTATTGCTGAGGCCAGTATAAATAATCATGGTATTAAGGTAAGGTAAAACATGACGAACATGACATGGGGTTGCAATAAGATAATAAACGAAGAGAGGACACAAAACTGCTCTGGGAGCCAGGTTACAACCCTTAAACCAAACAAGGACCGGGGTTGTAATCCTTCGTCTGAACAGAATTGGACCCCCGATCGTTATTGTTAAGGCAAGCATCAATAATCATGTCATGTCACAATCTTGCACAGGATCAGGATAAGACTAAGCTAGAATAAACTCCATCCAATCAATCACGATCAATCAAGAGTATGACTTGATACTTTTAACTAACTAGGGTTATCACATGTCTAGTTACTAGTAAGATGCAATGAGATTATTCCAACAGCCACAAGCCCAGCAGACCATCCGGTTATCTAGGTCGAATGTCTGTTTATGAAGAATGCAACACGTGACTGTGTGCTGAAAATGTGCCCTACTCGTCGGTAGGCTACAAGTCCACTGAATGCGCCGAAATAACGGGATTGCCTGTAGCTGAGAATCTCTTCATGACTAATGAATCATTCTAGTTAATTAGCCTTAGTCAATTTCAGTAGGTACCCCTGACCGTGGTACTCAGAGATCCCCATCCTAGACATGATGCAAGATAGTACCAGTTTATTTGTACAAACACAATCGCCCACGGTGTCCAGGTCTTTCATACTTGTCATGTCAGGCTAGCTGTCATAACAGCATGTCGAGATATACCATGTCAGTTTACTTGTCAAGAGTGCGCCACAGCGGGCCACTATCGTGTTCTATTCTTACATTATCATGAATGAGAAAAACTTGCATAAAATAACTAATGACATATTCTTGAAGCCAAGAAAAAGATCTACAACTTTCATGTTTTGAGTTTTTTAAGATTTTAGCTACAAAACAGCTCAAAGAAGCAAAAAAAGTCATTTGGAGTGACCTGCGCACAAGTTGTGCTGGCAAAATCGCCCACGGCGCACGTTACGCGCAAGCACGGTGCGCAGGAGCGCGACCGTGCAAGTTACGCATTGCACGCGGGCAAAATCGCCCACGGCGCACGTTGCACGCAAGTGCGGTGCGCGGTAGAGAAGTGCGCGGGCGCGCGGCGTGCGCAACCTGCGCATTGCGCACGGGCAAAATCGCCCACGGCGCACGTTGTGCGCAAGCCCGGCGCACGGGCGCACGGCAGAGAAGTGCGCGGGCGCGCGGCACGCAACCTGCGCATTGTGCGCGGGCAAAATCGCCAAGGCGCACGTTGCGCGCAAGCACGACGCGCGGGCGCGTGACAGCGAATACACTGCGCGCGTCACTGTTCATCGTCCCAACAGCACCAAAAGGTGTGGGGAACCCATGAACATAAAAATGGCATAACTTTCTAATACGAAGTCGAAATGAAGTGGTTCAAAAGCCAAAATTGGGTAGAATTGAATTTTCTACCACATGAAACTATTATAATTTGAAAATAACCAAGTTTTAGAGATCAAAACCAAAAAAAATCGAAAAGATTACAAACTTAGATCTACATGAATTCGTCCATCAAATCCAAAATGTCAAGTTCTAAAGAGGCTTAGAATGAAGTAAGGGAGGGAATGGAACAATAAAACTTAAGATTCATCATGAAGCAAGTTGCATTTTCCTAGGCTTGGTAGGTGGAAGGAGTAAATAAAGAAGATGAAGAAGTAAATGCAAAATAATAGAGGAGAGAGAAGAAGTTGACTTATATAGCAACCCCTCTCATCTCAACCCAATATAAACCAAATCAAGCCATGCCAAGTCATGTTGAACCAAGTTGAACCAATCAAGTCAAGATTTAAACCAAGGCTAAGCTAAGCATAATAAGTAAAAATACGGGCCACCTGACAATTGTCAGAAATCCGTATACGTATCCTGAAAATACGTATAACGGAAAACGGGAGTGACAACTCTACCCACCTTAAAAGAATTCCGTCATCGGAATTTAATTAAGAGGCTAGAGGTATCAGGACCAGCTATATTAATCATGAGCAAGCTACGACTAGCAGTCAATCAAGCAATCATTCCTGCAAGCAAGGAAGTAAAAGTAAAAGCATAAGGCATAAGGAAGACATTATACCTTATGAGTCAAATAGGTGTGGATATCGCAAGCGTATATCATCCTCATGCTTCCACGTTGACTCACCCAAGGAGTGATGACCCCAAGCAACACGGACTAAATTAATGGTCTTGTTCTTGAGTATCTTCTCTCTTCGGTCCAATATGGATACGGGCCTTTCCTAATATGAAAGGTTGGTACCAACAACCAATTCTGAATGATCAAGGATATGGCTCGGATCCGGAATATACCATCGTAATTGGGATACAAGGAAGACATCATGCACCTCACATAACGACGACAGAAGAGCGAAGACGATAGCACACATCACCTACTCGCTCTAGAATGTCGAACGGCCCTATATACCTAGGAATAAGCTTTCCCCGCACGCCGAATCGAATGACGCCATGGGTAGGTGAGATCCTAAGGAACACATGGTCGCCGACAGAAAACTCAAGGGGACGCCGATAAGAATCGGCCCAATGGCGCTGACGGTCTTGGACAACTCGAAGATGATCTCTGACTTGTCTGACCACCTCGATTGTCTGCGTAATCATCTCTGGATCAAGCATCTGTCTCTAGTTGACATCATCCCAAGCTAAAGGTAATCTGCACTTCCTGCCATATAGCGCTTCAAAGGGTGCCTTCTGGATACTGGCCTGGAAACTGTTGTTATAGGAGAACTCCACGAGATGTTGGTGATCTTCCCACGAACCACCGATGTCGAGTGTACATGACCGCAACATATCTTCAAGAGTATGGATCGTGTGTTCTGACTGACCATCTGTCTACGGATGATAAGCTGAACTGAACTTGAGACGAGTCCCCAAACTCTTCTGAAGACTCCGCCAAAAGTGTGACGTAAATCTTGAATCTCTCTCGGACACGATACTGACTGGCACTCCGTGCATCTGACTATCTGCCTGAGGTACATCTCTGCCAGTTGAGCCGTCCACTGACTAACTCTGAACGGAAGAAAGTGGGCCACCTTCGTGAGCCTGTCTACAATAACCCAAATAGCATCTCTGCCAGCCGGGGATCTAGGTAATCCTGTCACGAATCTATGGTTATATGCTCCCACTTCCATTCTAGAATTGGCAAGGGCTGAAGAAGTCCAGCTGGCCTCTGATGTTCAGCTTTAACTTGTTGACAAACCAAACATCGAGAGACAAACCGGACTATCTTCCTCTTCATGCCATTCCACCAAAAGTGTTGACGGATATCACGGTACACCTTCGTACCGCAGGAATGAATGGAATACTGCGAATTGTGAGCCTCTATCTTGATCTTCTGTCTGATATTTCCACTAGGTATACAAAGATGCTTCCCATGTCGAAGTGTACCGTCTTCATGAATGCATAACTCCGGTCTTCGTCCCGTCTCACACTCTGCTCTGAGTCGATGAAGGTTGAAATCTGCTAACTGCGCCATCCGAATCCTCTCAATTATAGTTGACTGAACTTGCATGCTGGCCATCAATGCCACACTGGTAGGAAGACAACTTCTATTCCCATCTTCTGAAGATCTGCTAACAGCTCTGGTTGCGATGTTAGGAAATAAACTCCGTCTCTCATGCTCAATGCATCTGTAACAACGTTTGTCTTCCCAGGATGATACTGCAGGTTGACATCATAATCCACAAGTAGCTCTAGCCATCTCCTCTGACGCATGTTAAGATCCTTCTGTGTGAAAACATACTTCAGGCTCTTATGGTCGGTAAAAATCTCCACCCTATCTCCATATAGGTAGTGCCTCCACAACTTAAGTGCAAACACTACTGCTGCAAGCTCCAAGTCATGGGTTAGGTAATTTCTCTCATGATCACGAAGTTGACATGACGCATAAGCTATTACCTTCCCATGCTGCATCAGAACACATCCTAAGCCTCTGCATGAAGCATCATAATATACTGAGAATCCTCCGGTTCCATCTGGAAGCGTGAGAATGGGTGCCGTCATCAATCTTCGCTTCAACTCCTCGAATGAACTCTGACACTCTGCTGTCCAACCAAACTGCACATCCTTGCGGGTCAACTGCGTCAATGGTGCTGAAATCCGAGCAAAGTTTGATACAAACCGCTGGTAATAGCCAGCCAATCCTTGGAAACTTCGAACTTCTGCGACGGTGCTAGGTGCTGGCCACGTCTCTATGGCTAATATCTTCTGGGGATCCACTTCCACTCCTCCTTTGGTGATGATATGACCCAAGTACGAAATACGATCGAGCCAGAACTCGTATTTACTGAACTTGTCATACAACTGGTGCTCTCTGAGAATCTGAAGAACAACTCTGAGATGCTGCTCATGCTCCGCCTCACTTTTGCTGTAGATCAGGATGTCGTCTAGGAACACAATCACGAACTGATCCAAATAAGGCATGAAGATACGATTCATGAGGTCCATGAATACAGCCGGCGTATTGGTTGCTCCAAATGACATAACAAGAAACTCCCAATGTCCATACCTAGATATGAAAGCTGTCTTCAAGATGTCCTTCTCTCTGACTCTGATCTGATGATATCCTGACCGCAAGTCAATCTTCGAGAATACTGCTGCCCCCTTGAGTTGATCAAACAAGTCATCTATCCTCGGGAGAGGGTATCTGTTCTTGATTGTCACTGAGTTCAAAGTACGATAATCTACACATAATCTGGACGTACCATTCTTTTTTTTACAAGAAGCATCGGGGCTTCCCAAGGCGATCCACTAGCATGAATGAATCCCTTAGTTCTAAGTTCTTCAATCATCTTGTACAATATCTCTAATTCTGACGGCGCCATCCTGTAGACTCTCTCTGACACTGGGGTTGTTCCGGGAATCAAGTCGATGGTGAACTCGATCACCCGCTCTGACGGCATCCCTGGAAGCTCTTCTGGAAAAATATCTGGAAACTCCTCGACTATCCGGGGTAACTACACGGCTGCTACTGCCATCCGCAACACTGGAGGAGAAGGTTCAACTTCGCCTCAGGAAAAGGAAAACTCTGGCTCGCCTGGAATGCTAAAAACAACTATGCCGATATGGCAGTCTATCCTAGCATACTGGTCCCTCAACCAATCCATCCCTAAGACCACCGATGATCCTGGGAAGCTAATGAACTGGCTGGACTGGTGGCTCTCCTCCGGTAGGCATGACTCTGGAGGCTACTCCTGAATGCTGGGCCTGATCTCCAGGTTGTTGCAGGTCCACAGGGGGTGCTTCGCCTTGCTGATCGGTAGGTCCAGGAACAATGCCGCTGAAGAAGACTACATAGGAAACAATAAGGAAGGACCAGAACAGATCAACGATACAAGCATGTGATCAGGTCAAGAATTCAGGGATTCAGAGGATACGAGTAGAGATCAAGGGCGAGTACTGAATGAGACATCTATTCGGTAAACCCTCACATATCTTGAATTACAAGACCTACATGGGCTACCACTTAAACCATGTCACACCCCAGAACCAGAATACTGGAGAGCGGGGGCGGACATAGCCAGCTACGTATATTGAAGTACAACCTACCTCGCTATACGGTCATGGCTGTCTAGATACATGAGGGTTTAACTACAAGCCATCAGCCTCCTATGGTCAAGAATAAGCCTATTGTCTCAATCACAAGCAAGTAAAAGTTACAAGATGCAAGATCACCAAATATGCAATCTTAAGACGTCCCAAACATTACATATTCAGCTGATCATGAAGCTAGTCGTACAAAATGTGAGGACTAGCAAGAGTTTAGTCATACATGATCAACCCTAGGATCTGTCAATCATGTTACAGCCCGTAGGCAGACGGTAAATAAAGATGCAATACGAGCTAACACGTGGTCGTCGGCTATACTCCTCAAAAGAATAATTTTACAAATAAGTGGGAGGACAAAAGAAATCCACTCGTTGCCAGGGTTACGCCTGGTGGTCACCATCTGGCTGGAAGACAGGTAGATCCTCTGGGGCTGCTCCGATATCTGGCCCCTCAAAACCAGCTGGGTCAGACCCCAGAAAGAGCAAGTGCTACAAAGGAGGCTTCACTTAGGAACTAAAACCAGCATATCATAATAGAATACTAAAGACAATAAATAAGAACTGATAATAATGGAAATAACAACAGTAAACTGAGTACAAGAAAACCATTCAAGTAGCCAGGTCACAACCATTAAACTAAATAAGAACCGGGATTACAGCCCTTCACCTGAATAAAAATCCGTCTCAAATACTATTGGTACAGTGAAGACAATAAATAAAGAGAGGACACAGAACTGCTCCGGGAGCCAGGTTACAACCCTTAAACCAAACAAGGACTGGGGTTGTAACCCTTCACCTGAACAGAACTGGACCCCTGATCTTTATTGTTGAGGCCAGTATAAATAATCATGGTATTAAGGTAAAATAAAACATGAAGAATATGACATGGGATTACAATAAGACAATAAACGAAGAGAGGACACAGAACTGCTCTGGAAGCCAGGTTACAACCCTTAAACCAAACAAGGACCGGGATTGTAACCCATCGCCTGAACAGAACTGGACCCCCGATCGTTATTGTTAAGGCAAGCATCAATAATCATGTCATGTCACAATCTTGCACAGGATCAGGATAAGACTAAGCTGGAATAAACTCCATCCAATAAATCATGGCCAATCAAGAGTACGGCTTGATACTTTTAACTAACTAGGGTTATCACATGCCTAGTTACTAGTAAGATGCAATGAGATTATTCCAACAGCCACAAGCCCTGCAGACCATCCGGTTATCCAGGTCGAATGTCCGTTTATGAAGAATGCAACACGTGACTGTATGCGGAAAATGTGTCCTACTCGTCGGTAGGCTACAAGTCCACTGAATGCGCCGAAATAACGGGATTGCCTGTAGCTGAGAATCTCTTCATGACTAATGAATCATTCTAGTTAATTAGCCTTAGTCAATTTCAGTAGGTACCCCTGACCGTGGTACTCAGGGATCCCCATCCTAGACATGATGCAAGATAGTACCAATTTATTTGTACAAACACAATCGCCCACGGTGTCCAAGTCTTTCATACTTGTCATGTCAGGCTAGCTGTCATAACAGCATATCGAGATATACCATGTCAGTTTACTTATCAAGAGGGCGCCACAGCGGGCCACTATCGTGTTCTATTCTTACATTATCATGAATGAGAAAAACTTGCATAAAATAACTAATAACATATTTTTGAAGCCAAGGAAAAGATCTAAAACTTTTATGTTTTGAGTTTTTCAAGATTTTAGCTACAAAATAGCTCAAAGAAGCAAAAACAGTCATTTGGAGTGACCTGCGTGCAAGTTATGCTGGCAAAATCGCCCACGGCGCACGTTGCGCGCAAGCACGGTGTGCGGGCACGCGGCCGCGCAAGTTGCACATTGCGCACGGGCAAAATTGCCCACGGCATACGTTGCGCGCAAGCGCAGCGCGTGGGCGTACGACGCATGCAACCTGCGCATTGCGTGCAGGCAAAATCGCCCACGGCGCACGTTGCGTGCAAGCGCGGTACGCGGGCGCGCGATAGAGAAGTGCGCAGGCGAGCGGCACGCAACCTGCGCATTTCGAGCAGGCAAAATCGCCCACGGCGCACGTTGCGCACAAGCGTGGCGCACGGGCGCGCGGCAGCGAAGACACTGCGCGCGATACTGTTCATCGTCCCAACAGCACCAAAAGGTGTGGGGAACCCATGAACATGAAAATGGCATAACTTTCTCATACGAAGTCGAAATCAAGTGGTTCAAAAGCCAAAATTGGGTAGAATTGAATTTCCTACCACATGGAACTATTAGATTTTGAAAATAACCAAGTTTTAGAGATCAAAACCAAGAAAAACCGAAAAGATTATAAACTTAGATCTACAAATATCCATCCATCAAATCCAAAAATGTCAAGTTCTAAAGAGGCTTATAATGAAGTAAGGGAGGGAATGGAATAATAAAACTTGAGATCCATCATGAAGCAAGTTGCACTTGCCTAGGCTTGGTAGGTGGGAGGAGTAAATGAAGAAGATGAAGAAGTAAATGCAAAATAATGAAGGAGAGAGAAGAAGTTGACTTATATAGCAACCCCTCTCATCTCAACCCAATATAAACCAAACCAAGCCAAGCCAAGTCATGTTGAACCAAGTTGAACCAATCAAATCAAGATTTAAACCAAGGCTAAGCTAAGCAAGATAAGTAAAAATATGGGCCACCTGACAATTGTCAGAAATCCATATACGTATCCTGAAAATACGTATAACGGGAAACAGAAGTGACAGTATGTGTGATAAAACGGGGGATCATAGCATAATAGCTGCAGGATGGAGCAATAGCAGCTACAAGTAGCTGCAGTGGCAGCTGCAGTACATGGCAGCAAGGTAGTAGCATGCAGGGTGCACCTGCGGCAGCGGCTAGGCAGCAATTGCAGCAGTAGCAGCTGCAATAGGCAGCGACAGCGGCTAGTTCCTATATATATGTGTTAGAGAAAGATGTTAGGATATCTAGGATACATAAGATGTTAGAGGATACGTTTAGTATCCTAAGTTAGCCAGTTAATATGTTAGAGTTAAGATAGTATCCTAGGATTCTATGTAGTATCTTTGGATATTGGTTGATATTATATTCAAGTCTTGTCAACAATGTCTTTGACTTTGTCATGGGGTCTTAGATATCGGTTGTAGGTGACATTATATATATATGGTCTGGCGATATCGAAACGAATCTAGTGTGTCTGAATGAGATATCAGTTGTAGGTGACATTATATTTATGGTTATTAGCATGGTTATTAGTGTGTCTGAATGAGATATAGGATGCACAAGAACTTATGTGCCATATAGCATGGTTATTAGTAACTGTCCGCTACTAATGTGTGTCCCATAATAAGACATAATATATAAATTTGTGCCTATTGGATAATGTGTGTCCATCTTTGCAGAATTATTTCCAAATGGATATGAATTACTACTTGTGGAATCGTTCATGGATGTACAATCGTCATCCTGATGATATGTGTGGTGTGCGGGATGAATACATAGCGAGAGTAGAGCAGTTCCTGCAGTTTGCTAAGGCATTCCCTTAGTACATGGACGGCACCAAAATTAAGTGTCCATGTGTGAAATGTCATAACGTAAAATATTATCCAGAAGTGGATGTGACATATCATTTGTACTCGAGGGGTTTCACGCCTAATTACTATCAGTGGACCGCACATGGAGAGCTTGTGACTTTAGCATCAGAGCCGGAGCCTTATGTTGAGCCGTATATGCATACGGGACCTACTTTGTTTCAGATAATCATGCATACGACGACGGGTGCGTGAATATGGTTTTTGACGCTGCGGGGCCTAGTTTCGTTCATGATGCAGCTGAGGAGATACCGAATGTCGATGCTGCAAATTTTATGGAGTTGCTGGAGAATGCAAGGACTCCATTGTATCCTGGTCGTGAGGATCATTCATCATTGGAGGTGGTTACAAGACTGTTGAGCATTAAGTCAGATTTTAATATGTCGTAAGAATGCTACAACCGAGTGTTGGAGTTGATTATAGAGATCTTGTCCGCGGGTGCTAAGTTACATAAAGACTTCTATCGGTCTAAGAGGATGGTGAGATCGCTCTGGATGGGATATGAAAAAATCAATTCTTGTCGCAATGGGTGCATGTTATACTACAAAGACGACAAGGAAGCAAATGTGTGCAGATTTTATGGTACAGATCGCTATAAGACCACTAGTACAGGAAGGTCTACCGGTGTAAGAAGACCGACCGATTCAATGTACTACTTGCCTTTAACGCCGCGGTTGCAAAGATTATTTATGGTAAAAGAGACGGCCGAAAATATGAGTTGGAACATGCGAGAACAGATTGAAGGAGTGTTGGATCAGCCATCCGATGGAGAAGCGTGGAAGCACTTTGATCGAGTGTATCCTGATTTTTCTCCAGATCCGCGTAATGTCAGGTTAGGGCTATCTTCTGACGGTTTTACTCCTTTTGGTCTTTCGGGATCCCAGTATTCGTGCTGGCCTGTGATTGTCACTCCGTATAACCTACCGCCTTGGATGTGCATGAAGACTCAATACATGTTTCTAACCATTATAATTCCTGGTCCGAACAATCCCAAGAGGAACATTGATGTCTACTTACAGCCTTTGATAGATGAGTTGAATCAGTTATGGAAAGTAGGCGCTAACACGTACGATGTTTCCAGGAAGTAGAATTTTTAGATGAAGGCAACCCTTATGTGGACCATCAACGACTTTTCGGCCTATAGAATATTATCTGGATGGAGCACTCATGGCCGTCTCTCATGTCCGTATTGCATGGACCCTACTAAGGCTCTCCACTTGAAACACGGAGGAAAACCGTGCTTCTTTGATTGCCATCGACAATTTCTGCCAAAAGATCATCCGTTCAGAAGGAACATGAATGCATTCCGTGCTGGCGTTGTAGAGAAGGATGATCCACCGCCAAGGTGGTGTGGAGCCACGATATAGAAGGATGTTAGAGATTTTTCAAGTGCTATCGAAGATCCTACAACTGAGTACAAGTACGATGAATTTGGTAGAGATCATAACTGGACAAAGAGGAGCATATTCTGGGATCTGCCATATTGGAGTACCAATCTGATCAGACATAATCTTGATGTCATGCATATTAAAAAAATATATGTGATAACATAATTAATACTGTGATAGGCGTAAAAGAAAAAACGAAAGACAATCCCAAGGCCAGGTTGGACTTAGAAGAAATATGCAAACGCCCTGCGTTGCATTTGATAGAGGAGAATGGAAAACAGTTCCTGCCGAAGTCAATTTTCTCACTGGAGATGGAGGATAAAGTGAGACTTTGTCGGTGGATCCAGGGCCTAAAATTTTCAGACGGATATGTGTCAAATCTGAGAAGATGTGTCGATCTTAAGAAAAATAAATTGACGGGTATGAAGAGCCACGATTGTCACGTATTCATGGAGAGGTTAATTCCAATTGCATTTCGAGAATTCTTACCGCAGGCAGTTTGGGATCTATTGACGGAGCTTAGCATATTCTTCAGGGATCTTTGTTCTAAGAAATTACTCGTTGGTCGTCTAGAAAAGCAAGAGAAGGACATTGCGGTAATACTGTGCAAGCTATAGAGGGTGTTTCCTCCTGGATTCTTCGACTCTATGGAGCATTTGCCGATTATCTATCCTATGAGGCACGTGTTGGTAGACCCGTCGAATATCGATAGATGTACCCGTTCGAGCAACATTTGAATCACCTTTGAAAAATAAGGCACGGGTCGAGGGTTCTATTTGTGAAGCCTATGTTCTCGAGGAGATCACAAACTTTTGTTCGATGTATTTTAAGCCTCATATTGCAACTAATAGAACGAGAGCTTCCAGAAACAACGACGAAGATCATGAATGTAATGATACAATACTCAAGGTATTCAATGCCCCAGGAAAGCTATCGGATAAAATGAAGAAGAGATATCTGAACGATGATGAGCTAAGGGCTGCTCAGGTGTATGTATTACTCAACTGCAACGATGATGAAGTAGAAAAGCTGGAGGGGTAAGTAATTAATACGTCTATATTATTTTAATAGTGTTCATTATTATACTATTAAATTAATTGAACGATGTTCTTTTTAGCATATTTAATGATGATGTAAGGTCAGGTAGGCCACACATAACAGAAGAAGAACTAGAACAAGAAATGAGGCATTATTTTCCATCATGGTTGAGTGCATATGTAATACTTGAGAACTCTGTAATTACCTTTCTGTATATGCACTTGAGAATGAGCTTAATTTATTTTTTCGTAGTATTTAGGTCGATCGTCCATACGCAAGACTTGAGAATAAGTCTATTAGAACGCTAGCCAAGGGACCAATTTATGCTGCAAAATATGGCCAAGCAACTGTGTTAATGGGTTTATGTTCAAGTCAACAACTTACCTGATCAGAGACAACTTTGTGGATCTCGATTCCACCAAAAACAGTTGTTTGTGTATCAGATCTTCGAACTACAAAGATGTTGATGCGGGCAACAATTTCTATGGCGTCCTACGGGAGATTGTGGAGCTGACATATAGTTATGGAATAGAACCTGCTAAGATTGTGTTATTCAGGTGTGATTGGTTCTATCCGATTGAAGGTCATTGGTGGAAAGTAGACAAGCACGATCTTGTGGATATAAACTATCGGCGTCGATATCAAGTATATGAACCATTTGTCTTTTCAAGTCAGGCTCAGCTTGTGTACTTCACAAGTTATCCTAAACGAAAAACAACAAGGTCGGACTGGTGGGCAGTATGCATGCAAGACCAAAGCTAGAAATACCTATGATGTTGACGATATAGCTTATCAGGAGGATGAACTACCTCTTGTAACAAATATTATAGAAGTGGACACGACGAAAGTTTCTCATTACACATTTAATTGTGTAGAAGAAGTAGAATTATCTCAAGAGGAAGATGCAGATGAAAGTGAAGATGTAGAGGAGGAGGAGGAAGAAGAAGAAGAAGAAGAAGATGAGCTAAACGAACTAGATGAATTTTCAGAAGAGGATTAAATATGTACGTTTATTTTATCATCATATTTGACACTTTAGACTTTTATCATATAAATCTGTGACACTTTAGTGACACTTTTATCTGTAACTATGAGATTTTTGAAAAATCTGTGATGTCTATCATATAAATATGTATATTTGTTTTATTGTCATATGTTATTATCAGGTATGACAAGACCCGGACGACGCGGAGGATATTATGTTAGACAGTCCCGTCTGCCTCGGGCTGGAGATGCAGATTCTGTACCCTCATCCTCATCTCCGAGTACGCCAGTGTACCATTCTGTTTCCGGTATATTACCGGGACAGGGCAGTTCCATCAGGTTGGCGACTCCTCCCTCGTCGTCCAGCATTTTTGATCCCGCGTCCAGTATTTCTTCCGCGTCCAGCATTCCTCCTACCGACGGCTCCATGAGGAGAGCCGATGCCGACCATATGGAGGACGACGATCAGATTGATCCTGCCCAGCCAAGAGGTGAGAGTGACCCTCCATGCGCTCCCCCGGACGAGACGCGTATGGAGATTTGGACGGACGGGCCTACGAAGTAAGTTAATTAGTTAATATATATTTCTCAAATGTTTATATGTACATATATATTCATGAAATTTATTATTGTATAGATATCGGTCTCCTGCAGTACAGAGATAGCTGGGGTTATTTCTGAGGCAGAACTATGGTGGGCCTTGGATTAACTACTCAGATGCTCCCGCAGATAGGAAGGCCTTTTGTTGGCCCCCTTCAAGGTAAAAAATTTGTTTATTTTTAAATTTTAATAATCATTTGTGTATATTATATAACTTTTTATTTTACTTCTTGTAGAGGATTTATTTCTATCCACCACACCGGGCAGCGAAAATCGAGGCCCAATTTTCTGCCGTCGCAGGCAAGCTCATCCGTGATGCGATCCATGACCAGAAGTCTCGTGATCGCTCCGGAAAGCCGATCCATGGTTGGATCACGCCAGAGCAGTGGACTGCGATGAAGGCTAGATTCGCCGAGGCCAGGTACCAGGAGCGGTCTGATAAGGCCAAGGTGGCGCGGTCGAGCGCCAGTAAGTGGTGTGGTGGCTCCATTCCGATGATGGAGCATTTTCGTCGTCTGGTACATTTCCTATGACTGACATCATTTTATATATAGTTGGATAGAATGTTTAATACTAATAATAGATAATATATTTTAACAGGTAAAAAAGGGTGAGGACCCGAACATGGTGACCATCTTCCTGGTCACCCATCGGAGGGCTGGAGAGTTCATTGACGAGAGGGTGACGCAAGCATATGTACGTTCTATTCTTTATATTAATTTACTATAATTTAGAAAACAGGAAAATAGATATCAATATGGACTTTAGCAAACACTTATACGTTAGCAAACATTGTTCTAGGCCGAGTTTGTTTGGCTACAAGAGGAGGCGGCTGCTGCTGCTAGTGCGCCAGCAGAGGAAGAGGCTGGTACTTCCTCTCAGCCGCCTACAGCTCCATCGTTGGACGACCTCTGGATGACCGCCGTTGGCGGTCTTCAGAAGGGTACGTACTACGGTACGGGATCCTACGGCGCGTATTTGGCTTCGGAGTCATCCCGGGCCCCTCTGTCAGTGCGCAGTCTCCGGCTTCGCAGGCGTCATCACGAGCTCAGGATATTCGTCGTCAGATCGACGAGCTGCGTCGCGAGTTGTAGCAGCAGATTTTTGATCACCTTACCGCAGAGCGACGATCCGACCCTCCGATGATCACCGAACGATTTGATGCGGTCAAACGCAGTATATAGGAGCTGATGAGTCTGCAGCAGGCTACAGCTGCCAGCTTGCACACACTCACTGAGTCTACGCAGCGCACAGAGCGTAGACAGGTCGAGCTGGAGGGATCGCAGAGGACCATGTCTGCCTCACTCACTCAGGTATCGGCTTCGATTGAGGAGAGTACTTAGAGGATGGTGAGTACCCTTGCTGCATATGGTGAGCGACTGCGAGAGCTGGAGCAGATACGTCCTTCCGGTCCATAGAAGGCGCCGACTCCAGACATTGCACTGCCTCCTACGGCCCCTACGGTGCAGCTCACACATGAGCAGTATGAGTACATGCTATCCCAGATGCTCGGTAGGGGTCCTCAGTGATCCAGTAGATTTTTTTATCATCTTTGTATTTATTGGCCCAATAGGCCCATTGACCGTTCTGTACACTGATTTTCATTATTATTTGACTCTGTTGGACATGTATGTTTGTTGGACATGTATGTTTGTGATATTTAATTTGTTGGTATTTTTATTGAGTACATGTATGATATTTAGTTGTATACTATTATGACGGAAGAATGTTATTCATCTATTAGTTGTAGACTGTTATGATGGGAGACTGTTAATTATGATGATATCTGCGACGGGGATGACAAATATACCTATGCTGGGTTATAGGCGATGATCTGATATACAAAGGAGGTGCTGCCCAAATTTTAAAAAATATAATGTGTATTTTTGTAATGATGTGTGTCTGTGTTTACAGTGTATGTGAAATACAGTATTCGGAACCATCGATAGTTTCGATTACTGTTGTATGTTTTATCTTGGACAGAAAGAGCAACTGTTTAGGGTGTACTTCTGAGAGCTTCATTTTCACATCCTTCACTATCTCGGAACGTCGTACAGGATCCCAAGAAGGTGAAGGACGTGAAGGAGAAGCTCTAAGAAGTGCACCCTGAACTGTTGCTCTTTCTATCCAAGATAAAATATAAAACAGTAAGCGAAACTGTCGATGGTTCGAACACTGCACTTCACACACACTGTAAACACAAACACACAGCATAACAAAAATACACATTATATTTTTTTTATTTTTTCAGTATTCTGCGACGGATAGCGACGGATAGCGACGTATAGCAACGGATAGGGGACGTCGCTATACATCGCTACTTAGCGGCGTTACGTCGATGTACGTCGCCACCTTGCTGACGTGGCAGACATGCCACGTCATCACGTAAATAGAACTAAACGTCGCTAAGTAGTCGCACTATGTCACAAATTTTGTGACGTAAAGTTTTTGTCGCTCTCCGTCGTTAACTTTGCGACAACCCAGCGACACGGCGGTGACGTCACAAACAACGACGTAGGGCGACGAATGTGCCATCTACGACTAGCTTAAAAGCGACCTTCATTTTCTGTCGCTAAAGTCTTCGCTAATTACGATTAGCGACATATTTTCTATTATTAGCGACGTATAATGACGTTGTGTCACGACCCGCACCCACTGTCAGGGTACGAGAACGTAACAACGCCCAGCCTACGCCGCAGTGTCGGCGGTAGAACGCTGTCCTAGGTCAATCATCTATCAATACCAAGTACTTGTACAGTTTATACTCTCCGAATGGAGGTGACATATCAATATTCATCTCAATCACATCTAGGGTAGAAGAACGAAAGACAAGTAGATAGATAGTAACTCAAGAGAACAGTATCATAGATGAATAAGTCTAAGTGTCTAGTACAACATAATATCCAGAACTGTCAACTCATAATACAAAAGTCTAAGAGTCTATATATCTCCACATCTCAAAATACAACTCAGAATGTGAGACAAAAAGTAAATATAGAAAAGACTGCCTAGACTAAACTGGTCTAGACTACTGGAACAACATCCTCAGCTGCAGGTGGATCCTGCTGGGGGTCCACAACATAAGTATCATCTAGTCCTGCTCCAAAATAGGTAGACACCAGGGCCTCATCCTCATCCTCTGTAATATTTTCAACAGGTCCAATCAGGACGGGAACGAGCACAATACATCTCACGCAGTGCATAGCAGGTTAGGAAATACGATACAGGCAATAGAGTAAGATACATGAACTGCTGAAAGGAAATATACGCTGTAAAAGAGATAGCTGTAATGAAATATCTACTGTATAGAGAACTATAAGTGACTAGTGATGTAGAGCACAAGATAGGCATGTGAATGGCTAGAATTTGCACATGATTACACTACTGAGTTTGTACATGATTACACTACTTTGGAATTATTCACATGACCACTTCTACTCCCCCGTTTCCCCAATCAATACACAAGGATCTATACAAGTTACGTTATTGTACATGATATCACATGGGGCCCATGAAAGGGTGCACATGATAGTATACATGAGGGCTCAGTAAACATGAGAGTACATGATCACATGAGTGCACATGAATAATAGAAGCATGGGAGTACATGATGATAGTGAAACACACATAACATGAAGTACCCGATGCTCCCGAGGGGGATAACATCTCATGTAAAGATCCATATAGTACCAATCCGTGTTACCAACGTGACAGCAACAAGTAAAGTAATCTAGAGCAAGAAGTAAAGCCTGAACAAGTATGAAACGGTCAGAGAATGTACTCGCCTGCTGTATGAATGTCTGAAGACGATATACTGTCTGAGGAGAGGTATCTGGCTCCTGATCAGAGCAACACAAGTCACAATGTGTTCTAAATAGTAAATATGATGTCTACTATGCAAACTACATGATTCTAGGTCAATCTGGTCAAAAGTCAACTCTTGGTCAACTCTGGTCAACTCTAAAGTCAACTAGTCAAGGTTAAGTCAATATTAGTCAAACTAGTTAGGGTTTTAGTCAAACTAGTCAAACTAGTTATTTCTAGTTGAACTAGGTCATCTTTGACCTAAAGTTGACTTTGGTCAACTTTCAGTCAACAAGGGTCAATAATGGGTTTTTGGGTCATTAGGGCTAGCCCCAACCATAGGCTAGTAAACCTTGGCCATAGGCCATAGTAGGTTTTCATATAAACCTATAACTAATAAGTCACATATATATATATACCTATATATATAGACATACACTATCCACATACCCAAAATCCATATATGCATAACATATATAATACAATCACATACCTATATATATATACACTGTTTTATACCTAAGAGACCTAATACAATATACATATATATATCATGTATATATATATATACAATACATATATATATAACTATATATATTACACATATATATATATATAGAGACAAAGGGAAAGAGAGAGAGTGAGACAGTGAGAGAGAGTCAGGACAGGGGGGGGGGGGGGGTTTTCCAGAACCTGGAACCCAATATCCCCCAAACACACACACACATAACATATATACATAGATATGTATATATATACATAACTATACACACACACATCCAAACACCCTAAAAACTCACATACACACACATAACATATGTACTACATATATATATACACTAAAATACATATATACAATGTACTAATCACATCAAAAATAGATTTGAAACTCGAAGTCAAAAACTGGAAAGGAAACACAAAAACTGGAATATTTGCACTGTTTACTCGAAATATAGGTAATCCCAAATTCTCACACTAAAACGAGCTAAGACTCGTATCCCTAGGTTGGTAACACTAGCCCCACACATATACTAGTGTCCTAGGTGCCTGACACAGAGTATAGACACGACACGACGTGTCCAACTCACAAAACAACCACTCGGGTAAACCTGATACACACGCACACACACAGTATCGTGCACGCGTGCAACTCACCCTAGGACACGACACAGACACTCTCGTGTCTCGTGCACGTGCACGAATGTTCACCTAGGGGTAGGGTACGTGTCCAACACCCTGCAATGTGTCCACGTGTCGTGTAGAGAGGACACGATACGCGTATCAGAGAGGGAAATACGTGGTTTCAGACCGCGTCGTGCAGTGATGCACGCGTCTCGTGTACGCAACACAGGACACGACACACCTCGTGCTCGTGTCCTGGGGTTCGCCCTAGGGTCTACTACACACGTGTCACCCTGACACGTGTCCACGACTCGTGTACGTGGGACACGAGACCCGTGTCAGAGCCAAAAACTCGGCTGTGCAGTGCAGTGCACGACCCTTGCGGGGACGATTCCGTGTCCGACACGACACGAGGTCATCCCAAACTTTGGGGATGACCTGTCAGTCAGTGCCCCGTGCTCTATGCCAATTTTGGCGTGTCCAAGTGGCGTGTAGAGGGAGAACTAAGGGGGTGGTAGCAGGGGATTTACAGTGTACTGTGCAGTGTGTCCAGTGTGAGTGAAACTGAGAGCTTCGTGTCCAGATTTGGACACGACACAAGCTCAAAATGTGCACAGTGACACAGGGTTAGGGTTAGGAAACCTAGGACTAGGTTTTGGTTCAAAAAGTTTTACAAATCAGTGTGTACTCATCAATGTGACAGTGTGCAACAGTGAGTAAAATACAATGTAATTAAATTGGGATACGTGTCCGACACGACACCAAATCAAACCCTGAAATCACCAAACTCTACCCACAACCATATTATGACTATATGCATGCAATAATGAAGAAAAACTAGTAAAATAACTAGGTTAAATATATTTACCTCTATGTGCAAAATCCTTGAAAATTCAAATAATGAGGGGGGGGGTGTCCAAGTCCACTTGTGGGTGTGTCCAAGTCCTTGTGTCCAACTTGCTAGCCTCCCTTAGCACCCTCTAGGTTGTAGGAACCCAATGCAAGAGGTTTGAAGTGATTTGGATCACTAGGTTGAGAGTTATGGATTTTTGAAGTAAAGGGCAATTTTTCATGAATTTAATTCAATGCAAATGCAATGAATTAATCAAAATATATAGGAAAGGGGGTCATGCCAAGGGGGGGGAGGTCTTGGCCGGCCAAACATGGCCAAGGCATGGGGGGAGGTTGTCCTTGGCTTGCTTGCAAGCTAAGGGAAAGACTTTGTAAAGGGGTTTAGATATTTTGCATAATTTAAGCAAAATATCAATAAGTAATATCTAGATATTTATATAGCTTGACTACCATGAAATATCTAATCCTCTTAGTCATTCTAGGTTAGTAGCTAACCTATGGATTAGGGTAATTAGGTTAGGGATTAGCAAGTCACTAATCTAAAAGTCCATGAATAGTAAAATCTCACTAATCCCACTAAATTCCAAATAAATTCCTAAAAATTACCAAAATACCCCTATGGCCAAAAATCACTAAAATGATATTCTAAGCCTATGGTCAAGTTCCCATGGTCATGGCAACTTCTAGTTTAGAGAAACTAGGGTTTACACTAAGGTTTACTAACAAAGTCACAAAGTCATAAGTCATGACTTAGCATGACTTAGAAGATGGTTCTAATTACACTAATAATCACTATAAACCATATCATGCCCTAATCACCATTATTAAATAATAAAAATAATAATTTTTTCAAAAATCCCCAAATTCTGAAAACAGGGTGTTACAAGTCTACCCACCTTAAAATAATTTCGTCCTCGAAATTTAGATGGTCGTACTCCTTCTAGGTCAAACCTCCAACAATCAAGGACGAAGCCACTACCTAGGCAACATACAAGGTCAACAAGCAAAATATGGGTAGTAGACCTATACTGGGTCATGTCCAAGAATTGGCTGGCAGTTTTAGGTCATAAGGTGTCCTTAATTTAAATCGAAGCCAAAAGTAACTCCATGGGGTAATTCAGGATGTAGTCTCGGGTCAGGAAAATCGTACTAAGCAAATGAAGCACACAATGGTATGCCTGGGTGGGACACTAAGGTCATGGGAGTAGTATGTCATGTCTAGGTCATGTATGTGAAGTCAGTTTTTAGAAAACAACTAATCTTGTGCTCCAAATTTAAAAGTCACGATAACGTGTCTATGGTGATCATAATTTAGAGTGGGAAAGGTCTATGGCCTAAATTGAACGAGAAATTTGTGATGCAATAGTGGTACCAGGGGGACAGGTTAAATGGAACAGTCTGTGGTCTCATCTAGGTGCACTAGTCATTCTAGATCAATACTGTCCTATGGTATCAAACGTACAAGCAATCTAAGGTATCCTAATTGGGAAGGTAAGGGAACAACAATCATCAAGGCTATAGGCCGTCTACCATCCTATATGAAAATTGGTCATTTAACAAGTGAGAAATCATTAAAGTTACCATTCCATAAAAAGAAAATTGAAAATTTAGGTACAACAATCACATATAGATTTTAGTCTTGACACGATCTAAGTTGATCAATTTCAAGATAAACTGGGGTTTGGGCAAGATAAAAAATCAATGAAATCAAGTACGAGCATCCAATGATGAAAATCCAGGTCATGATAAATTTAATCCAACTGGATATGAATACGAGGTTCATAGGTGATGAAAATAATTCCAAGGAGAATTGTCAAGGCTGTTGCGGATAAGATTCTAAGGCAAGTTTAACTGTGTCTCCATCCACGTAGATTAATATATGAAAAGCGAACCAAAAATGCAATAGGTTGATCAGACCATCATGCGCCGGTTCTGATTAGATAATATGTTAGAGGGTGCGCACCCAATAAAATATATCATGATCAAGCTCGAAAAAGGATAAGCTTGTAAAACTAAGGATAAATTCATAGCATAAGATATAAGTAAGGGTGGAAATGATGAAAGAAGATACATAGTCCAAGATTCTTAACCAATCGGGTCAAGCATTCAAGGTAAGGTACAAGGTTAAGTATTTGAGGGTTCAAGCAGAACACCATCACATGCCAGGTCGAAAGAATTGAGCCGAGGTGAATCTCTAACTGAAATAAGAACCAATTTAGCATCATGGTAGAGGTTATAGTTTAGCCATTTGACCAGAAAATCATATCAAGATAATGGAGTACAAGGAGACGGGTTTTTGTAGGACATGGAATACCTACATGAAGGTAGGCTAGTCTAGGTCTTACATGTGAAGTCTGTTGGGAAGTAACAGCTAGTATTATACTCTGAATATCTAAGTCACGGTAAAGGACGTCCAAGGATCTAGAATAGAAGTGAGAGTTCGAGACGTGACAAATTGATGCAAAAATTGAAGAAGATCAAATTAACTCATGAAATAAAATTAATCAGGAATCTAGTAAATAATTTAGGAACACTGTACTAGGGATAGATAGGCTACTAGAGGAATATAGTTAGGGTTCGATCAATCAAAGGTCAAGGTTAGAAGGTCTCAATAAAGTCTTGATTTGAGGAAATGTCGAGTAAGTCAGGTTGGGATACAGTCACATAGTTAGGTAGAAAGTGTTTAAGCAAGGTGCAAAATAGAGAGGACAGTTCATTTCAATGAAAAGCAATTAGCAAGAGGATTAGATGGCAAGAAACAGATAAGAGTTTTCTCATAAATGTGATTGAGTACCCCAAAAAAAATAAAAAAATATTAATCTAACACTAAGAAATTAAAATCAACAACTACAAAAATTTCAAAATCATCAACTAATACCAGGATTCAAAGTTCTACAGTGAATCCCTCAAATCAAATTCAATCAAGGGAAAAGGAGTTTAAATCGTAATTTCAATGAGATTCTCAAGGGTCATCCCAGGAATCTCTCAAAGTATCCTAGCAGTGATTGAGTATCCATTCTCTCTAAGCATATTCCTCAAATCCTATCGCAGGCTGTAGTGATACTCTAGTTCGAATACCACTACATAAACTCGACCTGCATGGGCCACCACTAAAAACGTGTCACGACCCGCACCCACTGTCAGGGTACGAGAACGTAACAACGCCCAGCCTACGCCGCAGTGTCGGCGGTAGAACGCTGTCCTAGGTCAATCATCTATCAATACCAAGTACTTGTACAGTTTATACTCTCCGAATGGAGGTGACATATCAATATTCATCTCAATCACATCTAGGGTAGAAGAACGAAAGACAAGTAGATAGATAGTAACTCAAGAGAACAGTATCATAGATGAATAAGTCTAAGTGTCTAGTACAACATAATATCCAGAACTGTCAACTCATAATACAAAAGTCTAAGAGTCTATATATCTCCACATCTCAAAATACAACTCAGAATGTGAGACAAAAAGTAAATATAGAAAAGACTGCCTAGACTAAACTGGTCTAGACTACTGGAACAACATCCTCAGCTGCAGGTGGATCCTGCTGGGGGTCCACAACATAAGTATCATCTAGTCCTGCTCCAAAATAGGTAGACACCAGGGCCTCATCCTCATCCTCTGTAATATTTTCAACAGGTCCAATCAGGACGGGAACGAGCACAATACATCTCACGCAGTGCATAGCAGGTTAGGAAATACGATACAGGCAATAGAGTAAGATACATGAACTGCTGAAAGGAAATATACGCTGTAAAAGAGATAGCTGTAATGAAATATCTACTGTATATAGAGAACTATAAGTGACTAGTGATGTAGAGCACAAGATAGGCATGTGAATGGCTAGAATTTGCACATGATTACACTACTGAGTTTGCACATGATTACACTACTTTGGAATTATTCACATGACCACTTCTACTCCCCCGTTTCCCCAATCAATACACAAGGATCTATACAAGTTACGTTATTGTACATGATATCACATGGGGCCCATGAAAGGGTGCACATGATAGTATACATGAGGGCTCAGTAAACATGAGAGTACATGATCACATGAGTGCACATGAATAATAGAAGCATGGGAGTACATGATGATAGTGAAACACACATAACATGAAGTACCCGATGCTCCCGAGGGGGATAACATCTCATGTAAAGATCCATATAGTACCAATCCGTGTTACCAACGTGACAGCAACAAGTAAAGTAATCTAGAGCAAGAAGTAAAGCCTGAACAAGTATGAAACGGTCAGAAAATGTACTCGCCTGCTGTATGAATGTCTGAAGACGATATACTGTCTGAGGAGAGGTATCTGGCTCCTGATCAGAGCAACACAAGTCACAATGTGTTCTAAATAGTAAATATGATGTCTACTATGCAAACTACATGATTCTAGGTCAATCTGGTCAAAAGTCAACTCTTGGTCAACTCTGGTCAACTCTAAAGTCAACTAGTCAAGGTTAAGTCAATATTAGTCAAACTAGTTAGGGTTTTAGTCAAACTAGTCAAACTAGTTATTTCTAGTTGAACTAGGTCATCTTTGACCTAAAGTTGACTTTGGTCAACTTTCAGTCAACAAGGGTCAATAATGGGTTTTTGGGTCATTAGGGCTAGCCCCAACCATAGGCTAGTAAACCTTGGCCATAGGCCATAGTCTAGGTTTTCATATAAACCTATAACTAATAAGTCACATATATATATATACCTATATATATAGACATACACTATCCACATACCCAAAATCCATATATGCATAACATATATAATACAATCACATACCTATATATATACACTGTTTTATACCTAAGAGACCTAATACAATATACATATATATATCATGTATATATATATATATATACAATACATATATATATAACTATATATATTACACATATATATATATAGAGAGACAAAGGGAAAGAGAGAGAGTGAGACAGTGAGAGAGAGTCAGGACAGGGGGGGGGGGGGGGTTTTCCAGAACCTGGAACCCAATATCCCCCAAACACACACACACATAACATATATACATAGATATGTATATATATACATAACTATACACACACACATCCAAACACCCTAAAAACTCACATACACACACATAACATATGTACTACATATATATATACACTAAAATACATATATACAATGTACTAATCACATCAAAAATAGATTTGAAACTCGAAGTCAAAAACTGGAAAGGAAACACAAAAACTGGAATATTTGCACTGTTTACTCGAAATATAGGTAATCCCAAATTCTCATACTAAAACGAGCTAAGACTCGTATCCCTAGGTTGGTAACACTAGCCCCACACATATACTAGTGTCCTAGGTGCCTGACACAGAGTATAGACACGACACGACGTGTCCAACTCACAAAACAACCACTCGGGTAAACCTGATACACACGCACACACACAGTATCGTGCACGCGTGCAACTCACCCTAGGACACGACACAGACACTCTCGTGTCTCGTGCACGTGCACGAATGTTCACCTAGGGGTAGGGTACGTGTCCAACACCCTGCAATGTGTCCACGTGTCGTGTAGAGAGGACACGACACGCGTATCAGAGAGGGAAATACGTGGTTTCAGACCGCGTCGTGCAGTGATGCACGCGTCTCGTGTACGCAACACAGGACACGACACACCTCGTGCTCGTGTCCTGGGGTTCGCCCTAGGGTCTACTACACACGTGTCACCCTGACACGTGTCCACGACTCGTGTACGTGGGATACGAGACCCGTGTCAGAGCCAAAAACTCGGCTGTGCAGTGCAGTGCACGACCCTTGCGGGGACGATTCCGTGTCCGACACGACACGAGGTCATCCCAAACTTTGGGGATGACCTGTCAGTCAGTGCCCCGTGCTCTATGCCAATTTTGGCGTGTCCAAGTGGCGTGTAGAGGGAGAACTAAGGGGGTGGTAGCAGGGGATTTACAGTGTACTGTGCAGTGTGTCCAGTGTGAGTGAAACTGAGAGCTTCGTGTCCAGATTTGGACACGACACAAGCTCAAAATGTGCACAGTGACACAGGGTTAGGGTTAGGAAACCTAGGACTAGGTTTTGGTTCAAAAAGTTTTACAAATCAGTGTGTACTCATCAATGTGACAGTGTGCAACAGTGAGTAAAATACAATGTAATTAAATTGGGATACGTGTCCGACACGACACCAAATCAAACCCTGAAATCACCAAACTCTACCCACAACCATATTATGACTATATGCATGCAATAATGAAGAAAAACTAGTAAAATAACTAGGTTAAATATATTTACCTCTATGTGCAAAATCCTTGAAAATTCAAATAATGAGGGGGGGGGGAGGGTGTCCAAGTCCACTTGTGGGTGTGTCCAAGTCCTTGTGTCCAACTTGCTAGCCTCCCTTAGCACCCTCTAGGTTGTAGGAACCCAATGCAAGAGGTTTGAAGTGATTTGGATCACTAGGTTGAGAGTTATGGATTTTTGAAGTAAAGGGCAATTTTTCATGAATTTAATTCAATGCAAATGCAATGAATTAATCAAAATATATAGGAAAGGGGGTCATGCCAAGGGGGGGGAGGTCTTGGCCGGCCAAACATGGCCAAGGCATGGGGGGAGGTTGTCCTTGGCTTGCTTGCAAGCTAAGGGAAAGACTTTGTAAAGGGGTTTAGATATTTTGCATAATTTAAGCAAAATATCAATAAGTAATATCTAGATATTTATATAGCTTGACTACCATGAAATATCTAATCCTCTTAGTCATTCTAGGTTAGTAGCTAACCTATGGATTAGGGTAATTAGGTTAGGGATTAGCAAGTCACTAATCTAAAAGTCCATGAATAGTAAAATCTCACTAATCCCACTAAATTCCAAATAAATTCCTAAAAATTACCAAAATACCCCTATGGCCAAAAATCACTAAAATGATATTCTAAGCCTATGGTCAAGTTCCCATGGTCATGGCAACTTCTAGTTTAGAGAAACTAGGGTTTACACTAAGGTTTACTAACAAAGTCACAAAGTCATAAGTCATGACTTAGCATGACTTAGAAGATGGTTCTAATTACACTAATAATCACTATAAACCATATCATGCCCTAATCACCATTATTAAATAATAAAAATAATAATTTTTTCAAAAATCCCCAAATTCTGAAAACAGGGTGTTACACGTTGCTAATTTGCCTCATTTTAGTAGTGACAACTCTGTTAGACTGTAGTGAATAAGGAGCAGTTACCTCATTTGGTGATTCAACATTTGCCACAAAGGAAGTATTTGAAAATTTATTCATAGTGCTCAAAATAAAGAGTCCATCTTTTACAATACCTTTTCCCACAAAAATTCATTCTTAGAAAAAAATATATTTTATTGGCCTGCATTACAATCTTATATCCTGAGGCTACAAGTAGAGATCCACTAACTAGGTTTCTCCTAACTGATGGCACATGAAGTACATCATAGAGAGGTAGAATTTTTTCTGATGTCATCTTCAGATTTATTTTTCCTCTTCCTATGATTTGTGTCGTTGAGCCATCTCCTATGGTCACACCTCCTCCACCCGATTCCTGATAATTTGAGAAACTAGAGTGATCAAAGAAAACATGAACATTTGCTCCAGAATCCAACCACCAATTATTAGAATGATAAGAAATATTTATTATAGGTTGATAACTTGCAGACATGAAAGGGCTAGAAGGTTTATTCAGAATCATACTAGCCTCTGGCTTGTTAGGGCCTTTACCTTTGAAGGTGGTCTCCTTGGTGATAAGGCTTAGGTTTGCCATGAATTTCTATCGGGTTTACCTTAGCTCTAAAAATAGATCTAGTTATGGACTTTAACCCAATCTTTTTCTGTTCTAAGGCTCTTTAGAACTTGAGAATATGATTCCAAAGGGCTGCAAGAATTTATTCACTCAAAAAAGATAGTTTAAACTAAAAATTAACAATTCAAATGATTTTAGTAATAGACCTTTAAAATTTTAGTTTTTTAAGTTTTGATAAGGTTGAATTAGCTGTAGGGGCCGGCTCCCAGCAAGCGGAGGTTCACTAGGAACACTTAAGTACCGGTTACTTAGATGATGTTTCGCCTTATTGACAGAAGGGCCCTTTCGGCTTGTTCCCAAACAAATCTTTACTTTGAAACTTTAAAATTAAAGGAATTTACTAGATCAATAGACTGTTTATTTTAGCTTAAATTTAAAATATTGAGTAAGGAAAAAACTAGTACAATATTTCTTATGAAAAATTGTCAATCTCTAGAACAGTCTAATAAGGCAACAGTTCTTATATTAGTAATAACAAAGTATATGTTACTAATATGGTGATTATTTGAAAAGTAACAAATATCTTGTTAACATTACGCAACAAATGGCAAATATATAGTTACTATGAAGAATTTAGTGATAGTCAATTAAGTGTTAGGCAAATTAGTGTAGATTAATGCATAACATAAGCAATGAATTTTTCGTGTACAAATATTTGAAGTAAATAAAATACTTGTTTAAGTGTATCCATTACAAATGTTTGTGTACAAAATAGTTTGTGTACAAATATTTTTTATGTTAACAACAATTCAATGCTAAACAAATAAATGTATCCACCAACAAATATTACGATTAAGTTTATCTACTAGCAATTGAATGTTAGGCAAATAAATGTATCCACTAACATATATTATAATTAATTGTATCCACTAGGAATTGAATGCTAGACAAATAAATATATTCACTAGCAATTAAATGCTAGGCAAATAAATATATTCACTAGCAATTAAATGTTAGGCAAATAAATATATTTATGAATGTTGGCATTCCCAATGCCAACATTCATAAATATATTCCCAATGCCTCTTTCCTGTGACAGGCTTTCACTCCTGCCTAGATTAGATCTCTCACGGGATTCATCTGGCATTTCTGGATGGACTGGCATTGAGCATGTCATTCCGGACTTCGCTATTCTCACAGTCAGATCGGACATTTGAATCTGTAGTCAACTATCAAGGCAGGACTGTCTTATCTATTTGATTTGCTGACAGTTGTATTCTCTCTCCTATTAGCTGTCAGTTGCAATATTGACTTGTTTGTCTTCTAAGCAAATGGTATGTGACAACAGCAAATTATTGACAAGCAAAGTTTACTTGATTTAGTCGTAGCCAATATGTTCTCATGAATCAACCCTCATTATGTGTTGAAAAGATTTGTAATCCCATGTTAATAACATGTGTATGATCTTCGGCCTTCCTAGTAATCCAAATTCTGTTGCGTGACCATTCTTGGCATGTAAAGGAATATGACAAGATGGGGTTAATAACCACTCTCTTCACCTTCAAGCACTCCTATCAAATTAGGGGGAGTTATGTCACTACTTTTTATAGCCAAGAAGTTCCAATGAAAACTTCTAAAGCTGCCTGTCAATTTGAAACTAATGTAAAACTCCTATTTATAACTGAAACTTTCTTATTTCAGTCCTTTGTCAAACCAATTTTAAGCACCTGGATTTGAAAGAAAGAGCACACTCTAAATACTTGTAAAATAGGACAGATTGTACGATTAGGAAAGATGAAATTGTTGATCCATAGATAGATATTGACAGACCCAATGAAAGGTTTTAATGATATTTTCTGAAGTATAACAACTTACTAGTATCCTGGTTATAGATCGACAAATGTGTGCTGTCGTGACATAAAATTGCAGACTCTCTAATTGAGGGCAATACCATGACAAGAGGAAGAGACCATAAGGGACACAGAATCAAGCGAATAAGGGATGGTTTTCTGATTGAGGTAGTTGGGTAAATAAAGTTGATTGGAATAAAGAAAATCATGTGGCACATCCCAGGAATTATATATATATTTGTTAGTAGTAGCAAGGTTAACAGGGTTAACAGAAACTTTATTCAATAACAAAATTCGAAATAACTCTTAGATTGTTGGAATTTTCTTCAAAACTTCTGATTAAAATCTGCAACAAAATAAACTAAATTAAAAGTTACCGGCCTCCGGAGAAGTCGCACACATTGCACTTTTCTAAGAGTTAGTTCGGGTCTATGTGCAGACTGAATCCGAACGCCCCTAGTGGTAAAATTCCCGCTCTACCGAAATCTCGTTGCCGCACACGACGTCGAGAGAATGACCCCGACTTAGCTCCGTCCAGAGCAACAACAAAGAATAGCAGCGATCTTGCGAAGACGAGAATTTCAGAGAGGTTAAATTTTTTCTGTGTAGTGGATGAAGGAATGGGACAGGGTATATATAGGCATTTTCCAACGTAGGAGAATAGTGGTAGATTAATGAGCCAATTAAAATGAACGTTACAAAACGTTTTTCAGCACATGGTTTATTGAAACTGGACGTAATTTGAATAGTGAACGTTACGGAATTTAAAAAGTTTGTAACGGTCAGAAGTTTTAGAAAGGAGCAAAAAAATTTTTATGGTCTCGGTCCGAACCCTAAGAGAAAATCGAATCAGCATTCGGCGCAGACGTGGGGCCCATAGGCCACCCACATAATTTCAATGAAGCCAAAGTGAACAAAGGAATATAAGCACACACAATTCCTTGGCTCCAGCCGATGTGGGACTATTACGTACATGGAATTGAGCTTTTGCTGAAAAGCAAAGCAGCAGCAGCAGTTATATGTGCTCCTTGGGCTAGTGCTCGAGAAACGAATTCATTTGAGTCCCTAAATGAATGATATATGTTTGAAACTATAATACAAATCTCAGATTCAGGATTTTAATAAAATATTTGCCCACTTCAACATAAGTACTGGATCGATGAGTTTTGTTAATTATGTGTGTTAAATACTTGAAAATGGGCTCTTCTCATTGCTTGATATCAAAGTAGCCCTCTTTATGATTTTTATTTTTTTGGGGCTTCATTTATGTTTCATAAGTGTGTTTTTTTTAAAAAAAAATTGTTTTTTTGTGTGTTTTATTTTAGGTGTATTTTTTTCGAGCCGACGAACAACACGGGAGATTCAAACCATGTCCATTCCCACAGGACCCCCCGGGAACAGAAAGATGGCATGTTGTAGGGTAGAAACAAGAGCCATCATGGGATGGCCAGCGCTTGGATTTTTGTTTTAAAGTGCAAATTTTTTTTTTTTAGATTTTTGCTTTTTGCACTAAAAGACTCATGCTCTTAAAATTCCTAAAAGTATAAAATTTGCTCATTTTGCCCCCTTTTCGTTAATTGCTGTTAAGTGGGCTATGTAATGACCATTTTATCCCTCCTCCACTCCCCCCCTTCTCTCTCCGGTGGTGCGAGGAGGAGGAGGAGGAGGGGGCGGGGAGGAGGGAGGCTGGCCGGAGTGAGGAGAGGGGCTGAGGGGGGCGGGGAGGAGGAGGAGGGGGGCTGGCCGGAGTGAGGAGGGGGGCTGAGGAGGGCGGAGAGGAGGAGGAGGGGGGCTGGCCGGAGTGAGGAGGGGGGGGGGGGGGGGGGGGGGGGGGGGGGGGGGGAAGGGGGGGGTAGTTTAGTTTTTTTTTTTAAATATCATTAACGGTCAAAGCTAACGGTCAACAGACGGTAGAGGGCTTTTCGAGCAAGTTATAGATTGCGGGGGTCTTTATTTGCAAAATTTGACTAAAAGATCTTTCTAAGCAAAATGAACAAATTTAACGAGAGATTTTTTGCAATTTACCCCTGATGAGAATTAAGAAGCATGGCCAATAAATATTGAGGAGGTTTTAAAATTCAAACCTTGAAAAAACAAAGTTGAGATAGGTGCTTATACATATTTTAAGGACTAATTTAATTTGTAACTTTTTTTGAAATTTTACATTTCTGCAACTATTTTTTTTTTTTTTTGCAACTAAACATCCATGAACTATTTGGATATTAAAGTTGTTACATTCCGTTAGTTGACCGTTACATTTGTCATCAATTTATCTTTATGACTACTTTGTCCTAATAGTGATAATTACTTTTTATTGTCAATAAACAAAAAATCAAAAATAAATTTGAAAACTCTAGCCCTGTTGTCACCCTTCCTAGCTACCATTAAGATATTTTTTTGAGTTTATTTAATTTGTTTTATTTTTATAATTTGTTAGAGATTTTTTTTTAAGTTTTACAACCATATTTAACACTCGAGTGGCTCTTGTAGTTATCGAGAAGAGGTATATGACCCCTGACTGGGTGACGGAAGATCAGTGAATCACAAAGTCCCGTGGGTATCGTCGGACATCTAAAAAAAGACAAGAAAAATTCACCATTTAAAGTTATTTTAGGATAATTTTATGATGAAATTGTGCAACAAAATTCTTTGTAATCATGTTTAATATCCATATATGCCACTTTTTATTTTTCATAATTATAATCCGGATGCTCAGTAAAAATTTTAGGTCCTTAGGAATATATGTTGCTCAAGCAAACAAAGGTGGCAACGGTACTTCTAGTGCAAAGAACTCAAGCCACAACCATTCGTTCCGTCTGTTAGAGTGGGTGGGGTTCCCAACCTATGTATAGAATATTCCGGAGAACGACGAGTGCCATCCGTGTGTCGGAGAAGCTCGGGGAGTGCATGGATCCTATTTTGGAACATATATGGTAAGAAAATATATGATTGAATTTTCATATTTACTTTGATCATATATTTATGATTGGACCCTTCATATAGTAGCTTTCCATATAATTGGGCTTCCAATTATGGCAAGCCAATTTTGATTGGATTTTCATTAAATATATGATTGATGTATATTGGAAGTTTCCATATATATTGGCCTTCCATGTATGGATTACCAAGGGCTTATAAAAGGGTGATACATGCTAGTTGAAAACTCATCTCAAAACAAGAGTGCTTTACAATCTTTGAGAGAGAGAGGATTAAGGACTATTGTGAAGGAGAGATTGCTTCGAATAATTTTTTGGCATCTCCTGTTCTTCGGAGTCCGCAATCAAAAAATTTTTTCTTTCAAGTGAGTTGTGGTGATCCGTGTTGGATCGGGAGGAGCTTGTAGAGGGTGTATTCTCTTTATTCCATTAGTGGAGGTTCTTCATGGTTGGACTCCGATCGTCCCGTAGTTTTTTCTGCAAGGGTTTTCCACGTCAAAAATATTTCTGTCTGCGATTATGTTTGGCATTTTTGGATTGTGTGCTTTTGCTCGGTTCTCTCGCAGGACTTTCTGGTTTGGGGGAACGGTTTCCGCGCTTCGTTCCCAACAGAGTGATATCAGAGCTTTGGGTTCAAAGAAGTGTCAGGAGTGGACAGTCAAACCAGGAAGCAGAGATGGACGTGAAGCCGATACGCAAGGTGAACCTAAACGGTACCAACTACCATTATTGGCAGAGCAAGATGAAGGATTTGCTGTTCGTTAAGAAGCTGCATCTTCCAGTATTTGTATCCAAGAAGCCCAGTGACAAATTCGATGAGGACTGGAACTTCGAGCATATACAGGTGTGTGGGTACATGCGGCAGTTCATTGACGGGAATGTATATAACCACGTTGCTAATATTGAACACGCGAAGACGTTGTGGGAGAAGCTGGAATCTTTGTACGCAAAAAAGATCGGGGTAAACAAACTGTTTCTGATCCGGATAATGATGGGTCTGCGGTACAAAGATAGTGTATCCATTACGGAACACTTGAGTGAGTTTCAGGGCGTGGTGGACTAGCTATCCTCGATGGGAGTCAAGTTTGACGACGAGGTTCAAGGACTTTGGTTGCTATGTACATTGTCAGACTCGTGGGAGACCGTACGAGTATCTATAATCACTTCTGCTCCGGAAGGCGTGGTCAGTCTGGAGTTTGCCAAGAGTGGG
Source organism: Iris pallida (assembly GCA_029216955.1). Taxonomy (NCBI): domain Eukaryota; kingdom Viridiplantae; phylum Streptophyta; class Magnoliopsida; order Asparagales; family Iridaceae; genus Iris; species Iris pallida. The sequence goes on from JANAVB010027195.1 coordinate 2,911,084, forward strand.
GTACTGAATGAAGAGATGCGGAGACGTTCTCAGGGTACTTCATCCACATTCCATCACTCAGAGGTACTAGTTTTAGAGAGCTGCAGAAGAGGCAAAAGCAGGGATCCAGGTGGTGGCAGAGACAAGAGCAGCGGGAAGTCCAAGGGTCGGTACGAGGACTCAAAATGTTACCATTATGGCAAGAAAGGCCACATCAAGCGGAACTGTTTCGCTTGGAAGAGAGAGAAGAAGGGCGACAAGGGGAAGCAAGATGAGAACACTACAGCGGCGGCCTCGATACATGAAGGCGATGTGATCGTCGTAGGTGATGAGATTATCACAAATCTCACCTACGATGACAATTCTTGGCTGGTGGACTCAGGGGCTTCAGCGCACGTATCTCATAACATGGCACTATTTGCCACTTATACGATACGCGACTGTGGAGTGTTAAAGATGGGCAATGGAGATGTGTCGAAGGCGGTTGCCATTGGAGATGTACATTTGAGGACGAAGAAGGGTGCAGTTCTTGTTCTCAAAGATGTTCGTCATGTCCCTGATATCCGTTTCAACCTGGTGTCCGTTGGAAGGTTTGATGACGAGGGATTCTTCAGTCTCTTCGGGAATAGTCAGTGGAAGCTTTCCAGAGGTTCGACGGTGATTGCCAAAGAAAGTAAGAAGTCTGGTCTCTACTAAATAGAGAGGAGCACACAGGAGGCACATGAGGTGAACACAGTCAGCGATGCGTCTACCGAGTTGTGGCACAAGTGGCTCGGCCATATCAGCGAGAAGGGGACGAGCTAGTTGGTGAACAGGAAGGTGATTCCAGGGCTCAAGTCTACAAAGTTGGAGAAATGCACGCACTGCTTAGCTGGGAAGCAAAATAGGGTGTCTTTCCAAAGTTATCCAAGTTCAAGGAAGCCGGCGTTGCTCGAGTTGATTCACTCAGATGTCTGCGGTCCTATGAAGGTAAAATCTATTAGTGGCGCTTCTTACTTTGTAACTTTTATTGATGACTATTTCAGGAAGGTTTGGGTCTATTCCTCAGAGATCAAGGATTAGGTGCTGCCCACTTTCAAATAGTTTCAGGCCTCTGTTGAAAGAGAGATGGGCAAGAAGTTATTGTGTGTTCGGTCCGACAACGGCGACGAATACATTAGTCCCTTTGATGCGTATTACAGATAGCAAGGGATACAACACCAGAAGACTCTGCCCAAGACACCTCATCTCAATGGTGTAACGGAGCGCATGAATAGGACACTGATGGAGAGGGTGCGGTGTTTGCTATCAAAAGCAAATTTGCTAGGCAGTTATTAGGGTGAGGCTCTTCTCACAACTGCTTATGTTATTAATTTATCTCTTAGTGCTTCTTTGCAGGGTGATGTGCTTGACAAAGTATGGTACGACAAAGAGCCGTCATACAATCACCTGTGAGTGTTTGGTTGTAAGGCTTTTATTTGCATGTACCGAAGGACGAGAGGTCCAAACTTGAGCCGAAGACGAGGCGATGCGTCTTTGTCGGCTACGGTCGGAATGAGTTTGGCTATAGACTCTACGATCCAGTGGGAAGAAAGCTCTACAAAGGCATGGATGTGGTATTTGTCGAGGATCAGACCATGACCAACACTCAGGATTTCGAGACGCCTTCTGAGGCTGAGAAATTGCCAGAGATAGAGTCATTTCGCTTCGAGCAGTTTTCAGAGGACATCGCAGAGGATCCAGTTATGGGGGCGCCAGTGCATGGAGTTACTCCCAACCTTGATCATCAGCCTGCTGATGGTGGTCAGGGTGTCCCTCAGGAGGATGAGCATGCCGGAGAGGCAGTTCCTGAAAGGGAGGAGATTGTTGGTATACAGCCAGCACCAGTGGCTCTACTGAGAAGGAGCGACAGAGATCGTCGACCATCTACGAGATACTTAACGGGTGAGAATGTGTTACTGACTGACGGAGGAGAGCCCGAAAGCTTTGCAGAGGCTATGGAAGACGAACACATGAAGGAGTGGATGCAGGCTATACAGGAGGAGATGAGTTCCTTACACGCCAATTCCACTTATGAGCTGGTGCGGTTGCCAAAGGACAAGAAGGCTAGGCTTTGAAGAATCGATGGGTGTTTAGAGTGAAGCAGACAGATGATTCTACTCGCCCTCGATACAAAGCTAGGCTGGTAGTTAAAGGCTACGGTCAGCGAAAAGACGTAGATTATGATGATATATTTTCGCCAGTCGTCAAGTAGTCATCTATTCGGGTGGTGCTAGCATTGGCAGCCAGTTTCGACTTGGAGGTCGAGCAGATGGACGTGAAGACGGTATTCCTCCACAGTGATCTTGAGAAGGAGTTATACATGGAGCAACCAGAGGGATTCAGTGAGAATGGCAAGTCACATTTGGTCTGCCGGTTGAAAAAGAGCTTGTATGGTCTGAAACAGGCTCCGAGGAAGTGGTACAGGAGGTTCGAATCGTTTATGGGGAGCATGGTTATGCACGGACGACGTCGGACCATTGCGTATTTGTGAGGTACTTACCAAGGTTGATTTTATTATTTTATTGCTCTATATTGATAAGATGCTATTAGTGGGTCAGAATGCTACTAGGATAGCGAAGTTGAAGCGCCAACTGGACGTAGCCTTCTATATGAAGGATTTGGGTGCAGTAAAGACTATTCTTGGGATGGCGATCAGCCGAGAGAGAGAGAGTCCAAGCTGCTACACTTGTCCCAAAAGAAGTACATTCACCGGATACTTCAGCGTTTCAGGATGGACGGGTCAAAAAGGTGAGTTGCCCCCTTGCGGCTCACTTTAAGTTCACCGAGGAGCAGTGTCCATCTACCGAGGACAAAAAAGAAGATATGGAGCGGATTCCATATGTCTCAGCTGTGGGAAGCCTTATGTACGTGTCACACTCAAAATATTATTATTATTATTATTATTATTTGTTATTGTCTTGTGTTAGCTTATCTTGTGGATTAGATTTTTTTTTTTTGTTTTGTTTTGTCATGTTGTGTCCCTACACCTTAACCCTAGCCCTAGCCTTAACCCTAACCCTACACCCTACCCATAACCCTAGCCCTAGGGGGGGTGCTAGGTGTCCCTACAAAGGGATGGGAGAGGGGACACCTCACCCCCTACACTCTTCTACATGTATATATATATACACTCCCTCACCAAGCAAAAGAAAAAAAAAAAAAAAACAAACAAAACAAACACACACACACACCCATCACCCGACCCCTCCCCCTAGCCTTGCTGCTGCCGCTGCCGCTCCCTCGCTGCTGCTGCCGCTGCTGTGCCGCCCGCCGCCGCCGCCAGCGCCGCCCGCCGCCGGCCAGCCTCCGGCCCCCTCCTCTCCACTTCCACCTCCTCCTCAACTTCATCCTCCTCCTCCTCCACTTCATCCCCTCCATCATCATCTTCTTCCTCCTCTTCAAGAAAAACCTAGGTAAGGTTCTAATTTCAATTTCTCCTCTTTTCCTTCCAAATTTATCTAGGTTAAATTCTAATTTAGGTTTATTCTTGGATTCATGACCTAGGTTTAGAAATTGGGAGAATTGAATCCTAGAAATACTTCAAAGAACCCAAGGCAAGTCCTCCCCCTTTCTCCTCTTGTAAATTTTTATTTTGATATCCTACTTGTCATAAATCAATATTATTTAGTTTTCTTTTCTGAATTTATAAAATTCATGGCCAATCCAATTTTTACGTGGTTGTAATAATGATATGGACACAAAAGATTAGGAACACACCTATGGACACAATTAATGCGTGTATGCATGACTTGGACACGATATGAAATAAAGGACACAAGAAGTTGTATAAGGATTTTATTCTGATTAGAGTTTGTTATGTATACCTAATTTGATTTCATGCTTGGCCATGTATACATATATGTATATACAAATACGTATAGTTAGTAATACTAATATATTAAAATGTGTTGGATAACCAGGAAATGTTTACTCTCTAAATGAAAACAATTCTGAGTATAGTAATAGTTTTGACCTTATATGTCATAAAAATGGTAGCTTCTAGTACCACCTCTTGGTTTATCATAAATGTCAAGCTTAGGCTATGTGAATATAAGAACACTAGTAAACTTTATAATATTTTTGCATATATTGAATTATGTTCAAAAAAAAAAAATCAAACTTCTACGTTATTGCTTATCATTATAGATTATTCTTAGAAGTTGATCACTATACCTTGGTCTTCGTTCCCTACGTAAATTAGTATATGCATAGTTTCCGAAATTTGGTATTTTGAGATTTTGATCCATATTCTATATAATTTCAGCATTTAAATTTGAACTTTACATATCTATATCAACCTATATGTTGCATAATGAAGTATTCATACACATAAGGTTATGATTGTTTTAGGTCTTCCACTTATAATTACCAATCCAAGTAAAGATTTTGCAGTATTGTTCTTGAGATTAAGTCTTACTAATGGGTTGTTCTTGTTTTGTGTTTTAGTCATTCACTAAACACTACCTGTCATTGTTTGGTAAGAATAGCCACTTGGTAAGGATCTTGCAACTTTAGTTTCATTATATACTATGCTGCGTGGTTCCGGTGTTGAGAGTTGCTCCACCGAAGGGGTCGGCGTACCCAGATATTAAATGCGTGGTTCCGGTGTTGAGAGTTGCTCCACCGAAGGGGTCGGCGAGCCCATATATTCCTTTATTTCATGTTTTGTAAATTGTCAGAGCTCCTAAATACAAAGGAGACTCTGCCGAAATTTTTGAAAAATTTAGGAGATAGACAAATTTCTGATTTTCGGAAATTTTAGAATCATTGGGTGGGGAGGACAACTGAATATCCCTAGATATCCCGTAACATAATAACCATAAAAAGGATGATCAGCAATTCCTGAATATCCTGATAAGTACTTCTATATAAGTACTAGCCCAAGAGAGGCTCCTGAATATCCTGATGAGTACTTCTATATAAGTACTAGCCCAAGAGAGGCTCCTGTCCTGCTACTTCTATTCCGACAGTAACATCGGATAGTTGGTTTTAGCCCAAGGGAGGCTCCGAAATTACAACCTGATCCCAGGTTAACGGGATTGTTCACGGGAATTATTTAGGGAATTAATTCAGAGTTTTGTTCTCAAAATTGCATTGCATTTAGTCTACTAAATTTTATTTCACTCCAGAAACAACCCCACCTATCAAAGGTAGGTAGTTCTTGATTGCTCAAGGGAAGCAAATCCTGTTAAGAGCTCAAGGGAAGCTCAGAGAAATTCTTCCAAATTTATGGATGTCATTTACATTTCTTTGATTTTAGTAAAGTCAACTTATATGATAATGCTAGTCGGCATATTTCCTTCTTTTAGAAAACTGTACCTTTCTTTTGTATGCTTTACCGTCCTTGACCGAGGACTTGCTTGTCGTTTTCTAAAACGACCTAGTATTGTTCACTAGGTGAAGAAGAGGACGTCTCCGCCGAAGTAACGCCGCAGTACGACGAGGAATAATCGTCTGGACAACTTGCTAGTTATCTCTTTTGTAATAAGTTTGTAAAAGTATTTTTTTTGATGAAGTCCTGTATAACAATTTCCATATGTATAATAAGTTGTAATCTCTGGCATTTTCCATTTTTGCTGATGTTTTACGGGCGACAATCGCGGATTTTCGGCGCGTAGCCTGGGGATGTGTATGACGTCACCATTCCATGTGGGAAGTGGGACGTGACACGTCCTTTTAGTGGTGGCCCATGCAGGTCAGCGAAAATGGAAAATCCAGAACGGACCTTAGGCCTAGACGTAGGTTTTATACTCAGATAGAAAGCTTTGATTTCCAATCATATCTTAGAAATCCTTAAGTAAGGTAGATAAATAGTTGGTAGCTTTTCCTTACAAATTCCTCTTTCCTGTCTAGATCTTAAATCCTACTAAGGAGTTACTAACCTAAGGAAGAAATACTTTTATTTTCTTTTCAATCTAGGTCATGCCTCGGTTTGCACCCTTCGCAAGACTGGGAAATGATAGTCACAGCCTAGACGAGTATTATGCATTTGTAAAGAAGATGTGGCACGTAGCCCGTAAAGGAATGATCGAAGCCTATGGAGTACACTACGAATTGAAATATCCAGTAGTGTCAGACATAGATGATGAAAGGAAGGAGTATTACAACTCGGTACATTATTATGTCCTGATAAAGGCAGAACCCACCAAAGGCCCAAAGACTGATCGCAATGGTACCTTGGAAGAATGGCTGCAGACTCATCCAAACGCAATAGTGCACAACATCAGGAAGATGTGGATTTAGATCCTCAAGCATATATGTATATGGAATGTATGTAATATATGTAGTAAGAATGCAAGTAAGTAGGGAATATGGACTTAGATCCCTAGTATCTATAGATGATAAGTATGTGTGTGTAGCTAGAATGAATGGAATGTAAGATATATCTGCATGTAGGTAGAATATGACCAAGTATGTATGTAAGCCAAGGGCATATTGATCTATAAATAAATAAAATATGCTTTTCTCCTTATGTTCCTTATAAGAAATTCTTACATAGGATATCAAGGATATGGACCTGTTTATACCCAGTTTGGAATGGGATGGAAGCGAGTACACCTTGTACCTGTACCAACGCTATGCCAGGATGCTATGGAACGCACCCGACTGGTATGACATTCATGTCTACCAAGTATTCTATGGAGTCAGGCGTCCTATGGTACGAGACGTGGAGGATGGCGCTGAAGTATACTTTGAGTACATCACCTACTGTCTTTATGTCCGAGACCCGAACCGCATCTATGTCGGATTGCACGGCTACGAAGGCACCATGGATGACTTTGAGAGGATGTATACAGAAGTGGAGATCCTTGTTGAAGGGAGGGAGCTTATTGAAGCCGTAGCATAAGATGTCTTAACCCTGTACATAGTGAAGAAGGAGTCCTTTCCTTGTATTTTGGCATCTGCAGATATGTACTTGTATGTAGTAAAATAGTTTACCATGTCGCGTTTTGGAATGATGGGTGACATGAGTAACTAAGTAGCAAGAATGTATGTAAATGAAAAATGAGAGTAAGGAGCAACCTTTTCGGTCATCACAACCCAAGAGAACTTTTGAGGAAGGATCATCCTCTAACAAGAATCACTGGCAAGGACCACCTAAGCGTCCTCAGAATGGCAACTCGGACAAATTCCTTATCTGTGATTTCTGCCAGAAGCCAGGACATAAGAAGAGTGTATGTAGGAGAAGATTGGGGCTTTGTTTGAGATGTGGAGCAAATCATCCAATCAGTCAATGTCCTCAGCCGCCTGCAAATGGAGCAAGGACACAAGGTTTCTCTCAGGGATGCCGACCTCCAGTTCAAGGGAACCAACCTCGACCAATGATACAGGCACCAACAGCGCAAGCGGGAATGGCTTATGGAAATCAGCAAAGGCCGCCCTATGCCCCTCAGGCTTATCAGTTTCAACAAGCACAACGAGCAGCTCAAGCTCAAAATAATAACAAGAAAAGGAATAGGCAAGGGCGAGCATTCATAATGGGAACTGAAGATGCGAATATCCCTGGAGAAGTAGTTTCAGGTACTATTTTAGTTTCTTCATACCCAGCCTCAGTATTATTTGATTCCGGGGCTACCCATTCATTTATAGCATCTTCTTTTATATCACAACGTGAAATAGAATCACAACCTCTGCCTAAATCATTGAAAGTACTCACCGGTAATGGAATAGTAGAAGTCAGTCGAGTATGTCATAGATGTCCCATTAAATTGGGTGGAGGAGCTTTTCGTACCCGATTGCTTGTCTTTCCAACAAGCAATTATGATATAATATTGGGTATGGATTGGCTAACTGCAACATTAGCCAATATAGACTGCGGTCAGGGGAAAATTTCATTCCAACTCCCTGACGGCGAGTCTTATGAATTTGCAAGAGACCAAAATGAGTTCAATGCAGAGGAGCTAGAGAGATTTGAATTACCAGTACTGCTGCAAGGAGTAGTAGAGCAATCATTTCCAAGGGTAGTAGAAGAATTCAAGGATGTGTTCCCAGAAGAATTACCAGGGCTACCCCCAGACAGAGCCGTAGAATTTTCTATAGATCTAATACCGGGAGCTGCACCCATAGCCAAGAAGATATACCCAATGAACAAAGAAGAGCTAGTTGAGTTAAATAAACAGATAAAGGAGTTATTGTCAAAAGGGTTTATTCAGCCTAGCGCTTCACCATGGGGTGCACCAGTATTATTTGTGAAAAAGAAAGATGGTACCCTACGCCTGGTGATTGACTATAGGGCTTTGAATGAGGTTACCATCAAGAATAAATATCCCTTACCTAGGATCGATCAACTGTTTGATCAGTTAGGAGAGGCAAGGGTATTTTCGAAAATTGATTTGAGATCCGGATATCATCAGGTAAAGGTGAAAAAGGAAGACATCCCAAAGACTGCATTTAGAACTCGGTATGGGCATTACGAATTCTTAGTTATGCCATTCGGGTTGACAAATGCACCCGCTATCTTTATGGACCTGATGAATCGAGTATTCTATCAATATCTGGATAAATTTGTGATTGTATTTATTGATGACATCCTTGTATACTCCAAAAGTGAAGAGGAGCATGAAAGACATTTGAGGATAGTATTGCAAACTCTGCGAGAAGAACAATTGTATGCTAAGCTTAGTAAATGTGAGTTTTGGTTGGACCAAATACCATTCCTAGGACATATTGTCAGTGGAGAAGGCATCTCGGTAGATCCAAAGAAAGTAGAAGCAGTAAAGTCTTGGCCAACACCTAAGTCAGTAGCAGAAATCAGAAGCTTCTTAGGATTGGCTGGCTATTATCGGAGATTTGTAGAGAACTTTTCAAGAATTGCAGAACCTTTAACCCGTCTTACTCGGAAGGAAGAGAAATTTAACTGGACGGAGAAATGTCAAGCAGCATTTGACGAGCTGAAGGAAAGATTAATTACAGCTCCAATACTAGCATTACCCTCTGGTTCAGGTGGATATGAGATATATAGTGATGCATCAGGTAAAGGTTTAGGATGTGTACTGATGCAGCACGGGAGAGTCATAGCCTATGCATCCCGACAATTAAAGACACATGAAAGGAATTATCCAACTCATGATCTCGAACTTGCAGCGGTAGTATTCGCACTCAAGTTGTGGAGACACTATTTATATGGAGAAAGAATCAAAATATACACAGACCACAAGAGCTTAAAATATGTCTTCACACAAAAGGAGATTAATATGAGACAGAGAAGATGGTTGGAGTTACTGAAGGATTTTGACATGGAGTTGACCTATCATCCGGGCAAAGCTAATAAGGTGGCTGATGCCTTAAGTAGAAGACCCGAAGCTTTCTTTATGAATACACCCAAAGAAATCCTTGAGGATTTGAGGAAAATGGGAATTGAAGTGATACGCCCGCTAACCGAAGGAATGTGGCAAAACTTGCAAGTACAGTCCTCCTTAATAGATAGAATTAAGGAAGCCCAACAGAATGATTCAAAACTTCAGAAAATATGGAAACAAACAGAAGAGGGACTCCAGACCGGGATAAGGAAGCATCCGGGCGGATCATTAAGATTCGGAGACCGATTATGTGTGCCCAGTGGAGACTTAAGAACAGAGGTTATGTCAGAAGCCCACAACTCACAATATTCCATTCATCCGGGCAGCACTAAAATGTACAAAGATTTGAGACAAACATTTTGGTGGCACGGGATGAAGAGAGAAGTCGCCAGATTTGTATCAAGATGTCTTGTCTGTCAGCAAGTAAAAGCGGAGCATCAAAGGACAGCAGGACTTCTCCAGCCGTTACCCATACCCGAATGGAAATGGGAGCACCTCACCATGGATTTCGTGACAGGATTGCCTAGGACCCAAAGGGGTAATAATGCTATTTGGGTCATAGTAGACAGACTTACCAAGTCCGCTCGTTTTCTGCCCTTTCGAGTTGGACAGTCAACGGAGGTCCTGGCCGAAATGTACATGAGACAGATTGTTAGCCAGCATGGAGTGCCAGTGAGTATAGTATCGGATAGAGATACCAGATTCACTTCACATTTCTGGAGAAGCTTGCAAGAAAGTCTTGGCACTAAATTAAAATTTAGCTCTGCCTACCATCCCCAAACGGACGGCCAGTCTGAAAGAACCATTCAGACCTTAGAAGACATGCTGAGAGCGTGTACTTTAGATTTTGGAGGAGCATGGGATGATCATCTACATTTGGTAGAATTTTCATATAACAACAGTTATCATGATAGTATCAAGATGGCTCCTTTTGAAGCACTATATGGTAGGAAGTGCAGATCGCCGGTATGCTGGACCGACGTAGGAGAAAGACAATTGTTGGGGCCAGAATTAGTAACACAAACAGTGGATATCATCAAAGCAATAAGAAGTCACCTGCAAGCAGCTCAGGACAGGCAGAAGATGTGGGCGGATAAGCATCGAAGAATATTGGAGTTTCAACCCGGAGAACACGTATTTCTGAAAATTTCACCAACTAAGGGAACCATCAGATTCGGGACCAGAGGAAAGCTAAGTCCCAGATATATTGGACCATTTGACATCCTGGAGAAAGTTGGGAATGTGTCATATCGACTCGCCTTGCCGCCAGCACTAGAAGGAGTTCACAATGTATTCCATGTTTCCCAGCTACGAAGATATGTACCGGACACGAGCCATATACTCGATCACTCAGAAATCACCATCGGGCCTACACTCCGGATAGAACAGAGACCCGTTGGGATCTTGGATCGAAGAGATAAGATACTCCGCAACCGGGTCATTCCGTTAGTACGAGTTGCGTGGAGCGGGGATTCTCCTGGAGATTCAACTTGGGAGAAGGAAGAAGACATGCGGAGGCAATACCCGTATTTATTTCCCTAAGACAGGTCAGTAACCATATTGCTAGTCTAATTATTTCAAATTCCGAGGACGGAATTTTTCTAAGGAGGGTAGACTTGTCACACTCAAAATATTATTATTATTATTATTATTATTTGTTATTGTCTTGTGTTAGCTTATCTTGTGGATTAGATTTTTTTTTTTTTTTGTTTTGTTTTGTCATGTTGTGTCCCTACACCTTAACCCTAGCCCTAGCCTTAACCCTAACCCTACACCCTACCCATAACCCTAGCCCTAGGGGGGGGTGCTAGGTGTCCCTACAAAGGGATGGGAGAGGGGACACCTCACCCCCTACACTCTTCTACATGTATATATATATATACACTCCCTCACCAAGCAAAAGAAAAAAAAAAAAAAAACAAACAAAACAAACACACACACACACCCATCACCCGACCCCTCCCCCTAGCCTTGCTGCTGCCGCTGCCGCTCCCTCGCTGCTGCTGCCGCTGCTGTGCCGCCCGCCGCCGCCGCCAGCGCCGCCCGCCGCCGGCCAGCCTCCGGCCCCCTCCTCTCCACTTCCACCTCCTCCTCAACTTCATCCTCCTCCTCCTCCACTTCATCCCCTCCATCATCATCTTCTTCCTCCTCTTCAAGAAAAACCTAGGTAAGGTTCTAATTTCAATTTCTCCTCTTTTCCTTCCAAATTTATCTAGGTTAAATTCTAATTTAGGTTTATTCTTGGATTCATGACCTAGGTTTAGAAATTGGGAGAATTGAATCCTAGAAATACTTCAAAGAACCCAAGGCAAGTCCTCCCCCTTTCTCCTCTTGTAAATTTTTATTTTGATATCCTACTTGTCATAAATCAATATTATTTAGTTTTCTTTTCTGAATTTATAAAATTCATGGCCAATCCAATTTTTACGTGGTTGTAATAATGATATGGACACAAAAGATTAGGAACACACCTATGGACACAATTAATGCGTGTATGCATGACTTGGACACGATATGAAATAAAGGACACAAGAAGTTGTATAAGGATTTTATTCTGATTAGAGTTTGTTATGTATACCTAATTTGATTTCATGCTTGGCCATGTATACATATATGTATATACAAATACGTATAGTTAGTAATACTAATATATTAAAATGTGTTGGATAACCAGGAAATGTTTACTCTCTAAATGAAAACAATTCTGAGTATAGTAATAGTTTTGACCTTATATGTCATAAAAATGGTAGCTTCTAGTACCACCTCTTGGTTTATCATAAATGTCAAGCTTAGGCTATGTGAATATAAGAACACTAGTAAACTTTATAATATTTTTGCATATATTGAATTATGTTCAAAAAAAAAATCAAACTTCTACGTTATTGCTTATCATTATAGATTATTCTTAGAAGTTGATCACTATACCTTGGTCTTCGTTCCCTACGTAAATTAGTATATGCATAGTTTCCGAAATTTGGTATTTTGAGATTTTGATCCATATTCTATATAATTTCAGCATTTAAATTTGAACTTTACATATCTATATCAACCTATATGTTGCATAATGAAGTATTCATACACATAAGGTTATGATTGTTTTAGGTCTTCCACTTATAATTACCAATCCAAGTAAAGATTTTGCAGTATTGTTCTTGAGATTAAGTCTTACTAATGGGTTGTTCTTGTTTTGTGTTTTAGTCATTCACTAAACACTACCTGTCATTGTTTGGTAAGAATAGCCACTTGGTAAGGATCTTGCAACTTTAGTTTCATTATATACTATGCTGCGTGGTTCCGGTGTTGAGAGTTGCTCCACCGAAGGGGTCGGCGTACCCAGATATTAAATGCGTGGTTCCGGTGTTGAGAGTTGCTCCACCGAAGGGGTCGGCGAGCCCATATATTCCTTTATTTCATGTTTTGTAAATTGTCAGAGCTCCTAAATACAAAGGAGACTCTGCCGAAATTTTTGAAAAATTTAGGAGATAGACAAATTTCTGATTTTCGGAAATTTTAGAATCATTGGGTGGGGAGGACAACTGAATATCCCTAGATATCCCGTAACATAATAACCATAAAAAGGCTGATCAGCAATTCCTGAATATCCTGATGAGTACTTCTATATAAGTACTAGCCCAAGAGAGGCTCCTGAATATCCTGATGAGTACTTCTATATAAGTACTAGCCCAAGAGAGGCTCCTGTCCTGCTACTTCTATTCCGACAGTAACATCGGATAGTTGGTTTTAGCCCAAGGGAGGCTCCGAAATTACAACCTGATCCCAGGTTAACGGGATTGTTCACGGGAATTATTTAGGGAATTAATTCAGAGTTTTGTTCTCAAAATTGCATTGCATTTAGTCTACTAAATTTTATTTCACTCCAGAAACAACCCCACCTATCAAAGGTAGGTAGTTCTTGATTGCTCAAGGGAAGCAAATCCTGTTAAGAGCTCAAGGGAAGCTCAGAGAAATTCTTCCAAATTTATGGATGTCATTTACATTTCTTTGATTTTAGTAAAGTCAACTTATATGATAATGCTAGTCGGCATATTTCCTTCTTTTAGAAAACTGTACCTTTCTTTTGTATGCTTTACCGTCCTTGACCGAGGACTTGCTTGTCGTTTTCTAAAACGACCTAGTATTGTTCACTAGGTGAAGAAGAGGACGTCTCCGCCGAAGTAACGCCGCAGTACGACGAGGAATAATCGTCTGGACAACTTGCTAGTTATCTCTTTTGTAATAAGTTTGTAAAAGTATTTTTTTTGATGAAGTCCTGTATAACAATTTCCATATGTATAATAAGTTGTAATCTCTGGCATTTTTCATTTTTGCTGATGTTTTACGGGCGACAATCGCGGATTTTCGGCGCGTAGCCTGGGGATGTGTATGACGTCACCATTCCATGTGGGAAGTGGGACGTGACAGTACGCTATGGTGTGTACGAGGCCAGACATCGCTCATGCAGTTGGCACAGTTAGCAGATACTTTTAAATCCTGGAATGGTACATTGGAGTGCGGTCAAGTGGATTCTACGATACCTTCAGGGTACTGGTGATTGGAGACTTTCTTTTGGTGGTGACGAGCCGAAGCTGGTTGGGTATACCGACGCTGATGTGGCTGGAGATGTAGACACGAGACGATCGACTTTGGACTATGTGATGATGTTTGCTAGAGGAGCGGTATCGTGGAAGTCACGGTTGCAGAAGTGTGTTGCCTTGTCGACGACAGAGGCAGAGTACATTGCGATGACGGAGGCTTTCAAGGAGTTGCTGTGGATGAAAAAGTTGTTGCAGAAAATGTGGCTGAAGCAAGAGCAGTAAACTTTGCTTTGCGACAGTCAGAGTGCTATTCACCTTGTGAAGAATCAGGCCTTTCATAGTCGGTCCAAGCACATCGAGACTCGGTATCATTGAATAAGAGATGTGGTTGAGAAGAAGGACGTGATGCTTGAGAAGATCCATATTGATGACAATGGAGCGGACATGCTCACGAAGGTTCTACCAAGGGGAAAGTTTGAGTACTGCAGGCGGGTCGTCGGGATGACGAGTTTCTCCACTTAGTTGTGAAGGGGGAGATTTGTTGGAGTGGGTGGGGTTCCCAACCTATGTGGAGAATATCCCGGAGAGCGACGAGCGTCATCCGTGTGTCGGAGAAGCTCGGGGAGTGCATGGATCCTATTTTGGAACATATATGGTAAGAAAATATATGATTGAATTTTCATATTTACTTTGATCATATATTTATGATTGGACCCTTCATATAGTAGCTTTCCATATAATTGGACTTCCAATTATGGCAAGCCAATTATGATTGGATTTCCATTAAATATATGATTAATGCATATTGGAAGTTTTCATATATATTGGTCTTCCATATATGGATTACCAAGGGCTTATAAAAGGGTGATGCATGCTAGTTGAAAACTTATCTCAAAATAAAAGTGCTTTACAATCTTTTTGAGAGAGAGAGGATTAAGGACTATTGTGATGGAGAGATTGCTTCGAATAATTTTTCGGCATCGCTTGTTCTTCGGAGTCCGCAATAAAAAATTTTATTCTTTCAAGTGAGTTGTGGTGATCCGTGTTGGATCGGGAGGAGCTCGTTGAGGGTGTATTCTCTTTATTCTATTAGTGGAGGTTCTTCAGGGTTGGACTCCGATCGTTCCATGGTTTTTTTCGCAAGGATTTTTCACGTTAAAAATCTTTGTGTCTGCGATTGTGTTTGACGTTTTTGGTTTGTGTGCTTTTGTTCGGTTCTCTTGCAGGACTTTCTGGTTTGAGGGAACGGTTTCCGCGCTTCGTTCCCAACACCGTCTTCCTCTTTGCCCTCTTGAGAATGCTTCACTCCTACCATCATCTGCCCGAACAAACGAGGCATTTTCCACCGTGACCATTAATTTCTTCATCTCGGCCCTGAAGTCGTCCAGGTCGATGTTGTCGTCACCGGACCATGGTCGAACTTGGCAAGGAGGTCCCGGTACAACACCACCGTCTCCTCTATGCCTAACCCCGCACCATCCACAACAAAATGCGTCTCGGGGACTTTTCGGCTCGGTAAGCAACGTTGGGCAAAGACTCGGTCTGTCCGAGTACAAAATGAGACTACAACCGATGAATGCCACACGGTTCCCTACTGATCAGGCATAGAGAATAAATTTTCTTTGTAGGGTGCGGATCTTACATGACCACGAAAGATATTAAAAAAATCAACACGCCTATACTATAGAGAAGAGTAATTTTTCTTGCAAGGGGCGCGATCACTCGAGCACAATAAGTCTCAGGAGAAAAAAATTTGTAGCACTCGGACAGACGCTCAGAGTCGTTGTTGTTTCGCTCTCTTTTTTCAGCAAGGATGATGATAAGTACACATATAATAAATGTTCAACTCGGTTCGTTGACTCGAATGAAAAAAAAAAATCACTAGGACGTTACCGCGTCAAAGATGACAAAAATCTTGCTCATAGTGGAGATGCAAAAATGTTGAAATTAATGTCGATTCCATTGCTTAAATGCAGCAATAATAGAATGCATCGGTCGGACTTAGCTATGTATGGAAGACAATCAACTTTACTAAACTTAACAAAGGTTTTGCAGGAAAACTTTTAAATGCACCTAAAAATAGTCGAGCTCGAGGAATATAACATCCACCCCCAACAAATTTAGGGAAGAGATGACTTCCTACAGTGTTGGGTCCTCACTAGCTCTTGCACCCTATTGTTAACCTTTAAGGTTCTTCGATTTCCCGGTTAAATTTTTCTTAGAAATTACAAAGAAACAGTCTGAAGAGAGTTTTACTATTACATTTTATACGAAGTTTGTTCTAGAAAAATGCGACGATAGAAGTCTAGTCAGTATGCGACCACTTTGTTCCGTTGATGATCTAATGACTATGTGATCTAATGACAATGTGATCTTTTCTGCTTGCTTGGGAGATCACAACCGAAGGATTCTTCTTGGATGTTTCAAAATCCTTGCGATTGCGGTTGTTTGAAGCCTATGAGATCTATGAGAGCTCTCCAAAGAGACGTCAGGATGTTCAAAGACCTAAAGACTTTTCTCACGAAAGAGGAACAAGTAGCTTGCCGAAGCTAACAAGTTGGAGCAATAGATAGCGCGAGAGATCTCTTGCTAGACTCTTGTCGTAGAGGCGGAGGAGTACTTTATCCTATGCAGATGCTTCCAACCAGACGTGGATGCTTAGAATCAACCTTCGGATGACTAACGCATATCTCCTCCGTATGTTTCAGAGAATAAGCCTTATTTAGTTAAGAATGAGACCTACGGAAGGAGCTTGGGATCCTCTGGGTCACTTGGGAGAAAAGAGCCCTTCATTCAGCCAAACAAGGGGCTATTTAGAGAGCCCTTCATTCAACTAGCTACCCAAGAAAGAGATGCCAGCCATGTCGGGGTAGAGCATTAGAAAATTTTGGTCAATTAAATGAATGTATATATGTTCTTCAAAAATGGTAGGGCTTTTTATATGGCACATCCAATTGTTATCAAGGCTAGTCCATGTTTTTTTGATTTATCTACAAGTTTGCCATTGAAAAAAGTTATCATGGCTATCCCACTCTTTGGTATAAAAGCCAATTTTTCTAATTTTGTTCTTCTTCCTCAACTCATCCAAGAAGAAGAAGAACAAGAAGAACAAGAAAAAGAACAAGAACAAGAAGAACAAGAACAACAAAAACAACAAAAATGAGAATTCTGATGGGGTTTAAATCCTAATTTTCTTTCTCAACTCATTCTCACTATCTCCAAGTATAATGGGTTTAAACCCTACTTTTCTTCTCATTTCGAATTTCGGTTTTCAATCGACGGAGAAGAAGAAAATGAGAAGAAAACATCCAAAAATTAAACCCTAATTTTTGTTAGTGCCGGGGCACAATTTTTCGATGGAAAAACTAAAATTTCGTAACAATTGTAGAAACAATCGTTATTACGTGACACTTCACAGAAGGTACGTAATAGAAATTTCAACTAGTGCTACACTTCACAGAAGGTGCACAGAACGTAACACTTCACAGAAGGTACATAAGAGAAATTCAATTAGAGCTACACTTCACAGAAGGTGCACTAATAGAATTCTGATAATATCAACGCAAACACTTCACCGAAGGTGCGCTAATAGAATCCTGATAAAACCAACGAAGAAAGTGACAGGCGAAAGATGAAAAAACTCCTGCTGGGGTGAATGATCACCGTTGCTCAAAGCTTTATTCGTCCCACACGAATAGCTTTCAGGAACCAGCAAGTTCGTCGAAAAACTTGGAACACTCTGCTCTTCTGACTCCTCGGATGAACTTGAACTCCTGTGCAAAATGCAACGCTGGTGCAATACCTCTCTTCTCTCTCACAGCCTTTAAGCACTTGTAAACTTTCTGTCTACTACTTGTGTATTAGTTCTAACCCGTGAGAGAGAAGGAGGAGGCCTTATATAAGCCCCTGCAACAACTGTCCGGTTAGCACAATGTTAGGGACGTAGTAGTAACCACCCCGAACATGGAACAACTGCTCAGAACATGCAAAGACACGTTCTGCTGGAAGTTGTGCCACCAGCGTAATTTGTACTTTACGCACACAACCCCTTTATGCACCCTATGCATACTACGCACACTGCGTACGCTGCGCACTCTACGAACGCTGCGTACGCTGCGTACACTGCGCGTACTGGGCATACTGGACTGCGTACTGGGCTGCGTAACTGGGCCAGCGTAACTGGGCTCGCGTAACGGGCCGCGTAACGTGGTCGCGCAAGTGGCTCGCGCAACGAGCGCAACTTAAGCGTACTATGCGCCTAGCGACGATGCTGACGTGCTAAGTGCAAAGTGCGCCAACAAAACGTCACATTACGCCTCATGAGCCCTTGAGCCCGAGTCCGAGTCCGAGTCCGAGCCCGATCCCGAGCCCGAGCCCGAGTCCAAGTCCGAGTCCGAGTCCGAGTCGCTAAGCCCCTATGGGGATTAGCTCCTATGGGAATAAATTTCCGAAGAGCAAAAAGCATGAATGCTTTAATTGTTAATTTTAGCCTTTTTTCCATTAGAAAAATAACCCCACATGGCACACCCATGTGCACCTCCACACCACATGTGCATCTCTTAAACTAGCAAAGCTAATATATAGAGATACAACCTATTTGGTTTTTTCGATGTAGGACTAAAGTTTCTAAAAGGAAAGCCAAAAACCCAACAATCCCCTACATATCTCTATATATGGGTATAAGTGTTCCCCACAGTAACTGTCCATCATGCATTAGGAGAGATGTCGCTGACGACTTGAATCTTCCCGCATGGGTCAAAAATCAGACTATAATACAAGAATGGACTAAGCCTTGAATTCTGCATCATAGCTGAAATTCTTTCCACTCACATAATATAGTTATATGTGCTTCTGGCTACACATTAAAGGCCCTGTGCCAGCCTAGTTTCAGTGTATAATTTTGGGCGTCTACAAGTTTACCCTCAAGAGACGGCATGATATCTCTTTGTCCATACACTATAGGTGAGTTCATTATAAAGAGACATGGCATGAAGCGCTTTGTGCTTCCCTTGCGGTGCTACGCCGCTATGACATGGCTTAAAGCCAAGGCATTACCCCTCTCTGGGAATCACCCTATATCTGAGAACCTTTGTAGTGTCATACTACTGTAGCATGAGGCAACTGCCTCTTTGTAGTGCCAAACTATCCAGCATGAAGCCTTAAGCTTCCTTGCGGTGTTACGCCGCAACGACATAGCTTGCAAGGCCGAGGCTTTATCCCTAACCGGGTACCTCATTGTGGTGTTATGCCACTGTAACATGAGGAACTCCTCCTCTTAGTGCTGACTACACCCCTCTTTATTTTTTAACATACAACATTAGGCTAACTGCCTATTTGCGGTGCTACGTCGTTGTGACTTGGCCTGCAAAGCCGAGGCTTTATCCTATTCCTGGGCAGCACCCCACATATAGGAACCTCATCGTGGAGTCACCCCACTGTAGCATGGAGTTTCACTCCTTGTAGTGCTGCTCTACCGTGCTTCCTGTAAAGCACACCAGGCATTCACTCTGCCTGAGAACTCATTAAGGCAATTAAGCTAACCTTCCCACAGGAACAGTTTTTCGCAGAAAACAACAGTAGACAACAGTGGTTATAGGTCCGTAACCTCTCCATGCCCAATAGAACATGTACCCACCGTTCCTGATATTCTTTCGATTAGTGGTCCTCCCTTGAACCAAAAGCTAGATGCCTAGTAGATAAATCTTTGAACTAATAGCATAAAACTTTATGGTAGGAATACAATAATACAATATGAGAATGCCTTCAAGCCCATTTTACAAGCTGTGTCATCGACCAGCTGGCGCTTGAGGCCCTTGGTGAACGGATCCGCCAGGTTCTCCTGACTCCGAACATCAATCACTGCAATTACACCTCTCTTAATAAGATCGTGTACTGCCCTGTGCTTTAACCGCACAGTCCTCTTCTTTCCGTTGAAAAGGTCATTTGATGCCACCGCCGCAGTCGCCTGGTTGTCGCAGTATATCGATATTGCCGGTATTTGCGCCCCAACCACTGAAAGATCATACATGAGCTCCCGAAGCCATTCTGCTTCCTCGGCTGCGGTATCAAGTGCAAAGAACTCAGATTCTATGGATGACCGTGAGAGCATAGTCTGCTTCTTCGATTTTTACGATATAGCAGCTCCACCCATTGTGAACATATATCCACCTGTGGACCTCTCGCTCTCTAAATCTGAGCACCAACTGGCATCACTGAAGCCTTCCACTACCTGCGGATCTCCGCTGTAGTACAGTGCATATGTCTGAGTCTTCTTGAGATATCTCATAACCCGTTTTACAGCTTTCCAGTGTTCAGCACCTGGGTTGCTCGTGAAACGACTCAGCATTCCCACGAAGAAAGCTATGTCAGGCCTTGTGGTAGTAGTAGCATATATCAAACTCCCGATTACGCTTGAATACTCCAGCTGCCTGACGCTTTCAGGCTTCAGCTTCAGATCACACCTGTACGGCGTATCGATCCCTGGAAGATCCTGATACCCATAGCGAGTGATCATTTTCTCAATATAATGAGACTGTGATAGCGCTAGTCCAGTGTCTGTCCGGATGATCTTGATCCCTAAGATCACATCAGCTTTCCCCAAGTCCTTCATACTAAACTTGCTCGAGATGAATTTCTTTGTCTCCGTGACACATCTTATATCTGTACCTAGTATAAGCATCTCATCCACGTACAGAATAACGATCACACCTCTTCCATCAGCGAACTTCGTGTAAACACACTTGTCCGTCTCGCTGACCATGTAGCCATTTGACCTTATAATTTTGTCAAATTTCTCATGCCACATCTTGGGAGCCTGTTTAGGACCGAACAAGGATTTCACCAACTTGCAGACTTTGTCTTCAAGACCCTTGACGACAAATCCCTCTGGCTGTTGCATATAAATCTCTTCGGTCAGCTCGCCATTTAGGAAAGCCGTATTCACATCCATCTGATGTATCACCATCTTATGTATTGTTGCGAGAGCAATCAACATTCTGATGGTAGTCATCCGGGCTACTGGAGCATACGTGTCAAAGTAGTAAATCCCCTGCTTTTGAGAAAATCCCTTGGCTACCAACCTAGCCTTGAACTTGTCAATAGTTCCATCTGCTTTCATCTTCTTCTTGAAGATCCATTTGCATCCGATGGGTTTTGCTCCTTCAGGAAGATCAATCAACACCCAAGTGTTATTTGAGGTGATGGAATCAATTTCATTGTCAATCGCCTCCTTCCAGAAAACTGCATCTCTGGTCTTCATTGCCTCATCATATGTAAGCGGATCTGCTTCCACATGATAGGTGACAAAGTCACTTCTGAAGTCCTTCGGCCTCCTCACACGCTTAGCTGACGGCTCAGCTTGTTCTGGTTCAATCGTTGTTTCAACAACATCTTCTTGGACCACATCTTCATTAAAGACTTCAGTTTGCTGCACGCCCTCATTGTTCTCTGGTACATCCGCAAGAACAATATTCTTGTACCTTACAAATTTGTCTTCAAAATATTATGCGTCGCGAGATTCAATGATATGATTTGACTCAATATCAAGAAATCTCCGAGCATCACTCTTCTCGACATACCCCAAGAAGATCGTCTTAGTAGTCCTTGTCCCAAGCTTCTGAATCTTCAGATCTGGAAGCTTGACATATGCCAGACACCCCCACACTCGAATGATATTCAAGTTAGGTCTGACCTTGAACCAGAGTTCATGAGGAGTAACGTCTGAAGTTGCATGAGGCACTCTATTTAGAATAAAAGTGGCCGTCAATGCAGCTTCACCCCAGTAGCACTTAGGAAGACCAACAGTCAACAACATTGAGTTAATTATTTCTGTTAACGTTCTGTTCTTCCTCTCTGCTACTCCGTTTGATTGAGGAGAGTACGGTACCGTAGTCTCATTGACAATTCCATGTTCTTTGCAGAACGATACAAATTCATGAGATCTGTACTCCCCACCTCGATCACTTCGTATTCTTTTGAGTTGTTGTCCAGTCTGCCGCTCAGCCTCGGCTCTGAACTCCTTGAACTTCTCGAATGCTTCGTCTTTAGCCTTCAGCATGTAGACGAACGCATACTTAGAGAAGTCATCGATGAAGGTTATGAAATACTTCATCCCGGCCTTTGTAGAGAACTGTTTGAAGTCACAGATATCTGAGTGTACTAACTCCAGAAGATCTGTATTTCGATTAACCCGAGGAAAGGGTTTCCTTGTGATCTTAGTTTGAGCACAAACTTCACATTTCTCTACCATACCCCCACATTTGGAGATAAGTCCTAGACTAGACATTCTGTTTATTCGTTTACAATGAACATGTCCTAGCCTATTATGCCACAACTCAAGAGTATAAGCAGAATGAGTGACTTCATTAATTACATTAATTATATTGGACTGATTTACAAGCTGAATCTTGAACATTTCTTCGGTATAAAAAGCTTTCTCGAAATATGTTCCCTTGATAGACATCACCATCTGGCCAGCATTGATGTCCATCCTGAGGCCTGCGTTGCAGAGTAGGCCTCCTGAGATCAGGTTCTTGGCGATAGCAGGTACGTGCTTCATGCCTTGAAGCGTCGGAGACTTGCCAGAAGTCAGCTTCAATACCACCGTCCCAATCCCGAGCACTTCAGCTTGTGCCTGGTTCGCCATCATAACCACTTCAGAAGTAGGTGTATAGGTGGTGAACCACTCCTTACTGGAGCAAACATGGCAGGAGGCTCCAATGTCTACCCACCAGTCAGAGTCAGTCCTTACCGCATCAACCTGCGCAATCATAGCAACAACATCAGTGATCATAGACACCTTACTAGGTTCTCCTTGCTCTGATTGCTTGGTCTTCGCTTTGCACTCATTCTTAAAGTGGCCCTTCTTGCCACACTTGAAGCAAGATATCTGAGACTTTGGCTTCTTTTTCTTGAAAGAAGTTCCCTTGACTTTCATATTGTCAGGGTCCTTCTTCTTGCTGTGGAAAGTCGCCTGCTTTCCCCTTGGTTCCTTAGTTTGAACCAGATTGGCGTTAGCCAATTGCTTGGACAGTGTGTCCACCTTCAATTGAGCCCGCATCTGGTCCTCAAAATATATTTCCTGTAGGAGATCTTCAAGGCTGATCTCCAGCTTCTTCCTATGCATGTTTGCATAGAACTTGCTCCATCCAGCGGGGAGCTTTGAGACAATCCCTCCAACAACAAACTTGTCGGGGAGGGGCATCGCCTCGTCTTTCAGCTTCTGTCGCAGTTTCAGGAACTCCTTCACCTGCGGCAGCATAGACTTTTCGTCCTCAAAAAACTACTCGTGATATTTTTCAACCACAAAAGTTTTACTACGGTTCTTGTCTTCTTCGTAGAGTTTTTCTAGAGACTCCCATATGTCTCTAGCGATATTCTTCTTAGAATAGGATTCTGCAAGGGAATCTTCCATAGCATTCAGGATAAGCAGCCTGCAAATACTATTTTTTCTTCTCCATTTTGCTTGCAGTTTGGTAGCCGCGGTGATTGCGGCAGCAGATCCAACATCTGGAACAGTAGGTTCTTCCTCCAGAAGCACGTGATCTACGTCTTTGAGTTGAAGGGTGAGATATACCTTCCTCTTCCGGACTTGGAAATGTTCACCATCAAACTTTTCTAACTTACAAAAGTCAGAATTGAAGAGTGAAACATTCACGTTTTCTATCGTAGCAAATAAAGCTTTGAGATTGTTAGTGCCGGGGCACAATTTTTCGATGGAAAAACTAAAATTTTGTAACAATTGTAGAAACAATCGTTATTACGTGACACTTCACAGAAGGTACGTAATAGAAATTTCAACTAGTACTACACTTCACAGAAGGTGCACAGAACGTAACACTTCACAGAAGGTACGTAAGAGAAATTCAATTAGAGCTACACTTCACAGAAGGTGCACTAATAGAATTCTGATAATATCAACGCAAACACTTCACCGAAGGTACGCTAATAGAATCCTGATAAAACCAACGAAGAAAGTGACAGGCGAAAGATGAAAAACTCCTGCTGGGGTGAATGATCACCGTTGCTCAAAGCTTTATTCGCCCCACACGAATAGCTTCCAGGAACCAGCAAGTTCGTCGGAGAACTTGGAACACTCTGCTCTTCTGACTCCTCGGATGAACTTGAACTCCTGTGCAAAATGCAACGCTGGTGCAATACCTCTCTTCTCTCTCACAGCCTCTAAGCACTTGTAAACTTTCTGTCTACTACTTGTGTATTAGTTCTAACCCGTGAGAGAGAAGGAGGAGGCCTTATATAAGCTCCTGCAACAACTACCCGGTTAGCACAATGTTAGGGACGTGGTAGTAACCACCCCGAACATGGAGCAACCGCTCAGAACATGCAAAGACACGTTCTGCTGGAAGTTGTGCCACCAGCGTAATTTGCACTTTACGCATACAGCCCCTTTATGCACCCTACGCACCCTACGCACCCTGCGTACGCTGCGCACACTGCGCACTCTACGCACGTTGCGTACGCTGCGCGTACTGGGCGTACTGGGCTGCATACTGGGCGTACTGGGCTGCGTACTGGACTGCGTATGGGCCAGCGTAACTGGGCTCGCGTAACGGGCCGCGTAACGTGGTCGCAAGTGGCTCGCGCATCGAGCGCAACTTAAGTGCACTATGCGCCTAGCGACGATGCTGACGTGCTAAGTGCAAAGTGCGCCAACAAAACGCCACATTACGCCTCATGAGCCCTTGAGCCCGAGTTCGAGTTCGAGTCCGAGCTCGATCCCGAGCCCTGGCCCAAGTCCGAGTTCGAGTCCGAGTCCGACTCGCTAAGCCCCTACGGGACTTAGCTCCTATGGAAATAAATTTCCCAAGAGCAAAAAGCATGAATGCTTTAATTGTTAATTTTAGCCTTTTTCCCATTAGAAAAATAATCCCACATGGCACACCCATGTGCACCTCCACACCACATGTGCATCTCTTAAACTAGCAAAGCTAATATATAGAGATACAACCTATTTGGTTTTTCCGATGTGGGACTAAAGTTTCTAAAAGAAAAGCCAAAAACCCAATAATTTTTTCTCATTTCCAATTTTGATGGCACCCAAAGGCTCATCATAATGCACAAACCGTAATATTTGGGGAAACCATAATATTGCTGTTCAACTAGTGTAAACAAGGACTGCCCAATTTTCTGGCAGTCCTATAAACTGGGTGGACTGCCAGAAAACTGGACAGTCCTAAGTCACAGTATGTGAAACAAAGGACTGCCCATTTTTCTGGCAGTCCTTACTGTATGTTGGACTGCTAGAAGAATGGGTAGTCCAACTCACAACATGTATAACTTTGGACTGCCCAACTATCTGGCAGTCCAATCTGTATGTTGGACTGCCAGAAGAATGGGTAGTCCAACTCACAACATGTGTAACTTTGGACTGCCCAACTATCTGGCAGTCCAGTCTGTATGTTGGACTGCCAGAAGAATGGGCAGTCCAAAGTTACACATGTTGTGAGTTGGACTGCCCATTCTTCTGGCAGTCCATTCAGTTTGTAGGACTGCCAGAAAATTGGGCAGTCCTTGTCGACACGGAGTTTTCTCGTTCGTTCATACTTGGATTCAATTTAAATGGATAATTTCGTACTCCGTATGTAGTTTAATTCATTCAAATGGGCTACAAGGAATTGAAATAAACAATGTAATTGATGCTTGAATTTTTTAAATTAATTTCTAGTGTATTGGAAATAAATTGAGAAAGAATTTATGTGCTTGAATTAATTTCTTCAAAAGAGGAGGATGGTGGAGGAGAAGTGGAAGATGTTGAAAATTTAGGAGTTGTGGATGAGAAGAGGAAGATGTTGGGGATTGAGGAGAGGTGAAGAAGAAGAAGAAGAAGAAGAAGAAGAAGAAGAGAGGAGTGAGGATTTTGGAAGAGAGAAGGAATTTTGCAAATGAAGGGAAAAAAATGGGTTTGGGGGGGGGGGGGGGGGGGGGGGGGGGAATTTGGGATAGCCATGATAAAAAATTTGGACTAGCCTTGTGAAAAACAAAAAAATTTGAGCTAGCCACAATCCGGACTAGCCATGATCATATTTGGTTGTACCCATATAAAAAGCCATACGGTAATTTGCCTTCTATACGAGTACTATGAGTTGTGGGCATGTTTGTTAAAAGGATGAAATTTGTACTTCCGAAATATTTCTCCAAACTATCTTTCGTTATGTGATAGCTGACGTACCATTTGTCATGTCAGATGACATGACAAATTCTAACCCAAAAAATTATTTATCTAATTTTTTTAACGTTAATGTTAATGTAATTTATTTTAAATTTAAATATTAATGTTAACGTTATATGTTATATTTTTAATTTTAGTGTTTAATATTAATTCTAATTTTAATTTTAAAATTTGTCTTGTCAACCATTATGTCAGACGACATGTAAGTTGCCACATAAGGATGGATACTTAGGAAAAATATTTTGGAGGGACAAATAACTTTTTTTTTTTTTTTTTTTTTAAATCTCTTTAGTGAATCATGGCGGAGACTTTTCTTCCCACCATTGTCTAAAAAAGCAATAAAACATAAAAATACTAGTATTTATTCTTAGATTAAGAGGACGGACGCCTATTATTATGTCATGGTGATAACTATATCAATTTTGTTGTTCCTTGATCAAGAAAGACATATTTTCTTGCTATCCATACATGCAAGGCAGAACCAGAAATACGAACTGGAATGGATTAAATATAGACTATCTGATATGGGAAAAAAATGGAAATGATGGAAAAAAAAGATGGGGTAGTCGTATCCCAGTTCCTACGTGGTTTCTGCCTATGCTTGCATGCAACTTTTGGAATCCTAAAAACAAGGCTTTTTCTGCGTCGAGTCGAGTTGTGTCTCGGTTTCAGCATACAGTTTGATACAAGTACGAAACCAGCCAGAATTTAACGATGACCAGTATATACGACACATTCTCGCAGTAGATTCAGTATCTATTTTGGTAATATGAATCCACTTATTTATGAAATTTATAGAGGAAAGAATTTGTAGTTGAGATTAATGATTGTCTTGAATTAAACACCAAAACTGCATCCGCAATATATAGCTCGAACATGTAATGAAAGAATACATTACTTCATAAGTCAATTATGCAGTATAATATCCAAACATGCCACCTTTTATTTCCTTATAATTCTAATACATGCGCTCAGTAAAAAAATTCAAGTCCTTAATTATTAATTAGGAAGAACGTAAACAAAATAGAGGGAAAATAAAAGAGAAGTATTGACGATCAATCATCTAGCAAGTGCAAAAACCTCAAGCCACAACCGTACGTACGACGTTACTGCATGCATGCAGCCATCTCCCTCTCCACCGCTCTCTTGAGAAAGCTCCCCTCTTCCACCACCATCTGCACCGGCAGGAACCCGAGCCCGCTCGCCACCGCGAGCATCACTTCCTTCATCTCGCTCCTGAACTCCTCCATGTCCACGCTGCCGTCGCCGTCGTGGTCGAACCTGGCAAAGAGCTCCCGGTACAGCACGACAAGCTCCTCTGCGCCCATACGTCCCGCGCCGTCGTCCACGCCGAAGTGCGTCTCAAGGACCCTTAGGCTCGCAAGTTCCCCAGCCATCTCCGAGAATGAGAGTAGCCCGTCGTGGTTCGTGTCGAGGATCGCGAACCAGTCCCGGACTGAGCTGTCGAAGGCCGCCTCGTCCTCCACGAAGTCGCGGATCGTCGCTCCGTCCAGTATCTCCACACTCATCTTCGATCGGTTGCTGATTAATTTAATTTAATTCTCTAGAAGAGAATTACTATGACGGGTTAATTTCTAAAGCTTAGTAATTTGTGTGAAGGAGAAGGTTGGTCTTTCTTAATGTATATATAGCGAGTTATAATTTGCTTTGCATGATGATTAATTTGGTGAGGTGCCTATTGTTTTTGAACAACGTAAAGTCAAGTTGAAGGGAAACTATGAGCAGACATGCTGCACATGCATGCAAAGTAGTGGATGGTTTGCTTGTTTTGCTTGCAACATATAAGAGTGGAGTATAACTAGAAAGGGCCTATATATAGCTTTTGACTATTTTGATTTCAAAAATAGTCAGCCAACTGGTTAACCGACCGAATATTTTTGTGGGTGCACGTCTGGGAATGTGGAATTTTAGTTATGCTTTCTTTGCCCACAGAATTAGGTCGTTAACCAGAAAATTGGTTGGGTGGTGGGATCAATCCAGAAAATTGCTGCATGTACGTTAATGTACTGAATTGTATTGAACTTCGACAATGTCCAGGAAAAAATTAGACTGCCACAATTGAAAACATCTCCATGCATGAAATTTGGTTCATAGAACAAATGCAGGAAATCAATCTCAAGAACATTGTGTTCCTGCATAAATTTGTAACTTTATGCAAATAAGTAACATTAATTTGGCATCAATATTGTTCATGATGGTAGAAACAACATCACTAATTCACTCGTCTATGTAAGTTCCACTTATTGCACAACTTCGACAAATATACCAGCATTCCTTAGACATATGTATATAGCTATTACTTGTGTACACATCAGCTTAATTAGATTAAGAACATGGAGACTTAAAAGTGTTATTTCCGAGGTGTAATTTTCGATAGAAAACTGAAAAATGAAACGATTGTAAAAACAACGTTTCGTAACAACTCTTCAAAGAAGGTGCACTACAGAGATCCTTGAAGGATTCTGTGTAATGAAGATC
Source organism: Iris pallida (assembly GCA_029216955.1). NCBI lineage: Eukaryota > Viridiplantae > Streptophyta > Magnoliopsida > Asparagales > Iridaceae > Iris > Iris pallida. The sequence goes on from JANAVB010027195.1 coordinate 2,939,604, forward strand.
TAAAAAGATTTCGTTACCGTAGCAAACGAATGTAATACTTCTAAAAAGAAGGTACAAATCGAATTGCTAGCAGCAGCAGCGACGAAAGCCCACAAGGAGTTTCTAATTAGATCAGAGAAGAAGAGAAGGAAAGAAGAAAGAGAAAGACAGCTTTGCTGGGGTGATCAGATCACCGTTGCTCAAAGCAAGATTCGCCTATATACGATCCGCTTCCAGGAACCAACAAGTTATTAGAGGACTTCTGGAACGCTCGTCAGTCAATTTTTTAGACTTGAACGGGCTTCCTGAACTTAGGGACTCCCTTAACTCTCTTCTTTAGTGCATCTTAGAACGGAGGTCAGGGGGCTCTATTTATAGAGTGGAGTGAGACTTCACCATCTCTCCTATCCGATGTGGGACTAAAATACCAATACTCTAAAATAGAGTTTGATGTTTTACATTATCCCACAATCAACATAGTCGAGTGCTAGCCCACGCCTACCCCCCAACACACGACCATACATGCACGAGGCATCCTGGAGTCTGAGTCCGAGTCCGATCAACAAAAATCAACTTACATCATTGTTAGAATTAATTATTTTTCCTTCTAGGAAAATACTCCCACATGGCACACACTTGTGCCCCATTACACCTCATGTGTACCCCTCTACACAAGCAATGCATTATATTGAGATACTTATCATTTGGTGTAGCCGATGTGGGACTATCTTTCCTAGTCTAAAGGCAAAAACACCAACAATCTCCCACATATCTCAATATATGGGTTGAGCGTTTCCCACGGTGACTAGTCATCATGCATTAGGAGAGATGTCGCTACAACTTGAATCTTTCCGCATAGGTTAAATAACAGCATTATACAAGAATGGACTAAGCCTTGAATTATGTACCATAACTGTAATTCTTCCTACTCACATGATGACATCAACTGTGCTTCTGGCTGCACATTAAAGGCATTGTGCCAGTCTGGTTTCGGTATATGTATGTTGGACGTCTACAAAGTTTTTCTCAAGAGACGGCCTACGTATCTATCCATACACTCTAGGTGAGTTCTTTTAAAGAGTCTTGGCATGAAGTCTTTCTCTTCCTTGCGGTACTACGTCGCTATGATATGGCCCGAAGTCGAAGCAATGTCTCATGTGGTGTCATACCATTGTAGCACGAGGTCTAGCCTCTTTGTAGTGTCAAACTACCCAGCATGAAGTCTTTCGCTTCCTTGCGGTGTTACGCCGCTATGACATGGCTTGCAAAGTCGAGGCACTGCCTCATGTGGTGTCACACCAATGTAACATGAGGCCCAACCTCTTTGTAGTGCTGCCTACCACTCTTCATTCTACAGCATTAGGCCCTCTTGCCTATGTGCGGTGCTACGCCACAGTGACTTGTCCCGAAGCCGAGGCTTTACCCTTACTAGGTACCTCATGTGGTATCATCCCACTGTAGCATGGAGTACTACGCTCCTTTTTAGTGCTGTGCTACCCGTGCTTCCTGTAAGTACGCCGAACATCCCAAATGCCTGAGAACTCATTAAGGCTTTCAAGTCATCCTCTCACAGGGCTTTGTTCTTTACAAAGAACAAATAGTAGACAACATTGGTTCTGGGTCTGTAACCTCTCATTTCCCAAGGTTTATCCACTGTCAACAGTGGTTCTGCGTTAGAGACCCCGTAATTCCAAAGGTTTACCCACTGTTCCTGATATTCTTCCAGTCAATGATCCTTCTTTGAACTAAAAGCTAAATGTCTAGCAGATTTTTCTTTGAACTAATAGCATAAAACTTTATAGTAGAATTACAAAGACAAAATATCAGAGTATCTTTCAGCCCATTTTACATGATGTGTCTTCAACCAGCTAGCGCTTGAGACCTTTGGTGAACGGATCCGCCAGATTCTCTTGGCTCCGAACATCCACCACGGTAATGACTCCACTTTTAATAAGATCATTCACCGACCCGTGCCTTAATCGCACAGTACTCTTCTTGCCTTTAAAGAATTCATTTGATGCCACTGCTGCAGTCGCCTAGTTTTTGCAGTAAATCGGTACTGTCAAAATCTGCGTACCAACCACAGGAAGATCATATATGAGCTCCCGAAGTCATTCTGCTTCATCTGCTACAGCTGCTAGTGCATACAACTCAGATTCTATAGACGAGTGTGAGAGCATAGACTGCTTCATCGACTTCCATGATATAGCAGCTCCACCCATTGAGAATACATACCCTCCTGTGGACCTTTCTCTCTACTTCTGAGCACCAGCTTGCATCACTGAAGCCTTCTACTACTGCTGGATCTCCGTAGTAGTGCAGTGCATACTTCTGAGTTCTTTTGAGGTATCTCAAAACTCACTTCATAGCTTTCCAGTGCTCCACACCTGGATTGCTCGTGAACCGACTCAGCATCCCCACGGCAAAAGCTATGTCAGGCCTTGTGGCAATAGTCGCATACATCAAGCTCCCGATGATGTTTGAATACTTCAACTGTCTGAAGCTTTTTCTTGGATTTGGCTTCAGCTTCTTGTCACACCTATACGGCGTATCTATCCCTGGAAGATCCTGATACCCATAGCGTGTGCGCATCTTCTCAATGTAATGAGACTATGACAATGCCACTCCAGTTTCCGTCTGGATGATCTTTATCCCTAGGATAACATCAGCTTCCCCTAAATCCTTCATGCTGAACTTAGACGAGCGAAACTTCTTTGTCTCAGTGACACTTGCTAGATATATACCCAAGATCAACATGTCATCCACGTACAGACAAACGACAACTCCTCTCCCGTCAGCGAACTTTGTGTATACACTTTTGTCCGTCTCGTTGACCTTGTAGCCGTTTGATCTTATGACTTTATCAAACTTATCATGCCACATCTTGGGAGCTTGCTTCAGACCATACAAAGATTTTATCAACTTGCAGACTTTTTCTTCGAGGCCCTTGATGATGAATCCTTCTAGCTGTTGCATGTAAATCTCCTCAGTCAACTCACCATTTAGGAAAGCAGTTTTAACATCCATCTGATGAATAACTAGCTTGTGAATTGTACTTAGAGCAATCAACATCCCGATGGTCATCATCCGTACTACTGGAGCATAAGTGTCAAAGTAATTAATCTCCTTCTTCTGAGAAAACTCTTTGGCTACCAACCTAGCCATGAACTTATCAACAATTCTATCGGCTTTCATCTTCTTTTTGAAGATCCATTTACTTCCGATTAGTTTTGCTCTTTCAGGCAGATCGACCAACACCCACGTGTTGATGGAGGTTATTGAGTCATAATCATCATTAATAGCCTCCTCACAGAGGAGAGCATCTCTGGTCTTCATAGCCTCATCATAGGTAAGCGGATCTGCTTCCACATCTAGGTGACGAAGTCCTCTCCATATTTCTTTTGTCTTCTCACTCGCTTAGACACTGGTTCTGTGAGTTCTGGTTCAACAGTTGTTCTTTTAACAACTTTTTCTTGGACTACATCTCTGTAAGGAGCTTCAGCCTCCTGTGCACTCATATTATTCTCCGGAATATCTGCGAAAACAATGTTCTTGTGTCTTGCAAATTTATCTTCAAAGAATTTTGCATTACGAGACTCAATGATATGATTAGAATCAATATCAAGGAACCTCCGAGCATCACTCTTGTTGGCATAACCCAGAAAGATTGTCTTTATAGTCCTTGTACCTGTAATGCCCCGCTCCGCACGAGGCATTTGGTTGGCTTGTTGGATGGGATCAGAAAGTTGGACCGTGACTTGTGTTGGAGATCAAAAGAGTTGAGACTGATGCAGTCACTCTTAGCTGGCTAGACGGACTAAGTGTTAGAACGTGGCTCGCTGGTGGAGCTACGCTTAGGGGGAATGTGTGCAACCAGAATAAGACCCTTTTATGCAGACAAGTGGAACAGTCCTCCTTCCTCCTTATTCCTGCATGCTTAATAAATGGAATAACGTTATGCTATGAATTGTCCCTAAATATTCCATGTTTTAGTTACTGAATAATAGAGATGCCTATGCTGAGAATTATTGAAAGAAATAAGACATAAATATTGAACTGCTGATTGAATCACACTCGAACTGCTAATGTAACTTGATGCCTGAGAATGAATTCATAATGTCCCTTATGCTTAATCTTGATGAAATGAATGAATCACTTGAATAATCGAGATGCTACGTGAATGAGATATGAGAAAGGAACTGGCTATGCTATTAACACAATGAATTGAATGAGACTCTTGAATCACGTACTCTCTTTATAACTGTTGTAAAGAAACACTACTAAAACACCCCACTTTACCGACGGACATTTAGCGACGAACGGATTCCGTCGCTAATAGCGACCAATTTCCGACATCTTAGCGACGGATTAGCGACAGACAACACAACATAATTTTTTTCAATTTTAAATGTAAAAATTTGTCGGGTTTCCGTCGCTAAGTCGACGAACATTAGCGACGGATTATGTTTCGTCGCTTATCCGTCGCAAATGTTGGCGGCAAAATCTTTACAACATTGGCGGGAACTTTGGCGACTATCTAGCGACGGATATAGCCGTCGGAAAACTCCTTTTAATTGGCGACGGTGTAGCGACTACTTTTTCCGTCGCTATTCCGTCGCTAGATTCTGTGCCCTAACTTAAATTGAACCGACGGGGGGGAATTTTTCATTCCCCCCAAAACTCTCTCTCTCTCTCGCGGCTCTCCCTCTCTCGCGCGCGGCTCTCTCTCTCTCTCGCGGCTCTCTCTCTCTCTATACCAGGTCTCTCTCTCTCTCTCTCTCTCTCTCTCTCTAATTTTCTCTAATTTTGTGTTTTGGGGCCGGAGGGGGGGGGAGTGGGGGGGGGTCGGCTTCGCGGGGGGTGGAGAGGGCGGGGGGGGTGGTGAATGGGGTCAGGGGGTCGGGGGGGTGTGGGGAATGGGGGCAGGGGGTGGGGGGGTGGGGAATGAGGGTCGGGGGGTCGGGGGGGTGGTGGGGAATGGGGGCAGGGGGGTCGGAGGGTGGGGGGTGGAGAGGGCAGGGGGGTCGGGGGGGGGTGTTGAATGGGGGCAGGGGGGTCGGGGGGTGGGGGGTGGAGAGGGCAGGGGGGTCGGGGGGGGGTGTTGAATTTCCTTTGACACACTGTCCTAGGTATCTACACATACACACACACTGTCACACAAACACACAAAATTTGAATATATGTAATGTAGGAATACACGTTGGTAATGTAGAATATTGACATGTATGTATAATGTATCTAATTGATTTTTAACCCATGTCTATACATATATATGTGTAGGCAAGCATGAGATTATGAAATATAGGCCATGTATATATATGCTAGTATATAGGAATGCATGTAGGTAGGCAATGATATAAAATATAATGTAGTGTACAATGCATGTGATAGTGTAAGTTAATGAGTGGTATATATATGCAAGTTATAAATGCAATGTTGGATAATATGAGAATGTAATGTCAACATGTATATATATGTAATATGTGTTCTCTATGGCTTGTGATGGTGTGTGTGATTGCTAGACTAGGCTTGGTTAGGCCTACTGAGACTTATTAGACCTACTGCTACTTTGTATTGCTTTCACAATGTCACGTACCCTGCACTAAACATCCGATACTTCGATCCGATACCGCCGATACTACCGATATCGCCGATACCAATACTACCGATATCGCCGATACTACCGATACCGCCGATACTACCGATACCGCCGATACTACCGATATCGCGCGCCGATACTACCGATACTACCGATATTGCCGATACTACCGATACCGTCGATACTACCGATTCCGATACCGATACTTTGAACCTTGATTTAAATACATGTTAGTATAGTGTCTTCACATATATGTTAAGAGTATATACATGATTAGCAAGGTAACTAGATACAAGTTATGATACAATGTAAATGCAAGTATACATGTTAGCTAGATAGCTTAGACTTATATTGCAATCTCCTATTCACACGAGTATTGATATCGCCGATACCAATACTCGTAGGAATAGTCCGATACCGATATACATTGTAGAGCTCTGTTTTGCTATTCTGGACATGTTGTGACCTGTGCTGTTCTAAATAGGAGCCAGACACACTCCTGAGACGGGGGAGTATGTATAGTGATGTGGATTCTTACTAACTTATCATGTGAACCCATTTATGGGCCCTTCATTGAACCTTCTCATGTGCAACTTTCAGTCCATTCACAGTTCCCTATATTGTACTCTACATCACCTAGTTCACTTATATCTAACATCCTAACCCTAATCCAAATTTATGAGTATCGGTATCGGGCTATTCTTATGTTTAGTTTGTCTTACGATACAGATTTTCACATCCAAATTGAGGATGAGTCGTTATTTTGTTGATCGTACATGGATGTACAAACGACAACACGAGAGTAGAATTGGTGTGAGTGACGATTTTCAGGCAGGCGTGGAAGTATTTCTTAATTATGCAATGAGCAAAGCTCAATACATGGACGGTAACAAAATTAAGTGTCCATGTGTTAAATGTCACAATAGACGTTACGAAGAAGTGGTGACTGTGAGAGATCATTTGACCCGTAAGGGTTTCGTACGTAATTACGGCCTGTGGTCATCGCAAGGTGAACTATATTCGGAAAGACAGGCTGCGGAAGCTGCTACTTATGCTTTTGATGATAATGCTGCAACGGATGTCATCGAAGACCACGGATGCTCTGTTGATTATGGAGATCTGCAGAACCTTGCACGAGATATGGTGTATGATGCGGCAGGGCCTAATTTTGATCCGGAGGATCCTAATCCCGAGGCGAAGGAGTTCTATGACATGTTTCAGGACGCAGATACTTCTCTATATCCTGGTTGTGAGACTCATTCCGCACTGTCAGTGACGATGCGGTTGTTGAACATAAAGTCTGATTTTAACTTGCCACAAGCTTGCTATAATCGGATCACAGAAGTAATCAAGGAGGTGTTACCGAAGGAATCAAAAGAGCTACCAAGAAACTTCTACAAGTCAAAGATGATGGTCCGACAACTGGGACTGGGGTACGAGAAGATAGATTGTTGTCGCAACGGATGCATGTTGTACTACAAAGAGAATTGCGTATCAGAAAGTTGCAGCTTCTGTAATGCGGATCGTTACAAGCCAGTACAGGGAAAAGGAAAGTCGACTAGAAAACGACGTCCTTACAAGTATATGCATTACTTGTCGATCACGAAGCGCTTGCAGAGGATGTATATGTCTCTAAATACAGCAGAACACATGACGTGGCACAGCGAAGAACGCATAAAGGACGAAGGAGAATTGTCACATCCTTCGGATGGAGAGGCGTGGAAACATTTTGATTTGTGTCATCCAGATTTTGCTGCAGAGCCTAGAAATGTACGCCTGACGCTATGTGCTGATGGCTTCGCCCCTTTCGGACAGTCGGGATCTCAGTACTCATGCTGGCCGGTCATTCTTACCCCTTACAATCTGCCACCATGGATGTGTATGAAGACTCCTTATATGTTTCTGACAGCTATCATACCCGGTCCTAAAAATCCGACGAATAACATCGATATATATTTACAGCCGTTGGTGGATGAGCTGAAACAGCTGTGGGAGATCGGCGTCACGACCTATGATATTTCCAAGAAACAGAACTTTCAGATGAGAGCTTCACTCATGTGGACAATCAATGATTTTCCAGCATACGGTATGCTGTCGGGATGGAGTACGCACGGCAACATGTCTTGTCCGATATGCATGGAAAATAGTAAGGCGTTCCGCCTTAGGCATGGAGGAAAAACTTCTTTCTTTGACTGTCACCGTCAATTTCTGCCCGCGGCCCATCCTTGGAGAAAGAATAAGGACGCGTTCAGATATGGAAAACAAGAATTTTCTCAACCTCCTGCCAGATTTTCGGGATACGATATTTGGGAAGCTGTAAAGGAATTGCCCACCGCAATGGAAGATCCATCGAACCATCGTGTCGAGGGGTTCGGACAAAGCCATAACTGGACCAAACGGAGTATCTTCTGGGACTTGCCTTATTGGAAAGATAATCTTATAAGGCATAATCTTGATGTCATGCATATCGAAAAGAACGTGTTCGATAATGTCTTCAATACCGTAATGGATATTAAAGGAAAGACGAAGGACAATCCAAAAGCAAGACAAGACATAGCCGAGATATGCAAGCGTCCTCATCTGAACTTGATACAAAGGGGTGCTGGTGGACAATTAAGTAAGCCTATAGCGCCATACACATTGAGCAAGGAAGATAGATTAATAATCTGCAAGTGGATATCTAATTTAAGATTTCCCGACGGCTATGTTTCGAATTTGTCTAGATGCGTTGATCTCAATGAACGCAAGCTAACGGGAATGAAGAGTCACGACTGCCACGTGTTTATGGAAAGATTACTGCCCATTGCTTTGAGAGAGTTGTTGCCTTCTGCTGTATGGGTTCCGTTGGCCGAGCTGTCTACATTCTTCAGGGATATCTGTTCAACTAAGCTGACGGTGCAACATATGGTACAACTTGAGGAGAAGATTGTCTTAACAATCTGCAAGTTAGAGAAAATATTTCCACCGGGCTTTTTCGACAGCATGGAGCATCTACCGATTCATCTAGCATACGAAGCCCGTGTCGGTGCATCTGTTCATTATCGATGGATGTACCCCTTTGAAAGGTAAATAAAAACCGATATAATTTAAGTGAAATTTAAGTGGATTTTACAATTCATTGTTAATTCTCAAGATAATTTGTCTCTTTAGGTACCTACACCATCTAAAGAAGAAAGTTGGCAACAAGGCTCATATAGAGGCTTCGATATGCGAATCATATCTTATCGAGGAGGTGTCAAATTTCTGCTCCATTTATTTCGATACTCATGTCGAGACAAATCGAAATAGACCTCAAAGGAATGAAGAAGACGTTGAGGATGGAGGTATATTCAATTTAAGGGGCAAGCCTATTGGGGCTAGTAAGAAACGGTGGTTGACCGACGATGAGTATGATACCGCTCACCGATATGTCGTGTTAAATTGTGACATACAAGAAGTGAGAGATTTGGAGAAGTAAGTGACTACAAAGCCGCCGCCGAAAAGAAGATACGGGATGCGGTGTACGACGTTCGTACAGCGCATTCGAGGAAGAAGTGGCTCCGGGAGGAGTACTACGAGCAGATGTTGGATAAGATGAATACTGCTCAGTACAGGGAGAAATCAGAGAAAGCGAAGGCGAGCAGACAGGCCGCTGGTCTGCATACGGGAGGTTCAAAGCCCCACGCAGCGACGCGTGCAGATTTGGTGAGATACCGCAAATTCATTTCACTATTAAATTCGGTACTATTAATATACGTAGTTAATTAAATTCGACGTATATTTCGTATGCAGGCAAAACGGGCGGTAAAGGAGGGGAGAGAGCCGGAGTCGGTCACCGCCTACGATGTATTCCTGCATACACACAAGAGGCGGGCAGACGGGAGCTTCGTCGACGCGAGGGCCCAGGCGACTGATGTAAGTAATTACGTTTATGAGATTTATATTAGAAATATAATTATTGTTAACTTAATTAGGTGAACGTAGGATTCAAATTATAACTTAGGGAAACATAGGATTTAGATTATAACTTAGGAAAACTTATAGTATAAACACATTCATTGGATAGGCTGCATATCGTGAGGCCCTTAGTCAGATTGAGCCCCCTGCCGAGGTTGTCGGCGAAACGACGCCCACCCAGACGCCCTCTTCTATGGCCGCTCGCTACGACGACGTGTTCGTAGAGTCTGTCGGCGGCTTTAATAAAGGGCGCGTCTACGGCGTAGGTTCCCTGGCGGCGTCGTTGCAGGGCGCGACTCCGAGATATCCACCGCCCCCGCCTCCTCCCGTGCCCCCGTCGGACGATATGAGGACGCAGCTTGCGACTCTCACCTCCGATATGTCGGAAATGCGGAGTCTAATGTCGGATGTGCTGGAGCGCCTTCCGCGTCCTTCTTCTGCTCCCGGTCCAGATCCGTCTGCTCCCGGTCCGTCTACTGCGGTTGCCGGTCCTTCCGACCCTGGACGTTATTTATTTGACCGTTCTGCCGAGGTCCGCCTGGTACCGGATACTGCGCTCATTAGGCTCATGGACATGATGTCGCCAGAGCAGCTCCGCAACCTTCCAGAGCATGTGTTGTCCCAGGTGCCGGCGTACATGGTGGAAGAGTACATCCGCAGAGCCGAGGCGGCGTCGAGACGACCACGCGATCCATCTCCGGGAAAATGATATTTGTACTATTTTTTGATATTATGAATTTGGATATTTGGATATTATGAATTTGGATATTTGGATATTTGTTATTGGATATTTGATATTGGATATCATGAATTTGGATATTTGTTGATCATGTAATGTTTGGATGGATATTTGGATATTTGTTGATCGTAAATGGATGTTTGGATATTGGATATTATGAATGTGTAATATTTACGAAAAGGAAATAGAATGTTTCTGTAATTTTTTTTAATTGATGTTACATTTAGCGACGGACTAGCGACTAACTAGCGACGGATTATATAAATATTTGCAGGTACCGACGGAAGAGCGACGGAATATCCGTCGCTAACTGGGTGATATAAAATATTTTACAGGTACCGACGGAAGAGCGACGGAATATCCGTCGCTAACTGGGTGATATAAAATATTTTGCAGTTACCGACGGAAGAGCGACTACCTAGCGACGGCGAATCCGTCGACATGGTTCTGGATATATGGTAGGTTTCCAGCGACTTAGCGACAGATAGTTGGTCGCTAATCCGTCGCTAATCGGTCGAGGATGACGACGGACTAGCGACGGATGAGCGACCAATGATCCGTCGACATGGTTCTGGAAATATGGAAGCTTTCCAGAACCAGGCCGACGACCTACCCGTCGCTAATACGTCGCTATCACGTCGAGGTTAACGACGGAATGGCGACGGAATAGCGACTGATTTTGCGTATCAGGAACCTCTCTGATACGCTTTTACCGACCTATTGACGACGGATTAGCGACGGATATTTTAATATTATATGGCATGTAAACCGACGGGTACATGTCGCTAATCCGTCGCTAAGTAGGTGAAAGACAACCGTCGCTAACCAGTCGCTAGTCCGTCGGATAATTATTTGTCCGACGGCTTAGCGACGGATATTTTTTAGCGACGACGTTTTTCCCGACGGTCATTTTCAGCAAATATCCGTCGCCACTACGTCGGTAAAAAAAGTTACCGACGGATAAGCGACGGATCTGGCCGTCGCTAAAGCTGGTTTTTTTGGTAGTGAAATGAGATGATGCCTTTTTTTGTATAAGTAAGGAAATGAATAATAATTGTCCCAATGAAACGAATGAAAAGCTGCTTGTCCCTTTGAAATGAATGAAATATTATTGGTTCCTCATTGAGAGGAATGCTATAAAAAATGTACAATGAATCAATGAATGAGGAATGATGAGGCTTGGGATCATGGAGATCACCAAGTAGAATGATGGTAATGATTAGTCGTTGAATACGGCTCGGGATTGAGATGAGATGTTGAACTGTTGGCTCTACTTAATTTCAGTTGCTTTACCATGCATTTATGTTATCGAGTCGACATGCATTTGCATGGTCATGGACGTACTTGTACAAGTCTGAGTAAGTTTCCTCGAACGGTACCTGGGGCACCGGGACTGATTCGACCCGGGAGGAAATATTGGTTGTGCTATAGTGGTACTAGGTATTACGGGACATTTGGCTAGGCTTGCAACCTACCCTGGAATGGTGCGTCGTAATACCCGTTGGAAAGTCCTTTATGGTACAGTTTCACCAATGACCATGTAGTTAGGATGCATGCTAATGAATGTTTTATGCAGATAGAGTAAGTATATCATATTATCCTATATTTTTATGCAGGTACGAGAGAGTTGGCTATCGGTAAGAAATCACTTAAATATGATATACTCAATATATGTGTTGGTTTAACTTGCATGCCTAACGTGCCAAGTAAATTATGCTATGTATAATCTTTCAATGTGAGAACTTGCTTAGCATGTTAAATTCAGTATGCTAGAAATATGTCTTGCTATAAACGTTGCTCAAACATATCATACATGCTAATGGATGCTTGAAGTGAGAATTGTCATAACATGTTTAAGATGTTAATGTTAACGATGCCTCAATGAAGACTTTGTATGATAACACCAAGAAGGCTTTAATGATACGTCCACATGAATGTTGCTAAGAATATGTTTACATGCTTCACTATGATTATTGTCCATGAACTAGCCAAATAGAAAGATCATTCTAATAATTGCTGCTTAAATGGTTATAAAAATGTTGGTTTAGGCGAGTGGGTTGGATTCTGCTCACCAGTACATAGATGATGTGCTGACCCACGTTTTGTGGACAGGTGCTCGTGCTTGGGATGTTCTACACACGAAGATTGGCTTGATTGGTCCCGCGGCATCGAAGATTTGTTGGGCACACAGAAGCTCTCCTTGTACAAGATGATGTCTTCTGTTTATAAAGGGCATAATGTATGGAACATTGTAATCAGTTGTACCAGTGAGTGGTAAGCCAAGTCGGTATATAGAGTTGTAATCCAATGTATCCAAGTATCAAATGTAAGCTGTATAACATTGTTCAATTGGCTTTCAATATAAAGTGAGATTGGTTGTAAGCAATGTACTTCAATACAAGTCTTGTACTCTTCTTCAATTATCAATAAAGAGAATAATGTTCTATATATCTTTGTGTGACTTCAAGTTATCGTTTTATCTCCGCTGCTATAAAGAAGTGATGTATTTCTATTCAATGAGAAAGATTGTCCTCATTAACTTCAATTTATCTGCTTCTGTCAAAGCAATGTGTTCCTATTTGAAGATAATCAATTAGGTACCATCTTTGTCTTGTACAAGTACAATACCAGACTTGTACGGCATTACGTCCAATCGAGGACGATCGATTCCAAGAGATAAAACATGTGAATAAATGACTCTACGAATCGGGGCATAACAGTACCTTGCTTCTGAATCTTCAAATCCGAAAGCTTCATATATGGCAAATACCCCCACACTCGAATAACATTCAAGTTGGGTCTGACCTTGAACCAGAGTTCATGAGGAGTGACATCAGAAGTTGGATACGGTACTCTATTCAGAATAAAAGTAGCCGTAAGTACTGCTTCGCCCCAGAAGCTATTTAGAAGACCCGCAGTCAACAACATTGAGTTCATCATCTCTATTAATGTTCTGTTCTTCCTTTCTGCAACACCATTTGATTGAGGGGAGTACGGAGCAGTCGTCTCATTAACAATTACATATTCTCTGCAGAATGATGGGAATTCATGAGACCTATATTCTCTACCTCGATCACTTCTGAGTCTCTTGAGTTGTTGTTCGGTTTGACGTTCAGCTTTTGCCTTGAAGTCCTTAAATTTCTCAAACGCTTCATCTTTTGACTTGAACAGATACACGAACGCGTACTTTAAGAAATCATCAATGAAAGTAATAAAATACTTCATCCTGGCCTTTGTAGAGAACTGTTTGAAGTCACAGAAATCTGAGTGTACTAACTCCAGAAGGTTTGTACTTCGGTTTACCCGTTTGAACGGTTTTCTGGTGATCTTCGTCTGCGCACAGACCTCACACTTCTCCAACTCCTTACCCCCACATTTGAAGATAAGCCCTACACTAGATATCTTGTTTATTCTTTTACAATGAGCATGTCCTAGTCTATTATGCCATAACTCAAGAGAATAATCAGAAATAGAGACTGCATTTATTATCTCAACTGGAGTTACAAGTTGAAGTTTAAATATTTTTTCGGTACAAAAATCCTTTCCGAAGTATGTTCCTTTATAAGACATAACCACCTAACCAGCGTTAATGTCCATCCTCAAGTCTACGTTATAGAGCCGACTTCCTGAGACCAGGTTCTTGGCTATAGCTGGAACATGCTTCACCTCATGAAGTGTCAGCAACTTTTCCGAAGTCAGTCACAGTACCACTGTCCCGATCTCCATCACTTCAGCTTGTGTCTGGTTCGCCACCATAACCTTCTCAGATGTAGGCTTGTATGAGGTGAACAACTCATTTTTTGAGCAAATATGGCATGATGCCTGTCACGACCTGCTCCCGAATAATCGGACACGTGTTGGACACACCTATCCTTTGTCGTTAGACACAACAAAGTAAGCTGTACCAATCTAGAGAAACTAACCAGATATCAAGACAAGTATGAAAACACAGCATCTATAAATGTGTCCCAACCAGAGTAAAGTACAAACTCAGAATTTATTACATTCCAGCAAATAAGTAAGTCTACTAGTCTCAATACAGGAAAATATAAAATGCTAAAGGTAAACTCTAGGCTTCTGCAGCCTCTAAGTCACAAGCAGCTCCAGCTGGCTCAGCAAGAAAAGCAATATCCTTTCCATAATAGGTGTCGCACAGGGCCTCCAACTCACCTACAACATATCCTATTCAGGAGCGAAGCAAGTAAAATTCTAGGTAATGAACAAGACATCATGATAAGAAAGTACAAAAGAACATGGTATGAAAAAGTACAGAAAAGAACATGGTGAATAAGTACATGAAAGAATATGGTGTGTAAAGTACATGAAAGAACATGGTATGTAAGAACATGATATGTAAGCACAGGAAAGAACATGGTATCTCAGGAATCACAGAAAATAAGTACAAGGTATATCTCCTGAATATATGTGTACAATGTTTAAAATATAACTAAGTATATGACCGGCTAGGGGTAAGCACATGAAAGCACATGAATGGTACGGCTTAGGACCCGTGTGCACGATGCAGGGTCTAAGCTAAACACACCTGAGTTGTTTATTAGGTTTGGTCACATAAATAGTATATTTTCCTACCCCAGGTACAAGTAATAAGAACAAGGAACATGAGCACCAGAAAATACATGTCGTGTTGCAGTGTGTCAATCAAGAAAGTACAGGATATAATTGTAATGCCCATATCTCGTATTACGTATTTGGAATACGTGTACGTATTTCGACCCGTATTGTATATCTTCCTGCTTGATTTATTTTGACATTTCATTGATTGGTTTATCTTGGTTCGGTTCGGCTTGGTTTTGCATGGTTCGGTTTTGCTTGATTTTTTGTGAACCACTCCCACCTACCACCACTCCCACCATAAATATCAATCCCACTCTCTCTCTTCCATTATTACTCATTACTCATTTTTTCTTCTCCATCTTTACTTCTCCACCAACCTGAGAGAGTGGAGAGCTTAGGCAAGTGCATCTTGCTTCATGAAGGAAGTCCATTTTTATTGTTCCACTATCTTCCTCATGTGTTTCTAACCCACTTTAGTACTTATCATTTTTTATTTCTGTGGTTAAATTCTTGTAGATCTAGTTTTGTGATATTTTCGGTTTCTATGAATTTTGATCTATCAAACTTGTATATTTCTGCTAATTGATAGTTCCATGCTGTAGAGAATTTTGTTCTACCCTATTTTGACCTATGGAAGTTCGGATTTGGACTCTGGATGACGAATTTATGGAGCTTGGAAGTATGGCTTCATAGTGTTCTTCTTCTAAGAAAGTGGAGAAGAAGAACAGTTCTCTGGTCGCATGGCCATTTAATTGAATTAATTATTTTGGCCGCATGGCCTTATATTAATTGCATTTAATGCATTAGCATGGCCTTACAAAGTTGCTGGCCGCATGCATGGGAACAAAGTTGCTCGCATTATTTTATTAGCATTAGCATTAATATATGCATTAGCAATTAATGAATACGCTTAGTAGCCGCATGGCTACTAATTGTTGCAGCCGCATGGGATGCAACATTTCCATGATTATATTAATAAGCATCAAATGCTTCCTGGACCTAAGGCATTTTCATGCTTATTATATTAATAGCATTCAATGCTACTTGGACTTAAATGTTACTTGGACACGTTATAGGCATGCATGGACTTAAAGCATTTAATAGCATAGCATTTAATAGCATTCAATGCTACTTGGACTTATTATAATAGTATTAAATGTTGCATTCATTTAAAGCATTACATTTGCTTGCAAATGCAAGCTTGGCCAATTGTAAATGGTTGGCCGCATGAGTAAACCTTTTGGCCGCATAGGCCATTGCATTTAGCAAAGCATGAAATTGTTTGTTGACCATGGGATTATTCGTTAGAGCCGCATGGCCTGTCAATTGTTTGCATGCTAAATTATTTAATGGTGCATGCTAATTTACGTACAGCATTTAATGCATTTGTGAGATGGTGTTCTTGCATGCATTTAATGCATTGGTTAGAAGCATTATTAAATACATTTGTTAGATGGTGTATATAATGCATTTACTAGCAACTTAGCCGCATGTGTTAACAATTGCTGGCAACTTAGCCGCATAGAATCCAAGAATGCATTGAATACATTCTTTAATGCACTCCTAAGTGCAATTATTTAATTAGAAAATGGCATTTGCACCATCAGCCGCATGCATGCATCTTGGCACCAGTCGCATGTCATGTCACTAACGCATTTAAATGCATTCCTAATGCATTTGCATTAATGCATTCTTTAATACTTTTCCTAAATGCATTTACTTAATGCATTGTTGCTACATTACAATAAAGCCAGCCGCATATGGCATGGTAAAGTATTACTTTAATGCATTATTATTATTATTATTATTATATTATTACATTCCTTAATGCACCAGTCGTATATGGCTTCCATCAGCCGCATGATAGTGCAAGCTTTGCTTGTATTATGTTGAACCCGCGTGGCCTTGCATACATATTAATGCATGCATGTTTTGAATCCACGTGGTTTGCTTGCATTATATTAATGCATGCTTGTGGCATTGCTTGCATACAAACGACAAAGTAAGCCGTATATGGAAGCATGGGAACAATTAGCCGCATGGCCCTTAGTTTTTAGTTGCATTCAGCAACTTAGATTGGCCGCATGGCCTTGCTTTAATTATTTGCATATAGCCATTTTAATTTTAGGCCACATGGCCCCAGTACTTGAGTGGCCACGTGTCCTTTTCTTTTGCGTGAGTGGAAGCTTGCACTTATTGCGGGTTCCTCTCTCCTTGTCTTTTTGTGTTGCATGAATATTTTTTGCTGGCCGCATGGCCCCTTCAGTTATTTCCTGGCCGCATAAGCCTTGGCTGGCCGCATGGGTGGCCTCCCACTCTCTTTGACCGCATGTATGTTCTCCCACTTTCGGGCCGCATGGGGTCCACTTTGATTGTTTAAATGTTTTATTTGCCCGAATTGTGGCTCGAATTTCTTTCCACTTCCAACATGAAAGTTATAGAGTTTCTCCTTGGCTTCAAGAATATATATATTATATATATATTATTATTTAATTGCACAAATTTCTCCCCTCCTTGATAAATGACATGACTTGATAGTGACCCGCCGTGGTACATTCATGACAAGATAACTTGACCTAACAAATTTGACATGATAACTTGACATGATAATTCTTGATAGTGGCCGTCGTGGCGCACTCTTGACATGATAAATCTAGCATGATATTTTTTTGAAATGCTGTTGCGACTACTAACATGACACGACAAGAATGAATGACCTGGACACCGTGGACGATTGTGCTTGTACAAATGAACCAGTCTTGTCTTGCATCATGTCTAGGACTGGGACGCTTGAGTACCACGGTCATGGGTACCCACTGTAGGGTAATAACTAGAATAATTCAGTAGTCATGAGAGATTTTTCCAGTTACAGGTGATCCCGTTATCCCGGCCATAATTGTTGGACTTGTAGCCTGCCGTCGAGTAGGGCACATTTCCAGCCCACTGTCATGTGGGGCACTTCATAAAATAATTTCTACGCACACTGTCATGTGTTGCACACCAAGCTACCTAATAATTATTGATAACTGCATAATGAATCCAAGTCGCCTGGATAACCTGGATTAGCTGCAGAACTTGTGGCTGGAGGAACATCTCATTGCATATTGCTAGTAATTAGGCCTGTGATAACCCTAGTTAGTTAAAGTATCAAGCCGTACTTATTGCTTGGCCGTGAATGTTGGATGAGAATTACCAGTCTAGTTTTGTCTTGATCCTGTACAAGATTGTTACATGTCCTGATTTCTTATATTATCTTGCCGATAAATGGTGGGAGAAACCAAGTTCTGTTCAGACGAAGGGTTACAACCCCGGTCCTTGTTTGGTTTACGGATTGTAACCTGGTTATCTGAATAGTCCCATGGTTATCTCATCGTATATCACCTGTCATGCTTGATACGTTTTACCTTATCAATAGTAATTGAGGCTGGTTTCTATTCAGGCGAAGGATTGCAATCACTACTAAAATAACCCAGATTAGCGACGTCAGGAGACGTCGCTAAATACAGGAAATACGTCGCTAACAACGATTTGCGACGTATTTAGCGACGAAAAACCTACGTCGCTTATGGGCAAGTCGCAGATGGCAATTTAGTCGCCAAACGTCGCTATTTGCGACGCGTAGTTAATTGTCGCTAGACGTCGCAAAATGAGCGACAGATACCGACGTATAAGTACGTCGCCAACATTGCGACGTAAAGCGACAACTAGCGACGCTTCAAAAGTTTATAAATGATGACGAGGCATGGCATCCACGTGGCCACGTGGGCAACGTAGCGACGTATATTAGCGACGTCGAACGACGTAACGTCGCTAACTAGCGACGTATAGCGACGTCTGTGTGACGTCGCAGTACGTCGCTAATATAAAAAAAAATTTAAAAAAAATATAATTGATATTTTTGTTATGCTGTGTGTCTGTGTTTACAGTGTGTGTGAAGTGCAGTGTTCGAACCATCGACAGTTTCGCTTACTGTTGTATGTTTTATCTTTGATAGAAAGAGCAACAGTTCAGGGTGAACTTCTTAGAGCTTCCTCTTCACGTCCTTCACCTTCTCGGGAACCTTTGCGACGTCCGAGAAAGTGAAGGACGTGAAAATGAAGCTCTCAGAAGTGTACCCTGAACTGTTGCTATTTCTATCCAAAATAAAACATACAACAGTAATCGAAACCGTCGATGGTTCCGAACACTGTATTTCACATTCACTGTAAACACAGACACACATCATAACAAAAATACACAATATATTTTTTTAAAATTTCGGCAGCATCTCCTTTGTATATCAGATCATCGCTTATAACCCAGCGTAGGTATATTTGTCATCCCGTCGCAGATATCACAAAGTAAATATCACAATAAAAATAGGAGGCAGTGCAAAGTAAATATCACAGACACACATCCTCACAAACATCCAATAGAGTCAAATAAAAATGAAAGATGATAAAAAGTCTCCCACCAAGTGTATAAACAACAGTGTATGAATAAACAATTTGCCCATAGGGCCAATACATACAAGTCATAAAAAAACCAATAAAATCACTGCGGACCCCTGCCGCGCAACTGGGATAGAATGTAGTCATACTGCTCCTGGGTGAGTTGTACCGTAGGGGCAGTAGGAGGCAGTACAATGTCTGGAGTCGGCGCCGGAGGCAGTGCAGTATCTGGAGTCGGCACCGTCGATGGACCCGGAGGACGTACCTACTCCAGCTCTCGCAGTCGCTCACCATGCGCAGCAAGGGTACTCACCACCTTCTCAGTATACTGAGCGAGTGAGAGAGAAAGGCTCCTCTGCGATCCGTCCAGCTCGACCTGTCTACGCTCCGTGCGCTGCGTAGACTCGGTGAGCGTCTGCAAGTTGGCAGCTGCAGCTTGATGCAGACTCATCAGCTCCTGTGTACTGCGTTCGACCGCATCAAATCGTCCGATGACGATCGGAGGGTCGGATCGTCGCTCGACCGCATCAGAAATCTGCTGTTGCAACTCGCGACGCAGCTCCTCGATCTGACAACGAACATCCTCAGCTCGTGACGACGCCTGCGTAGCCGGAGACTGCGCACTGACAGAGGGGGCCCGGGATGACTCCGAAGCCAAATACGCGCCATAGGATCCCGTACCGTAGTACATACCCTTCTGAAGACCGCCAACGACGGTCATCCAGAGCTCGTCCGGTGATGGCTCTGCAGGCGGCTGGGAGGAAGTACCAGCCCCTCCCTCTGCTTGCGCACTAGCAGCAGCAGCAGCATCAGCCGCCTCCTTCTGTAGCCGAACAAACTCGGCCTAGAACATGTTTGCTAACGTGTAAGTGTTTACTAAAGTCTATATTGATATCTATTTTCCTGTTTTCTAAATTATAGTCAGTTAATATTAGTTGAATAGAACGTACATATGTCTGCGTCGCCCTCTCGTCAATGAAGTCCCCAGCCCTCCGATGGGTGACCAGGAAGACGGTCACCATGTTCGGGTCCTCACCCTTCTTTACCTGTTAAAATATATTATCTATTATTAGTATTAAACATTATATCGAACTATATATAAATTAATATCCGTCATAGGAAACGTACCAGACGACAAAAATGCTCCGTCATCGGAATGGAGCCGCCACACCACTTACCGGCGCTCGACCGCGCCACCTTGGCCTTCTCAGACCGCTCCTGGTACTGGCGCTCGCTGAATCTAGCCTTCATCGCAGTCCACTGCTCTGGCATAATCCAACCCTGGATCGAACGTCCGGCGCGATCACGACGCTTCTGGTCGTCGATCGCATCACGGATGAGCTTGGCTATGACGGCAGGAAATTGGCCCTCGATCCTCGCCGCCCGGTGTGGTGGATAGAAATAGGTCCTCTACAAGAAGTAAAATACAAAAGTTGTATAATATACACAAATGATTATTAAAATTTAAAAATAAATAAATTTTTTACCTTGAAGTGGGCGAACCAAAAGGCCTTCCTATCTGCGGGAGCATCTGAGTAGTTGAGCCAAGGCCTACCATAGTTCTGCCTCACAAATGTCCCCAGCTGTCTCTGTACTGCAGAAGGCCGATATCTATACAATAATAATTTTTCATGAATATATATGTACATATAATCATTTGAGAAATATATAATAATTAATTAACTTACTTCATAGGCCCGTCCGTCCAAATCTCCATACGCGTCTCGCCCGGAGGAGCGCATGGAGGGTCGCTCTCACCTCCTGCCTGGGCAGGATCAGTCTGATCGCCGTCCTCCATATGATCGGCGTGGGCTCCCTCCATAGAGCCGTCGACAGTAGGAATGCTGGACGGGGGATCAGGGATGCTGGACGCGGGATCAGGAAGGCTGGACGACGAGGGAGGAGTCGCCAACCTGCTAGAACTGCCCTGTCCCGGTAATGGACCGGGAACAGGAAGGCTGGACGACGAGGAAGGAGTCGCCAACCTGCTAGAACTGCCCTGTCCCGGTAATGGACCGGGAACAGAACGGTACACTGGCGTACTCGGAGATGAGGATGAGGGTACGGAACTGCCCTCTCCATCCCCAGCCCGAGGCTGACGGGGCTGCCTAATATATAATCCTCCGCGTCGTCCAGATGGTCTAGTCATACCTGACAATAAAACATATGACAATAAAACAAAAAAACATATTTATATGATAGACATCACAGATTTTTGAAAAATATCATAGTCAAAAAGTGTCACTGAAGTGTCAATAAAAGTGTCAATAAAGTGTCACTGAAGTGTCACAGATTTATATGATAGAAGTGTCACTAAAGTGTCAAATATGATTATAAAACAAACGTACAGATTTAATCCTCTTCTGAAAATTCATCTAGTTCGTTTAGCTCATCTACTTCTTCTTCTTCTTCTTCTTCTTCCTCCTCTACATCTTCACTTTTATCTGCATCTTCCTCTTCAGATAATTCTACTTCTTCTACACAATTAGATGTGTAATAGGAAACTTCCGTCGTGTCCACTTCTATAATATTTGTTACAAGAGGTAGTTCATCCTGTTGATAAGCTATATCGTCAACCTCAAAGGTGTTTCTAGCTTTGGTCTTGCATACTGCCCACCAGTCCGACCTTGTTGTTTCCCGTTTAGGATAACTTGTGAAGTATACGAGCTGAGCCTGACTTGATAGGACAAATGGTTCATAGGCTTGATATCGACGCCTATAGTTTATATCGACAAGACCGTGCTTGTCTACTTTCCAACCTTGACCTTCAATCGGATCGAACCAATCACACCTGAATAACACAATCTTAGCAGGCTCTATTCCATAACTATATGTCAGCTCCACAATCTCCCATAACACGCCATAGAAATCGTTGCCCGTATCAACATCTTTGTAGTTCGAAGATCTGATACACAAACAGCTGTTTTTGGTGGAATCGAGATCCACAAAGTTGTCTCTGATCGGGCAAGTTGTTGACTTGAACCTAAACCCATTAACACAGTAGCTTGGCCATATTTTTGCAGCATAAATTGGTCCCTTGGCTAGCGTTCTAATAGACTCATTCTCAAGTCTTGCGTATGGACGATCGACCTAATACCACGAAAGAAGCAATTAAGCTCATTCTCAATCAAGTGCATATACAAAAAGGTAATTACAGAGTTCTCAAGTCTTACATATGCACTCAACCATGATGGAAAATAATGCCTCATTTCTTGTTCTAGTTCTTCTTCTGTTATGTGTGGCCTACCCGACCTCACATCATCATTAAATATGCTGAAAACAACATCGTTCAATTAATGTAATAGTATAATAATTAACACTATTAAAATAATATAGACGTATTAATTACTTACCCCTCCAGTTTCTCTACTTCCTCCTCATCGCAGTTGAGTAATACATACACCTGAGCAGCCCTTAGCTCATCATCGTTCAGATATCTCTTTTTCATCTTACCCGATGGCTTTCCTGGAGCATTGAATACCTTCAGTATTGTATCATTACTTTCATGATCTCCCTCGTCGTTTCTGGAAGCTCTCGTTCTATTAGTTGCAACATGAGACTTGAAATACATCGAACAAAAGTTTGTAATCTCCTCGAGAACATAGGCTTCACAAATAGAACCCTCGACCCATGCCTTATTTTTCACCTTTCTTTTTAGATGATTCAAATGTCGCTCGAACGGGTACATCCATCGATATTCGACAGGTCCACCAACACGTGCCTCATAGGATAGATGAATCGGCAAATGCTCCATAGAGTCGAAGAATCCAGGAGGAAACACCCTCTCTAGCTTGCATAGTGTTACCGCAATGTCCTTCTCTTGCTTTTCTAGACGATCAATGAGCAATTTCTTAGAACAAGGATCCCTGAAGAATATGCTAAGCTCCGTCAATGGATTCCAAACTGCCTGCGGTAAGAATTCCCGAAATGCAATCGGAATTAACCTCTCCATGAATACGTGACAATCGTGGCTCTTCATACCCGTCAATTTGTTTTCCTTCGGATCGACACATCTTCTCAGATTTGACACATATTCGTCTGGAAATTTTAGGCCCTGGATCCATCGACAAAGTCTCACTTTATCCTCCTTGTCCAGCGAGAAAATTGACTTCGGCAGGAACTGTTTTCCATTCTGCTGTATCAAATACAACACAGGGCGTTTGCATATTTCTTCTAAGTCCAACCTGGCCTTGGGATTGTCTTTTATTTTTCTCTTTACGTCCATCACAGTATTAATTATGTTATCAAACACATTCTTCTCAATATGCATGACATCAAGATTATGTCTGATCAGATTGGTACTCCAGTATGGCAGATCCCAGAATATGCTCCTCTTTGTCCAGTTATGAACTCTACCAAATCCATCGCACTTGTACCCAGTTGTAGGATCTTCGATAGCACTTGGAAAATCTTGAACCTCCTCCCATATCGTGGCTCCGCACCACCTTGGCGGTGGATCACCCTTCTCTACAACGCCGGCACGGAAAGCATTCCTGTTCCTTCTGAACGGATGATCTTTTGGCAGAAATTGCCGATGACAATCAAAGAAGCACGGTTTTCTGCCGTATTTCAAGCGGAAAGCCTTACTACGGTCCATGCAATACGGACATGAGAGACGGCCATGAGTGCTCCATCCAGATAACATTCCATAGGCCGGAAAGTCGTTGATGGTCCACATAAGGGTTGCCTTCATCTGAAAATTCTGCTTCCTGGAAACATCGTACGTGTTAGCGCCTACTTCCCATAACTAATTCAACTCATCTATCAAAGGCTGTAAGTACACGTCAATGTTCCTCTTAGGATTATTCGGACCAGGAATTATAACGGTTAGAAACATGTACTGAGTCTTCATGCACATCCAAGGCGGTAGGTTATATGGAGTGACAATCACAGGCCAGCACGAATACTGGGATCCCGAAAGACCAAAAGGAGTAAAACCGTCAGAAGATAGTCCCAACCTGACATTTCGCGGATCTGAAGCAAAATATGGATACACTCGATCAAAGTGCTTCCACGCTTCTCCATCGGATGGGTGATCCAACACTCCTTCAATCTGTTCTCGCATGTGCCAACTCATATTTTCAGCCGTCTCTTTCACCATAAATAATCTTTGCAACCGCGGCGTTAAAGGCAAGTAGTGCATTGAATCGGTCGGTCTTCTTGCACCGGTAGACCTTCTTGTACTAGTTGTCTTATAGCGATCAGCACCACAAAATCTGCACACATCTACGTCCTTGTCGTCTTTGTAGTACAGCATGCACCCATTGCGACAGGAATTGATTTTCTCGTATCCCATCCAGAGCGATCTCACCATCCTCTTAGACCGGTAGAAGTCTTTAGGCAACTTAGCACCCGCGGCAAGATCTCCATAATCAACTCCAACACTCGGTTGTAGCATTCTTGCGACATGTTAAAATCTGACTTAATGCTCAACAGTCTTGTAACCACCTCCAACGGTGAATGATCCTCACAACCAGGATACAATTGAGTCCTTGCATTCTCCAGCAACTCCATGAACTGTGCAGCATCGGCGTTCGGTGCCTCCTCAGGTGCATCATGAACGAAACTAGGCCCCGCAGCGCCGAAAACCATGTTCACGCACCCGTCGTCGTATGCATGATTATCTGAAACAAAATTAGGTCCCGCATGCATATATGGCTCAACATAAGGCTCCGGCTCTGATGCTAAAGACACAAGTTCTCCGTGTGCGGTCCACTGATAGTAATTAGGCGTGAAACCCCTCGAGTACAAATGATATGTCACTTCCACTTCTGGATAATATTTCACGTTATGACATTTCACACACGGACACTTAATTTTGGTGCTGTCCATGTACTGAGGGAACGCCTTAGCAAACTGCAGGAATTGCTCTACTCCCGCTATGTATTCATCCCGTACACCACACGACGATTGTACATCCATGAACGATTTCCCAAGTAGTAATTCATATCCATTTGGAAATAATTCTGCAAAGATGGACACACATTATCCAACAGGCACAAATTCGTATATTATGTCTTATTAGGGACACATTAGTAGCGGACAGTTACTAATATCAATGATATGCAATCTAGGTCAAACTAGGTTGTACTAAGTCAAACAAAGTCAAACAAGGTCAACCTAAGTCAAACAAAGTCAAACAAGGTCAAAGTAGGTCAAGGGTTGACCTATAGTTGACTTTGTCAACTCTTAGTCCAATCTAAGTCAAATATCCTATTTCTAGTCATTACCTACCAAGGTACCGTTTACCTTATCGCTATTGGTATCCCAATACCAATACCTTAAGTTGGTACCCTTTACCTTATCGCTATTGGTACCCTTTACCTTATCGTTATTGGTTAACAGTCAATTCAATTTCAGTTATTCAAGGGAATCAGTTGACACATTCAGTGGATTTATCTCAGGAATAGGAAAACCAATCTCAGTCCTATTTACAGTTTAAGGAAAATGAAATCTACAAGGACTGTTACTCAAATAAACCAATCTCAGTCCTATTTACAGTCCTAAATACTTGATGTTAGGGACTGATACTCAAGTATTTAGTCAAGTGACCTCAGGAACTGAACTCATATTCAATAGAAGACTGAACTAACCAATAAGCAATTTGGGGGCTGAATAATTAATTCAAAACTGATTTAAGGACAGGCTGGACATCTAAGTTGATAACTAATGTCGATGTGCAATGGTGGAATGAACTAAAAAGATAATCCTTCAACCAAACAATACCTAATCTATATATCAGTCATGGGACTGAACAACTGAATACAAGACAAATAATTGGACTGGAACTAAATAAATGCCTGGACTGATATGAAGAGATAATATGGACTGCAATATATATATATATATATATATATAAAATATGAGGAAACAATGCACAAACTGTTCTCAGATTGACACGTATATATATGTGTGTGTGTCATGTGTGTGGTGTGCTAACAGTGTGTGTGTACAATAGGGTGTGTGTATATAGGGTAAAGTGTGCCATGTGTGTGTACATAACATGGGCTAGGTGTCTCAATGTGTGTGTGTACATAGGAATCAATAGTGTGAGTGAATTAGCTATTCTCGGTTTTGAGTGTAATGTGAGTGAGCTATAAGAGAAACAGTATACACAAACAGTGTATCAATCTCAGGAAAATCAGTAGATAGCAGTAGTGTGTGTTTATATTCTCAGGTTACACTTATGTGTGTGTGTAGATAGGTGTAAACAGTGCATAATTTCTCGAGAAAATTCAGTGTAATGTGTGTGTGCCAATATGTGAAAACAGTGTATAAAAATTGTTCTCAGTTTTGACAGTCAATGGCATACGAAAACCCAAGAATCCCCAATCAATGTGAACCCTAACATACACATTAATTCTCAGAGAAGATATGGGATTAATCATAATGGTTTAATCATTCAAAATCAGTTTAAACAAATGTTAATCTCAGAAAATTAATATATAGTGAACTACATATCAGAAAATTGGGGATAAACCAAATTCGAAATCCAAATTCAATTAATAGCAAAATCTAATGGTTGGTAATGATATGTGTATGTGTCATAGAGTCACACGTGTCGAGTGTCCACCAAAACAGGACACAATCGTGTCCAAATTATTTTTTAACACACACGAACACAAATGACACAGGGCAGTCTCGTGCACGTGTCCACGCGTGTGTGTCCGTGTCTGTGTGTGTATGTGTGTGTGTGTGTCCGTGTCTGTGTGTGTGTGTGCGTGTGTGTCCGTGTCCGTGTGTGTCTGTGTGCGTGTGTGTGTGTCCGTGGGAGAGGAGGAGGAGGAAGGAGAGGAGTTAGGTTAGGGTTTACCTGAGGAAGAGGAGGAGGAGGTCGGATTGGGGGGGAGGAGCTCGAGGAGAAGGATCTCGAGGAGGAGGAGCTCGCCGGAGGGGGAGGGAGTCGCCGGGGAGGAGGGGGTCGCCGGGAGGGGGGCACTGACAGAGGGGGAGGGAGTCGCCGGGGGGGGGTGGGGGGGAATGAAATTTCGGGTTTTCGAGTGAGAATGAGGGGGAAAGAAGGCTGCTGCGTGCCCTAAGTAAAATAACTTAGCGACGTCACGTTTTGACGTCGCTAAACATCACAAACTTGGCGACATGTACATAAAATATGTCGCTGAACGTCGCTATTCGGCGACGTAGTACACTTCTGTCGCAGAACGTCGCTAGACAGCGACGTTTTGCGACGTGTTTAAAACGACGTCGCTACTGGCGATGTCATTTATTGCCGTCGGTACATTACGTCGCTATTTGATGATATTTTAGTAGTAAAAGGAAGATGTTAGGTCCAGAGATGATTGTTCAGACGGTTGAAGTGGTTAAAGGAATTAGAGAGCGACTTCGAGTTGTGCAGGATCGGCATCATCATTGGACGGACAAGCACCGTAGGCCGTTAGAGTTTTTTGTTGGGGACCACGTATTCCTGCGGATCTCACCTACTCGTGGGGTCATTCGATTTGGCGTTCGCGGGAAGTTGAGTCCGAGATACGTAGCCCCGTTTGTTATCCTTGATAGGATAGGCGATGTTGCTTATCATTTATCCCTTCCACCTTCGTTACGAGAGGTCCATGACGTATTTCATGTATCCCAGTTGCGAAGGTATGTATCGGACCCAAGCCATATCCTTGATCATTCTGAGTTGGTTGTTGGTGTTTGCCATTAAAATTGTTTTGATTGAAATCTTAATACAAACAGAACAGTGATACAATATAGGACTTAGATGTAGTCCTAGGAGTACACTTTTGTTTAAGCTGGGTCCTTAGTGCCAATGGAGCGAGTGGTAATGCGTTGACTCCGTTGACCGGCTGACGACGGTTATCGGTTCTCTGAAGGTGTTGATTGCTCTGGGTGCTGGAGCTTGCTGAGAGGAGGAAGACGTTGAGTGTCTAAAACTGCCTCTCGGTGATTCTCTGTTGTGAATTCTTTTTGAGTCTTGTGTGTTCTGAGTCTCTGTGTGTGTGTGAAGGAGATGATCCTTCTATTTATAGTTTTGCAGACTGGCTGCTCATGCGCGCATGCAGGATGCGCCGGTATGGGGACGCCACGTGGAGGTTGCTGATGGAGGCACACGGATGCTGTGCCCTGATCGAGGGGGAGAACTCTTCATACTGCTGTTATGAGCCGGCACGTAGCAGAGAGAAGATCTTTTCGTTGTTGAAATCTTGGATGAGTTGAGTCAAAAGACACGTGTCATCGACTCGTGGTTCGAAGATCTCGGATTTGGTGGAGAGAAGTGATCTGGTGAGCTGCGCCTTGGATTGGGTGCAGGAGGAGGCTGCGGCTCATAACCTTTAGGAGTTACAAACCATTTAGGGCGCATGGCTTTTGAGGCGCATGCTGATTTGGACGCATGGCCGTAGAGGCGCATGCTGATGGTGGAGTGGCCACGTGGCAGTAGCCGTGGAAATAAAGTCATGATGATGCTGACATTGCTGACGCTTCGTTTTCTGAATAAAGCTGTCAACTGTTCAAACTTTGGGAGGCGTGCTGCCAACTCTGTCAGTTCAGCATTTAATGTTGGTGACATTCGATGGACAGCTGAGTGGGTGCGTCGGTTGGCGTTCTACTCGGTATAGAGATGTGTGAGGGCGCACCCTCTGTAATGCGCCGAGTACTGCAGGGCGCGTCTGTGTGATGCGCCTGATGCCGAAGGGCGCGTCCGTGTGATGCGCTGTCTGGCTGGCGCATCGGACATGTCTTTTAATGATGCGGCTGTCTCGCTCTTCGAGTGCCATAAATAGCCGTTTGGCTGAATTCGAGGTGCCCGGTTCATCCATTTAATGTAAATTCATTGCACGGAATTCGGAGGGCCATCCACTTGGCGCGTGGGTTTGATCTGCCCGGCCTATAAATAGTGGCAAGGAGAGAAGATTTGCTTCTCATTCCCTCACGTTCTTCCAACATGAACTTGAACATGCGGGTGCATTCTGTTGACGAAGTGCTCCCGAGGGTGAAGATGAGACGCTGTGTTGTCTTCGATGCTCTTGAAGGTGACTGTTACATCCAAAAGACGGAGTCGAGGGCTTCCGAGGCAGGCGGAAGGTGCCTGTTGCATCCAAAGATAGGGATGCTCGGGCCTTGTCCCCGTTATTCCGGCAGAGCCGTAGATCGGAATGGCGGTGCTAGGCTCTCTCTTCCTTTAAAGTGGGGTTTCCCCACTTTGATCGTGTTGAAAGCTGCTCCTTTAGCCGCGGTTTCGATCACGGTCTTCCTTCGGCTTTGGAGGCTCTTTCGAAGCCTCCCCTGGCCACAGCATTTGCGGTGCTCTTCTCTTCCTTGGTTCCAGCCAGAGGGTTAAATGCTTATCAGGTGAGCCTGGCTGGAAGAGCGGCACATAACTGGGCTCTGCTCGGCCAGGTGAGCCTGGCTGGAAGAATTTGGCTGAAGGGATGCACACAACTGAGCTGGATGTACATGACTGAGCTGCTAAAGATATGGTGGGATGCGCCTGGTTGGAGGCACATGATGTCTGCTGCGCCTGACTGACAGCGCATGGCGACTGGCAGCGCATGATGACTGCTGCGCCTAACTGGAGGCACATGGTGGCCGCTGGCTGTAGACTTAGGATCTTTCCTTTGTAGAAATTCTCCTTTGTACAACATTTTCTAGACATGTAATAGACTTTTATATATAAATAAAAAGTCCTTCTTCAGATGTCCATGGTTATTGACTTTGCTGTGAAGTGTTCTGTGTGAGTCTTGGCGCATGTAGTGTCTGGCGCATGGGCATTCTGGTTGTGAAATTCCATGCTTCTACAAGACCCCTTTCAAAGTTTTCAAAACTTTTGAATAAGTTTTGGAATACTTTGAATAAGAAGCATGGAGGTCAGGGCGCATGATTTCTGGGCGCATGCCTGTTCGGCGCATGCTCTTCTCAGTTAATGATGATGGTGCCTCGGTAACCGAAAAGATTAATGATGATCTTTTGGTTTTATTTGCTGCTATCCCTGCACAGAACCCGAGGCGACGACTGAGATCACACGTCATCTGTTCACGCATGCGACCAAGCCCTATAAATAGGTAAGAGTTGGAGAGAGAAAGGGTTCTTCTTCTCTGTGCCTCTGCTTTAGAGTTTCTTCTTCAAAACCCTAACTTCTCCTTCCTCGAGAGAATGGCTCCCAAGACTCCTCGCGGTGCTGCCGGCAAGGGAAAGAAGAAAGCGAAGGAGTCCGCCGATGAGGATGTACCTATCACTCTTGCGCCTCTTGCCGACGTTCGTCCTGAGGTGACAGGTGAGTTTCGTCTCTGCTTTGGGCCCTGTGCCCTAACTGCCGACGCGTATAGACTTCGGTCTTTGATGATACGCCGAGGTTCTATCCTGCCGACGTGCATAGGTTTATACCTTTATCATGCACCGAGGTTTTAATGGCTGACGCGCATGGGTTTTATTCCCTGAAGATGCGCCGAAGCCTTTGCTGACGTGCATGGGCTCATGCTCTGATAATGCACCGAAGCTCCAATGCCAACGCGCATGGGCTTACGCCCTGATGATGCGCCGAGACATGCTGACGCGCATGGGCCTATGCCCTGATGATGCGCCGAAGCAGATGCGCATGGGTTCATACCCTGATGATGCGCCGAAGCAGATGCGCATGGGTTCATACCCTGGCAATGCGCCAGTCTGCTTGACATATTTTGTCTTTTTACCTGCCTTCCACTTTTGTTGTGCCAGTGTCGATGACGATCCCTTTGTTGAATGAGGTCCTCCTGGACGCTTCTCTTTGTCAGATGGGAGTTGATTTTGATGAGGCGGTGATCAACCCTGCAAAGGATGCTATCCTTCAGGACCAACCTCGTGAGAGGATGCTACAAATCCAGGTCCAGTTGCCGCTTTTCCTCCAGAGTATGATGGAGAGCGGTAAACTGAAGTCTGCTGATTCTGAAGGTGTGACTTTCTCAAAGCCTGCCTTTCTGTTTGGCGACCGATTAGTCTCTTCCGAAGCGAAGATATTGAAGATCAGAGAAGACTGGTTCTTTGCTGCTAAGGGCATGATGTTATACATGCGGCAGGTTGACCGCCAGTTGCCACTGACAGCCTTTTATCGTCTAGCTTCGAAGAGAAGGATGGGTTGGGAACTTACTCCTTCTCAAGGAGGTGCCTTGGGGGGTTCCCTTTCGATTGACACCACCTCGAACCAGCGAGACACCTTGACCGCCTCACGAACCGGTTCTTCGTTCAGTTACCGAGCTTTACGTCCCGGGAGCATCTATGGTGAAGTCCCAAATGACACGTTTCCCTTCAGTGCCCCGACTTTTGCAAATCGGATGCTGACGTCGAAGGTCACGTATCCGACAGCTGGTTTTAGAGTCGAAGGTTGGTGTCACTACATCCCAAAGTGGGACGAGTTGACCTCCTGGGTGCTTTCCAGGTTCAAAGTTGAGCTTAAAGAGATGGGGCTGACTGCCGCCATTCGGGCCACGCAGGCAGGCGTGGACCTCAATAAGCCGATGTTCCTTGCGCTCTTGGAGCTTTTCAACGCCCAGACTGGCAGCTTCTTTACTCCATTGTGGGAGTTGGGATTGGCCCTCCATGAGATGTACGAAGTGTCCAAGCTTCCTTGGGGCTCGGAACCGTACGAGGAATATTTTCCATCAAATGACGAGATCCAGGTCTTGGAGGATAAGGACCCGGAGATGATGGCCATTTTCAAGGAGGTGACGAGCCATCATTATCTGATGCACCGGAGGGACAAGGGTAAGACCCAGCCTCACGTGACTGCTTGGAGGGACTATGTCTTCAGGCAGGATTTGGCGGATCCTTCGAGGATCCGGTTTGCGACTCCGCAGGGCTTGAACCACGCGGAAGTGAGTTCTGAAATAACCCGGCTGGAGGAGAGGACCCCACACTCCAATGAGAGCGGCAAGGATACGTACAGCTGTTTCTGGCACTGCGCGCACCGGATGTCATCTAAGGCAGTGTTGACGGCCTACTTGATGATATGGCTCCGGGATTGCATATTTGCAGGGGGATCCGGTGCCGTTGAGAGGGTACATCGGAATCTCATTTTGCCTGCAGTGAAGTTGGCCTTTGGACGACCTTTAGCTCTCCTCCCCGCGATGGTGTGCAACCTGTTGCGCGGTTTGAGGTCTTTTGCTGATGATGTGATCCACGAGAAAGGTAATAATGACAACTTTCCCCGGGCCGAGCTGCCTTTCCATTATCTTATGGGGTGGCTGATCTTACATCATCCGAATGTGATGAGTCCTGGCCCTGAGGAGGACCATGTTGAAGGAGATGCCTTCATTCGCCGCTTCTACAAGAGGAAGTGGTCTTACACTGGCGTCCCCGTTTGTAGGAGGGTTTTGTCCTTCCTTCAGGGGTGGGAAATCGTGAAGGTTGGCCCGATCTTCAAGAATTTCGAGGCCGGCCAGGATTTGGTTGATTCTAGCGAGGATGCGGTTACTTTGTCGAAATGGAGTTTTCGTTGGTTGCAGAGTATCCGACCTTCGCACCTGGTCTACCGCAATCAGAACAGATGCTATCTGGAACCGTACTTGCCAAGCCGATTTGCTCGTCAATTTGGCTACACTCAGCTAATGCTGCGGAATCCCAGTAGCAGTCTAGGCTTCATCGGGAGTTTACTGGATGGAGCCCGGGGCTGGCAGTATTATAACGCTGGATGCACTAGCGTTAAGTTTACCACACCAGTTCGCAATTCTCGGCCGCCGATCTTATATCCGGCCGCCAAGCTGTATTGCACTATGAATACTATGTCTCCTGGTTATGACAGGGAGACTAGTTTCATCATTGGAACCCAGTTGGAGGCAACAACAAATATGTTGGTGGCAGCTCGGTCATATCGTCCGCCAGAATTGGCGGGGTATCGGGCTGCTGCTATGGCACCAGTGAGAGACCCGTCTGTCGGAAAAAGGCGGGCTGACCCAGAAGCTGGTTCTTCTGTACCGAAAAGGTCGAGAAGGACGTCGACCCCGAAGATTACGGAAGTGCCACTTGTAACGCCAACGGGATCGGCTCCCGCTGAGGTAAGGAGTGTTTCATAATTCCAGTTTTTTATGTCATTGTGGCGACTTATGTTCTTCTTCTTGTAGGGATTGAAGAAGAAGTCTCGTGCTTCGAAACCGGGCACCAGTAAGCCGAAGGAGGTGGCAGGCTCTTCTGAGGAGCGCATTCCACCAATGATGATGTCTCCTGTGAAGGAGGGTCCCGAAGATGTTCCCGCGGAGGTTTTAGTATCTCCTGACTTTGAAGTCGCAACAACTTCTGGGATAGTACCATCTGCCGTGGAGGCCTTGGACGCTGAGGGTCGTACAGACTCGAGGTATCCTGATGATGAAGTGGATTGGAGTTCGTCGCCTTCTGGTGACGTCCCTCCAGCGTTGCAAGGGTCCGTTGCGGGGGCAGCAGAAGCAGTAAGGATAGAGGAGAGGGTTGATTCCCCTTCTTGTCATGATGAAGGGAGGTCGGCTGAATCATTGCCAAATCCTTCCTTGGCTTCAACCATGGACATAGAGATGGCTACCGATCAGACGGTAGCGACAGATTTTGTCCTTGTAGAGGGTCTTGAGAAGAATGAGACCCTTCTGCCGGTCTTGTCTCCTGGGGCTGGCCAGGAGATAAATGTTGATCTCCCCATTTTGCCGGGGGAGGTAGCTGATGCTGATAGAACGTCGGGGGTAGAAGAGGTGGCCGTCGACGTCGGTGATTTCTCCGGGCTTGAGAAGGGTAAGGGTGTGGAACCCTCTGTTGCTCCTTCCACTTGGGGTACTATCACGACGCATGTGCCGGCTCCTTCTGTTCCTTCGGCTCCTCGGGCTAGCGGTCTGGGCCCTGTTGATGAAGAGCCTATTGCTGCCGAGGTTGAAACCTCTCAGATCGAGGTTGGCGGATCTTCCTCCGGTCCATAAATTGTAGTAGCTCCCCCAACTCCTGCTATGACGCCGCAGGTGCTGGCGGATGCCGACGAGTATGTAAAGTTCCTCGTCGAGGGAGTGTACAAAATGCTGGATAAAGGTGTATCTGCAGTGATGGATGCCAAGGGGAGCTTTGCGACAGCAAAAGCTTTGGCAATGCCTTGTATCGAGCTGATCCACGTTCACCAAGGCCATGACCATATGGCCGAAATTCTGGAGGTTTCGGTGATTGAGCTGGACGAGCGGCTCGCGAAACTGCAGCGCATCCAACGAAATGACCTTTCTGTCTTGATAGATGCAGAGATAGGGAAGTTGATGGCTGAAATTGAGGCTTCCCATCGAGCCGATGTGAGCAGTTGGGAGCGTGAAGTGGCTGGGACTGAGGCTGCGACAGAGCAGTTGTCTCAATCTATGGAGAAGATGACGGAGAAGCGGGCTGCGGTGGACGCTAACATCGCAGAGGTTGATGCTCAGATGCGCCGTCTTGAAGACCAGCGGGCCCAACTTCAACTAGAAGCTGATCGTGTCCTGGCTGAACACGTGGCATTCAAGCAGGAGGAAGCGACTCTTACTCAGCGGACCCTTGCTTTGGCTCAGCAGCAACGACAGCTTGATGAGAAGTATGAGAGTAAAACTTCTGCTGAGGCTGTCGGATTAATGCGTCAAGAAGCCGAGCTGCGAGTCCAGGCGACTGTGGAAACTCGTACTGCCGACCTGAGACGTCGAGTCAGAGAGCTCTTATCCCACCCTGGAGAGGATCGGGGACTGTAGCTTCTCTTCTTTTTATGTGTTTTTGCAACTCTTGCTGGGGAAATAGCGTATTTCTGTACTCCCTTCTTTGAAAAATAAAGAAATACACTATCTCTTTTTTTTTTGTGATGTGTTCATTTTTTGATCTCATGAACTTGATGATTTATGTGGACCTATTATCTTTTGCGCACCTTGGTTTTTAGGTACAGATAATAAGTTTGAAGGAACCAACATGTTTGCTCAGAGGTAATGTGGACATGGCAATCATTAGGTTCAAATGATAGAATCTTCCTACTCAGAGGTATTTATGGACGTGGTAGGAATGATCCTGGGGGATACGCTGAACAACTCAGAGGTAATGTGGACGTGGAAGTTCTGCGATCAATGTACGACAACACAGGAGTTGTTTGTACGGGATGTTTACTCAGAGGTAATGTGGACGTGGTAAACATAAAGGATAACGTAAGCTCACGAAAATGTAAGGTTCCGCTTTGTAGGATGTAGAGAGACAACTCAGAGGTAATGTGGACGTGGTTATCTTTCTACGGAAGGATGCCACGGAACAGCTGGGTTCCGGAAGCGTTTGATTTTGTGAAAAGAGGTTGTTTGGGAAAATACATGTCTTGGAGGATGTCAAGAATAGTACTTCTTTAGGAACTTGCCGTTGATGGGCATTATGAACAAGTCCCCATTGGGTTTGGCGAGGCGGTAAGCACCGTTTGAGTATACCGTCTCAATGATGAAGGGTCCTTCCCATTTGGGCTTGAACTTCCCTGGTGTCTTGTGAGTTAACACCATTGGCCTTCTGACTGCTAAAACCAGGTCGCCAACTTGGAAAGTTCTTTGCTTGACCTTCTTGTTGAAAGCCTGTGATATACGGGCTTGGTAAAGTTCGATGCGTTGTTGAGCTAGGAGACGCTTTTCGTCAAGTGCCTCCAGTTCCCGCAGACGACGACGTTGATTGTCTTCTTCTGTGAGATCGTTTGTGATTGCCACGCGGAGCGAAGGTATCTGTATCTCGAGAGGCAGTACTGCTTCGCTCCCGTAGACCAGGGAGAATGGAGTGTTGCCTGTTGGGGTCCGTACCGTTGTGCGGTAGGCCCAAAGGCATTCGCCAAGCTTTTTGTCCCAGTCGCGTTTGTTGGATGACACGACCTTTTTGAGTAGCCTGACGATAGTTTTGTTGAACGCCTCGGCCAATCCGTTTGCTGTCGGATTGTAGGCGGTTGAGGCCACATTTTGAATACGATTCTTGTCACAGAACCTGCTGAAAATGTGGCTGATGAACTGGGGACCATTGTCATGAATGATTCGCCTGGGTACTCCGAAACGGTAAATGACATGGTGTTTGATAAAGCTGACCACCCTGGAGCTTTTTACTTCCGCTAGTGGGACTGCTTCCGCCCATTTGGAGAAGTAATCGGTGATGGCCAGGATGAAACGATATCCTCTTGATGAAGGAGGGGTGATTGGTCCTACAATGTCCATGCCCCAGGCTTCAAATGGCCAGGAGGCGACTGTAGGATGTAGAGGTTCAGACGGTGTATGTATGAAGTCTGCATGAAGTTGGCATGCATGGCACTTCTTAGCATATTCCACTGCGTCGGCGACCATGGTTGGCCAGTAGTAGCCCATACGTCACAGTCGATCTTGCAACTTAGGACCTGGTTGGTGAGCTCCGCAAGTTCCGTCATGAGCTTCTCGAAGAGCTTCGGCCGCTTCTTCGTTAGACAGGCATCGAAGGAGAAGCCCGTCGAAGGAGCGTCGGTACAGCGTTTTAGTGGCTGTATCGTAGTAGAATCGAAGAGAGCGTCTCCTGACTGAGACGGCTTCCTTCGGGTCTTCCGGAAGGATTTCGTAGATGGCGAAGTCGATAAACGAGAATCTCCAGTCTCGGACATTAACATCGGTGTTTGTTGGCACGGCGTGAGCCATCTGTAAACATAGGTTGTTTCTGGGACAAATCAAGTCTCGGCCAGTTACCGTGACATAGTGTTGAGTCCCAAGGGGCGCGGCCAATGAGGCTGCGAGGCCAGCCAGAGCGTCAGCCTCCAAGTTTTGTAGACGGGGTACATGTTCGATGAAGAACCCAGTGAAGGTTGAAATGATGTTCAATGCAACTTCATGGTAAGGGATCAAATCTTCATGGCGAACTTCGTATTGCCCCCGAATTTGGTTTACGACGAGTTTCGAGTCGCCGTAGGCTTCCAGATGATCCACCCCCAGCTGTTGTGCTAGCTGGAGTCCCATGACGAGTGCGTTGTACTCAGCAACATTGTTGGAGCACGGCTTCGAAAGAGAGTATGCGCGCTGGATGACCAGCTGATCGGGGGAGACCAAGACTACCCCCACTCCTGCGATGATTTGGCCGTTGGGGCCCGTTCTTGAAGCGCCATCGAAGAACATCCGCCAAACGGGACTTCCTTCAGTGACGTTTGATTCTTGGACTTCATCCGGGATGTCTTCATAGAGTTTTGAAGATTCTGGGATGGGGTGTGCAGCTAAAAAGTCGGCCAGAGCCTGACCCTTGACTGCCTTCTGCGGGACAAACACCATGTTGTATGGCGTTAGTAGGATCGCCCATGTAGCCAGCCGGGAGTTTAATGACCCTGGCTTCGTCATGAGAACTTTGAGTGGATTGACTCGGGAGATGACGTGAATTGTCTGGCCCGAGACGTAATGACGAGTCTTCTGAATGGCAAACATCAAAGCCAAGCACTCCTTTTCAACGGGGTTGTACCGGTGTTCGGCCCCGATAAGTGTTCGACTGAGGTAGTAGATTGCTTGCTCGTAGCCTGCATCGCTGTTTTGAGCCAGTAAAGCGCCGAGGGAATGATCCATGGCACGGACGTAGAGGAGGAATGGTTTGCCGGTGACAGGTGCCACTAGGACTGGCGGGCTTGTCAAGTAAGCCTTGATGTCGTCGAAAGCCTTTTGGCACTCCTCTGTCCAGACGTAAGAGACTCCCTTCTTCATGAGCTGAGTAAAGGGTTAACATTTACCAGAGAGGTTTGCTATGAACCTCCGGATGTATGCCAGACGTCCCTGTAAGCCCCGAAGTTCTCGAAGGTTCTTCGGAGGGTCCATGTTGAGGATGGCTTTAGTCTTCTCGGGATCGACATGAATGCCATTTACCGTGATGACAAAGCCCAAGAATTTGTCGCTAGAAACCCCCAGAAAGGATTTAGCGGGGTTCATTTTGAGTTGATGTGCCCGCATGAGATCAAAGACCGTCCTCAGGTCCTGTAGGTGATCTCTTTTGAGGCGGCTCTTGACTGCGATGTCATCAACATAGCACTCAACTGTCTTGCGAAGATGTTGACGGAAGATAGTACTCATCGCTCGTTGGTATGTTGCACCGGCATTCTTCAAGCCGAAGGGCATTACTGTGTAGCAGAAAACACCTTTCGGAGTCCTGAATGATGTGTGTTTTGCGTCATCGGGGAACATCTTGATTTGATTGTAGCCTGAATACCCGTCCATGAAGGACATGCGTTCAAAGCCACATGTGTTGTCGATCATTACATCGGTGATTGGGAGCGGGAATTCATCCTTCGGGCAAGCAGAGTTGAGATTCCTGAAGTCGATACAGACTCGTATCTTCCCGTTCTTCTTGGTGACAGGGACGACGTTGGCTACCCAGTCCGGGTGTTGTTCCTCACGGATGAAGCCACTGGTCAAGAGCTTGTCCACCTCCTGATCGATGGCATTCATGATGTCCGGGCGGAAGCGTCACTGTTGTTGTTTGATAGGTTTGGCATCTGGTAAGATGTTCAACCTATGCATCGCGATCTGTAGATCGAGACCCGGCATGTCTTCGTAGCTCCAGGCGAAGACGTCAATATACTCTTTAGCCAGTTGGACTAAAGATTCTCGGTCTTCTCCTTCCAAGCTTTTGCTGATGAAGATGGGTTTAGAAGAAGACCCATCCCCGAGGTCGATCTGTTCGACTTCGTCTTCGGTGGGAGGTTCTCGTAACTCAAAACGAGACTCCCATTGTTCTCCTAGGCGCTGAGCCCAGGGTTCCTCTTCGAAGGGTTTCGGCGGTTGGTCTTCGCCTTCATCTTTCTGAGGTTGTGCCGATGTCATGTTAGCTGACAGCACTTTCCTGAAGACTGATCCGACACTGGTATCGGAATCCCACGTCGATGCTTCAGACGAGTGGGAATGTTCTATGTCTTCTGCGTCTGAACTCTCTGGAGTTGATGGCGGCGTGACATAGCCTAACCCCCGTCGAGTCCGATTATAGTAATCCTGTGGCTTTCCATTGGGCATCGAAAACCGGACAGGGAGATGCCGACCCTTGCCGTAGTTTAAGCCTTTGTTGCTTTTCAGGTCGTAGCCCATCTTTTGGATGATGTGCTTAGCCGCATCTGTGTACCGATAGATGTACTCTGCCGGTATCAGGTTCGGGCTCGATTGACGGGAGGTCCCGCCGACGCTCGATTTTGCCCGAGATGATGGTGCCTTGGTCTCGGCTCCGTGGAGGGACTATGAAGACTCCTTGAGACGGGACTATTTGATTATGGTAGACGGTCGTTACTTGTGTTTGCAACGACCGTAGAGCGTTGTCTAATGTATACATGGCATTCCAGTGTGGAAGACAAGAATAATTGAAAGACACTCTATTATTGATAAAGTACGAGATTTTATCCCGTGGGATTACATTGTCGAAGGAGGGTGCGTCTACATCAGCGGAGATATATTCGCCAAACTCCTCATCTGTAAGCACTGGGGCCGGATCAGGAGAGTCCTCCACCGCTCTGTCTTTGGGGTCTGAGAGGGTTATGTGAGCCCTCTCCGGCACCTTGGATGACTGCGGCGGCCTGCCTTTAAGACGCACCTTGAGAGGTGCCTCGGTTGCGCCTCCGATGAGTGGCGCCTTCCCTTGTAATTTTACCACCAGGGGAGCCGCTGTTTGAGGTGGCTTTCCCTTGAGGCATATCTTCAGGGGAGCTTCGTGAGTCGGTGCTTTCCCTGATAGCTTGATGCTCATTGGAGGCGCCTTCTGGGGAGGCTTGCCCTTCAATCGAATTTTCAAGGGGGCGTCGGGAGTCATTTCGGGCTCCATATCTGGCTCTGTTGCCGTCTCTGCCTCATCATCAGCGTCATTGGCTTCCTCCTCGTCAATGGGCTTGTACAAGTCGGAATCGGTGAAGTAGGCCTCAATTCCTTTGAAGGGATCGATATCTGCAAACTCCGTCCGGATGACGCCATTGGTGGATACATATTTCATGCATTGGTGGAGCGTGGAGGGCACCACCATGTATTCATGTAACCATGGTCGTCCGAGTAAGATGTTGTAGTTGACCTCGGCATCCACCACATAACAAGTCACCTCAGTTTTGAGGCTGCCGATGTGACATTTCAGCCGGATCTTGCCCAGTGGCTCGCTCTTGCTAGCGTTGAAGCCACTGATGGTCGTATTGGAGGGCGCCAGCCGGTACATTGGGATCCCCAGCTTTGATAGCAGCGCCTTTGGAATGATGCTTAGGGAAGACCCCGGATCGATCTGAATCCTGCTCACCTTTATCGAACCGATGTACCCTGTGTAATACAACGGTCGGTTATGTCGGTGATGCTTGAGCAGTATGTCTTGTTGGGTGAAGGTTATGTTTGGGATAACTTCATCCGCACAATGACAGTGTGCACAAGTAGTTGGGAGGTCTTCAGGCTGCTTGACTTGACTGAGAAAGGATTCGGCATCCTTCAGAGCTTCGCAGAGAGCTTCTCGGGAGTCCTTTGAGAGACGCAGGAGCTCGAACAAAGACAAGCGTGCAGGAGTACTGGCCAGTTGCGCCAGAATGTCAAAATTGTGGGGCTTGGCTAGCCCCGAAGCATTTTCTTTTCGCAGAGGTCTGTCGAAACGGGCCTCCACTTGCTTTTGTTTATGGGCTGCTGAGGGCTTGGATGGACCCTCCTCAGGGATGGTGCCAGGAGGCACCACTTCGGCGGCAGCTTCACCGGGCTGGGAGTTCTGTTGTGCACGCGTCTGCACAGGAAGCGCCTCTTCCGTTGAAGAAGAGACCGTGCGGCAAGACTTGATCTTCCTGCCTTTTGCTTTGGAGGTAGGGCGTACCTCCGGTTGAGTTACCTCGGAGACGAGGTCGGGGTGAACCCAGAGGACCTCTCCTCGAGATGTGGTGAGTGGGACAAGTCCACTCACATTGTCACGGGTGGGTGGCAAGTTCACCACCTCCATTGTCGCCTTAGGGATGGAGACGACGCCATCTTGTGTGGTAGTCGGCGGCAAGGTGCCGAACTGAAGTGACACCACATTAGCTGACACCGTCTTCTCTTCATAGTCGACGGAGATTACATCCGCATTGATCATGCGCTGGATGTAATTTTTGAGGACGTAGCAGTCCTTAGTCGGGTGTCCGACAAACCGATGGTAGTGACAGTACCTCGGGTTGTCCACTTTCCCGACTTCATCGGGCCGCTTCGGGTCCGAAAGCTTGATCTTGTCACCCTGCTTCAGTATCTCAAAGAGTTGCAGGGTGTCGTCATCATTGAACGAATAAACCTCCTTGGGTCTCGGTGCCAGTGGAGGCTTTTGAGTAGGCGCAGATGCGCCCTTCGAGGCATTAACAGTCAATGCTTGTTTCCCCTTTGTTTCTCGTCCGGAGTTGTTGATTGCGGACTTTTTTCCCTTATCGTCAAAGGCGGGGAAGCTAACACCCAGAAGACGTGCATTGGACGCCTTCTTCTCTGCAGCTTCAGCTTCGATGATTAGGGAGCTCCAGTCGGGAGGGGGAGTAGAGTTAAGCCAGAGCTTTACTGCAGGCAGCATGTTCATACTGCAAGCGGAGAGAAGCGTATGCTCTGGCATGCCTGGAGGTAGCCTGAAGCAGGCCTGACGGAAGCGTTCGATGAATGCCCGAAGCGTTTCCTTGTCCTTCTGGCGTATCTCAATGAGAGACGCCATCGTCATGACCTTCCCACCGTCGTAGAAGCGGTCGAGGAAGAGGCGTGTCATGTCGTCGAAGGACGATATGGAATTATCGGGGAGGCTGCAGTACCAGTCATACGCCACCCCTTTCAGGGCCCCAACAAAGATGCTGGTGAGGAGCGCGTCCTCCTTCGGATGATGCCCTGTCTGCGACTGGAAGTACGTCAGGTACCGTCGTGGAGAGTCCTTCCCGTCATACGGCGTGAGTGTTTGTGGTTTATACTTTGGGGGATAAACCACCTTGTTCCACTCAAGGGGATAAGGCTGGGGAATGCCCATCTTCTGGCGCTCCTCCTGCCTGTTCTTGGACTCGAAGCGCTCCCGCAGATCTTTGATCATTTCGACCACGTCCTCCGTGGAGCTAGGAGTCGGGGAAGGAGGTACCACCTGGAGTGGAGCGTTTGAGGGCTCCGACGTCCGGGGTGCTTCTGTGTCTGAGGGTGTCCGTTGGAGGGGCACACTCGACTCTCCATTGGCTCCTGGGTCGGGACCATTTGAAGGTGTCCTGATCAAGGCCGACCGCATCTCAAACACTGCTTGAGTCAGCGCTTGCATTGAGGCAGAGAGGGTTTTGAGTCCTCCCTCTAGCGAGTCTATGTGCTGGACAATGTCCTGTGGCGGCGCATCAGTCTCAAGATCACCCCCGGTCATGTATACTGTCATAACACGGCCGGAAGTAGATGGATTAGTTGAGGCTTCGTTCTCAGCCTCGCTCTCATGTGGGGGAGTCACTTCTCCTGGCGCATCTGCAAGGGCCTGACTGCCCTCAGCTCTGTCTTGAAGGGCCTCTTCGTTTCCAGTACTACCCCCGGCGGTGTCCTGGAGGACATCGTCATTTTGAGGGGCTTCAGGGAGGCCATCTTCGCCTTGATGAAGATCCGCCGCAGCTGTTCTTTGGACATCTTCGTCTTCGGAAGGAGGCTCGACAAGGGTCTGGCAACCCCCAGCTTCCTCCAAGAACTTCTTCCTCGACCGAGTGCCTTCGAACACTCCAGAGGTCGTGACAGCTGCCTTGGTTTTCCTCGGTCGGCTTTTGGATGAAGACGAGGAATTGGCAGTCGTCTTCCGGACAGATGAGGAGTTGGAGATCACGTTGCATGAAGCAACCTTTAGCTGCTCTTCTGCTGACACCTTCGTCCCAAGGCGATGTCGGAGGGGTGTCGATGATTGTAGCCGTTGGAAGACCGACTACTTTGGCAGTACTGCTGTCTTGCAACAGCAGTTGATGGTGACCACTGCACAAGTGTGCCCCGCGAGAGGCGCATCTTGCTTGTTGGTCAGCTCTCCTGACCGGCGCTTGTGAGTGATCACGTTGCGCAAGTCGTTGGAGGAGAGTGCTACCCTCACACCCCTCTCAGGCGCATGGCTGGGCCAAGTGCCGGGGTGGTCGGGTGAGTGCTGCGCCCCCTGATCTAATACCAAGCAGGCATCACGATCAGTAGTGGGGGAACCACAGCATTTGAAGTGACTTGAACGGACCTCAAATGCACAACCAGAGGAGGCGTGGGAGTTCAAGACCACTGAGTTTGCCTCTCTCGGCTTGGTTGTGCACGCAGTGAATGCGCCCAAGCGAGATGAGGACTTTGAAGATCGACTCGTTGTCGGTGCAGAAGCACTTGAGTCAACCTTGTACAGCTTGCCATCGGCAGTGCGCGTGATTGTAAGCGCGTGCCTCTGGTCGGCTGCTGGCATAGCACGTTTGTGGCGCATGGCCCGTGCCGTCTTAGGATTTCTTCGTACCAGTCCGCTGGGGTGCATAGTACTCAGCATCCAAATTCTCCTCGCCATTACAGCGAGTGAGTCTGTCAAAGACAGAGGCTCTTTGTGGCGCATCAGAAGTGATGCGCAGGGCATTGGCTGCGCCCCTGCTCCGTCGACGTATCTTCCTCGCC
Organism: Iris pallida; assembly: GCA_029216955.1. Lineage (NCBI taxonomy): Eukaryota > Viridiplantae > Streptophyta > Magnoliopsida > Asparagales > Iridaceae > Iris > Iris pallida. The sequence goes on from JANAVB010027195.1 coordinate 2,983,326, forward strand.
TGAGAGGAAGATGGCTGGGGAACATGGTCAGCCGCACGCTTCTCCGAGAGATGCGCTGCATCGGCGGGCGCATCTTGACTGCTGAGGACGTCAGCAGGAAGGGAAGGCTGGACGGGCGCATCCCCTTCAACGGTGGTGCCCAAGGCGTCGACTTTGCGCACCCAGGCTGTACGAGTCTTCTTCGGCTTCGACAGCCGCTTCGAAGGACTCGCACTTCCTTCAGAAATGAACTCCTCGTACGCCTGTTGATTGAGGCTCACTACCAGCGTCTTGTGGGAGGAGTCCACCTTCACATCGTCGGCCTGTGACACAACCTTCTCGGTAGAGGAGAAAGAAGTCCCCAGCAGAGTCGCCAGCTTGTTTGCCATTAAAATTGTTTTGATTGAAATCTTAATACAAACAGAACAGTGATACAATATAGGACTTAGATGTAGTCCTAGGAGTACACTTTTGTTTAAGCTGGGTCCTTAGTGCCAATGGAGCGAGTGGTAATGCGTTGACTCCGTTGACCGGCTGACGACGGTTATCGGTTCTCTGAAGGTGTTGATTGCTCTGGGTGCTGGAGCTTGCTGAGAGGAGGAAGACGTTGAGTGTCTAAAACTGCCTCTCGGTGATTCTCTGTTGTGGATTCTTTTTGAGTCTTGTGTGTTCTGAGTCTCTGTGTGTGTGTGAAGGAGATGATCCTTCTATTTATAGTTTTGCAGACTGGCTGCTCATGCGCGCATGCAGGATGCGCCGGTATGGGGACGCCACGTGGAGGTTGCTGATGGAGGCACACAGATGCTGCGCCCTGATCGAGGGGAAGAACTCTTTATACTGCTGTTGTGAGCCGGCACGTAGTAGAGAGAAGATCTTTTCGTTGCTGAAATCTTGGATGAGTTGAGTCAAAAGACACGTGTCATCGACTCGTGGTTCGAAGATCTCAGATTTGGTGGAGAGAAGTGATCTGGTGAGCTGCGCCTTGGATTGGGCGCAGGAGGAGGCTGCGGCTCATAACCTTTAGGAGTTACAAACCATTTGGGGCGCATGGCTTTTGAGGCGCATGCAGGCGACTTTTCTTCTGTCTTTCGGGATCAGAGAGCAGTCTGAGGCGCATGGCTTTTGAGGCGCATGCTGATTTGGACGCATGGCCGTAGAGGCGCATGCTGATGGTGGAGTGGCCACGTGGCAGTAGCCATAGAAATAAAGTCATGATGATGCTGACGTTGCCGACGCTTCATTTTCTGAATAAAGCTGTCAACTGTTCAAACTTTGGGAGGCGTGCTGCCAACTCTGTCAGTTCAGCATTTAATATTGGTGACGTTCGATGGACAGCTGAGTGGGCGCGTCGGTTGGCGTTCCACTCGGTATGGAGATGTGTGAGGGCGCACCCTCTGTAATGTGCCGAGTACTGCAGGGCGCGTCTGTGTGATGCGCCTGATGCCGAAGGGCGCGTCCGTGTGATGCGCTGTCTGGCTGGCACATCGGACATGTCTTTTAATGATGCGGCTGTCTCGCTCTTCGAGTGCCATAAATAGCCGTTTGGCTGAATTCGAGGCGTCCGGTTCATCCATTTAATGTAAATTCATTGCACGGAATTCGGAGGGCCATCCACTTGGCGCGTGGGTTTGATCTGCCCGGCCTATAAATAGTGGCATGGAGAGAAGATTTGCTTCTCATTCCCTCACGTTCTTCCAACATGAACTTGAACATGCGGGTGCATTCTGTTGACGAAGTGCTCCCGAGGGTGAAGATGAGACGCTGTGTTGTCTTCGATGCTCTTAAAGGTGACTGCTACATCCAAAAGACGGAGTCGAGGGCTTCCGAGGCAGGCGGAAGGTGCCTGTTGCATTCAAAGATAGGGATGCTCGGGCCTTGTCCCCGTTATTCCGGCAGAGCCGTAGATCGGAATGGCGGTGCTAGGCTCTCTCTTCCTTCAAAGTGGGGTTTCCCCACTTTGATCGTGTTGAAAGCTGCTCCTTTAGCCGCGGTTTCGATCACGGTCTTCCTTCGGCTTTGGAGGCTCTTTCGAAGCCTCCCCTGGCCACAGCATTTGCGGTGCTCTTCTCTTTCTTGGTTCCAGCCAGAGGGTTAAATGCTTATCAGGTGAGCCTGGCTGGAAGAGCGGCACATAACTGGGCTCTGCTCGGCCAGGTGAGCCTGGCTGGAAGAATTTGGCTGAAGGGATGCACACAACTGAGCTGGATGTACATGACTGAGCTGCTGAAGATATGGTGGGATGCGCCTGGTTGGAGGCGCATGATGTCTGCTGCGCCTGACTGACAGCGCATGGCGACTGGCAGCGCATGATGACTGCTGCGCCTAACTGGAGGCGCATGGTGGCTGCTGGCTGTAGACTTAGGATCTTTTCTTTGTAGAAATTCTCCTTTGTACAACCTTTTTTAGACATGTAATAGACTTTTATATATAAATAAAAAGTCCTTCTTCAGATGTCCATGGTTATTGACTTTGCTGTAAAGTGTTCTGTGTGAGTCTTGGCGCATGTAGTGTCTGGCGCATGGGCATTCTGGTTGTGAAATTCCATGCTTCTACAGTTGGTACCAACTTGTCTTACGAGGAGCAGCCTGTGTCCATTTTGGACCGAAGAGAGAAGATACTCAAGAACCGAACAATTAGTCTTGTCCGGGTTGCTTGGGGTCATCACTCTTTAGGGGAGTCAACGTGGGAACGTGAGGATGATATCCGATCACGGTATCCACATCTGTTTGACTCACAAGGTATATTTCTTTCCGTGTGCCTTGATTGTCTTAACCCCTCATGCTTGTCACCCCATGGATAGAACTACTTGATATCGTAGATTGTTAATGTAGATATATTATCTGCTAGTTAACATTGAAGAATAATTGCTTGCTCAAGTTTCTTGTACCTAGGGTAGCTTAGTTTTGATGTTCCTATCCTGCTTGGATTTGAAATTCCGAGGACGGAATTTTTCTAAGGAGGGTAGAGATGTCACTTTCCGTTCCCAGAATGCATATTCTAAATACATGTACTGCTGGAATATATTCATTTAATATTTATCATGTATTGCTCTGTATTTAAATTCCTTTAATTTCCTGTTAATTAATTTTCTGCAATTTTATTTCTGTATCTTTCTCCCTGTTTTTACACTCTCCTTTAGCTTTGCTTTAAGATCAGCTTAGATTGGTTTATTTATGTGGTTCATCATGAATCGGACCAAACCCCCACCTACCACCATCCCTTCCATTTAAAGCCCATCCCCTTTCTCTCTCTTCATTACTTCACCATAACTCTCCTTCTTCTTTCTCTTAAACTCTTCCACCAACCTAGGAGAGCTAGGCAAGTGCCAACTTGCTTCTTGATGGATCCCCATTTTTATTGTTCCATCATCTTCCTTATTTGATTCTAAGTCTCTTTAGTACTTGGCATTTTCAATTTCCATGGCTTATTTGTTGTAGATCTAAGTTGATGTATTTTCGGATTTCTTAGGTTTTGATCTAGTAGACTTTGTTATCTTCAAGTTTTGATAGTTTCATATTGTAGAGAATTTTGTTCTACCCCATTTTGACCTATGGAAGTTCAGATTTGGGCTTAGAATGAAGGATTTATGGAGCTTGGAAGCAATGGCTTTCCATGGTTCTTCCTCTCGGACAATGGAGAAGAAGAACAGTTCTGGCCACGTAGCAACGCTTGACCGCATGAGTCTTCATGCGGCAAGTCCCCTAGCCGCATGTGTATTTTGGCCGCATGAGTTCATTCGTTTGAACCGCATGAGACCGATTCCAATCCCAGCCGCATGGGCTTAGTCGGCCTCTTGGGACTTATCAGCCGCATGAGTCCTTAGCTAGCCGCATATGCATTCAAGTCCCGCAGCCGCATGGCACTGATCATTCTCGGCCGCATGATGCTGCATGACCCTTTAGTCGCATATAGGGTTGCACTTATTCTTAGCCGCATGAATTTGGTTTTCCTTAGCCGCATATAGGCTTGTCCCATGTTCAGCCGCATGGGCGCATGTCAGTTCGAGCCGCATGTGGATTGCTATTCCCCAGCCGCATAGAAATTCCCTTGGCCGCATGGTCTTATTTTAACCATAGCCGCATGAGACCCCTTTAGTTCTAGTCGCCTAAGGCTTGCAGATTTTGGCCGCATGGGACAACTCATTTCCGGCCGCATGGAATCAACCTTGTCCGGCCGCATAAGTTTAAATTTCCTGGCCGCATGAACTCTGATTCTAAATGCTTTCTTAACTGATTCTTGTTCCAAATGGCATTGATTGACATTGATTGACATCTATTAACATTAATTGATTGCCTTGGCATTTATTAACAGTGATTATTGTCTGAACATTAAAATAACATTATTGGTTATCTCGATTAATAATTGATCATGCGTTCCTAGTTGGAACTAAGAGGCTGGCTAGTCGACTTATTGAAATAAATGAATGAGACACATTCATATTAATTATGAACTATTGAAATCGACTGGCTGATCTCGAATACTGGCATACAGGCACATGCAGGCTTCAAATTAATTAATTATTTATTTAATTATTTATTTATTTATCTATTTGTCTTACAAAAATAGCGTGTGTACTATATGATCAAGGCATGATTATTCCGTGGTTAGTTTGGATTGTTGCATTACGCTATGTAAGACCTACAACCTAACCGCACGGGCATCGTTGTAGAGTTGTGCATATCGTACCCCGTACGAAAGTACTCATTCTAAATGACAATGATCCACGGCATGGTCACTCAACGTAGAGACTATTAAGTTAAATAAAAATAATGATTGTATATAGAGAATGGATTCCCGAGTTCTTACATGGCAGCCCTCTTGGGACTAGTAGTGCCCGACAGGCCGGTTGGTCCCCACAGATACTGTAAATCTGTCACACGGGCAGGGAGCGGTATCTGGTTATATTATCTATTGTATATTGTATATTGATGACGGGCGTCCCGCTGGGACTCGTCTAATTCATGATTGGCACAATTGATTGACTGGGTAAACTAGCCTTGCTTGCACATAGTAAGAACTGAGGACTCCTTTATTGCATATATCCAGGATAACTTGGAATCACAGTAGCAAGCCGTAGTAGTTGAATGGTCGTTTAAATTGATTTGTTTGTATCTACTCTGTTACCTAACTGAGATGATCAGAATGTCAGGACATGACGAGCCAACTTCTGTCCTTGTTTGGTTGGAAGGTTGGTTCGAAGTGTCGTGATATTATGTGAATCCCAGTGGCAAATAGAGATCTATTATTATATTCTTTTATTTACTGGTTTCATCCTTCATATCGTGCTTCCTTACGGTACTTGCTATTATAGGTCTAACCTCTCTGGTTTTGCATGGCCAGATTTAGAGCCAGTCCCCGAGGATCCAGCTTACTTCTACCTCCAAGATGGTTAACACTAGAGGGATGATCGCAGGAGGACTCGAGTGGGTTCCTTACTTCCCCGCTTGTTTTGTTAAATACTTTATACTTTGCCGTTTGGCACCGACATGTTAGTCGGATTATCTTGTACCTACTTTTGTATACTTGTAACTAAGTCAGGCTGCAGCTGATAACAATTATGTATACTTACTACATTATCTGGCTGTATTTTGTAAAGCCAGATATCAAAAACATTTTGACTGAACGTTTGGGATGCCTTACTGCTTTATCTCACATGTTCTCTATTTCTGTTTCTTATTTGAATGATTGAGACAATAGATGGGAAGTGACCCTAGGAAGACTTTCATGTAGTATGCACCCCCTCGTTTTTTAGACAGCATTGATCCTATTATACGGTATTCATCTACCCGTAATACGTAGCTGGCTGAGTCATTCTTCCGCTCTCCAGTATTCTGGTTCTGGGGCGTGACAGGTATCTGGCCATACAAAACCAGCTGGGTCAGACCCCAGAAAGAGCAAGTGCCACAAAGGAGGCTTCACTTACGAACTAAAACCAACATGTCACAAATGAATAGCAAGGATAATTAAAAGATGCTAATAATAACTAAGATAACAATAATATATTAAGCACGAAGAAACCATTCAAGTAGCCAGACTGCAACCCTTAAACCAAACAAGGACCGGGGTTGTAACCCTTCGCCTGAATAGAACTCCGTCTCCAAATCTTGTTGGTAAGATAAACCATATCAAGCATGACAGGTGATATACGATGAGATAGCCATGGGACTATTCAGATAACCAGGTTACAACCCGTAAACCAAACAAGGACCGGGGTTGAAACCCTTCGTCTGAACAGAACTTGGTTTCTCCCACCATTTATCGGCAAGATAATATAAAAAATCAAGACATGTAACAATCTTGTACAGGATCAAGACAAGACTAGACTCCATCCAATCATTCACGGCCAAGCAATAAGTACGGCTTGATACTTTAACTAATTAGGGTTATCACAAGCCTTAGTTACTAGCAAGATGCAATGAGAATTCCAAGTCCGGTTACCTGTTTGTTACTACCTGAGTAATCCCAGTAAGAAAAAAAATAACATGATATAGCAGACACACTGTAGTAAGATACATGTGTCCTAAGGTACCACACTCGACGGCGGGCTGGAAGTGCGCCCATCTCGACGGATAGCAACAAATCCCATGTATATATATATATATAAGGCCGGGATCAAAGGGGCAACAGGTAACTGGGAAATTCTCCATGAACTATTTGATCAATCTAGTCATTAACCTAGCCAGATTCAGTATGAATCCCTGACCGTGGTACTCAGGGATCATGCCCTAGACATGATGCAAGACACAACCGGACTAGTAGTTTATACAAGCACAATCATCCACGGTGTCCAGGCCAATGAGTTGATTTGTCAATAGTGCGCCATGACGGGCTACTATCATGTCATGCATAGCAGGTCAAGTTATCAGGTCAAGTTATCATGTCAAGTTATCATGTCAGGAGTGCACCACGACGGGCCACTATCAAGCATGTCAGTTCTTGGTCACACCATGCCAGGTACAATTGTCTTTTCAATCATGTCAATCAATCGAGATTATCAAGTTCGGGACAAAAGGGCGTAAAAATATACAATAGGGGTAAAGGTGTACGCCATAGGAACCTAAGTTTACGCGTGTACTACTACGCTAGGCCAATTAAACCCGAGCGTAAACAGCACTATAAGGGAAAGAGCAAGGTAAGATAGCTTTACGCTAGCAAGGTGCATGCGGGAGGGGTTTTACGTTAGTCGGATTGCACGTGCGTAAAACTCTCTGCAATTGAGATTCCATACGAGGAACACTTGAGCGTAACTTTTACGCTAGCAAGGGTTGGCTCGGGTCAAGGGTTTACGCTGGCAAGGCTTCACGCTAGCAGGATTTTACGCTGGCGGGAGAGTCCCGAGCGTAAAATTCAAGCAGCGTAAAACGAGGTACGCTTGTCACGCGATGCGTGTGCGTAAAAGGGAACTACGCTAACACGTTAAGACGTGGGCGTAAAAGCTGAGGAATACGCTGGCACGCAATGCGTGGACGCAAAACTCCATCTTCTCCACACGGTCAATGCAACCATGCGTAAAAGCTGATAAACTCCATCTCGGCCAGGGCTTGGTAGAATCCGGCCATCCCAAGACCAAACTTGTGTAAAATCATGAGGCCTACTCCATGGGACTCTCAGTTTTTGAAAACAAGCCATTGTAGTAGATCAAAACCAAGAAATCCGAAAATACTAGAAACTTAGATCTATATAGAATGAGCCATGGAATTTGAAAACACTGAGTACTAAAGGGACTTAGAATCGTATGGAGAAGAAAATGAAACAATAAAATGTGAGTTCCTCCATGAAGCAAGTTGCACTTGCCGGTGGGGTTAAGTGGAGCTCTACGCTGGATGGAGGAAGAAGAAGAAGAAGAATAAATGCTGAGTTATGAGGAGAGAGAAAGGTGGTTGGGATATAAATGGGGGTAAGTGGTGGTAGGTAGGGGTTCACCCCTTGGTTCGTGATGAACCAATAGCAATCCTCAAACCGAACCAAGCTAACCCAAACCAAGAAATAAAACAAGTCGGGAATAAAACTAAGCCAGGGATCATGCAATTACAAGAATAAATACGTACACGTATTCTAAAAATACGTAATACGAACAACAGGCATTACAATCTCACAGTTTAGAACTGCCGGAAAGAGAAAGGGAAAGGGGCATGCAGTAAGACTACTACTTCGTGAATATCAACCTTTCTTTAGAAGAAAACTTACCTTGTTTTTTCCTCATGTGTTTGCCTCCATCTGGAATTGTGTCATTTGAGTTCTGGTCAGTCTCATGTTTGGAAGGTAGTCTTTCCATTGATCGTTCTTCCGGCTCCATTATAAATTATATGTATTTTAAATTAACGTGTTGGCAATTCTGCTATTTTTTTCAATATAAAATCATTGTTTGTAATGTTAGATCATTCTATCCTTTATAGAGATTTTTTGTAACAATGAATTTTGTACCTTGTTTGCTTGAATATTGAGTTTGAAAGTGTCTTCTTTTTTTTTTTTTACTTTTGTGTACATATATCGAGAGATTATGGTTTGCATATATCTAACATTTCAAAGAAAAAGTTTTGTAATGATTATATTTGTGATAAAACTTTAAACACTTTTATTAAAAATTCTTTGAATCAACAATAGTCAATATTGTTGCAACAACGATTATTTACTATGGGGAAAGTCTGTGCAGTAATGGTTATTACTATGACAAATTTTGGTTTTGTCATCGTTATTATTGAAACAAAATATGGTTTCATCACGGTTATTACCGTGACAAAATCTGGTTTCGTCACGGTTATTACTGTGACTAAATTTAGTTTTATAACGGTTATTACCGTTACAACAACCGTTACTAAAATTTGTCACGCCCAATTCATCACGGTTATTATCGTGACGGAAATTATTTGTCACGGTAATAACCGTTAGCAATCGTTTATTTTGGTGTTGTAAACTAAACACAAATTCTGAATATTATCGGAGACCTAAAAGATATCTATCGGTCAGTCCAAGTAGGACTGTAAAATAGACAAAGCAGATGGTTCGACTGCGGGCCGTTCAATTTAATTAACGAACAAAGCTTGGACATTTTTTTGGGTCCGTTTAAACATTGGACCGTGACACGGTCATATCCATGTCCGGTCCAATTTTTTCCGTAGACCAATAGTGGAAAGTTATTTTGGTTTTGCATTAATTATGTCATATTATGACGTGAATGTCATCGGGGTTAGGAAGCTTATGGCCACCATCAAGTATGGCTTGCAAAACTTGCTTGGTTTACAACGACTCAATCAAATTGGTAGAGCATTTCTGGTTGATAAATCTAATTACATTAATACCTACAGTGATCAATGTACATGTCAAGTTCTCAGCGATACCTAAAGTAATCGAAAATTGCATTATCGAATGCGATCAGCCGAATAACATCTGGAATTAATGTGTGTCAGCGAGTTAAGTTATTATATTATGCATGTATGTGAACCAATTTATGTGAGTCTGCTACCATCAGATCTATATTTTTTTTGGAATTAATGTGTGTCAGCGAGTTAAGTTATTATATTATGCATGTATGTGAACCAATTTATATGAGTCTGCTACCATCAGATCTATATTCTTGTATCCAAAGTTATCATATATTTATGATGGTCTGAATTTGTCCGTGAACCATCTGATTGAATTAACGAAAAGTGACTGTTCGTGTCCATCTGGTCTGAACTCAAACAATGGACTGTCTGTGTCTATTCGGTCTGAACTCATTTTTATTTTTTGTCCGAACTCAAACAGTAACTATCCGTGTCCATCCGGCTCGTTTACACCCCTAAGTTTAAATCAATCTTTGAGATTTGAAGCTTTTTTTTTCACAATATGGAGTCTTAATTAATAGAAATTTTAAATATTATACTAGATCGTAAAACTAAATATGGTACGTAATAATGAGCACTGCTAGCTGAAAATTCTTAATTCGATTACAATTATGCTATTTGGCTCTCAATTTTTTTGGATGATGTCATCTCCCATTATGTGGCATCTGACATGACAACTGACATGGCAGCTGACATATCATATTTTAACCCCAAAAATTAATTACCCAAAAAAAATTTGTTATTGTTAATGCTGATGCTAATTTTAATTTAATGTTAATATTAATTTTAATGTTAATATAAAAATTAATGTTAATGATAATTGATGTTAATATTAATATTAATATTAATATTAATATTAATATTAATATTAATATTCATGTTAATTTGATATTAATTATAATTTTAATTTTAATTTTAATGTTGATGTTAATGTTGATGTCTCATACGTGAGTTATAGATTAACTAATCTTTACTTAAGATTTAAAAATTAACTTTTTGTTTATATTTATGATTTTCTGTTAGAGATAATCCATTAAAGTTATCTGGTTTATCTAAGTAGAGGAAAAAATCTGTTACTTCCAAAAATAATAATGGAAAAATCGATTTGATTAATCTTGATAGAACAAGATTTAAAATAGAACAAAATAAACTATTCGTACTTATCTATCTTTTTCTATTTTATAGAGTTATTTGGTTGATCTAAATTTAATTTATACAAAGTGGCTTCTCCGAGAGATCAATTATACGTTCCTTCCTCTTGTGCCCCGAAAGATAAAAAAAAAAAAAAAACCAAAACTGCATCAGCATATATAGCTATCGAACACGTAATGAAAGAATTTTAGGGTCTTCTATGAAGAAACTATGTATTATAATACATCTGGAAATTGCTGAGAAACCCAATTTTGGGGTGGGCTTTTATGAAATGCCCACCCGCGGGATGAGTTTTGTGAAATACCCAGAATTAAGTATTTGCACGTTAAATATTCCAAGATTCTCATTAGATGCTCTGTATTTACAAAATTTGCCATTTTCATAGTTCCAAAAATACCCCTTCGCGCAAATTCGGTCATATATATATAATTTTGAATTCGCAAACTCAGATTTGGATTGAGAAATTCGTATTCTTATTCTTCTTCACGAGAAATTTGAAATCCATTGATATCATCTTTATCAGAGATCGCAAAATCGTTCGTAGTTCACTGGTTTTCGTCAGTCGAACGTCGATCATCCTTCATCATCATCGATCATCATCATCATCATCGTCATCTTCGTGGTTTCCGGCGATTAGGTCAATTGTGGAGAGAAGAACTTCTTCTTTTCTTTTTATAGATCTTAAAACAAGGTGAGAGTTCAGATCTGTAGAAATTCATCCATCAGCTTCGTATATCTCAAAATTTATGCTGAATTTGAATTTGTTGTGAAGATTATTAACTTAAAAAATGTTAGAGAGATATTTAATCTTGTTATTTTGTGCGAATATGTCGCCTAATATGACGGAGAATTGTCATTTGTCATAGAGAAATAGCATTCTCTGTTATATTTTCACGGAGAATGACAATTACTTCTGAGAAAGATCATTCTTCGTATGTTATAGACGGAGAAAGGTCATTCTCCGTATGTTATAGACAGATAGTTATCATTCCGTGTGTTTTTAGACGGAGAATGAGCATTATCCATAAGTTACAGATAGATAATAATCATTCTCCGTTATATTTAGGCGGAGAATGACTATTCTCCGTGTGCTTTAGACGGAGAATGTCATTCTCCGTTTGCTTTAGACAGAGAATGATCATTATAAGTTAGTTCCGAACGGAGAATATTTATTCTCCGTTATTTTTAGACGGAGAATAATCATTATTAGACTAGAATTTTATTGTTCTATTCGTGATCTTTTATGTTTTTATGTTATCAGAGGGGAAGGTATGGAATCAAGTTGTTTAGTTAACATTTGTTTCAAGGGAGACATAGTTTCCTGCCGTGTCACACATGAAAGTACCGTAGATTTTTTAAAGAATAAAGTGTGCGATCGATGGACTTCTTTGGATCCACTTTCCTTCCGTTTCAGGTTTTTGCACTCTGATGGGACTGAACTGTATATTGAAAGTGATTTTTGGCTTCGCTCATTGGTTGGTGGTTTTAACTATCACGACCCGTACCATGTTTAGGGGCACGAGCACGTGGGTACGTCCAGCCTACGCCGCAGTATCGTCGGTAGAACGCTGTAAAGGTCATCTATAATATATAGAATCTAAGACACAATAATATAACCTGTCATCTCTGCACAGAGGAATATATCCACAACTCAATCACATAATTCTAAGGAAGATAAACACGATGATAAAGATAAAGATAAGGATAAGATAAATAGTCTGAAATAGTGCCGAGCCACAATCACAAGTTAAGAGACTAAGACATAAAACAATATCCCAAAATAAATACTACCAGTCTCAAAGTATCAAACTGGAATGTAATCAAGACAAAATCTAGGTGAACTAGGCCACTACTGGCGGTGCGTCCTCTACGAGCACCGGGTCCACAGGCTGGTCCTGGTCGTAGGCTCCATCTATGCCAAACCCGTAGTAGGTCGGACAATCTGCATCTAAATCCTCTGAAAAACAACGGGGGTTATCCTGTCAGGATATGAGTAAGTACAAACGCCAACAGCAGTTCCATGTGAATTGATAAATACTATAAGAGACAATCATAATGAAATACAAGATGGAATATCAAGACTGAAAGTAAAACGGTACAAGAGAACTGGATATCATGTCATGTGTGAGATATAAGATAAAACTGGAATATAAATAAATGGAAAGTAATCTGAGGTATGATGTAAACATAAAAATAAAGTGCCATGAGATATTAGAGCGTTATGTGATCGGCTTGGGTCAAGATCAGGTTGTTCCATTTGACCGGCTATGCACAGGTAGTATAATAATGTAGGGATCAGGCCGGCCAAAATGGAAAGCTATGCACAAGTAGTATAAGGTCAGGCTAGACCCTACGTGTGGTGAGGGTGGAGCTATGCACAAGTAATAAACAAGTAGGGGTAATGATCACATAACCTCTAATAACTTCCCATCCCCGAGTAGTATAATGAATCCAGACATGACAGGTCATGACACGGGATTCGAAGAGCAGGGGGCAAGCCCACTCCTAAATCGGTGTCTATACAAGTACAGAAAACAATATCGAACAATGTACTCATATACCAGGTAAACCAGGAATGACATCTCATGACGAGATTCACGTATACTAGTCCGTGTATCCTTGTGTCGAGAATCAAGTATAACACTACAACTCAATCGGATATAGTAGATATCAAGACAATGAAAACTATCAGAGAATGTACACGCCTGTCGTTCTGAGCTGAGAAAATCGAAACTACAACCTACTCAATGAGCCACGAATGGTCAACTCTCACAACTGTCTCCTAATGCTGAAACAGACATTACCAACGTTCTCAGAGTGTTCAAATTTGCTAGAAACGCCTACCCATAAGTCCAATTCTGGACACAGAGGCAAAACGATAATTTCAGATCAAAATGGTGTCCGCCGTTGGACCCACTTTGCACCGAAAAACGTGCCAGAATCTACGGTCTCTAAAGTCATCAAACTATATGTCTACAGGTCCGGTTTGACGAGACGAACCCAACGGTATGTCCAATTTTGGATTCCGGTGGGCTGTGCACAAAATCACCCGTTGAGTGGGATTATGGGCCCGCCAAAATGGCGTCCCGATCAACGGTCTCAGAATCGGACCAAACTTGGCGTACAGGACCAGAAAAATATTTCGAGTCCAATGGCGTAAGTTTTGTCGCAATTTGATGAGTGTGCACAAAGTAATTGACAAATACGCAAAAGACCGATACGGTGAATTTTTTGACGGATACGCATCAAATTCGTCGCGCACACGCGACCAATTTGAATTCCGTCAATACCCACACAACCACGAAGTCGATACGCACCTTTCGATGCTTTCGGTTCGTGACCACGTCGCCCGGATTGACGGGACGGACGACGTATCGGGACAATTTTTTCTAAAAATCCATTTTTGAAAATCAGTTTTTTCTCCAACTTCACAAACCAATAACTTTCTGTACAGTGCATGAAATTTAATCTATATCTATATAATAGCAAAATAGTTTGAACAAATTGCAAATATGCCATTTTCCCGCCTAAACTCAGCCACAATAAAAAATAAAAAAATAATTAAAAACCATTTGGTTACAAAAACGAGTGTACAATGATTAAACAGCTGCCAGCAACATTAAATATGATTCAATTGTCATTAAATAACCTTCAGTGACCAACAAAATTATTCAAATTAAACACAAATGCCATTTTCCTGCCTAAACTCAGCTCTAAAAAATTAAACACAAATGCAATTTACAAAAAACGAAATTGAGATACAACTGCCAGCCACTTTGATCCATCAACCAAGACACTTTTCTCCATCAACCAAGAAAACTGTTGGTTTTCCAACATATTTTACATTAATAATGTGGCTGAGTTTACTGTCTATAAATACAGTGAAAAAATAGATTCCATCCTCACTCTTCAACTTTCAGAAAAAGGAAAAAAATTTCTTCATCAATGGCTCCTTTCTTCTCACTAATTCGTGAGGTCAGTCCATCCAAAACATTTTGGAATTTGAAAGTTCGACTCATTCGTATGTATGATGTACCCGGATACGGAGGGAAAGGGCAACCATTCAGTCTCGAGTGTGTATTTCACGATTCTGAGGTAATTTTATTTATCCACAGTTTATTACATTCTGCAATTCTGTTTACGTTAGGTAGACTCAGAATTAGATTAAGATAGTACAACAGCATTTTTTACAACAGCATCTTTTACAACAGCATTTAACACGAAATTGTACAATGATTAAATAGCTGCAAGCAACATAAAAATGCTGATTCGGAACCAAATCAAGGAAATTCTCCACCAATTTTTAGAATGCATGGACAAAACTACCATCTATTAGGAAGTTTATTACCCGTTGAAGGTTCAAGTCCAAAATTTGCACAGCTATATATTTATGATACAGAAAATGAAATTCAAAACAGAATGAAAGCTGTTAGGTATTTATCGAATTTTTTTCCCAGATATGTACAATTGTATATTGATCATTGATTATTAATATATTCAGTTATCTTATTTTTTATATTATTTCAGTGACCAACAAAATTATTCAAATTAAACACAAATGCCATTTTCTCGCCTAAACTCAGCTCTAAAAAATTAAACACAAATGCAATTTACAAAAAACGAAATTGAGATACAACTGCCAGCCACTTTGATCCATCAACCAAGACACTTTTCTCCATCAACCAAGAAAACTGTTGGTTTTCCAACATATTTTACATTAATAACTCAGGCACAATAAAACAAATGACAGTAACATATAACTCAGGCACAATAAAACAAAAATTATAATTTGGAATAAATGTACAAATTACTGGGGTACTTTTTCAATTACTGGTGTAATTAAATTAACCTATGTTTACAGAACGAAATAGTACAACTGATTAAACAGCTGCCAGCAACATTAAAATGTTTGGTTGAGGAATTTTTTAATAGACTCAGATTTAGATTAACCAAGCAATGGCTGCAACGATTACCCCGCCAATGGCTGCCACATCATCATGTCCAATGGACCAATGGCTGCAACGAATGTCCCGCCATTGGTTTTAACGAGACGAACGAAATGTGTTAAATGATAAAACACAAATACAATTGGAATGACAGTAACATAAAATGGTATAGACTCATGATATTGGGCAGACCTCAGCATAGAATGGTATAGACTCACTTCATTAAAAAACCATATGATTACAAAAAAATTGTAAAATTATTAAACAGATGCCAATGGCTGCCAAATCATCATGTCCAATGGACCAATGGCTGCAACGAATGCCCCGCCAATGGTTTTAACGAGACGAACGAAATGTGTTAAATGATAAAACACAAATACAATCGGAATGACAGTAACATAAAACTCACGGATTTAACGATAGTTGAACCCACGGTCTTGGAGAGGGAAAAAAAATGACAGTAACATAAAACTCAACCACAATAAAACACAAATGACATTAACATGAAAAAAAATGGTACTTTCATACCTAAACTCAGCCACAATAAAAAAATTATTATAAATCCATATGATTACAAAAAGAAATTGTACAATTATTAAACAGATGCCAGCAACATTAAATCGTGATATAATGTTGCTAATTAACCTTCAGCCAGGTACAAAAATATTCAAAAAAAATAAAAATGTTTTCCCAAGACCATTCTTTCTCATCAATTAAACTACTGCCAGCCACGTTTCTTCATCAACCAAGAACATTGTTGGTTTCCCAACATATTTTATTAATATTGTTGTGTTCATAATGTCAATAATTAAAAGCATAAAAAAACAATAGCAAAAAAAATGTCAGTAACATAAAACGTTAAAACGATAGCAAAAAAACACACAAATGCCAGAAATTGAAAATAAAATTTGGATGAAAAATGTTTGAGTAATTAAAACAAAAGAAATATTCTTCTGTTTGTTTAAGATAGTAAATCTATATATATAAACCTTAGTTTAGAATCAGGTTTTAGCATCCCACGGTTTTAGGAACCCACGGTTTTGGGAAGGGCACAGAAAATACGGTTTTAGTAGCCCACGGTATTGTTTTTTAACATGATTCTGGTGATGTATAATAATAGAAAAAACTTCTATTACTCAAGTTAAAGACTTGATAGACTCAGATTTAGATTAACCAACCAATGGCTGCAACGAATACCCCGCCATTGGCTGTCAAATCATCATTGTCGATGAACCAATGGCTGCAACGAATGTCCCGCCAATGGTTTTAGCGATAGTCGAATGAAATGTGTTAAATGATAAAACACATATGGTTTTGGAATCCGACGAAAAAAAATACACAAATACCAGAGAAAGTGAGCATCTTTTACAACATCAGATCACACGATCACATTGCCAATAGGCCAATGGCTGCAACTAATGCCCCACCAATGGTTTTGACAATAGCCGAATGAAGATAATTGTATGATGATGGTAACTGACACTTACCTCCTTACCGTCATTTGTACCAACTGAAATTAAAGCTGAAAATAAAGTTAAATATCAAAACAACATTCATATATAAATATATCCTTAGTTGCTACTATCAACTGTTAAATATAAAAACAACATTCAGTTATATAATTAAAATTGTATATAATATAACAAAATATCCATAAATGTACATACAGCCTAGGAAAGAATTTAGAAAATATGAGGATGTTAATTTACCAACATGTAATAAAAATTAACAGATTCTACAAACAAATTTATTCACAGAATATCATGGATAATAAAAAATAATACCAATGATTTCATAATTATAGATAGTAGCAGTATTTCAATAATAATAAAATTAGCTGAATACTTGAATAAATTATATGCATAAATATTTGTGTTCTGATTTTATTTTTTCCTTTGCAGGGCGATCGAATTCATGCAAGTATTAAGAAAGATTTAATCTCCAACTTTCAACCTTTGCTGAATGAGAGAAGACTCTATGTTGTTCGTTGTTTTGTTGTTACAAATAACAACATGAAATACAAAACAACCGCAAATAAATACAAGATATTATTCTTGGCAAAAACGAAAGTTGTTGAAATATTTGATGAGAAATTTCCTTCCTTTGTTTTTAGTTTTCAAAAGTTTTCTGATCTCACAAGTGAGGAATCTTTAGATGATAACAAACTTATTGGTAAATACATGGTTAAATTATTTTTGTGTTTACAAATATGAAATTATTTTATTTCATCAAATTTATTGTTATTTGTAAATACCATCAATTTCAGATATTATTGGACGAGTTGTTACATTAGATCCTCCCCAACAAAGGGATTTGAAAGATGGACCAACACGACTTATGGATATTACTCTTGAGGACAATGAGTAATAATTTAATTTTTTTATTATTCTATTTTAATATTATCCATATAATTAAAAAAAATTAAATTCCTTTGTATTTTTAGGGAACATCGTCTACCATGTACTTTGTGGGGTAATTTGGTTGATGATATGGTTTCGTACGTTAACAATGGTAGAAATGAACCTGTTGTAGTAATACTACAAATGTTTCGTACCAAATTATATAGAGGTGATAATTATTTCTTATATATTGAATTTTATTTTCATTCTTCATTTATAAAATTTATAAAATAATTTAATACAAGTTTAAATTGTATTGTTTTCCGATTAGGACAAGTTACAGCATCCAACACCTTCTATGTGTCAAGGTTGATATTTGGTGTTGACATTCCTGAGATTGAAAATTTTAAAGCAAGGTAACTAAAACATAGCGATACTATAATTAATTGTTTACTTTATGATAATTTTCATGAGTACTCAGAATTAAATTAATGAATATTTGTCCACTTTATGAAGGATTGTTGAAGAAAGTAGTGAATCAATCACTATAAGTACAGTTTCACTAACTTCTGCAAATTTGGTTGAAAATGAATTATCAAGTGGCCAAGCTATAGTTAGGACCATTGAGAAATTAAGAGATAACCATGAGGTATATATTTCTTTTAGTTACAATTTATAATTATATTATATTACATAATTTACCTAAATCAGAATATTAATCTAAATTTTTTATTATTGATTATCAGATTGGAAGCTTTTGGGTTTATGCTGAAATTGTTGAAGTTGTATTAAAGAATGCTTGGTGGTATTTTTCGTGTAACAAATGTCCAAAAAAACTAGATAAATGTGGCAATTTATTTTACTGTGACAGATGTGACAAATTTGAAAAAGATGTTAACATCAGGTATTAACCTACAATCATTTTAAACCTAATTACTATTCTTCTTGAAACCATTAAATACAATTTTATATGACAGGTACAAAATTAATGTTCGTGTCATTGACACAACCAGAGAAATAGATTTACTATTATGGGACAAAGAATGCGTTCAGCTTATTGGAAAAAAGGCTTTGGATTTAAAAAAGAAGATGTCAGAGGTATGTTTGCAATAAGCTCTAAGCATATAAGATAATTTTTGGACTATACTTAAATTTGTTATATTTAAGTATAATTTGTTTATCTTTTTTAAAATTGTAGGAATCAGAAAATGATAAGAAAATTCCTGAGGAAATACAAAATTTAGTTGGCTTAAGAATTTTCTTCAAAATTCAAGTAAGATCTGAACAAGTACGTAATTATACTGGATCATTTACGGTATTAAAGTTGACTACCGATGAAGGACTAATTTCACTATATTCTGAAAATTTTAAAGATAATCAGGTATGTGTTAATCTTTTGGTAATTTGAAATTACTTTAATTATTTTTTAAATATTCTGTTGAAAATTTTGGTTTACAGGAATCTGATATTTTTTCAAATTTATTGAAGGAGGATAATGATTTCGAAATGGTAAACAAGTTTTCCTTTAATTAGTCATTTTCTTTTCATTTACAACACATTTTAATTGCAAATTTTTATATAAATGAATAGATTGGATCGTGTGGAGAGATGATTTCAACACCAAATGTTAAATATTCACAAGAGAATGAGTCTGTGGAAACTCCTGAAGATTTCGGATTGAAGAGGTCATTGGTTGATGCATACTCAACAACAGCAGGATCAAAGAAGATGAAGATTGATATAAAGAAAGAGAAGGAATAAAGATTACCTTAGTTTGATCCTTAGTGCTTTTAATATCATTCAGCTTAAAAGAACTCTTTGTTCAATGTATTGACGTATTTGAATATTATCTTAGTTTGTATTTGAATGCTTTCAAGTTCAGCCAGCTCTTAAAAGAACATTTTGTGTGAGCTTGCTTAGTTAATTCAACTTATGTTATTCTCAATAATGGAACTTTCATTTGTGTTAAATATGCAGTTGAAGAGAGTATATATAAACCTTTTTTGGTGCTATTAGATAATCTAATTTAATACTTACGTCGAAACATTATTACAAATAAGTTCAAGCTTGATATGAAAAGAAAGATAAGAAATGATATTTTACACTCATTAAAAGTTGATTACTCATGCAAATAAGATGATATATTAAAGCAGCAAACTACATGCAAACATGTAAATTATTTTTCTACAAATTTAATTATATAAAAAAGAGCTGGACATACTACATATACATTGTCGGACATGGAATCTCATTAAATGCCGTACATCAAATAATGTTTAACAAACCCGTTCAAGTTCATAATATTGTCTTAGTTTGATCCTTAGTGCTTCTAAATTCAGCCGCTGCCGTTCATTAATGTTAATTGAACTTATGTTATTATCATTAAAATTCAAACTAATATAATTTATTTCTCACAAACTAGCAGATCGGAATATTACATTTAAAACAAATATTTACGTTAAACTTACTTTAATTGTACAAATATTAATAATAATATTACAAAGTTTGTGTCCGCAGTTAATGTGCCAATGTACAACATTATTCTAAAATGTAGAACCATAAAAATAATTATAGCCGAAATCATCTTTATGTAAGCCTGAAAAATATATAAAAGTTAGACAGCCATATTTACATATGATGCCACACAACTAAAGAATACAAGTTAAAATAATATATAAAAGTTAGACAGCCATATTAACATATGATGCCACACAACTAAAGAATACAAGTTAAATTAATCAAATTAAAAAGTTAATTTCGAAACTAAATGTTTATGCAAAAAAAGGTAAGAAACAAATATCATACAAAATACTGGAATTCCCTCTTCTAATTTTAGTGTCTCCATAAAAAAAATCCTCAATTTTAAAACATTATAGATCGGAAATCGGAATTGTATACTGTTTACATTAAATATTATGTCATTACAACTGTTTTTGGAAATCTAAAATAAGAGTTGTTCATACATCATTAGAACATTCAAAAAAAGTGCTTTATTTTAAAACATGTATACATTGGAAATCGGTTTTGCAGAATATTTATATTAAATATGATGCCATTAAAGCTGTTTTTTGAAAATCTAAAATTCAGTTGTCCATACATCATTAGAGCCTTTTAAAAAAAAATGCTTAGCAACAAACTGTTGGAAAAGATTACTTTTGTCTTCCCAATACAAAATAATCATGAATTGACAGCCTACATATATTGGCCTAATTATACAAAAACGATGTATGGACAAATTCATACAGCTCTAATGATGTGTGGATAACAGCAAAAACTGTTGGCATTCCTATCTTTTCTCCTCCCAATAAAAAAATCATTAATTGAATGCCTATATATTGGGCTTACACATAAGAATGGGGTTTCAATTTTGTCACTTCCAAATCCCAGCAAAAATATAACAAGGAAGGAACTATTACAAAGGAAAAATTGAGAATGAGGAAGCTGACAAGGAGTACAACACTTAACAAGCGACCGAAACTTACAAACGATAAAGGAGGTAATAGTTCCATCTAATTTCTGGTGTCTTTTAAGTTATTTTAATTACTTCTAATAGTGCAGAATATTTTAATCACTAATATACATTGTAAACATCAGATAACTTATCTATATTCTTTAGCTGAAAATTACCATTTAACAATCATAAATAAATGTAAAAAAAATTACTGTACCAACATTATTTTACAACATGTAGATATTCGCATTATTTTTAAATATTTATTGTAGAAGCATTATTTTACTAAATCACTTGAATTATATAAATAAACATTAAATTAGAAGCTTTATTTACCCAACATTTGAGGAATTACTAAATAACATTATATATTAATATTGTGATCAAATTTGGACTGAATATAAAATCACTAAATTAATACAATTTAGTGAAAAAAATATTCAAACATGTCTTCATAGATAATTTAAATAATATTCAGTCCAAAAACTTTACTTGCAGGGTTATATGTTATCATGAAACACAAATGAATTTAAATGATATTCAGTACAAGAGTAGATTTATACCTTCATGTTGTAGCTGACCATTTCGAAGTAGTTCATTGACAGATTTGATGGCAACAAATACCTGCAAATATAAATCAATAATAAATTTATAATATATATATATATATAATAATATATATATATATATAATATTATATATATATATAATATATATAATTATATATAGTTGTGCTGAAAACAATTTTACCTATATATTGTGTGCTGAAAACAATTTTACCTAAATAAACTTTCAATACATATATCTAGAACGTTTTTCATTATTTTATAAAAAAAATGAACAAAAAAAACAGTAAGAAAAACATACAAACCGAGATTTGTATCTATGTTGTCATGAATTACTGTAAAAAAACCCGAAATAAATATAGCTGTATTATGATGTGTATGTAAAATAAAGAAAAATATATGAGGAAAAACCCGACAAAATCAGTAAAAAAACATGAAAAATAAAAAAAAATGTTGAAATACCTAAATCTTTAATATATGTTTACATCAATAACATACACAATTTATTCATTAATAGAGAACAATAAAATTAGGAAAAACCTCACAAATTGAACTAAATTCGTAGATCCAGAACATAAAATGATGATTCACGAAGTTGCCACAAAAAAATCTTCAGAAAAAAAAAGATTATATAATAAAAAAAATGGAACTTCTGACCATTCCACAGCAAAGGAATGGAAAGAGAAAAAGAAAAAGAAGCAAGAAATGAATATACTCTAATATCGGAATCAGTTCCCCTCCCCAATAACGAAAAAATCCGAAAAAAATCATTAAAAAAACATGAAAAAGAAAAAAAATTGTTGAAATACGTAAATCTTTCAATATATGTTTAGATCGATAACATACACAATTTATTCATTAAGTAGAGAATAAAAATTGGAAAAAAAAAACCTCACAATTGACCTAAATTCGTAGATCCAGAACATAAAATGATGATTCACCAAAATAAACATTTAATTGCATTTCCCATGCGTATAATCAAAGAAAACCAATAGAACTGTTGATGGAGATGTAGCATACGAATGGAAAGAGAAAGAAAGCAAGAAATGAATTAAGAGATTATATAATCAAGAAAAACCAAATAGAACTCAAATTTGGGGGAGATGAAACGTACGAATGGAAAGAGGAGAAGAAAACAAGAAATGAAGTGAGTCTATACCATTCTATGCTGAGGTCTCCTCAATACCATGGGTTACTAAAACCGTGGGCTACTAAAACCATGGTCTACAAAATCCGTGGGCTACTAAAACCAGAATTTTTGGGGTCTCCCCAAAACCACGGTTTCCTAAAACCGTGTGATGCTAATACCTGATTCTAAACTTTGGTTTATATATATAGATTAGTATCAGCGAAAACAAAAGAATATTTTTTAAATCATCATATTTTTATCGAAATTACTAAAGATGATATTTAAAAAATGTAACAAACAAACAAATCCATCGAAAATAAATCCAAACCATTCAATTAAAAGAAATATTAACAAACAAACAAATTCCTTTAATTGTACAATGTGATTTGCGCTAAATTAAGGTTTTCCTATATAAATTAATCTTTTTTTAGAACAAAAAAAATGTATGTTATAATTGTAAATTGGTAGAAATTAATTTGAAAACAATAGAAGACATATAAACTTATTTATAGAAAAAAATTATTAATATGAAATATATAATATATATATATATATATATATATATATATATATATATATATAGATATATATATATATATATATATATATATATATAAATTTATTAAATTTTATTAATTTACGTTTAAATTTTATTTAAATTAACTTAATCATTCTTTATTTTTTGTAAAATATAGATGTGGATTTAGGTAAATGTACGCCTCCATCAAGGCAGAAAAAATTTCAGCATATATTTTGTGGGAACGATTCGAACATGTCCAGTTGTCCATCATCTAGGTCTCCTTTCGGTGACATCACGAATGGTATGATATGATTTTTTTTACAAAGTATTTAATGATTAATGTTTTTATATATCTATCTAACAATTATATGTATATACACATATATATGGTGATTTTTTATGCAGTATGTGGGTCAAGTGAGCCTGCGCAGTTAATTGTTTCTCAGAAGAAAAATTTATTTGACTACTCGACGAAGAGATTTACAAAACTGCACTCTGATCCATCGAGAGTGATTTTTCAAACTAATAATAATGGTCATTCGAGTGAGTTATTTTCCCAACCTAAAAAAAATTATTCTCAAAAATGTGTTACATAATTTATTAGAGCCTAATTTACTATTTTTACAAAAAATGTTATATATTATTATTGTATTGTTATTACTTTTCTAACTTTTTCCTTACTTTTTCGCAGAAGATTTAAATCCATATGGCAAACAGTTGTATTCTAGCAGCGTATTGTTTAATAATGTGCTGAATACGTCTACATATCCTTTTAGCGAAATCACGAATGGTATGGTTGAAATTATTATTAAAGTATACATACTACATAGATATTTATGTTTGCAAAGTTTTTTATTGAATTATTTTATGCTGTGTGTGGATCAAGTCAAGCAGTTGATTTGTCTACTTCAATGAACCAATGTTCACTGTATTGCTCGAAAAATACAATCTCAAATTTGCAGCAAAATAGTGATTTAACAACGATTGATTTGACTGCAGATGAGGAGTCTTCAGTATGTTGTAAGCCTAATTTATTTCTCAAATTCACATATTTAAATTTTGTAATTTATTTCAATTTTTCTTAGAAGGAAAGTAGTTTCAGGTCTTTTAAAATTTTGTTGCTTTCTCTTTCTTTTTTGTTGTAGTTGTTGTTAAATTGACGAATGGAGATTGTAAATTTGATCATGGACATGCAAATCCTACAATTGGTATTAGTC
The DNA here is from genome assembly GCA_029216955.1 of Iris pallida. Classification (NCBI taxonomy): domain Eukaryota; kingdom Viridiplantae; phylum Streptophyta; class Magnoliopsida; order Asparagales; family Iridaceae; genus Iris; species Iris pallida. Next base: position 3,007,948 of record JANAVB010027195.1, read on the forward strand.
TATATAGTTTGTGTGTGTGTGTGTGTGTGCGTGCGTGTGTGTGTGTGTGTGTGTGTGTGGTTTGTGTCTATGTGTGTATTTATTAGTTTAGTTTATGAGTTATGTAATTTATTATATTTAGTTTATTGGTATTTTTTATTGACAGATTATTGGGATATTGGCGATCCAACTTATAAATGTAACTTTGTGGTGCACACTTTTGGTACGACGAGAGAGTTCAGTCTTCCTACAAATACAAAACCGACGTACTCTTTATGTTGTATGCAAGGAAAGATTCAAATTTTACCAATGAAGAGACCGCCTAAAGTTTTACATGATCATTATATGGTGTGAGCGTGTCACGACCCGCTCCCAATTTTGGGATACGAGTACGTGGCCAAGTCCAGCCTAGCCGCCCAGCATCGGCGGTAGTACGCTGTCTATGATAACAATGGTCCACAACAAGCACAACACGCATATATATCATCCACAACTAAGCCAGTAATCATCACCAAATATTTAATAATCTCAATATTATAAATATGAAAGAATCCACTACAACTCAGAAAGTCTCGAGAACAAACCCGGATAATAGAAAATAAAATAGACAACTAACTCCATAACTATAACTACTAACTAATGCGAATCCATAAGGAAGAAAATATGCTAATTCGCATCAGTGCAGGAACCGGGTACGCCAGTGACGTCAGTGTCTCCAACATACTCACCGTAAACCTCTGGACAGATCACGTCGTCTACAACTGAAAAATGGTTATCCAGTCAGGATTGGAACAAGTACAAGTCTAAACCAACATGATACAAGTACAATATAAAGTAATAAAACACTAAACATGGAAAGTAAGAATCAATGAAAATAATGAAAATGAACAAGAATCATGAGATGGAAGAACTGATAAAGAAAGTAACAATCATGAAAAGTAAAGAGACTCATGTAACCACTCGTAGTGCACGTGTCGTGAGAAGTACAACGTTCCTACATGGACGGCTTGGGCGAACGATGAGGTTATAAGGCCCGCCCCGTAACCGGGAGAGTTGCCAACGATACCATCTGGGCTTTGTCCACGTGCCTAGTAATTGTACCCCTCCAATATCCATACTCACAATCACGAAAACACGATCACGATAAAGATCAAGATAACAATGAGAAAACATGATCAATAGTCAAACACTCAACTCTCGTGTGTGTAACAGTCAAGACACAGAAGATAGCATGTATAAGTGAAATACGACAAATAAAGTAAATGCACATGAAGGTGTCAACAAGTACTTGCTGAACTCTTGGATGAATTGATTTCACAAGTTGAAGACAATATGAACTCCGGCATAGAAGCTATCAAATCAAGCCATCAACCCACGAACCCCGTCGCACAAACAACCACAAGTTAGATATACAATTCCCACTCTAAAAATCCTAGAAAGTGGCTAATGGGTTAAATCAATTAATACTATTCTAATTCTGGAATAAATCATCTAAAATCCTATTTTAACCTATTTAATTCTGAAATAATAATCTACACAAAAATATTTGGCCAAGGAAAGTCACGGTTCCAAATTCGGGACTCGTGGCACGCAAACCGAGACATACTGTTGACTTAATAGTCAAACATTATGAATTCAAAGTTTGAGTGTGCAACATGATAGATTTCAGCGCCATGAGTGCACCGAAATTGACCGTGCCGCAAAATCACGATTTGGTCAAAAGTTATCGCCATTATGGCTAACTATGACCAAATCGATGAACCGTTGACCAAATCTGACTTCTACGAACAAAATAAAATACTAGATGAAACTCTGAATTTCTGGAAAATTTATATGTTGTAGAGCTCTGGTCAGCTTTCCAAAACTTCAAACGGATCGTAAAACGGAGTTCGGGATCGCTCGGAATCTCGAAAACCGTGCGACGTGTTAATTTTTGGACAACCGACACTCAATTAATTATCCAGAAATTCGAGATCAAAATACCAGAAAATAAATTATATAATCAGAAACCTAACCTCAATACGCTTCCAAAAAAAAACGGCGCGCAAAAAGGACTTCTAGATCAACGGCAATCGCTCCGCGAAGTCGAAGATCCCAAACAAACTCTCCCACTAAAGCTGCTGAATATAAATTAGGGTTTCGGAAAAACCTATACAACTAATAAATATATATAGGTTTAGTGAGTCGGTGCTGCCGTTTGAGGCGGCTGCTAAGGTGACACGTGTCACCATCCTGGCTGTCCCCCAGGATCCAATGGCCCAGAGTTTATCCGAGCTTGGCTCGGATTCGGTCGGCTCCAGCCGGCCCGAAACAATTGGCTGCGGCTTCAGAGACCGCCCCTTCCTGCACCCGCGCTGAGGGTGGGCCCGCCACGTGCACCCGAGCGGCTGAAGGGTGGGCCCCCCGCTCCGCTGACTGGGTAATTGCTTTTAGAAATAGGTTTTTAATTATAGAAAATTAAATAAAAATTCCAGAAAAATCCGAAAAATTCCAAATAAATCCCAGAAAATTTCTAAAAATTCCTAGAAAAATATAGAAAATATTTTAAGGGTTCTAGAGCCTAAATAAATTACTTGAACTCAAATATACCCTCGGGCGCTCTCACAGAAAATCCTAGAAGCATAAGAAAATAATGAAATAATATATAAAAATTATCTAAAAATCTCCAATAAATCCTGGAAATTCTAAAATGGTAAAATAATACCCTAAAGGCTGCATGGGGACTCTAGAGACCATATATGTCCTTTTTACTATACTTAAGCTATAGGCTTAGGTACGCACCCTTGTGATCCCAATTCAAATTCCTAATTACCTACAATTCAAACCACCATATAAATGATAATAATAAACAAAATAAAAAAATGATCTCTAAAAAATAAAAAAAAAATTCGGGAGACAAGTGCTACAGAGCGATAAGAGCAAACATTTTCTAGAAAATATAAGATCATATAACAGCATGTTTTCATTCACTTCAATGGGAGGCAAGGTTGATCCGGAACCAAATCAAGGAAATTCTCCACCAATTTTTAGAATGCATGGACAAAACTACCATCTATTAGGAAGTTTATTACCCGTTGAAGGTTCAAGTCCAAAATTTGCACAGCTATATATTTATGATACAGAAAATGAAATTCAAAACAGAATAAAAGCTGTTAGGTATTTATCGAATTTTTTCCCCAGATAAGTACAATTGTATATTGATCATTGATTATTAATATATTCAGTTATCTTATTTTTTTATATTATTTTCATGAAGAATGGAATATTAATAATTTGCATGCAGAAATTGTACGTGATTTGAAGGATATGTTGGATCAAAATAATGTATTAGTAAAGTCTTTTAGAATGGCTCGCGAAAAAATGTGTGAAGGAGGTAATTCAAGCGTGCGATTGAAATTGATAGGAAGGAGACATGGAGATGGATGACAGTATAATTTACCTACAGTTTCTGAGGGTGCTGCTTTGATAGTTGGAGATCTTGATGAATGCTTAGGTGATAGAGATATTATGATTGAAACACAAGCTGGGAACCTACAACGAATAAATGAGTTACATGTTTCTTATTTAGCATTACAATACCCCTTGATCTTTCCCTACGGTAAAGATGGTTATAGAGAAGACATTCAATTATCTGAATCAACAAATAGAGGTAATGGTGGAAGAAGGAGAGTAAGTATTAGAGAATGGTTCGCTTATAGACTGCATGAAAGGGATAATGAGCCTTCTATCATATTTGCTACTAAAAGACTTATGCAACAATTTTTGGTTGATGCTTATACAATGGTTGAATCTGCAAGATTGAAATTTATTCGAACGCATCAGAAACAATTACGGTGTGAGATGTATAAAGGTCTTACAGATGCATTATTACGAGGTGAAACAGATCCGACTACTCAAGGAAAAAGAGTCATTCTACCATCTTCTTTTACAGGAGGTGCTCGGTATATGATTCAAAATTATCAAAATGCAATGACAATATGCAGATGGGTTGGTTACCCAGATTTGTTTATAACATTTATATGCAACCCCAAATGGCCTGAAATACTTCGATATGTTGAAAAAAGGTCTTCATCCTGAAGATCGACCAGATATATTATGTAGGGTTTTTAAGGTGAAATTGGATGGGCTGATCAAAGATCTGAAGCATAATAAAATATTTGGAACAGTTAGAGCTGGTAAAGATTTTGCCATATTTTTTGTACTTAATCATGTATTTTATTAATAAATTTAATATTTATTTGTTTTCTATTGTTTTTCAGTTATATATACGGTCGAATTTCAAAAACGTGGGTTGCTGCATGCTCATATTTTATTGTTCCTAGCAAAAGAAGATAGGTTTCCATCGGGTAAATATATTGATCAGATAATCTCAGCAGAAATTCCTCATCAAAAATCAGATCCTAACTATTACAATGCAGTGCAAGATTTTATGATACATGGACCTTGTGGTACTGCAAGAAAGAATTCACCATGTATGTCAGATGGTCGTTGCTCAAAGCATTTTCCGAAAAAATTTGTTGAAAATACTTGGTTGATGAAGACGGATATCCATTATATAGACGCAAAGATGATGGAAGAACGGTTTTAAAGAATGGTGTTGAACTAGATAATCGATTTGTAGTGCCTCATAATCGTTATCTATTGTTGAAGTATGGAGGTCATATGAATATTGAATGGTGCAATCAGTCTCGATCTATAAAATATTTGTTCAAGTATGTGAATAAAGGACATGATCATGTAACTGCATCCTTCTATAGAACTACAGATGATGAGGAACCCAAAAAACCAATTGATGAAATTAACATGTATTACGATTGTAGATACATTTCTGCTTGTGAAGCAGCATGGAGATTGTTTGGTTTTGAGATCCAATATAAGAACCCTCCAGTTGAGCGACTTAGCTTTCACTTACCCGACGAGCAGCCTATTATTTTCTCAGACGCAGATGCTATTGATACCATTATTGATCGTGCCAGTGTGAATGAAAGCATGTTCTTAGCTTGGTTTGAAGCGAATAAGCGATATCCAGAGGCAAAAAATCTCACATATGCAGAATTTCCACAAAAATTGTTTGGAAACAGAAGACTAGAGAGTGGACTCCAAGAAAAAATGTTTCTCATTAGGTCAAATTTTTTATGTTCCACCTGGTTGCGGTGAGATGTACCATTTAAGATGTCTTCTCAATATCGTCCGTGGACCTACATGCTATGATGATATTAAGAAAGTCAATGGTATTCATTACGAGTCATATCGTGAAGCTTGCTATGTCTTAGGATTATTGGAGGATGATGATGAGTATATCGATGGTATTATTGAGGCAAGTTATTGGGCATCTGCATATTCTTTGAGAAATTTATTTGTGACATTATTGTCATCTGGCTCTATAAGTCGGCCTGAATTACTTTGGAACAAGTGTTGGACATACTTATCGGATGATGTTTTATATAATCAACGAATTGCGTTGCACGACCAAGGTAAAATGTTTATTTCCTATTTTTAAGTTTAATTTGTTTTGCATATTATTTGATCGTTAATATAGCTTTAAAATTAATTACAACATATTCTCTCTCTTTAATTCTAGATTTTCTTATGAGTGAGGATGACATTAAAAATCACGCTTTGGTTGAGATTGAAAAGTTATTGAGGAATTGTGGTAGAAGTTTGCGAGAATTTCTATCAATGCCATTTCCAAACATGGACTCCTTATCAAATACTACAAATAGATTGGTGCATGATGAATTAAATTATGATAGAGCGGCTCTAGCAGAAGAACACGTACACCTACTTGCTCGCTTGAATGATGAACAACAATATGTTTACGACATAATAATGGATGCTGTTAATTCTAAAAATGGTGGTGTTTTCTTTTTATACGGATGTGGCGGTACTGGAAAAACGTTCATTTGGAAAACATTATCTGCATGCTTGAGATCTAAGGGAGAAATAGTTCTAAATGTGGCTTCAAGTGGGATAGCATCACTTCTGTTGCCTGGTGGAAGAACAGCTCATTCAAGGTTTGCTATTCCAATAAATGTAAATGAGGATTCAACATGCAATATCAAACAAGGAAGTCAATTTGCCGAACTAATTGTTAGGTACAAACTTATAATTTGGGATGAAGCGCCAATGATGCACCGATATTGCTTTGAAGCGTTGGATAGATCGCTTAAAGATATAATGCAATTTAGCAATCCACTCAGTTCTGAGACACCATTTGGAGGAAAAATAATTGTCTTCGGAGGAGATTTTCGTCAAATATTGCCTGTAATTCCGAAAGGTAGTAGACAAGATATAGTTCATGCAACTATAAATTCTTCTTATATTTGGCAAAACTGCAAAGTTTTGAGGTTGACAAAAAATATGAGACTTCAAGGTTGTAGCATAACATCTGATAGTGAAGAGCTCAAATAGTTTTCTGAATGGATTGCAAGTATAGGAGATGGAACACTTGGAGGGCATAATGATGGTTATGCAAGTATCGATATTCCAAGTGATGTTTTACTTAGTAATGCAAATGATGCACTGCAAACAATTGTTGAGAGCACATATCCTTCTTTTGCGAATTTCGTCATCGATCCAGATTTCTTGAAGGATAGAGCTATATTAGCGCCAACTCTTGATGTTGTCGAGTCTGTAAATGAGTACATGATCTCACTGAATTCTGGTAACGCAAGAACATATTTAAGTTCTGATAGTCCATCCAAGTAAGATGCCAATATTGACTTATTATCAGATGTTCACACTCCAGAGTTCTTGAATAGTATTAAATGTTCAGGTGTACCGAATCACGAGTTAAAATTGAAAGTTGGTACCCCAGTAATGTTATTAAGAAATATAGATCATTCAGCTGGGCTATGTAATCGTACTAGATTGCTGATTACAAAATTGGGCAATCGTGTTCTTGAAGCAAAGATTCTTTGTGGAGACAATGCTGGTAATAAAGTTTTGATTCCAAGAATGTCATTTACACCTTCTGATCCAAGATTGCCTTTCAAATTTCAAAGAAGACAATATCCATTGATTGTTTCTTATGCAATGACAATAAACAAAAGTCAAGGTCAATCACTTTCTCATGTTGGACTTTTCTTGAAGAATCCCATTTTTAGTCATGGACAGTTATATGTTGCGGTTTCAAGTGTAACAAGTAAGAAAGGATTGAAGATTTTAATATGCAGTGAAGATAGAGATCAATGTAATGCAGCAACAAATGTTGTGTATAAAGAAGTATTTCAGAATTTGTAATAAAGACAAATGTTATCTTTTATGTCATCAAAATAGAATTTATCGTATAATTTTATTTACTTTGAGGTATATATTGTTATAATTCGTTCATAATCATATTAATATATTTTGGTCTAAGATATTTTGTCATTTACACAAATAGTACTAATGATACTTACGTTGTTAAAATTTAATTCGTTCATAATTATATTAATATAATGTTATCTTTTATGTAATTCAAAATTGAGTTTATTCTAACTTTTGTTTTAATTTCAAATGTTATATAAATATCAAGAACATTGACTTATTTATTTTTAAAATAAAACAGTATTAAATATAAAAACCGTGCATCGTACGGGTGACATACTAGTTCTACAAAAAGGGTTTTAAATCCATATAGGTTGTCTACAAGTCTCTTCAAACCGATTTTGAAAACTCGCAACACGCTGGTCGTAAATCGGCCACAAAGTTGGGATTTCGGGACAGTTTCTAAACCCATAAATAGAATATTACCTAAATATATATAAATAAAATCAGAATATATTTATAAACAAAACTAAATATTTTATTTTTTATATATATTAAATATATTAAACTTTTATAAATAAAAACTGTATCAGTAAAATACTTATTTAAATAATAATATAAAAACACTAACAATAATATTTAAATAATATTAAAAAAATGAAATAATATAAATGACCATATTAGCCCTATTCAGGAAAGTGGGGGTGACAAATCTACCCTCCTAAAAAAAATTTCGTCCTCGAAATTAGAGCAAACTAGCACAATAACAGTCGCAAGAACAAAGAAAAATACCTCAAGGCTCGAAGAGATAAGGGTAACGCTCCCACATCTCGTCCTCCCTCTCCCAGGTAGACTCACCTGGAGAGTGATGCCTCCATGTGACACGAACTAAAGGAATAACTTGGTTCCGGAGCACCTTCTCACGACGATCCAGAATCTCCACAGGCTGCTCTGGATAGCGGAGAGTAGGCCCCACCTCTAACACGGAGTGATCCAATACGTGACTAGGGTCTGCCACATACCGCCTCAACTATGACACATGGAACACGTTATGGACTCCCTCGAGCGTAGGCGGCAAGTCTAGTCGATAAGCCACTGCACCGACCCTTCCAAGAATAGTGAAAGGTCCGATGAAACGTGGACTAAGCATCCCTCCTCGACCAAAACGAATCGTGTCCCGTGTCGAAGAAATTCTCAGGAACACCATATCGCCAACCTAGACACAAGACAAGACTCAATACAAGATCCTAAAGCAAACAATCACAAACAAGCACAAACAGAAAACTGATACTAACCTCGAACTCTAACGGTCTCCGGTGGCTATCGGCCCAATGCCGCTGTCTATCCTGAGCTACCCGAAGTCTATCCCTGATCAACTTAACCTTCTCTGTTGCATCCACCACCATCTTCGGGCCAAGTAAAACTCTCTCACCGACATCGTCCCATGACAAAGGAGTGCGACATCTCCGTCCGTATAGAGCCTCAAATGGTGACATCTCTATACTGGCCTGATAGCTGTTGTTGTAAGTAAACTCTACCAGGTGAAGATGGTCCTCCCAAGATCCCCCAAAATCTAACACACAAGTGCGAAGCATATCCTCGAGTGCCTGGATGGTCCTCTCTGACTGCCCGTCTGTATGAGGGTGATACGCGGTACTGAACTTAAGCTGGGTACCCAAGCTAGTATGCAAACTCCTCCAGAAGTGGAAAATGAAACGACTATCCCGATCCGAGACTATGCTCACCGGAACTTCGTGCAATCTGACTATCTGTCGTATATACATCTCTGCCAGCTTCTCCGTAGACAGTCCCACCTTGAAAGGCAAAAAGTGGGCTGATTTGGTCAATCTATCAACGGTGATCCAAATCGTGTCTTTCCCTCCTGAAAATCGTGGAAGTCCAGATACAAAGTCCATAGTGATGTGCTCCCACTTCCGCTCTTGAATGGGTAGTGGCTGAAGCAGACCACCTGGCCTCTGTCTCTCGGCTTTCACCTGCTGGCACACCAAGCATCGAGATACAAACTGAGCTACCTCTCGCTTCATGCCATACCACCATACGTGCTCCCTCAGGTCTCTGTACATCTTGTTGGCTCCAGGATGCATAGAGTACTGGGAACGATGCGCTTCCTACAGAATCTCCTCCTGAAGCTCTCCACTCAGAATGCATAATCTAGTACCGTGCCTCAGCGACCCATCTTCGGCTATAGAGAAATCGTCTAGCAATCCAGCTTGCACATGCTCCATGATGCTCCTCAGGGCCACGTCCTTAAACTGTATTGATTTGACCCTGTCCATCAACGCAGACTGAATCTGTAAACCCTACATCTGAATCTACATACTCAGAACGATCACCTCGATACCCAACCTTTCCAGATCAGCCAATAGATGACGATCTGCCGCCAAATACATAGCGACTGGATACCTGCACAAGGCATCTACATCTACGTTGACCTTTTCTGGATGGTACTGCAACTAGATATCGAAGTCCTTCATCAGTTCAAGCCACCTCCTCTGCCTCATGTTCAATTTCTTCTGGGTGAACACATACTTCAAGCTCTTGTGATCCGTGAAGATCTCAACTTACTGGCACACTCTATCCAGGATATTATACTACACTTATGCGATACTACCTTCTATTGTCTTCTTCAAATGAATGCGGGTAAATAAGTAGCATGCGGGACTCAGTTGAATGGGACACAAGTGTCATGTGGGTCGTGTCCATATTTTAGGTCAACAAGTTTGGGTCGAAATGGTGCCCCCAATTCGAGTCGAAAATAAAGTGTGTTCGTGGGGTGAATCAAGATTGGGTCTTGTGTCAGGAAAGTTGTGTGATAAAATAAAGCACAAGTTGGTGTGCCTGAGTGGGACACGAAGGTCATGGGCGTAAGGTGTCTTGTCTAGATCATGCATTTGAAGTTGGTTTTGAGAAAACAACTAGTCTTGTGCTCCTAAATTAAAAGTCATGGCAATGTGCATATGATAATCATAAATAAAAGTAGGAATGGTCCATGGCCTAAATTGATCCGAAAGTTGTACGATACAAAGATTGAGTGGGACATGATATATCAAAATAAAGATAATCTTGTCTACTACAAACTCATGAAGGAAGTTTCCAGAGATTGACATCTCTGATGTTCCAGAAATCAAATTCACGGAAGAACATTCGTCTATCTAGGATACTCTCTCTAGGGTGTCTACCTAAGTCTTGACGCTGTCTACACAAGACACTAACTCATCTATATAATACTTGGATGATACTTCTATACTAAGTTACTCATGTCCCTCCTCTAACTAGTTACTTAAAATGTTGGTGCCTACACCTATATAACACTTGAAATACTCTGGCTATTGCTACTAGGGTACTCCTCCCATTCTGGCACTTGGTGCAACTCCTACTTTAACACTCATTAATCACTCTAAGGTTCTCATCTATATTTAATTATCAACAATCATATACAATACTTTCTAACCATACTCTAAACTATTAACACAATTACTCAATGACACAGACCAATTGCAAATTACCAAGCCATCACACTACGAAGAACCTATAATGAAATGAGAATCTACAAGGACCTGGACTAAAGAACCGAAAGTATTCTTACTCCTAAGCTAATTGAGGCTGGAACAGAATCTATAATAATAGAGTTGAAATGATAGAGATGACATGCTAGGACCCTTCTCAAGATACAATCTGATAATCATACACGTCTGTCCTAAATCATGATACTCAGAATCCTCGCCACGCCAGTAAGCAAGGCTGCGATAAACAGTAGATTCCATAACTAGGTATGCACCTCTATAATCATATCGTCTGGAATCCTCGCCACGCCGACTAGTATAGCTGCGAGAAATCTCAAATCACATGACCAAGATATGTACATCCGAAGTTAGGTCTCTACGTTTCTGCCACGCCGGCTAATATAGCTGCGATAAACTCCAGGTTTCATAACAAAGTAGACGTTTTACCTTCCTGATTATTCCCGTCAACATATGTTATCAGAAGATACCGTAACTCAGGCCATTAAATTTATCTCGATATGAAAAATCAAAATCAGCGATTATCCAATAAAATCAAATTCAATAACAAGGAGCAAGGATGAAGAAAAATAAGAGGAAATGATTTCAAATTGACATTCAAAACAAGATTCCCAAGGGTCGTCAAAGGAATCTCTCAAAAGCCCTAAGCAAAGAGATCAATATGGCACATGATAAGATATCGTCAAGGAAGGACAATTTATTTCAAATTTTAAGAAGAGTTTGTCATGGTAATCAAAAGATTAGAATTTTTCTAATATGTGATTGAGTAACTCCTATCATAACCTAAAACCTATATCCTAACAACAAGCTCGTAATTAGCACTCTAAGTCGAGCACCCATTACGAAATCGCACTAGTTGCGACTCTGACCTGCATGGGCCACCATAAAAATGTGTCACGACCCGCACCCTGTTTAGGGGCACGAGCACGTGGGTACGTCCAGCCTACGCCGCAGTATCGGCGGTAGAACGCTGTAAAGGTTATCTAGAATATATAGAATCTAAGACACAATAATATAACCTGTCATCTTTGCACGGAGGAATATATCCACAACTCAATCACATAATTCTAAGAAAGATAAACACGATGATAAAGATAAAGATAAGGATGAGATAAATAGTCTGAAATAGTGCCGAGCCACAATCACAAGTTAAGAGACCAAGACATAAAACAATATCCCAAAATAAATACTACCAGTCTCAAAGTATCAAACTGGAATGTAATCAAGACAAAATCTAGGTGAACTAGGCCACTACTGGCGGTGCGTCCTCTACGAGCACCGGGTCCACAGGTTGGTCCTGGTCGTAGGCTCCATCTATGCCAAACTCGTAGTAGGTCAGGCAATATGCATCTAAATCCTCTGAAAAATAACGGGGGTTATCCTGTCAGGATATGAGCAAGTACAAACGCCAACAACAGTTCCATGTGAATTGACAAATACTATAAGAGACAATCATAATGAAATACAAGATAGAATATCAAGACTGAAAGTAAAATGGTACAAGAGAACTGGATATCATGTCATGTGTGAGATATAAGATAAAACTGGAATATAAATAAATGGAAAGTAATCTGAGGTATGATGTAAACATAAAAATAAAGTGCCATGAGATATTAGAGCGTTATGTGATCGGCTTGGGTCAAGATCAGGCTGTTCCATTTGACCGGCTATGCACAGGTAGTATAATAATGTAGGGATCAGGCCGGCCAAAATGGAAAGCTATGCACAAGTAGTATAAGGTCAGGCTACACCCTACGTGTGGTGAGGGTGGAGCTATGCACAAGTAATAAATAAGTGGGGGTAATGATCACATAACCTCTAATAACTCCCCATCCCCGAGTAGTATAATGAATCCAGACATGACAGGTCATGATACGGAATTCGAAGAGCAGGGGGCCAGCCCACTCTCAAATCGGTGTCTATACAAGTACAGAAAACAATATCGAACAATGTACTCATATACCAGATAAACCAGGAATGACATCTCATGACGAGATTCACGTATACTAGTCCGTGTATCCTCGTATCAAGAATCAAGTATAACACTATAACTGAATCGGATATAGTAGATATCAAGACAATAAAAACTATCAGAGAATGTACTCGCCTATCGTTCTGAGCTGAGAAAATCGAAACTACAACCCACTCAATGAGCCACGAACGGTCAACTCGTACAACTGTCTCCTAATACTGAAACAGACATTACCAACGTTCTCAGAATGGTCAAATTTGCTAGAAATGTCTACCCATAAGTCCAATACTGGACACAGGGGCAAAACGATAATTTCGGATCAAAATGGTATTCGCCGTTGGACCCATTTTGCACCGAAAAATGTGCCAAAATCTACGGTCTCTAAATTCATCAAACTATATGTCTACAGGTCCGTTTTGACGAGATGAATCCAACGGTATGTCCAATTTTGGATTCCGGTGGGCTGTGCACAAAATCACCCGTTGAGTGGGATTGTGGGTCCGCCAAAACGGCATCCCGATCAACGGTCTCAGAATCGAACCAATTTTGGCGTACAGGACCAGAAAAATATTTTAAGTCCAATGGCACAAGTTTCGTCACGATTTGATGAGTGTGCACAAAGTAATTGACAAATATGCAAAAGACCGATACGGTGAATTTTTTGACGGATACGCATCAAATTTGTCGTGGACACGCGACCAATTTAAATTCCGTCAATACCCACACGACCACGAAGTCGATATGCACCTTTCGATGCTTTCGGTTCGTGACCACGTCGCCCGGATTGACGGGGCGGACGGCGTATCGGGACAATTTTTTCTAAAAATCAACTTTTGAAAATCAGTTTTTTCTCCAACTTCACAAACCAATAACTTTCTGTACAGTGCATGAAATTTAATTCTACAAAAAGGGTTTTAAATCCCTATAGGTTGTCTACAAGTCTCTTCAAACCGATTTTGAAAACTCGCAACATGCTGGTCGTAAATCCACAAAGTTGGGGTTTCGGGACAGTTTCTAAACCCATAAATGGAATATTACCTAAATATATATAAACAAAATCAGAATATATTTATAAACAAAACTAAATATTTTATTTTTTATATATATTAAATATATTAAACTTTTATAAATAAAAACTGTATCAGTAAAATACTTATTTAAATAATAATATAAAAACACTAACAATAATATTTAAATAATATTAAAAAAATAAAATAATGTAAATGACCATATTAGCCCTATTCAGGAAAGTGGGGGTGATATTAACGGTACTCATGATGTGAGTTTTGATCTATTTGTGGAGCAAATATACTCTCCATGTTCTTCATCAACATCTTTTCCTTGTCAAATCTTTCACATGGGACCTTCGTCTTCCTCTTCTAGTTCTTTGAGTAGATGTTCTCCTACTATAAAGGACAAACGAGTAGTATAATTTTATGAAGGCTCAACTGAGACAGTGAAGAAGTGGAAATCGGATATGTGGCCTGGATAAATTACCGGTATTGGTCAGATTTTTCTAAATGGTGTTGAAGAAGTTAGGAATGCTGTTAGAAAGGTATGTTTTGAATCTCGTCATCCATTCCACATTTTGAAATCTGAACCGGAGAGGTATACTGTTTGCTGCAAGAATTACAAGACACATGCTTGTTTGTGGAGCTTCCATGCTATATCTATTTCGAAAGATAATCAAATTTTTGAGGTGAAGAGGTATGTTGGAGAACATAATTATAGAGCTGGCTATATGGATAAAGGTAATCTGGTTATTCCAGCAAAGTTTGTGAAAAGTTTGGTTAGTGACATTGTTCGGATGCATCCTAAAAAGTTCACAAAATCTGTTGTCGATGATTTCAAGGTTGACTACAGGTTATCTGCTACATATGGGCAGGCATACCACGGAATTAGGCTGGTGCACCAGGAAATGTACGGAGGTGATGTTAGATCTTACAGTGACTTGTGTTGGTATGTCAACAAGGTAAAGGAAACCAATAATGGTTCCGTTATCGACTTCCAGAAAGAGGATTCATCAATGTGGTTTAAGCGACTTTTTCTTTCATATGGGGCTTGCGTAGAAGGCTTTCAATATTGTCGCCCGATGCTATATTTGGATGCTACTTTCCTTACAGGGAGGTTTAGAGGATGTTTGATGTCTGCTACAGCGAAGAATGGTAACCAACAGTTCTACCCTCTTGCATACGGTATAGTCTCAGGCGAAGATGGCGACAATTGGGAATGGTTCCTTAGAAATCTAAAGAATGTTGTTGGATGTAGTAGGCGTATTGTTTTTCTTTCGGATCAAGGCACCGGTCTAGTTTCTGAAGTCCCTAAAGTATTTCTTAATGATTATCATAGCTATTGCTATTATCACATGAAGAATAACATACCGTTGAAAGAGAAAGGAAATGAAAGAGTGTATCCGCATGTACTTGAAGCTTGGAGGCAAGAAGTATATGCTCTAACTCCAGGTGTGTTAATGAGACAGATATATGCACATTTTCTATGCATTTACCATTAATTTAACAAGGAGAATGACCATTCTTCGTGTCAGTAAGACGGAGAATAGTCATTCTCCGTACGTATTACACGGAAAATGACCATTCTCCGTCCTGTATAGAACGGAGAATATCATTCTCCATTAGCTTTGAACGGAGAATGGTATTATCCGTCTTGCATAGTACGGATAATGTTTATTCTTCGTTTCCATCACACGAAGAATGGTCATTATTCGTCCTGCATAGAACGGAGAATATCATTCTCCGTTAGCTTTGAACGGAGAATGACTGTTATCCGTCTTGCATAGTACGGATAATGTTCATTCTCCGTTTCCATCACACGGATAATGGTCATTATCCGTCTTGCATAGAACGGAGAATATCATTCTCCGTTAGCTTTGAACGGAGAATGACTGTTATCCGTCTTGCATAGTACGGATAATGTTTATTCTCCGTTTCTATCACACGGAGAATGGTCATTATCCGTCTTGCATAGAATGGTGAATATCATTCTTCGTTAGCTTTGAACGAAGAATGACTGTCATCCGTCTTGTATAGTACGGATAATGTTCATTCTCCGTTTCCAACACACGGAGAATGACCATTCTCCGTCTTGCATAGAACGGAGAATATCATTCTCCGTTAGCTTTTAACGGAGAATGGTATTATCCGTCTTGCATAGTACGGATAATGTTCATTCTCCGTTTCCATCACACGGATAATGGTCATTATCCGTCTTGCATAGAACGAAGAATATCATTCTCCGTTAGCTTTTAACGGAGAATGGTATTATCCTTATTTTAAACACGGAGAATGCACTTATTTTTCATAATTTTGTGAATTGACCTAATTCTTTATTAATTATTTGTTTTTCGGTATAAAGGTGGCTATAGACAAGCAATCAAGAAGATTTATGATCTGAATTGTGGTATGTTGTAAATTGGATGAATAAACAAAAACCTGAACACTGGTCAAACGCATTCTTCCCAGGATGTAGATACGATGGGGTTGCTTCTAGTTGTGCAGAGTCATTCAATGCATGGATAAAGGCTGAGAAGAAATTGCCTATATCAGCAATTGTAAATGTCATCCGTGTGAAGATGATGAAGATGATTTCGGATCGCCACAAGGATACAATTGATTTGAATAGCAAATTGACTCCATACGCCGAGGATATGCTGAAGCAGCTTACAGATGATGGTATGTGTTATAGGGTATATCGGTCTGGTGATTTCAAATTTAAGGTGATCGCAGATACTTCCTCCCACATGGTGAATCTTCTTGATTGTCATTGTAGTTGTCGTAGATGGAAGGTATATGGATTCCCATGCAGCCATGCAATACAATGCATCAGAGTTGGTTCAGATAAATCTGTTTACGACTTTGTGGAGCAGTATTGGACATCAGATTATTACCGGAAGTTATATTCATGTGCTATTCATCCAGTTCCAGATTCTGAAAAACAGTTTGAAAATAATCCCACTGATGTTGTTCTACCCCCTGTTCCGAAACGTTATCCATGACGACCAAAGGCGGACCGTTATAAGAGCAAATATGAGAACAAGGGAAAAGAGAAGAGAAAACAAGGGAAAAGAGAAGAGAAAGATAAGGTGCCCGAATTATTTTGAATTATGCAATCACAATCGCACCACTTGTCCTCTGCCTCCACGTGCTGCAACTGTGGTCGAGGGGGCAGCGCCCCCTAGCTCGTTAATACATACATGTATATTCCTTCTTTTATATAATTATTTTTTGAATACATATCTTACATTTTTTGATATCAATGGTAATAGTTTGAACTCTGCATATCTGATGTTTCACATATATATTAACAGCATAAGAACTTATTATCTATTATACTCTCTGATTTTATAATGCATTGAATGACCATTTTCCATGGCATTCTTTTCCATCATTTCTCATCATGCCCCGGGAGCCCAGCTGCTCCATGGCATTCTTTCTCCCGATACCAGGAACGTCCATGACCATCTTACTATGGAATCGTTCTAGGTATCCGCATCAAACTTGTTATCCATACCTAAAACCCAGGTATGCCAAGGGTAACAGGTCCACACAAACAGTCCCCCAGCGGGACAAACACCACCACAATACCACAAGCAACACAAATGAAGGGTAAAATAAAACATACTCTTTTATTTGGAAATAAAAAGTACTACAGGATCTGGGAAGAAGGAAAGAAAAACGAGACACAAACTACAGCTAATGACAGGCAGAAATATCAAAGACGAAAGACAGACATTTACGGGAGCCCACGAATCCTAGTTGCGGGGGCGCATATACCATTCCCTCAACCACCTTGCATATGAAAGATGTAATTGAGAAAGATCCTCATCCAGAGCAGGAGAGTCAGAATTCCCAATACTACCACCTTCAGATTGGGGCTCCTCCTTTTCAGCGACTCCGATATCGAGAGTGTTTTTCTCCCCTACAGGCGCCAGCTCTTCCTTTGGTATCACCTCCTCCTTAACGAGTGATGACTCTTGTTTGATGAAAGGAGGCAGCAGCTCCTCTTTCACAATGATCCCAGCCTCCAGCAGAGATGCTGCAAGAACCAAAGATAAAAGAAACAAAGTCAGGAGATGGCCAGAAAATATTTAACAGAGTTTATGCGGATCTGTTGAAGACGAGTCTCTATGCGGCTCGGATATGAGAAGTTCATGCGGCCCATACAACATATGCGGCTTCATAAAGACGAAGAACGCATTGAATATTGGGAAGAAGGCTTGTGCATAAAAACATGCAACAGAGCCATTGTTTTAGGGATTGAAGTGTTCGATCTTCTACATAGTCCTTACCTTTGATGGCAGGGTGGGCGTCAGAATGAACGGGGGGGGCACGATAGTCAAAGACGAAGCTGCTTTCTTGCCCTTCGCCGTAGCTTTCGCCGCAGCCTTAGAAGACTTGGGAGCCATTGTTTTCTGGAGATCGGAGAAGGAAGACGAAGACAGAAAGCTAGGGCAAGAAAAGTCGAAGACAGGAGAGAGTAAAGAAGCCTCTTCGTCCAAATACGCTTCTATTTATAGGCAGGAGGGGGAGCACATAGACCGACACATCGATCCGTGTGCAGCGTAAGGAAACAAAACCGACTCTCCGAGCATCGAGGCAATCTGAGTATTTAAAAAACCAACTCTTGGGATCCTGCCCCAAAAAGCGGCTTTAAATCTGACATTCTCCGTGTATTTTAACACGGAGAATACTCATTCTCCGTGTATTTTAACATGGAGAATAACATTCTCCGTGTTAGAAACACGGAGAATGGCCATTTCTAGGTCAAAATACACAGAAAATGTCATTCTCCGTGTTAAAATACACGGAGAATGTCATTCTCCGTGTACTTTAACATGGAGAATAACATTCTTCGTGTTAGAAACACGAAGAATGGTCGTTTCTTGGTCAAAATACACAGAAAATATCATTCTTCGTGTATTTTAACACGGAGAATGACATTCTCCGTGTTAGATACACGGAGAATGGCCATTTCTAGGTCAAAATATACAGAAAATGTCATTCTCCGTGTATTTTAACATGGAGAATACTCATTCTCCGTGTATTTTAACATGGAGAATAAAATTCTCCGTGTATTTTAACACGAAGAATGACATTCTCCGTGTTAGATTCACGGAGAATGGCCATTTCTAGGTCAAAATACACAGAAAATGTCATTCTCCATGTTAAAATACACGGAGAATCTCATTCTCCGTGTATTTTAACACGGAGAATAACATTCTCCGTGTTAGAAACACGAAGAATGGTCATTTCTAGGTCAAAATACACAGAAAATGTCATTCTCCGTGTATTTTAATACGGAGAATGAACTATATTTTAACACGAAGAATAACATTCTCCGTGTTAGAAACACGGAGAATGGTCATTTCTAGGTCAAAATACACAGAATATGTCATTCTCCGTGTATTTTAACACGGAGAATGACATTCTCCGTGTTAGCTACACGGAGAATGTTCATTTCTGCATCAAAATACAAAGAAAATGACATTCTCCGTGTATTTTAAAACGGAGAATGATCATTCTTCGTGTATTTAACACGGAGAACGACATTCTCCGTGTTAAAATACACGGAAAATGGTCATTTCTAGGTCAAATACACAGAAAATGACATTCTAGCTGTGTATTAACACGGAGAATGACATTCTCCGTGTATTTTAACACGGAGAATGACATTCTCCGTTTGTTTTAACACAGAATCAAACAACAGAACTTTAACAAAACATATTTACATATAGAATAATGTAAATTAGTCGAAAAATTGAGTTTCATTACAAAGGACAATGAATACATTACAAAAGAAACCTGACAAAAAGAATATATATAAGGAATTTCTCATCCAATTTACATTTTTGTTTACATTGTCATTTCTTTTATGATACAAAAGGAATTGCACACTCACTTTTAAGCAAAAGCTTAGCCAAAGTTAACCTTCTCTTTACAATAATATTGTGAACTACTCTGTTTGTTTTCTTTTGGAAATCAAAGGGAGCTTTCGACAAGCTATCCATATAATATACAACGTACAGCAGGCAGCTGGGTGATAGTTGCTGTGGGCATTCTTTACAAATCTTGAGCTCTGTTCTTTCATATTCCTGAATTGTCGGGCTTTTCTTCCTCATCAATGCAATTTTCTTTATTACAATCAGCTCGATTTTACTCTTCATATATTCTGCATCCTTGATTTCCTTAGCGCCCGTGTTTTTTTGCAAGGAGTTGTAGTGTGTCTAAACGTAGGAGCTGAAGTTGAATGACAGCAGTGTATAGTGTTTATTTTCTTCACGGAAGAGTGGCACGAATAGCCATTCGATGTCATCCTCCAACTCCATGATAAAATCTTCTATATCAACTTTGAAATTGTAAATGGCTCCATCTGCTGGTTTGTCTACATCGACAAATTCAGCGGTACGCTATTTTCCAGAAAACAAAAAAAATTAATAATATCATGAGTTAGTTTTTTACAACCCTATCAGTAAGTGTACACATTAATATTTATTTTTCAGTTTTGATTCTTACCAATGAATGGGGCATCATGATTGCAGACCATTTACATTCTGCACCCTGCGAGCTTGAACGAATGGTACGTCTCGTCTCGGCTTGTATTTTATTCATAATCTTTATCATCAAGTTCATTACACTAGCCTCTATTTCTTTCTCATTTAATATGTCTTGTAGTTCTTTAGCATTTAACAACAATGTAACATCATTGTTTCTTCTTCTTCTTCTTATTTTACACTCTTCTGGAGCAGTTGGAAAGTATTCGTATACATTTTTACTGCATATAAATTTAGTTTCGATTATGTTAATAATATAGTCTAATGATATAATTGAAAAAAGTCACTCCAATAGACAGAAATTGGTTCAAGTTTAGAATACTTACGTTGGAGACATCCTTCTTGGGTATACGATGCTCCTGTATAGATCCTTCAGCTCATTGTCTGCTTGCTTCCAAAGTCTGAGTTTTGGACATTGCATCAGAATTTTTCCTCTGCCACTAGCTTGGCTGTTTCAGCAGATTCTTCTTCAAGATCTTCAGTTACTGCCATCTTCTTTTTTTCTTGTACCTTCTCGGGACTGGAAGGAGCTTTTCATTTCCCACCAGCAGCTACATTCTTACTTGTTGTAGCATCGGCTGTTTTCTTCTTTTCCAAGGTGGTAAAATCATCATCGGCTATAGCATTTGATGGTTTTTTAGTCCTTCTTGGTTCTTGAGGAACTGGTTGAGTCTGCCCAAGCTGCAATACTGTCGCCATTGCTTCGAGGTTAGTAATTGTACCGTTCTTCTCTTTGACTTCGTCATTCAACGATACAACTTCCTCTAGAAGTTTGTTGTTATCATTAACGAGCCTTTCATTCTCCTTTCTGAGATTCTCTTTATTTTCTCTGATATAAAACAAACAACAACAAGAGGTATGATGTCAATATTATATAATCTTCTTTTTAAAAATAATGAAAAATATTATTATCCGTTTACTTTAATCCGGAGAATGTCCATTCTCCGTGTCAAAACCGACGGAGAATGACCATTCTCCGTTAGACTTACAAGGAGAACGGGCATTCTCCGTGTAATTTATACGGAGAATGGGCATTCTCCGAATAACTTACACGGAGAATGACTATTCTCCGTGTTAAGATACACGGAGAATGACCATTCTCCGTGGGTTTGACACGGAGAATGACATTTTTTCGTGTCAATATACACGGAGAATAAACATTTTCCATGTTGCTTACACGGAGAATGATCATTCTCCGTGTGTTTTACATACGGAGAATGTTCATTCTCCGTAATTTAACACATATAATTACAACTTAAAATTTTGAAAAAGAGAATATTTTACCTTTTGGAAGTAGCTCCTCAACATGTTGACGAAGCTTCTCATTATCAGCAATAAGCTCTGATTTCTGCTTTCTCAGGGAGTCTAGTTCCTGTTCCGACCCGTCCTTAACAATGTCAACTGAAGGTTGTCGGGCCCCCTCTGCCTCTAGTTCCTCAACTCTTCTGCGGAGTTTCTCATTATCAACAATAAGGAGAGATTTCTCATTCCTTATAGAGTCTAACTCCTTTTCCAACCCATCATTAATGAGCTCCATAGCACGTTGTTGGGCTACATCTGCCTCTAGTTTTTGTACTCTTTCATGGAGTTGCTCATTCTCAGCGATAAGCTGAGATTTCTCCTCCAAGTCACGCAACACATCTTTGTTCTCAGCTGTGTTTATTATTGGTGCTTGGGCTTCAGTTTGTGGTTCTTCTTCATTACCAGCATTATCCGCACCTTCAATACAATGCTGCACTTCTGAGACTTCGCCTTCTTCAACAGTCACTGTAACAAAATCTTTGAATATCAATTCTGATTCCGTCTGAGCCCCTTGATAGTCATGTTTGAGGAATATCGAGATTCTATTCCCATCCCATGTATAGAATCTCGGGTATGCACTTATTGGTTTGCACTTCCTTTCTAACAGTTGACTGTGCTCTACAAACCAATACAAGAAATATATCGTACAACCTTTAATCTTCTTGTACAATATCTCAATATCCCCATCTTTAGTTTTTGTAACAGCCCTCTTTATGTTGTCCATGACGTACGCCAAAATAATACGTGGCCAACAGATATTTTTTATAACATCAATGCTCTCTACCAGAGCGAAGAACTTGTATGGCAAGTTTGACCCACCCATTCTGGTGAAGAATGTTGTTTGGCACAAGTTGAATACTATTAACTTGGCCAACTCATCAGGTCTTGCATTTCTGTCTTCCAACAGCTCTAAGAACCTTTTTCTGACTTCTGTATTTGAGGCTTCTACATGTTTTCCCTTGGAATTTGTCAGCAATCTTTTGAAGTGTTCATTACACATGCTGAATGAGTCTGCTGGTGGGGGGTCTTCTGTTTTTCAGTGATGATTTTTAGATATTTCTCATCAACTTCACTGTCATCCTTCATTGGCAGACCGAAAATGGTTGCCATCTCTTCGGCAGTTGGTGCTACCTTGACACTGTTGCTCAATTGGAAGTATCCAGTGTCATCTTCTTCCAAGTAAGTCCCTATCAGGTTCTCCAGACCTTTTGTGACTTTAGATAGTTCTGCTTTTTTAACCTTGGATTTGTAGAATACATCTACGAAATTGTAGAATCCAATATTCTTCAAGGATTCAATAACTGTATCAGTCAAATGGCCAACATTTTCCTTCACCTCATCCATAAGAGAGAGTATTGGGTTGAATGTTGCACAGAAAACTCTTTCTTCTTTGTTCCTGATAGTTTTTTTTTCCTAAAAAACAACAATTAGGTTTACGTCAACATTCTTCTTTATTATAACACGGAGAATGACCATTCTTCGCTATTCAACCACCACTACTAAAATACCCCACTTTACCGACGGACTTTTAGCGACGGAAGGATTCCGTCGCTAATAGCGACCAATTTCCGACATCTTAGCGACGGATTAGCGACAGACAACACAACATAATTTTTTTCAATTTTAAATGTAAAAATTTGTCGGGTTTCCGTCGCTAAGTCGACGAACATTAGCGACGGATTATTTTTCGTCGCTTATTCGTCGCAAATGTTGGCGGCAAAATCTTTATAACATTGGCGGGAACTTTGGCGACTACCTAGCGACGGATATAGCCGTCGGAAAACACCTTTTAATTGGCGACGTTTTAGCGACTAATTTATTCCGTCGCTAGATTCTGTGCCCTAACTTAAATTGAACCGACGGGGGGGAATTTTTCATTCCCCCCAAAACTCTCTCTCTCTCTCGCGGCTCTCCCTCTCTCGCGCGCGGCTCTCTCTCTCTCTCTCGCGGCTCTCTCTCTCTCTCTACCAGGTCTCTCTCTCTCTCTAATTTTCTCTAATTTTGTGTTTTGGGGCCGGAGGGGGGGGAGTGGGGGGGGTCGGCTTTGCGGGGGGTGGAGAGGGCGGGGGGGGGTGGTGAATGGGGTCAGGGGGTCGGGGGGGTGTGGGGAATGGGGGCAGGGGGTGGGGGGGGGTGGGGAATGAGGGTCGGGGGGTCGGGGGGGGTGGGGAATGGGGACAGGGGGGTCGGGGGTTGGGGGGGGAGAGGGCAGGGGGGTCGGGGGGGTGTTGAATGGGGGCAGGGGGGTCGGGGGGTGGGGGGGTGGAGAGGGCAGGGGGGTCGGGGGGGGGGGGGTGTTGAATGGGGGCAGGGGGGTCGGGGGGGGGGGGGGGTCGGGAATGGGGGCAGGGTTCTCACTCCATTTTCAATTGTAATTAGTCTATAATGTTGCTAATATACTGTTATATATGTGTGGGCTGTGCCATGTGAATTGGAGAGGGTTTGATGGGTTATTTGGCCAAGGGGGAGGCTCGGGTTATGATTTATTCTTTGTGTTCACTGTTCTGTGGTGTGAAGTCTGTCGTTTTGGTTATACCATGTTTGTTTAATACTCTAAACACCCTAGATGCATATCCTAGCATCTGTGCACCACCCATATTGCTAGGAACACAAATTTTATACTGCACTTGTCATGAAATTGCCATCATCAAGATGTCCTGTACATATTTAGTTTGTGCATTGCTGCTTGAGCATCACATTACCTTTTACTGCTACTTTGTATTGCTTTCACAATGTCACGTACCCTGCACTAAACATCCGGTACCGCCGATACTACCGATATCGCCGATACCAATACTACCGATACCGCCGATACTACCGATACCGCCGATACTACCGATACCGCCGATACTACCGATATCGCGCGCCGATACTACCGATACTACCGATATCGCCGATACTACCGATACCGCCGATACTACCGATTCCGATACCGATACTTTGAACCTTGATTTAAATACATGTTAGTATAGTGTCTTCACATATATGTTAAGAGTATATACATGATTAGCAAGGTAACTAGATACAAGTTATGATACAATATAAATGCAAGTATACATGTTAGCTAGATAGCTTAGACTTATATTGCAATCTCCTATTCACACGAGTATTGATATCGCCGATACCAATACTCGTAGGAATAGTCCGATACCGATATACATTGTAGAGCTCTGTTTTGCTATTCTGGACATGTTGTGACCTGTGCTGTTCTAAATAGGAGCCAGACACACTCCTGAGACGGGGGGAGTATGTATAGTGATGTGGATTCTTACTAACTTATCATGTGAACCCATTTATGGGCCCTTCATTGAACCTTCTCATGTGCAACTTTCAGTCCATTCACAGTTCCAAAAGCAAGACGAAGGACAATCCAAAAGCAAGACAAGACATAGCCGAGATATGCAAGCGTCCTCATCTGAACTTGATACAAAGGGGTGCTGGTGGACAATTAAGTAAGCCTATAGCGCCATACACATTGAGCAAGGAAGATAGATTAATAATCTGCAAGTGGATATCTAATTTAAGATTTCCCGACGGCGGATGTACCCCTTTGAAAGGTAAATAAAAATCGATATAATTTAAGTGAAATTTAAGTGCATTTTACAATTCATTGTTAATTCTCAAGATAATTTGTCTCTTTAGGTACCTACACCATCTAAAGAAGAAAGTTGGCAACAAGGCTCATATAGAGGCTTCGATATGCGAATCATATCTTATCGAGGAGGTGTCAAATTTCTGCTCCATTTATTTCGATACTCATGTCGAGACAAATCGAAATAGACCTCAAAGGAATGAAGAAGACGTTGAGGATGGAGGTATATTCAATTTAAGGGGCAAGCCTATTGGGGCTAGTAAGAAACGGTGGTTGACCGACGATGAGTATGATACCGCTCACCGATATGTCTTGTTAAATTGTGACATACAAGAAGTGAGAGATTTGGAGAAGTAAGTGACTACGCCTCGTTATAATCTCTAATTTGGTGAATTAAGTGACTACACTTATTTTTATTCTCTCTAACAGTGTATTTAGAGGTGAAGTCAAAATGAGGACACCATATATTATAGATGAGGGACTTCAAAGAGAGGTTGATTGTACGTTTCCGTCCTGGTTTCGTAAATACGTAAGTAATTGAGATAATATGTTATGCGGCTACCATTAAAATATATGCAGCTAAAATATTTAAATTATCAATACATGTTTACAGGTTTTATTGCCTGAAACAACACTCATAAATGAGAGCATTCGTTATTTGGCATTGGGACCGAAGAAGCATGCAAAGACTTTGTCAGGCTATGTCATTAATGGCTTCAAGTTTAAGTCAACTCAGCATGCTATAAATGCCAAATTTCTCAATGACGGCTTCGATACCAAGAATTCTGGTGTTTGCATAAGAGGCACCATCTATGACGACGAGCCGGACTTTGACTATTATGGAGTGCTTCGGAAGATTGTAGATTTACAATATAGTGCCCCATATGATATGCATATTGTGATGTTCAAATGTGAGTGGTTCGATACGAGACCAAATATCGGTTGGAGAATCGATAAACAATTTGGATTCGTCGATATAAATCATCGCAGGAGGTATAGAGGGTCCGACACGTTTACGATAGCAAGTCAGGCTGTTCAAGTCTACTATACAAGCTACCCAAGGCGTCGTAGAGATCGATTTGACTGGTGGGCAGTATGCAAGATTAAATCTAGAAATACATTCAACGTTGGAGACCCAGCATACCAAGAGGACCAAATCGAGAAGCCCCAATACATGGGACAACAGTCGGATACCATGGACGTAGAAGATGTCGATATACCTCATGCTGAGGAAAATAGAGGGGAGGAAGAGGTTGATATACAAGACTTAGCTGTCAACCAGGGGAGAAAGAGGCGTCTTGTCCCAAGTATTGAGCCTGAAGAAGAAGTAGAAGAAGAAGAAGAAGAAGAAGAAGAAGAAGAGGATGAGGATGAGGATGAGGATGATGATACAGATGAAGTCGACGATGAGGATGATGATATAGATGAAGTCGACGATGAGAATGAGGATGAGAACGATGACGATGACGATGAGGACGAGGACGATAACGATGATTAGATTAAATATCGGTATATATTAGAAGCACTTACAACTAACTTAGTGAATTCAGTTTAGACGGACACATTCTTATTTCAGTTTATGTTTTTGTCGTTCGATCATCTACTTATTGTATGATTTTCTTTTTACAGATGACACTCTTAGTTCTCATTGTCTTGACGGCACTCGCCGCCCTGCTGCTGGTATATATATTTTAGTTCAGTTTTATATTCATTTATACTTCTATATTGTTAATTATATTTATGTGTTCTATTTACAGGTCATGGTCACTACCACTCGTGCTGGTGGTGGCGGTACTGGCCGTGGTGGTGCTGGTGGTGGCGGTACTGGCCGTGGTGGGCGTGGTGGTAGCGGCACTGGCCGTGGTGGACGTGGTGGTAGCGGTCGTGGTGGTAGCGGTCGTGGTCGCCTTCCACATTCCCCGGATATAGAGTCCTCCGATCCCGACCTGGAGAGCCCGGCCACAGACTCTTCCCGCCGTCGATCTACCTCTGCGCTACATTCATCTTCATCGAGGCCTGAGACTCCATCCGCTAGCGGATCCGTTCCGCCCCCGGATGCACCAGCAGGTACACCATCAGTTACTGCAGGGTGGGCTCCGGAGTACCCCCGGATTCAGCTTCATCCTGCTACCGGTGAGTACATCCGCGGACCCGCGGATCCTTCGACGCCTCCAGAGAGGCCGATAGGCGAGAACCGACGAGAGCTATGGCCCGCGGGTGATACGTAAGTAAATTTAAGTTAATTTATTAAATTTGTTTCATTTATTCAAGTTAATAATCCAGTCTTTGCTTCTTTGTAGGTTTTTCCCGTTTGATGCTGCCCGGATACTCGGGCAAATTATCCGGGAAAACTACCATGGCCCCTACCTCAATTTTTCTGAGGTGCCTCAGAACATGCAGTACGTCTGGCTCGAGGAGATGAAGGTATATATATATCTTTTGGTTAATTATTAATTATTCTTTAATCCACTAATTTTTTAATTACGTGATAATTTAATTTGTATGTCAGACGACGTTCTGGTGGCCCCCCCATCGCGAGGAGTTGATTCGCAAGGCCTACAAAGCCGCCGCCAGGAAAAAGATACGGGATACGGTGTACGACGTTCGTACGGCACATTCGAGGAAGAAGTGGCTCCGGGAGGAGTACTACGAGCAGATGTTGGATAAGATGAATACTGCTCAGTACAGGGAGAAATCAGAGAAAGCGAAGGCGAGCAGACAGGTCGCTGCTCTGCATACGGGAGGTTCAAAGCCCCACGCAACGACGCGTGCAGATTTGGTGAGATACCGCAAATTCATTTCACTATTAAATTCGGTACTATTAATATACGTAGTTAATTAAATTCGACGTATATTTCGTATGCAGGCACGACAGGCGATAAAGGAGGGGAGAGAGCCGGAGTCGGTCACCGCCTACGATGTATTCCTGCATACACACAAGAGGCGGGCAGACGGGAGCTTCGTCGACGCGAGGGCCCAGGCGACTGATGTAAGTAATTACGTTTATGAGATTTATATTAGTAATATAATTATTGTTAACTTAATTAGGTGAACGTAGGATTCAAATTATAACTTAGGGAAACATAGGATTTAGATTATAACTTAGGAAAACTTATAGTATAAACACATTCATTGGATAGGCTGCATATCGTGAGGCCCTTAGTCAGATTGAGCCCCCTGCCGAGGTTGTCGGCGAAACGACGCCCACCCAGACGCCCTCTTCTATGGCCGCTCGCTACGACGACGTGTTCGTAGAGTCTGTCGGCGGCTTTAATAAAGGGCGCGTCTACGGCGTAGGTTCCATGGCGGCGTCGTTGCAGGGCGCGACTCCGAGATATCCACCGCCCCCGCCTCCTCCCGCGCCCCCGTCGGACGATATGAGGACGCAGCTTGCGACTCTCACCTCCGATATGTCGGAAATACGGAGTCTAATGTCGGATGTGCTGGAGCGCCTTCCGTGTCCTTCTGCTCCCGGTCCAGATCCGTCTGCTCCCGGTACGTCTACTGCGGTTGCCGGTCCTTCCGACCCTGGACGTTATTTATTTGACCGTAATGCCGAGGTCCGCCTGGTACCGGATACTGCGCTCATTGGGCTCATGGACATGATGTCGGCAGAGCAGCTCCGCACGCTTCCAGAGCATGTGTTGTCCCAGGTGCCGGCGTACATGGTGGAAGAGTACATCCGCAGAGCCGAGGCGGCGCCGAGACGACCACGCGATCCATCTCCTGGAAAATAATATTTGTACTGTTTTTTGATATTATGAATTTGGATATTTGGATATTATAAATTTGGATATTTGGATATTTGTTATTGGATATTTGATATTGGATATCATGAATTTGGATATTTGGATATTTGTTGATCGTACATGGATGTTTGGATGGATATTTGGATATTTGTTGATCGTACATGGATGTTTGGATATTGGATATTATGAATGTGTAATATTTACGAAAAGGAAATAGAATGTTTCTGTAATTTTTTTTAATTGATGTTACATTTAGCGACGGACTAGCGACTAACTAGCGACGGATTATATAAATATTTGCAGATACCGACGGAAGAGCGACGGAATATCCGTCTCTAACTGGGTGATATAAAATATTTTGCAGTTACCGACGGAAGAGCGACGGAATATCCGTCGCTAACTGGGTGATATAAAATATTTTGCAGTTACCGACGGAAGAGACTTAGCGACGGATAGTTGGTCGCTAACTGGTAGGTTTCCAGAGACTTAGCGACGGATAGTTGGTCGCTAATCCGTCGCTAATCTGTCGAGGATGACGACGGACTAGCGACGGATGAGCGACCAATTATCCGTCGACATGGTTCTGGAAATATGGAAGCTTTCCAGAACCAAGCCGACGACCTACCCGTCGCTAATACGTCGCTATAACATCGAGGTTAACGACGGAATGGCGACGGAATAGCGACTGATTTTGCGTATCAGGAACCTCTCTGATACGCTTTTACCGACCTATTGACGACGGATTAGCGACGGATATTTTAATATTATATGGCATGTAAACCGACGGGAACATGTCGCTAATCCGTCGCTAAGTAGGTGAAAGACAACCGTCGCTAACCAGTCGCTAGTCCGTCGGATAATTATTTGTCCGACGGCTTAGCGACGGACATTTTTTAGCGACGACGTTTTTCCCGACGGCCATTTTCATCAAATATCCGTCGCCATTACGTCGGTAATTTATGTTACCGACGGATAAGTGACGGATCTGGCCGTCGCTAAAGTTGGTTTTTTTGGTAGTGCACGGAGAATGACCATTCTCCGTGTTAAAATACACGAAGAATGACATTCTCCGTGTATTTTGACACGGAGAATGACATTCTCCGTGTTAGATGCACGGAGAATGATAATTGTCCGTGTCAAAATACACGGAGAATGTCATTCTCCGTGTTAAAACACACGGAGAATGACATTCTCCGTGTATTTTAACACGGAGAATGATCATTCTCCGTATTAGAATTACGGAGAATGGCCATTTCTAGGTCAACATACACAGAAAATGACATTCTAGGTGTGTATTAACACGAAGAATGACATTCTCCGTGTATTATAAAACGGAGAATAACATTCTCCGTGTATCTAACACGGAGAATGATCATTTCTAGGTAAAAATACACAAAAAATGTCAATCTCCGTGTACTTTAACATGGAGAATGATCATTCTCCGTATATATTAAAACGGAGAATGATCATTCTCCATGTTCGATACACGAAGAATGTCCATTTCTAGGTCAACATACACAGAAAATGTTATTCTCCGTGTATTTTAACACGGAGAATGATCATTCTCCGTGTATATTAACACGGAGAATGTCCATTTCTAGGTCTAATACACAGAAAATGTCATTCTCCTTTTTAAAATACACGGAGAATGACATTCTCCGTGTTAAAAGAAATGGAGAATATTATTCTCCGTGTTAAAATACACGAAGAATGGCCATTTCTAGGTCAAAATACACAAAATGACATTCTAGGTGTGTATTAACACGGAAAATGACATTCTCCGTGTATTTTAACACGGAGAATAACATTCTCCGTGTTAGAAACACGGAGAATGGTCATTTCTAGGTCAAAATACACAGAAAATGTCATTCTTCGTGTTAAAATACACGGAGAATGACATTCTCCGTGTTAAAAGAAACGGAGAATGTTATTCTCCGTGTTAAAATACACGGAGAATGGCCATTTCTAGGTCAAAATACACAAAATGACATTCTAGGTGTGTATTAACACGGAGAATGACATTCTCCGCGCATTTTAATACGGAGAATAGTTATTCTCCATGTTAGAAACACAAAAAATGGTCATTTTTAGGTCAAAATACACAGAAAATGTCATTCTCCGTGTATTTTAACACGGAGAATGATCATTCTCCGTGTATTTTATCACGGAGAATAACATTCTTCGTGTTAGATACACGGAGAAAGGCCATTTCTAAGTCAAAATATACGGAAAATGTCATTCTCCGTATATTTTAACTCGGAGAATGCTCATTCTTCGTATATTTCAACACGGAGAATGACATTCTCCGTGTTAGATGCACGGAGAATGGCTATTTCTAGGTCAAAATACACAAAAAATGTCATTCTCCGTGTAAAAATATACGAAGATTGTCATTCTTCATGTATTTTAACACGGAGAATACCATTCTCCGTGTTAAAAATACGGAGAATGATCATTTCTAGGTCAAAATACACAGAATATGTCATTCTCCGTTATTTTAACCGGAGAATGATCATTCTCCGTGTATTTTAACACGGGGAATGACATTCTCCGTGTACTTTAACACGAAGAATAGCCATTTCTAGGTCAAAATACACGGAGAATGACATTCTAGGTGTGTATTAACACGGAGAATGACATTCTCCGTGTATTTTAACACGGAGAATAACATTCTCCGTGTTAGAAACACGGAGAATGGTCATTTCTAGGTCAAAATACACATAATATTTTATTCTTCGTGTATTTTAACACAGAGAATGACATTCTCCGTGTTAGATGCACGAAGAATGACCATTTCTAGGTCAAACTACACAGAAAATGTCATTTTCCGTGTTAAAATACACGGAGAATGACATTCTCCTTGTATATACACGGAGAATGATCATTCTCCGTGTTAAAATACACGGAGAATATAATTCTTCGTGTATTTTGACCTAGAAATGATCATTCTCCGTGTTAGAAACACGGAGAATGGTCATTTCTAGGTCAAAATACACAGAAAATATCATTTTCCGTGTATTTTAAGACGGAGAATGTCATTCTCCGTTGTTGAAAAGCGGAGAATGTTATTCTCCGTGTTAGATACACGGACAATGGCCATTTCTAGGTCAAAATACACAGAATATATCATTCTCCGTGTATTTTAACACGGAGAATCCTATTATCCGTGTTAATCCACATGGAGAATGATCATTCTCATTTTTTGTGTCAAAATACACGGAGAATGAACAGGACTTCTTGATCTTCTTCTTCTTCTCCTGCTTCTTGTTGTTCTTGTTGTTCTTCTACTTCTTCTTGCACTTCTTTTTCTTTTGTAGCTTTTCGTTTACGAGCAATCCTCTTAACTTTCATCCTTTCTTTCTTTTGTTTTTCAACATCTACTTCTTCTCCGTCTTTTATAACTCGGTCTACATCCATTGATGATGATTGCGACATTGTGTGAAACTTGCGAATGGAGATTCGCTGGCGATTTCTTGTAGGATTTTTCTAAAAATTTTGGAGGAGATGACCTAAAATCGAAAGCGAATAGAGTATGGAAGAGGAGGGAGCGACTCGAACCGTTTTTTTTGAAGAGTTGTTGGGTTTGTGGATATTCTCAATAAATTAGAAGGGCAAAAAGGTCATGCCGTCCCCTTTTATATATTTTTTATATAATGCTGGGCACGCGAGGAAAGTTTCTTTTGCGGTGGGTTTTTCATAAATTTTTTTAAATTTTTGGGCATTTCATAAATTTTCCCATAATACATTGCTGCATAAGTAAAATAAAGTTTAATATCAAAACATGCCACCTTTTATTTCGTTACAATTCTAATACACGCTCAGTACGTAAAAGTTTCAAGTCCTTAATTAGGAAGAACGTAAACAAAGTAGAGGGAAAATAAAATAAAAGTGTTAATTGATGATGAAGCAAGTGGCAACAACAAAACAACAGCGATGTCCGAGCTCTCTAGCCTAGTGGTATTAGAGCGGACATCCGGAGGGGCCGGCAAGGTTCGAGCCCCCCAATTGTGTGTGTGAGTGTGATTTCAAAAAAAAAAAAAAAACAAAACAACAGCGATCATCTAGCTAGTGCAAAAACCTCAAGCCACAACCTTACGTACGACGTTACTGCATGCATGCAGCCATCTCCCTCTCCACTGCCCTCTTGAGAAAGCTCCCCTCTTCCACCACCATCTGCACCGGCAGGAACCCGAGCCCGCTCGCCACCGCGAGCATCACTTCCTTCATCTCGCTCCTGAACTCCTCCATGTCCACGCTGCCGTCGCCGTCGTGGTCGAACCTGGCAAACAGCTCCCGGTACAGCACGACAAGCTCCTCCGCGCCCATACGTCCCGCGCCGTCGTCCACGCCGAAGTGCGTCTCAAGGACCCTTAGGCTCGAAAGCTCCCCAGCCATCTCCGAGAATGAGAGTAGCCCGTCGTGGTTCGTGTCGAGGATCGCGAACCAGTCCCGGACTGCGCTGTCGAAGGCCGCCTCGTCCTCCACGAAGTCGCGGATCGTCGCTCCGTCGAGTATCACCACACTCATCTTCGATCGGTTGCTGGTTAATTTAATTTAATTCTCTTGAAGAATTACTAAGAGGTGTTAATTTCTAAAGCTTAGTAATTTGTGTGAAGGAGAAGGTTGGTCTTTCTTAATGTATATATAGCGAGTTATAATTTGCTTTGCATGATGATTGATTTGGTGAGGTGCCTATTGTTTTTGAACAACATAAAGTCAAGTTGAAGGGAAACTATGAGCAGACATGCATGCAAAGTAGTGGATGGTTTGCTTGTTTTGCTTGCAACATATAAGAGCATCTCCAACCCTATTGTCTTGTTTTGTGTTGTGAATCCTATTTGGCATAAGGCACAAGACAATGTCTTGTATAGGTGGCAAGGTTATATTCACAAATGACAATGGGTTTAAAAAGTCATCTCCAATGCAAAAGTATTGAGAAGACAATACAAATATTTTTTTACAACTTCCAAGACAACTTTTACTCTTCTACTTCTTTTTTATAAATATTTTTATTCACAAATGATGATGTGGACATAAAGACATTGTGAAGTGCATTGTCTAGATCTAGACAACCAACTTCACATTGTCTTTGCCATGTCATTGTCATGTCAACTCCACACTTTGTTTCACATTTGCATTGGAGAAGTACTTTTGTAAAAAATGGTTGTCATTCCTATGTGGCAACCATTTTTTTTAAACTGGATTGGAGATGCTCTAAGAGTGGAGTATAACTAGAAAGGGCCTATATATAGCTTTTGACTATTTTGATTTCAAAAATAGTCAGCCAACTGGTTAACCGACCGAATATTTTTTTGGGTGTCTTGGAATCTGGAATTTTAGTTATGCTTTCTTTGCCCACAGAATTAAGTCATTAACCCTGGACTTTCCAGTGTGAATTGGTTGGGTGGTGGGATCAATCTAGAAAATTGCTGCACGTACGTTAATGTACTGCTATTGTACTGAACACTTCATTGACTTCAAGAATGTCCAGGAAATCAATTCAAAACATCTCCATGTTGGAAAAAAAAAAAAGTACGAAACTTTTTTTCAAACCAGAGAATACCTGCGAGAGAATCGAGCAATACAACGTACGAATCAAACATCAAATACAATTCATGCAGACACAGAAAATTTTTGACGTGAAAAATTCTTACGAAAAAAAACCACAGGACGATCGGAGTTCAACCCTTGAGAAGCCTTCACTAATGAAATAAATGAATACACCATCTACAAACTTCTTCCGATCCAATACGGATCCCCACAACACTTGGAAGTAAGAATAATTGATTACAAGGCTACGAAGAACAAAGACGACGAGTAGAGATTACCCGAACACGATTCTCCTTCGAAAACGGCATTCAATCCTCCTTCTTCTCTCCCAAAGTTGCAATGGCACTCTTGTCTCTTTTCTCTCTATTTTTTGCAATGTTGTGTTATGATTGGGGTTAGAAAAAACCATGTATAAACCCCCTAATCTGCAACAAAACCTGGATCGTAGGATACGATCCAACGGTATAAAAATACCCTGAAATCAGCCTCAGTCCGTCGACACAGAGTTCGGCCAGAACTCTGTGTTTGCGTGACAGAACAGTTCTGGAACCAAGGGGGCAGAGTTCGGCCAGAACTATGCCTGGGGCAGAGTTCGGCCAGAACACTGCCTCCCCTATTCCAGAAAGTACTCTAGTAGCTCCCGAGCTTCTTCTTCGTCTCCGAATGTCCTTGTCACCTCTCCGAGCTTTTCTGACGCACAGACGGCGCTCGTCGCACTCTGGGGTTTTCTCCACATAGGTTGGGAACCCCTCCCCTTCCAACATTTCTCTCCTTTACAACTATGTGGAGGAGGTCGTCATCCCGACGATCTGCTTGCAGAACTCAAACTTTCTCCTTGGTAGAATCTTGGTGAACATATCTGCTCCGTTATCATCTGTATGAACCTTCTCAAGCTCCGCGTCCTTCTTCTCAACCACATCCCATATCCAATGATAACGAGTCTCGATGTGCTTGGATCGGCTATGAAAGGTCTGATTCTTCACAAGATGAATAGCACTCTGACTGTCGCAAAGCAAAGTATACTGCTCTTGCTTCAGCCCTATTTTCTGCAACATCTATTTCATCCACAACAACTCCTTGCAAGCCTCCTTCGTCGAAATGTACTTTGCCTCTGTCGTTGACAAGAAAACACACTTCTGCAACCGCGACTGCCACGATACCACTCCTCCTGCAAACATCATCACATAGTCCGAAGTCGATCGTCTCGTGTCTACATCTCCAGCCATATTAGCGTCGGTATACCCAACCAGCTTCGGCTCGTCACCACCAAAAGAAAGTCTCCAATCGGCAGTGCCATGAAGGTATCGTAGAATCCACTTAACCGCACTCCAATGTACCCTTCCAGGATTTAAAAAATACCGGATAACCGTACCAACTGTATGTGCGATGTCTGGCCTCGTACACATCATAGCGTACATAAGGCTTCCTACAGTTGAGGTATATGGAACCCGCTCCATATCTTCTTTTTCGTCCTCGGTAGATGGACACTGCTCCTCAGTGAGCTTAAAGTGGGCCGCAAGGGGACAGCTCACTTTCTTCGATCCCGTCTATCCCGAAGCGCTGAAGTACCCGGTGAATGTACTTCTTTTGGGACAAGTGTAGCAACTTAGACTCTCTCTCTCTCGGCCGATCTTCATCCCAAGAATAGTCTTTGCTGCGCCCGAATCCTTCATAGAGAAGGCCTCGCCCAGTTGGCACTTCATCTCCGCTATTCTAGTGGCATTCCGATCCACTAATAGCATATCATCAACATAGAGCAATAAAATGATGAAATTATCCTCGACAAAGTACCTCACAAATACATAATGGTCCGACGTCGTCCGTGCATAACCATGCTCTCCCATAAATGACTCGAACTTCCTGTACCACTGTCTCGGAGCCTGCTTCAGACCATACAAGCTCTTCCTCAATCGGCAGACCAAATGTGACTTGCCCTTCTAACAGAATCCCTCTAGCTGCTTCATGTATAACTCCTCCTCAGATTACCATGGAGGAATACCGTCTTCACATCCATCTGCTCGACCTCCAAGTCAAAATTGGCTGCCAATGCTAGCACCACCCGAATAGATGACTGCTTGACGACCGACGAAAAGATCTCATCATAATCCATACCTTTCTGCTGACCGCAGCCTTTAACTACCAGCCTCTCTTTGTATCAAGTGCTAGTAGCATCAACCGTCTGCTTCACTCTAAACACCCATCGATTCTTTAAAGCCTTTTTGCCCTTTGGCAACCGCACCAGCTCGTAAGTAGAATTGGCGTGTAAGAAACTCATCTCCTCCTGCATAGCCTGCATCCACTCCTGTCTTTGTTCGTCTTCCATAGCCTCTACAAAGCTTTCGGGCTGTCCTCCGTCAGTTAGTAGCACATACTAATCCAGTGAGTATCTCGTAGATGGTCGACGCTCTCTGTCGCTCCTTCTCAATGGAGCCACTGGTGCTGGCTGTATACCAACAGCCTCCTCCCCTTCAGGAACTGCCTCCCCCGCATGCTCATCATCCTGAGGGACACCCTGACCACCATCAGTAGGCTGATGATCAAGGTTGGAAGCAACTCTATGTACTGGCTCCTCCATAACTGGATCCTCTGCGATATCCTCTGGAAACTGCTCGAAGCGAAATGACTCTAACTTAGGCAATTCTTCAGCCTCAGAAGGCGTCTCGGAATCTGTAACGCTCCAGTCCCAAAATACTTAGGACTAAGTACGTATTCATGCCAGCTGCATACATACGAAGTATACTCCAATATATGGAAACCTCGTACGAATACATAAGCTGTAAAATGCAGTAGAACCATAATAACTAAATCTCATCCACTAGATAAATAAATGATATAAAAACAACTTTGAATTTGTCATGTATACAATCGTTGGGCGGAGACAAAGTCCACTACCAACTATCTCAAATAAAATGTACAAGAAGTGATCGATAAAATAATGAGACGAACCAAGCACAATCGTCTTCGAAAGAATGGAGAAGATCACGGCCTTGGCTAGAACACCTGTAAAATCACAAAAGCACACACCTGGAGAGATAACCAGGTCCTCAGAGGGACGTAACAAGATACACAAAGAACGTGCCATAATAAATTGAATATATAATATGTCACAAACCGAAATAAGTGACAAGACGACAATAAGGTAATCTAACCGTACTACAGTGTTTATGCAGTTAAGAACAAACCTCCAACGCATGGACACTCTGGCTCAGAAGCAGTAATCTCAGGTATGGCCCATCAGGATACCAGGAACCTCAAAGCATAACATTCATCGAATGTCAGAGGCCAGCAGTAAATCAGTATCAGGATCCAGGACCGTAACTCCCGCGGAGATAACCGGCAATAGGGAAGTGCATACTTGGCCCATACGTCAAGGAACTGTTCTTCCCATCCAATGCCTAACAGAGTCACATCCACGTCTCATAAATCTCTACTAACTGCTAAGTCTCCTAACATGCCTCTATTAGCAATTAGCCCTATCGCATGCGCATATGGGATCAGCCCACACACAAGAACCTCTACATGCTACTCATCTCACACATCCTCGTGGTACAACTGTGTCAAGGTATATACGATACACTACAGACGGTAGTCTCTTAACTCTAAGTCCATATGCAGTCAAAGGATAATAACAAAGTATATCTAATATCACTGAGCAGACAGTAAATCAGAAACGGTAAGAACTAAAAATAAATGAACAGTGATATATAATAAAATACAAAATGAATATAAACAGTATAATGGCAAGGTATCTTGCCTGAGGTTATGTGCAAAAGAAAATAATCCAGTAGCTCGAACAGACAAATAAACGAAGCAAAAAAAGCCAAATCCCGCAGATGACTCCGGATGCTGCAACAAACATCACGAGCGAGTTTGGAATAAAAGATATGCCTAGGAAATGCCTGTCCAAAAGTTAAATTCTGAAACAGGGATGAAATTGTAATTTCGGGTCAAAACGATGTCCGCCGTTGGACCCGCCTTACACCAAAATGCGTACCAATATCTACGGTCTCTAAAGTCATCAAACTACATGTCTACAGATTTATTTTGATGAGACGAACCCAACGGTATGTCAAATTTTGTATTTCGGTGGACCGTGCACAAAATCGTCCGTTGAGTGGGATTGTGGGCCCGCCAAAATAGCGTCCTGATCAACGGTCTCAGAATCGGACCAAACTTGGCTCACAGGACCAAAAAAATATTTTGAGTCCAATGGTGCAAGTTTTATCGCGATATGATGAGTGTGCACAAAGTTGTGACTTAATTTGCAAAGGGTCGATACGGGGTATCTCGACGGATACGCACTGATTTCGTCGCGCACATGCAACAAAATCGGGTTCCGTCAATTCCCACACGTCGACAATATCCATACGCGCCTTTCGATGCGTATATTGCACGACCACGTCGCCCGGTTTGTCGGGGTGCACGCCGTATCGGGAGTTTTTTCACTTTTTGAAAACAGAATTTACAATTTTTCGAAAAACTTTAACAACGTGTAACTTTCTACATACTAGATAAAAAGTGAATCCAAAAGGTGCGTTACAATCTCGGTTATGTTGTCTTTGACTACCTTCAATTAGTTTCTACAAAATCCTGTTGTACAGAACGAAAATTGACCGACAAGTTGGTGTTTTACAACAGTTTTTAATATTCAGAAAAGTGGTTTTTCTCCAACTTCGATTCGATTTTTCGAGCAAGTTGGATGGCCATGTCAAAATCCACTTGGGGGATCTCGAAGAGGGTCATGTGGGCCTTCTACACGAATTTATGGATCTGAAATCAGAGTTAAAATGAGAGAGATATCGATCGGGGAAGTGGGATACCTTGATGTGGGAATCTGTTGTTGTTGTTGTCGTCGTGACGACTGGGAGGCGGGACTGCTGTCACTCCGGCCAGGTTGGGCATGCACGCCGAGGAGAGGGAGGAGGATGGAGGAGAGAGGAGGAAGAAATTCGGATTGATTAGGGTTTAGGTTTAGTTTTAATACCTATATATACATATGTATATATGTATTGTATAAAGGGAGGGGGGGTTCGGCCAAAATAAGTTGCTGTTAGTTGCTTATGAAGGGCTCACAAGCTTGCTGTGCTATTCCTTTGCTAATGTGGTCGGTTCCCACTTTGGTGGGGCCGACCACATAGCCCTCCCCTTTTTTTTTTCTTTCAAATCTTTTCAAACTTTTAAATCTAATATATATATATATATATATATATATATATATATATATATATATATATATATATATATATACACCAAAAATTTATTTAAAATCTAATTACCATTTAAAAGTCAAATATCCAATTATTTAATATATTTGAGCATATCTACATATATATAAATTCAATCCTTAATAAATCAACTCAACATTTAAATAGGAAAAACATGTTTATTAAATCTCCACAAAATAACTTAAATTATAATAAAATAATAATAATCGTCCCAATGGGTGAACTTTACCGCTCACCCATGTATGGGTCCAGAAAATTTTACCATCTTGTAAAATATTATTTTTATTAATAAAACATAAATTTTGTACCAAAAGTCAATAAATATTCAACAAGTCTCAAAATTATTTAAAAATATTTGTACACACATGAAATGTTCCTACATGGCCATCTTAGTCACCCCACATGCTCACATGGGCTTAAATTTGTTCGGGCACTGGTCCGACTGAATTGGCCAAATCGGGTCATCAAAAAAAATAAATAAAACCATAAATTGTATAAATTTATTTTTAAGTCTAATAAAATAATTTAAAAAATAGGAGTTTTACAGAATCCTGAGTGTTGGTCATGGTTTGATCCTCGATGAATACCACGTTCCTGCTTCTGTAGAGCTTTCTTCCCACTGGATCGTAGAGTCTATAGCCAAATTCAACCCGACTGTAGCCGACAAAGACGCACCGCCTCGTTTTTGGCTCAAGTTTGGACCTCTCGTCCTTCGGTACATGCACGAAGGCCTTACAACCAAACACTCGCAGGTGATTGTATGACGGCTTTTTGTTGTACCATAATTTGTCAGGAACATCATCCTGCAAAGGAGTACTAGGCGATAAATTAATAACATAAGCAGCTGTGGGAAGAGCCTCACCCCAATAACTTCCTGGCAAATTTGCTTCTGACAACAAACACTACACCCTCTCCATCAGTATCCTGTTCATGTGCTCCGCTACACCATTGAGCTGAGATGTCTTGGGCAGAGTTTTATGGTGTCGTATCCCTTGCTCTCTGCAATAAGCATCAAAGGGACCAATGTATTCGCCGTTGTTGTCGGACCGGATGCACAATAACTTCTTGACCGTCTCTCTTTTAACGGAGGCCTGAAATTCTTTGAAAGTGGGCAGCTGTCATGACCCGCACCCTGATTAGGGGCACGAGTACGCGGTTACGTCCAGCCTACGCTGCAGAATCGGCGGTAGAATGCTGTATAGGTCATCTACAATAACTATACTAAACAGATAAAGGTACTTGTATAGTATATACACTCCGAATGGAGGTGACATAGCAATACAGTCTCAATCACAAAAATAAACTAAGGTAGATAGCACGGATAGGAAATATGATAGATGATAGCAGAAAGTAAGTTCAAGATCCACACAAGTCCAGAGCTATACATAACATCACAGAATCTCATAATATAAATATAAACTACTACAGTCTAAAACAAAAGCTGGATCGCAGTCCAGGCAAGCCTAACTAAGCTAACTACTCAGGGAGTATAAAATCTAGTGGCCAAACTATTAGGCCACAGCCCTGGCCTGAGTCTCCATCTGTCTTGACCCCATAATAGGTCGAGCAGCCTGCCTCAGAAACATCTATAAAATTGTCAACGATATCCTGTCAGAAAAATGAGCAAGTACAAACACCAACAGCAGTTCCATGTGAATTGATAAATACTATAAGAGACAGTATAATGAAATACAAGACAAAGATATGTGAAATATAGGGTAAAATCCGCAGAAAATGTATAATAGATGTGAGTACTGAATAGGACGACAAGATGTATATATATAGGGTGACTTAGGAACTATTCGGAAGCCGAGTTACAACCCTTAAACCAAACAAGGACCGGGGTTGTAACTCTTCTCCTGAACAAAACTTAGCCTCCCAGGATAAATAAATATAAAAATATGACTTGAATTATTAGAGTGCTATGTGATCGGCTAGGGAATCATGGTAGGGTTATCCACTTGGCTCGGCAATCCGCGGTGACCTCAACGGAAAGTCATGTCGGCCAACCTGGATAACATAGATATGGAGGTATATGCTACACCCAACATGAGGTGAGAGTGGCACAAGCAAAATAGTGACATGGGGCTTTGATCACATAACCCCTAATAATTCCCCCATCCCCGAATAGTATCATGGATCCGGACATGGCACATCATGACACGGAATTCAAAAGCAGGTGATCAGCCCACTCCCAAATCGATGTCTATATGAGTACATGAAACATAGATATCACACACCAATATACCAATGAAATCCGAGAATAACATCTCATGACAGGATCCGACGTATACTAGTCCGTGAACCGTCGTGTAGGGAATCATGTGACACTACAACTGAATCGAATATAGTAGATATCAAGATAATGAAAACTATCAGTAAATGTACTCGCCTGTGGTCCTGAGCTGATAAGGTGAACAGACGCTCAGAGTAATCACAGACCTATAATGAGATACTATGAGTCAAACAGGGTTTTATAATGAAAAGGAAACTAATTTAAGTCATGAGTGCAAGTCTAAGTCAAACTTGGTCAATCTAGGTCAAACTGGGTCATACCAGATCATACTAGGTCACTGGGAGCCAATCCAAGTCAAACTAGGTCGAACGAGGTCAAAGGTTGACTTACAGTTGACTTTTGGTCAACTAGTCAGCCCTGGTCAACTCTGGTCAAACTCTAGGTCAAAATAGTCTAATGTTGACCAACTATTGACTTTCAGTCAACTGGTCAACTCTGGTTTGGTTTCGGTCAAATCTAGTCACTTATAGGCTAAGGTTGACTCTCGGTTGACTTTTGTTGACTTTTGGTCAAAATGGTCAACCGAAGTCAAAACTAGTCTAGGAGCACTATATTTGATCATTATCAACCAAGGGAACTAAGTTCTAACCATATCTAAATCTCTAAACTCAAATACCTACATTACCCTTACCAAGGTAATCCCGATACCTTGCCCAATACAAAGGAAACCCCGCTAATTCTCAAGATACTAGCCTATGCTCCCTAGGGTATTTAGATACTATCCTATCTAAGGGTTACCTACCAAGATACATAGGTTTCCTAGATATCTAACCTATCTTAGAACACATGTGGTCATCTACCCCTTTACCTTACCATGATATCATATACCATCCTCACATTATCCTAACACTCACCCACACAACTCACTCACATACTCACTCACATATAACACCCATATAGGCTTTCCTATAGGTTTACACATAGGCTTTCCTATAGGCTATTAGCTATACTCCTATAGGCACACACACACACACACACACATAGGAGTGAATGTAGGGACTGATTTGGCAAGTGTTACGGCTGATTTGTGGGGCTTTGTAGGGGCTGAATTGGGCATCAAATGGGACAGCCATTAGGCTTGTTAAGGGGGCTAAACCATGGCTGAAATAGACTGGTATTGGGCTATTTAGGGGGGTGCTAAATGGACTGAAATTTGGACAGCAAAGGGGGCTAAAATGGACTGATATTAGACAGGTTATGGACTGATTTTAGGGGTGGTCTTGAGACAGGAAAATGGTGGTTAAGGTCTGATTTTGGTGGACTGCTTGGGGACAGATTTGGGGATGTATGGACTGATATTTGGGGGTGTATCAAAGGGGATTAGATGGGGCAACTATGACAGGTTTTGAACTGTTATTTAGGGGCAGGTTAATGGGTGTTTCATGGGCTGATTTATAGGCTATAGGGACTGGAATGTGGGGGGCTGATTAGTGGTAGCTAATGACAGGTTTTGGGGCTATTTAGGACAGCCATGTAGCTGTGCTAATGAACGGGTTTAGGACAGGTTATGGACAGCTACATGTGGGCTTGTTAAGGGCTGAAATAGGCATGTTATGGGGACTGATATTGGACATGTTTGGGGCTGTGTTTGAGGGGTGTTTAAGGGGCTGATGTGGATGATATTAGGACAGCAATATGGGACAGCATGCTGCTGTACACCTGCTCAGCAGTCCCTCCCCTATTACTCCACTCTCTACACCACCAAATCTCACATTCAATCCCCTCTCTAACTCTCTCACAAACAAACTCTCAAATACCTTCCATTCTATCAAACACCCTACCAACACAAATTCCTCTCTAAACTAACACAAACACATACATCACCAACACAACAAACACACATCCAAACTTTCTCCCCCCCTTGGCCGAACCTACACCATACCCACAACATAGAGAAATACACACATTACACACCATAATATATATACAAATATATATAAGCCAAATTATATTTACATATATATAGAGAGAGAGAGAGAGAGAGAGAATAACATATATATAACCCACATATATATACAATATATAGGTAAATAAATATGGTACAATATGATACTTAGAAAACTCACCTCTAAACTATTAGAAATCTGAGATTAAATATTAAAACAACATTTAAACAATATGCATAATAAATACAAGTGTCCAAATAGAGACTTTTCTACTAGGACACAAGCCTACACATAGGACACTCCTAAAAGTCTCCAAATGGACACGAAATGGACACAAATGGAGACACAGCCATGGGGGTCATTTCTATGGATCAAAATTAACCTATATGCTTGTAGGGATTGTTTAGAGGAGAGATTATACCTTCCGGAAGAGAGATTCAAAGGAAAAGCCTTCCGACACGATACCGACACGTAGAGATTCCAAAAGGACACGAACGAGCTCCGAATCCTCCTAAACTTGGCTAGCTTCCTCCTTGGCTTGAGTAGAGAAGGAAAGAAGAAGATTTGGTAGAAGAAATGAT
Source organism: Iris pallida (assembly GCA_029216955.1). Taxonomy (NCBI): domain Eukaryota; kingdom Viridiplantae; phylum Streptophyta; class Magnoliopsida; order Asparagales; family Iridaceae; genus Iris; species Iris pallida. The sequence continues at coordinate 3,052,437 of JANAVB010027195.1, forward strand.
GGATTTGGAGATGAAATCAATGGAGGTTCCTCTCTAAATTAATTTGGGGAAGAACAAGAGAGAGAAAGTGGATGAGAATAAATGAATAAAGGAGTGACTCACTCCTTATCCCCCCATAGGTGGCTGGCCCAAACATGCAAGGTGTCCCCTATTTTGAATGTCCAAAATGCCATCCACTAATCTATTCAATTAAATTGGAAAAAGGGCTAATGGTTGAGGCTATTTTAGTCATTCTAAAGTCTCTAATCACACTAACCCTATCCATAATTAATTAGTCTAACCACTAACTAAAATAAATATTATGTGAGCCATGGCTAACTAGTGTGTGGGTCCCCGTTACAAGTCAGATTGAGTTGAAATTCGAACCCGACTTAAATAACCCCAAAATAATAATATAAATAAATAAATAATTTTAAAAATATTCTAAAATCAAAAATGAAAAAAAATACCCCTGTTTCTGAAAACTGGGGGTGACGGCAGCACCTGATCCTTGGTCTTTAAGGCATAGATCCAAACCTTCCTGGAACAGTCATCAATAAAAATTCCAAAGTAAGAAGCACCACCAATAGATTTTACCTTCATAGGACTGTAGACACCTGAGTGAATCAACTCGAGCAATACCGACTTCCTTGAACTTATGTGACTTTGAAAAGACAGCCTATTTTGCTTCCCAGCTAAGCAGTGCGTGCACTTCTCCAACTTTGTAGACTTGAGCCCTGGAATCACTTTTCTGTTCACCAAGTAGCTTATCCCCTTCTCGCTGATATGGCTAAGCCGCCTGTGCCACAACTCGGTAGACGCGTCAGAAACTGCGTTCACCTCCTGTGTCCCCTGTGTGCTCCCCTCCATATAGTAGAGACCAGACTTCTTGCTTCTTCTGGTAATCACCATCGAACCTCTGAAAAGCTTCCACTGACTATTTGCAAAGAGATCGAAGAATCCCTCGTCATCCAACCTTCCAACCGACACCAGGTTAAAACGGATATCAGGGATATGGCGAATATCTTTGAGAACAAGAACTGTACCCGTCTTTATCCTCAAATGTACATCTCCAATGGCAACTGCCTTCGACACATCTCTATTGCCCATCCTCAAATGTACATCTCCAATGGCTGTCACTTCCCGTTCCCAGAATACGTATTTATTTAATATTTATCATGCATTTGTTCTGTATTTAAATTCTTCAATTTCGTGCTTATTAATTTTCCTGCATTTTATTTTCTGCTTTTTTTTGGCACTTGGTTCATTTCGGTTCATGGTAAACCAACTTGGTGTGGTTTGGTTCAACATGGAAAGGAATGGATGGCTTGGATTTGGTGGAGAGAATGAATGGTGGAGATCCACTTGACCTTGATATAAAAGTTCTTCTTTCATTCTCTCTCTTCATTCATTCACATTTACTTCTCCACCAAACCCTAACCCACTTGTGAGAGGCAAGTACATCTTGCACACCATGAGGGATTTCATGTATCCCTATTTATTTTTAGTCTATGTTGTTCATCTTCTCATCCTCTACAAGTTTAGGTCTTGAAGTTCTTGATTTCCATGGATGGTTGGGTGTAGATCTAAGTTTTAAGTTTTAGTTTTCGTATGGATTTTATGGTTTTGATCTATCAAACTCTGTTGTTTTCGAAAATAAGTGGTTCCATGTTGTAGAGAATTTAATTCTACTGAAGTTTGGCTTTTGAAAAGTTAGATTCCGATTTATTTTGAGAAAGTTATGGCCAAAATAATTTTGGTCAAACTTCTATGTTCATCTGCAGCATGAACCACATGTCGCAGTAGAGCCGCATAGATGTTGCGGTTGGGCCGCATGAGGTCGCATGTCGCAGTAGAGCCGCATAGATGTCGCAGTTGGGCCGCATGAGGTCGCATGTCGCAGTAGAGCCGCATAGATGTCGCGGTTGGGCCGCATGAGGCCGCATGTCGCAGTAGAGCCGCATAGATGTCGCGGTTGGGCCGCATGAGGCCGTATGTTACAGTAGAGCCGCATAGATGTCGCGGTTGGGCCGCATGAGGCCGCATGTCGCAGTAGAGCCGCATAGATGTCGCGGTTGGACCGCATGAGGCCGCATGTCGCAGTAGAGCCGCATAGATATCGCGGTTGGGCCGCATGGGGCACATGTCGCAGTTGAGCTGCATGGTGTCACAGTTGGGCCGCATGGGGCACATGTCGCAGTTGAGCCGCATGGTGTCGCAGTTGGGCCGCATGAGCTGTATGTCACAGTTGAGCCGTATATGGTATCGCAGTAGGGCCGCATGAGCCGCATGTCGCAGTAGGTCCGCATGCATGTCGCAGAATAGGCCGTATATGCCTATTTTGACTGAATTATGGCTAGAATTTCTTTCAACTCCCAACATGAAAGTTGTAGATATTTTTCTTGGCTTCAAAAATGTGTTACCAACTATTTTATGCTAGTTATAGACTCGACCATGCTTAATACTAATTTAACTTTCATGCCTCGTCACGAATTGACCCCGACTGTTACTTTAATTGACTAATAATTAATCATGCGTTCCTAGTTGGAACTAAGAGACTGGCTAGTCGTCTTATTAAATTGAATGAATGAGACACGTTCATATTAACTATAAACTATTGTAATCGACTGGCTGATCCCGAATAATGACATACATGCACATGCAGGCTTCAATTTATTTATTTATTTATTTATTTTACAAAAGCAGCGTGTGTACTTTATGGTCAAGGCATGATTATTCCGTGGTTAGTTTTGATTGTTGCATTACGCTATGTAAGACCTACAACCTAACCGCACGGGTATCGTTGTAGAGTTGGACATATCGTACTTGTACGGAAGTACTCATTTGAATGACCATGATCTACGGCATGGGATTTCACTCAACGTAGAGACTATTAAGTTAAATAAAATAATGATTGCATGGAGAGAATGGATTCTCGAATTTTTACATGGCAGCCCTCTTGGGACTAGTAGTGCCCGACAGGCCGGCTGGTCCCCACAGATACTGCAAATCTGCCACACGGGCAGGGAGCGGTATCTGGTTATATTATCTATTGTATATTGTATATTGATGACGGGCGTCCTGCTGGGACTCGTCTAATTCATGATTGGCGCAATTGATTGACTGGGTAAACTAGCCTTGCTTGCACATAGTAAGAACTAAGGAATCCCTATTGCATAATTCCAGGATAACTTAGAACTCACAGTAGCAAGTTGTAGTAGTTGAATGGCCGTTTAAATTAATTTGTTTGTGTACTGTATGTCCTCTGTTACCTAACTGAGATGATCAGAATGTCAGGACATGACGTGCCAACTTCTGTCCTTGTTTGGTTGGGAGGTTGGTTCGAAGTGTCGTGATACTATGTGAATCCCAGTAGAAAGCAGAGATCTATTTATCATATTTTCTCATTACTGGTTTTAATCCCTCATATCGTGCTTCCTTGCGGTACTTGCTGTTAGAGGTCTAACCTCTCTGGTTTTGCATGGCCAAATTTAGAGCCGGTCCCCGAGGATCCAGCTTACTTCTACCTCCACGATGGTCAACACTAGAGGGATGATCGCAGGAGGGCTCGAGTGGGTTTTCTTACTTCCCCGCTCGTTTTGTTAAATACTTTATACTTTGTCGTTTGGCACCGACATGTTAGTCGGATTATCTTGTACCTACTTTTGTATAATTGTAACTAAGTCAGGCTGCAGCTGATAACAATTGTGTATACTGACTACATCATCTGGCTGTGTTTTGTAAAGTCAGATATCAAGAACATTTTGACTGAGCGTTTCGGACGCCTTACTGCTTTATCTTACATGTTCTCTATTTTCTGTTTCTTGTTTGAATGATTGAGACAATAGATGTGGAGTGACCATAGGGAGACTTTCATGTAGTATGCACCCCCTCGTCTTGTTAGACAGCATTGATCGTATTATACGGTATTCATCTATCCGTAATACGTATCTGGCTGAGTCATTCCCCCGCTCTCCAGTATTCTGGTTCTGGGGCATGACAAGGTTTTAGTGGTGGCCCATGCAGGTCTGATTTCAGACTTGTGGGGTGTTTTGATTTATAGGATGTCTCAATCACACATGTTCCCCCTTGATCTCATGATTCGTTGTTCTCAACTCTAGCTTGACATTCCAGTATCCTTTGACTTTATTGATCTTTCCTGTCCGGTCGTTTGATTGTTCTCTTGTCCCTTTTCTTAGGGGCACCTCGTCCGCATCTGTCAGGACTGGGCAACAACAACAACAAGAGCAACACGGACAACCTGACCATGTTGGTCAGCAACAAGGGCCGGTACTAACTCAAGAGACCATCCAAGAAGAAGTAATAGTGGAAGCAGCAGCTGGATCGCAGTATCCGGATATTCCACCACCAACAACAGTTCCACCTACCCCTGTGGAAGTGGACACACCAGCCCTTCTGGAGATCATGAGAGGAATGATGGCTACCCAACAACATCAGATGTTAGCCCAGTAGCGTATGCACGGTCAGTTGCAGGAGCAGAACGTACTACTCAACCAAGGGTTACAGACGGCATTGGAAAGAGGGGCGAGGCCAGATTCAGGAGCATTAGCCAGGTTTTGCAAGTACAACCCCCGTCGTTTCGAGGGCACGGAAGATGCCATCTCAGCAAATGCATGGCTTAAGGATATTGAGGCTATTCTGACAGTGGCTAAGGTGCCGGCAGAAGAACGTGTGGATCAGGTGAAGTTGTTACTTCAGGATCTCGCACGTGATTGGTAGGAATCAGAGGAAGTAGGTATCAGACGTCCTGTTGCTTGGGACGATTTCATAGCAAGATTCAAGACGAAGTACTATAGAGTTGTGGCGCAGTTTGAGCTACAACAGAAGTTTATCAACCTCAAGCAGGCCGGCAAGACGGTAGATGCTTACGCAGCGGAGTTCTGCAGATTGAGTTGGTTCGCCCCAGAGATGGTAGCGACAGAGAGCCAGAGGGCTATGAGATTTCAGCAAGGGTTTCATCTTGAGCTCTTGCAATTGATAGAGGGACACAATTACCAGACTTTTAATGAGGTATTGACGGCAATCCGAAGGCATGAGATCACCGTTCAGAGGATCACGGCAAGGACAGGAGGTCAGAAGAGATCCCATAGTCAGATTGAAGGAGGAGGGGGAGCAGTTCCCCGAACAATAGCACCGTCTTCTGGCATTCGCATCCACGATATGGCGACGCGAGGGCCAGCACCACCCAGGCAGCAGCAGCAACAGAAGAAGAACCAGCAATCCCCGGCAGGCTGTACTTATTGTGGAAAGGTAGGACACACTAGAGATGTGTGTCGGACATTGAACGGGCTGTGTTTGATATGTAGAAATCCAGATCATCGGGTTACCATATGTCCCATGAATTCAAGGTCAGGAGGACCAGCGCAGCAGTTTCCTGCTCTGCCAGCACCAGGGGCAGGACAGTATCGAGGACCAGCAGTGGCAGTGAGACCATTGGCCCAGCGTCCGTTAATACCGCAAGCTCAGATGTTTCGGCAGCAGGGACCGCCGATGCAGCAGTACCAGCATAGACCACCCCAGCATCATCAAGGAAGGGGCCAGCAGCAACACCAAGCTAGGCCGCAACATGGGAACCAACAAGGAGGTCGAGGGCAGGCCTTCACTCTGTCCTTGGAGGAGGCATTAGCATCGGGAGATATTGTGGCAGGTAACATTCTCGTCGCCTCATATCCTGCAGTAGCATTGTTTAATTCAGGAGCATCACACTCATTTATATCTGCACAATTTACGACACGGCTTGGAATGGAGTTCGAGGCATTGCCAGGGAGGTTGAATATACTCACTGGCAATGGGCTCGTAGGAGTTTGTAGAGTTATTCTAGCGTGTAGCATTGTAGTTTGCAGGCATTCCTTACCCGCCCGGTTGATAGAATTTTCTGTTGGAAATTTCGACGTTATCTTAGGCATGGACTGGCTGAAAGACAGTCATGTGACAATAGATTGTCATAGTGGGAGTGTATTTTTTGATATTCCAGGCATGGAGAGATTCACCTTAGTCAGATCAGAGGCAACTCAGCAAGAGCATGGAGTAATAACGGTAATGGAAGAAGTTCAAGTTCCGAAGGTAGTTGAAGAGTTTCTGGATGTATTTCCTGAAGAACTTCCAGGTCTACCATCGGTTAGGGATATTGAGTTCAGTATAGAATTGGCACCTGGAACTAAACCGATATCAGATCGAGTTTACAGAATGGCGGATTCAGAGCAGGCCAAGGTATATCAGCACATAGAAGAACTGAAGGAGAAGAAGTTTATCCAAGCTAGCATATCGCCATGGGCAGCACCAGTGGTACTTGTAGGAAAGAAGGATGGATCATCCAGATTGTGCATTGATTACAGGAAGCTTAACGCGGCAACAGTAAAGAACAAGTATCCACTACCAAGGATCGACGACTTATTTGATCAGTTGAGCAGGGCTAGAGTTTTCTCTAAGATAGATCTTCGTTCAGGGTACCATCAGGTGAGGGTTCGGAAGGAGGATATTCCCAAGACAGCATTCAGGTCGAAGTATGGGCATTATGAATTCTTAGTAATGCCGTTTGGTTTGACCAATGCTCCAGCAATATTTATAGATTTGATGAACCGCATCTTTATGCCATACTTAGATCAGTTTGTCGTTGTATTTCTTGACGATATTCTTGTATACTCTACTAGTGAAGAGGAGCATGAAGACCACCTCAGGAAAGTATTACAGGTTTTGAGAGAGAACCAGTTGTATGCCAAGCTCAGCAAGTGTGAGTTCTGGACGGATCATATTTCATTTTTGGGTCATATCATATCAGGAGCTGGAGTAGCAGTAGATCCCAAGAAGGTAGAAGCAGTAGAGAGCTGGCCAGTACCCAAGACCGTAGCTGATGTACAAAATTTCTTGGGATTGGCAGGATATTACAGGAGATTCGTATCGGATTTTGCAAGACTTTCAGCACCCATGACCCGCTTGACGCGGAAGGATGTGCCATTCGTCTGGTCGACAGTGTGCCAGGCATTATTTGACACCTTGAAGCAGAAGTTGATATCAGCGCCTATTCTTACATTGCCAGTTGGACCCGGAGGTTTTACAGTATATTGTGATGCGTCAGGTAAAGGACTTGGATGTGTCCTCATGCAGCATGGGAAGGTGATAGCGTATGCATCTAGGCAGCTTCGGGACCACGAGAAGAATTACCCAACTCATGACTTGGAGTTGGCGGCAGTAGTATTTGCTTTGAAGCTATGGAGGCATTACTTATATGGTGATCGAGTGGATATGTACACGGACCATAAAAGTCTGAAGTACATCTTTACTCAGAAGGAGCTGAACATGAGACAGAGAAGATGGTTGGAGTTGATCAAGGATTATGACGTGGAGCTTCAGTATCATCCAGCACTACTAAAATCTGCTCATATAGCGACGTATATTAGCGACGGATGCTTGTGGCGTCGCCAAACATTGAATATAGCGACGCCACGAAGGAAACGTCGTAAAACGTCGCTGACTAGCGACGTTCTGCGACAGAAGACTAAAAACGTCGCTGAATAGCGACGTTTTGTGACGTAACTTACTTAACGTCGCCATTTTGGCGACGTTTAGCGACGGCTAATAAGGACGTCGCTAACTCTTTTATAATTAGGGCAGAGAGTTCAGTCGAACGAAAATTTTCGAACGAAAATTTTTTTCCCCCCTCGACCCGATTTCCTCCTCCGGCGAATCCCTCCCCCCCCCCCCCCGACGACTCCACCGTCCCCCCTCCCCCCCGACGAGTCCCCTCCTCTCCCCGACGACTTCCCCCCTTCTCCACCGGCGAATCCCTCTCCCCGACGACTTCCCCCCTTCTCCACCGGCGAATCCCTCTCCCCGACGACCCCCCCTCCCGTCGAGCTCCTCCTCCTCGAGCTCAGGTAAACCCTAAGCTCCCCCTCCTCCTCCTCCTCCTCCTCCTCTCCCACGGACACACACACACACGGACACACACACGAACACACACACGGACACACGTACACACACAGACACACGTACACACACAGACACATGGTTTTGTTAGATAGATCTGAGTTTTGTTCAGTCTTTAAGCCTTTTTAATGCATTTGTTTAGTTCCTCCTTGATCATTCATGTAAACCTTCATAGATGACCACTTCCCCTGTGTGCAGCTGCATACATACATCCCCATTTTGTGTTGCACTCTCTATTTTGTGCTGCTTTGCCTTGGCTTGGGCTTTGCTTAGCATCTACAACCCCCCTTGCAGCAGCAAGCAGGCAGCAGAAGAGTAGCAGCAACCAGTAGCAGTAGGCATGACCATTTCAAAGGTTGGGTTCATATCCTCCATCAGTCCATTTTACCCATGTATCAGCCCACATCATTATGTACTGTCCTGCACTTTATTTGCCCATGAATTCCTTCACTGCATACATTTTCTTCTGCCCAGTGTATCTCAGCCAGCCTTGAATACCCCCACCTTGGTCCTAGTACCTCCCTTGGTCCAACTGCAGCAGTGTGTAATATGTTGGGTGCCTATGTGGTCTGCATTAGAAATATACTGTGGTCTATGAGTTGAGGGTTAAAGTTAAGGTAATACTCCATGGGTGACCCTATAATCTATAGTATACATATGTATTGGGTTGTTGTTCTTGAGCTAATGTATGGGTAGATATTTAGGACTAAGAGTTTTCAGACTACATAGATGTGAGAGTTATATTGCATAATATGTTATCTATATGTTATTGGATATATATAGGCTATTATGGTTACATGAGGATGTGAGTTATAGGTTAGAGGTTGAATTGGGGCTGAGTTAGCCTTGAAGTCATGGGTTGAGAGTTGAGAGGTTGGAGTATGGAGTTAGGAGTGAATGTGAGGGATAAGTTTATATGTAAGGTATGAATTATATATATATATATGATGTTTTGAATACATGTGATTGGTAGTCCAAGTTATTATAGGATTTTGGTTTATAGCTTGTATATAGGCTCTTGTATATATAGTTTACCCAATTAGGATTGTTTCTAGGGTAACATATAAGGCTATGTTGGTTAGGCCTAATTAGACTTTAGTTGACTAGCCCAAGACCTAGAATGCCTTGGTATTGAACCTAATAGGCTATGTTTGACCAATAGTTGACTTTAGTCTAGATGAGGCTAACCTAGACTAGTTTGACCTTGTTTGACCAAACTAGACTAAGGTTGACCTAGTTTGACTGTTAGAGTTGACTAGAGTTGACCAAGTTTGACTTTGACCTAGATTGACCTAGAAATCATATAGATTGCATTGTATCCTTCATTTCTCTTGTATTTTGCATATCATGACCTGTATTGCTCTATTTAGGACTTTGTGGCTCAGATTCAGACACCTGATATTTATCCGTCTTAGAGCCTTGGTTTGGGATACCAAGTTGGGGTTAGAAATAGGATACTAGTTAGCTATTGGTATGTGTAGATATATATTAGATAGATAGTTGGATGGATAGGTGGATAGATGGATGGGGAGTAGAAGGTGAGCTGCTGCCCCCATTCCAGCAACAGCAGCAGCAAGAACAGCTGTTGTAGCAGCAGTTTACATCAGCAGTAGCACCCCCATGGCCCCCCACTTGTAGTGATTAGCACTAATGGGGGCAGGAGAGGTAATTATAGGAGTAATTAGATCTAGATCTAATTAGCACTTGGCTACAAGGCATATTCCAAGAATATTCTAGAGAATATTCCAAGTCTATTCTAAGGAATATAGCGACTCCTATCGTTTGAATTAACCACATCTTGGCTATTTGTTAAATAGATCGACCCTGAGCTCCCATGTTCAGTCGTGCCTTCAACATCATGTTCAAATGAAGGTGACAAGCAGATGACTATAAAAAAATATGTCGTATTGAGGAGTATGATCCGATTGAAAATCAAGGCTGGAAAATTGACAAGCATGGTCTTGTGGATATAAACTACAAGCGTAGATATCAAGGCTACGAACCGTTTGTCCTAGCAACTCAGGCTCAGCTCGTGTATTTTACAGCTTATCCGAGACGGGGAGCAACGAAGTCTGACTGGTGGGCAGTATGCAAGACTAAAGCTAGAGATACTTTTGATGTTGATGAAAAAGCTTACCAGGAGGACGAGCTACCTCCTGTAACCAATATTGTCGATGTGGACTCCACGGAAGTTACGCATTACACGACACATAATGTAGAAGATGTAGAATTATCCGAAGAGGAAGGCGAAGCCGACGAAGGTGAAGACGAAAGTGAAGATGAGGAGGAAGAGGAAGATGAGGTCGAGGAAGACGAACAAGATGATTATTCTGAAGATGATTGAGAGAGATATTATCTGGACTTAGATGTTTATTGTAGAATGTATCATCATATGTTACCTTGGTTATTATCTTTGTTGTACTGTCATATTTCTAGTCTCTATTATTTGTTGTACTGTCATATTTCTAGTCTCTATTATTTGTTGTACTGTCATATTTCTAGTCTCTATTATATCTTGTACTATCATATGCTGTTATCAGGTATGGCAGGTCGTCGCGGACATTTGCGAGGGCCACGAGGAGGTCGGGATCATCCGGTACTTCCTACAGGTACTGCTAGGGGACGGAGTTTGCCTTCGGTACCTCCTATTGGTACCGGCTCTGGATCCTCGTCGCCGATTACTCCTCCATATCGGACAGTAGCTGGGCCGGTTGGGACGACGTCACGTGGCATATCTCCTGGGACGAGTAGTTCCAGACCTGTTGAGAGGGCTCCCCCGTCTAGCGTTCCTGATGTTGATACGACGATGGAGACGGATGAGCAGATGGCCGAGGAGGATGCGCCGACGGCCGACCAGCATCATGAAGATGATGCGTGCGCACCTCCGGAGGAGGGGAGGACGGAGATCTGGGCCGACGGTACAAAGTAGGTATTTTGGTTTATTATTATTTTTCTTCTGTTTTTATCATAAATTAACTTTTTTCATGAATATAATATGTATGTATAGATATCGTCCTTCAGGGGTACAGAGACGCCTAGGCGATATGCTGAGGCATAATTATGGTGGTCCCTGGATTAACTACTCTGATGCTCCAGACGAAAGGAAGAACTTCTGGTTTACGCGCTTCAAGGTTAAAATAGATTTGTTTTTAACATGAATCATTTAATTTATGCATATTATATATAACTAATAAATATTTGGTTTCGTACTGTTCTAGGATATGTTTTACTATCCGCCGCACCGGGCCGAGCAGATCGAGGGGATGTTTCCTTCCGTCGCTGCCAAGCTGATCCGCGACTCTATCAACGATCAGAAGGATCGTGATCGTGCCGGAAAGCCGATCCAAGGTTGGATCACCCCTGATCAATGGAATGCGATGAAGGCTCGATTCGAGGAGCCAAAGTACAAGGAGAAGTCGGAGAAGGCCAAGGCGGCTAGGCAACATGCCTCGAAGTGGTGCGGTGGGTCGATTCCGATGACGGAACATTTCCGTCGTCTGGTATGTCTTTCTCTTTTAGAAATATTATTTTAATGCAAATCCGATAAATTATTACTAAGATAATATATTTAATTACAGGTAAGGAAGGTCGGTAACGCCGACATGGTGACCGTCTTCCTGGCCACCCATCGGAAGGGCGGAGTCCTTATTGACGAGAGGGCCGAGCAGACCTATGTAAGTATTACAATACGTTATCTTAATTTAATACTTCGTGTCCATTTTAATATAACTTAGTAAATATGATGCAAATAAATATTCATGAAGTTAGTAAAAATAAGTACATTAATTATAAATTAGAAATCATAGAGTACTATCCATACTTTCTAGGCCGAGTATAAGAGGCTGCGGGAACGGGCGGCTGCTAGTGCACCTGATGCAGGAGAGGCCGGTACTTCCTCGCAGCCCACTCAAGCTCCGTCGGAGGACGAGCTGTGGATGACCGCCGCTGGTGGCCTCCGTAGGGGTACGTACTACGGTACGGGATCCTATGGCGCCCTAGTTGCGACCCAGTCCTCTAGGACATCTCCTGCTAGTGTGCATGGTCCACAGCCGTCCCAGGAGTCTGCCCGAGTCCACCAGATGATGGAGTCTCTCCGTGACGACCTGCTACGACGGATCGAGCAGCAGTCTCAGCATCCTACGGACGATCCTGCGCTGCTAGCACGATTGGATGCGCTCGATCGCGGCATTATAGACCTCAGGGAGACGACTGAGAGGACAGAGCGCGCCGTTGGAGGGTTAGAGCGCACGGTGACGGAGTTGCAGACAGGACAGGTGACCATGGCCGAGACGGTGAGAAAGGCGCAGGATTCGATGGTCCAGAGCACTGGTAGAATGTTATCTATCATGGATTCATACAACCAGCGACTTACAGCGTTGGAGCATGCTGGTACTCTGGGTGCGCCTTCATCGTCGTCGACTCCGCCGCCTCCACCGCCTTCTTCTTCGACACCGACTCCACCGACGTCACAGCCTGGCGCTCCATCTGTATCGATTTCACTTGCGGAGTATGAGGAGTTTTTACGCCTTCGTCGCGGCGGTGCCCCTCCTGCACCAGATCACTAGTAGTCCTAGTTAGGACTTTTATTTGTGTTTGTATCATCTTATGTTTGTGACTTATGATTGGATGTTTGTATTGGATGTTAGTTGTGTATTGGATGTTTGTGACTTATGATTGGATATTTGTGACTTATGATTGGATGTTTGTATTGGATGTTTGTATTGGAATTGTGAGTGGGGGTTTCAATGCGCTGTGATTTGGAATTGTGAGTGGGGATTTGAATGTGTACCTATATGTGTTTTATAGAATTGTGAGTGGTAATATAGAATCTGTGTTTTATTTTTTTTTATTTTTTTTACAACTTTAGCGACGTTTAGCGACGCTTACTGACGTTTAGCGACTTCGTTTTCCGACGTTTACCGACGACAAGCTGCAAATAATATATGTTTGCGACGTTTTACCGACATTTACCGACGACTAACTGCAAAAAAGTACAGCTCTCCGACGTATTTGCCGACGTTTACCGACACTAGCTGCAAAAATGTACAGGACCATTACCGACGTCTAGCGACAAAACTCACGTCGCTATATTACCGACGAAACGACGCTAGACGTCGGTAACTATTCCAGGTTTTACCGACGTGTGGCGACTACATATACGTCGCTAATATACCGACGGAACGACGATAAACGTCGATAACTCACCGACGTACTCGTACGTCGCTGAATGTCGGTAATTGCGACGTTCAGCGACGTTTTCGTGATCACCGACTAAGGAAACGGCGACAAAAGCTAAACGTCGGTAAATACGTCGGTGATACAGATTAGCGACGGAATTTCCTATTTTTCCGACGTTTTTGGGCGTCGCTAAAACCACTTATTTTGGTAGTGCAGGCAAGGCTAATGTGGTAGCAGACGCTCTTAGCAGGAGAGGCGGCACATTTATGTTGACAACACAGAAGCACATTTTAGAAGACCTTCAGGAGATGGGCATCGAGGTTATACTTCCTAGTGATGTAGGAATTCTGGCGAGTCTACGAGTTCAATCCGACTTGGTAGACAGGATCAAGGCAGCTCAGGCACAGGACCCAAGGATTCAAAAGCTTAGGGCAGAATGTGAGTCAGGACTCAGGAAGGAGATGCAAATTCACGAAGATGGTACCCTTAGGTTTGGATCACGCCTATGTGTGCCTAGTGGAGATATTAGATAGGAGGTTATGACAGAAGCTCACAGTTCTCAATATTCTATACACCCTGGAGGGACCAAGATGTACCAAGATATCAAGCAGCACTTCTGGTGGAACAGGATGAAGAGGGAGGTAGCTAGATTCGTTTCCCATTGCTTGGTATGTCAGCAAGTGAAGACAGAACAGCAGAGGCCAGCTGGGTTATTACAGCCACTTTCTATCCCGGAATGGAAGTGGGAGCACATCACAATGGACTTTGTGACCGGTTTACCGAGATTACCAAGTGGTAAAGATGCTATTTTGGTGATAGTAGATCGGCTTACAAAGGTGGCACACTTTTTCCCTTTCAGAGTAGGGCAATCTACAGAAAAGTTGGCAGAGTTGTATATGCAACAGATAGTCAGACAGCATGGAGTCCCTGTCAGTATTGTGTCCGACAGAGATACCCGTTTTACATCATATTTCTGGAAGAGCTTACATCATAGTCTGGACACCAAGTTAAGATTTAGCACGGCTTACCATCCACAGACGGACGGACAATCAGAAAGAACAATTCAGACTTTAGAAGATATGTTGCGAGCTTGCACCCTAGATTTTGGAGGATCTTGGGAGAGCCACCTGCACTTAGTTGAGTTTTCATACAACAACAGTTATCAAGCCAGTATCCAGATGGCGCCATTCGAAGCTCTATATGGTAAGAAGTGTAGATCGCCACTAGCATGGGATGATATCGGGGAGAGAAAGATGTTAGGCCCGGAAATGATTGTTCAGACAGTTGAATTGGTTAAAAGAATTAGAGAGCGACTTCGAGTTGCACAGGATCGACATCGTCATTGGGCGGACCAGTATTGTAGACCACTAGAGTTTTCTATTGGGGACCACGTGTTCTTGTGAATCTCACCTACCCGTGGGGTCATTAGATTTGGCGTTTGTGGGAAGTTGAGTCCGCGATACGTAGGACCATTCGTTATCCTTGATAGGGTAGGCGATGTTGCTTATCGTTTATCCCTTCCACCTTCGTTACGAGAGATGCATGACGTGTTTCATGTATCTCAATTGCGAAGGTATGTATCGGACCCCAGCCATATCCTTGATCATTCTGAGTTGGTTGTTGGTACCAACTTATCTTATGAGGAGCAGCCGGTATCCATTTTGGACCGGAGAGAGAAGATACTCAAGAACCGAACAATTAGCCTTGTCCGGATTGCTTGGGGTCATCACTCATTAGGAGAGTCAACGTAGGAACGTGAGGATGATATCCGATCACGGTATCCATATCTGTTTGACTCACAAGGTATATTTTTTCCCGTGTACCTTGATTGTCTTAACCCCTCATGCTTGTCACCTCATAGATAGAACTACATGATATCGTAGATTGTTAATATAGATATGTTATCTGCTAGTTAAACATTGAAGAATGATTGCTTGCTCAAGTTTCTTGTACCTAGATCAGCTCGGTTTTTCCTATCCTGCTTGGATTTGAAATTTCGAGGACGAAATTTTTTCTAAGGAGGGTAGAGATGTCACTTTCCGTTCCCAGAATACGTATTTATTTAATATTTATCATGTATTTGTTCTGTATTTAAATTCTTCAATTTTGCTCTTATTAATTTTTCTGCATTTTATTTTCTGCTTTTTCTTGGCTCTTGGTTCATTTCGGTTCATGGTAAACCAACTTGGTGTGGTTTGGTTCAACATGGAAAGGAATGGATGGCTTGGATTTGGTGGAGAGAATGAATGGTGGAGATCCACTTGACCTTGATATAAAAGTTCTTTTTTCATTCTCTCTCTTCATTCATTCACATTTACTTCTCCACCAAACCCTAACCCACTTGTGAGAGGCAAGTACATCTTGCACACCATGAGGGATTTCATGCATCCCTATTTATTTTTATTCTATGTTGTTCATCTTCTCATCCTCTACAAGTTTAGGTCTTGAAGTTCTTGATTTCCATGGATGGTTGGGTGTAGATCTAAGTTTTAAGTTTTAGTTTTTGTATGGATTTTATGGTTTTGATCTATCAAACTCTGTTATTTTCGAAAATAAGTGGTTCCATGTTGTAAAGAATTTAATTCTACTGAAGTTTGGCTTTTGAAAAGTTAGATTTCGATTTATTTTGAGAAAGTTATGGCCAAAACAATTTTGATCAAACTTCTATGTTCATCTGCAGCATGAACCGCATGTCGCAGTAGAGCCGCATAGATGCCGCGGTTGGGCCGCATGAGGCCGCATGTCACAGTAGAGCCGCATAGATGTCGCGTTTGGGCCGCATGAGGCCGCATGTTGCAGTAGAGCCGCATAGATGTCGCGGTTGGGCCGCATGAGGCCGCATATCGCAGTAGAGCCGCATAGATATCGCGGTTGGGCCGCATGAGGCCGCATGTCGCAGTAGAGCCGCATAGATGTCGCGGTTGGGCCGCATGAGGCCTCATGTCCCAGTAGAGCCGCATAGATGTCGCGGTTGGGCCGCATGAGGCCACATGTCGCAGTAGAGCCGCATAGATATCGCGGTTGGGCCGTATAAGGCCGCATGTCGCAGTAGAGCCGCATAGATGTCGTGGTTCGGCCGCATGAGGCCGCATGTCGCAGTAGAGTCGCTTAGATGTCGCAGTTGTGCCACATGAGATCGCATGTCGCAGTAGAGCCACATAGATGTCGCGGTTGGGCCGCATGAGGCCGTATGTCGCAGTAGAGCCGCATAGATGTCGCGGTTGGGCCGTATGGGACACATGTCGCAGTTGAGCCGCATGGTGTCGCAGTTGGGCCGCATGGGGCACATGTCGCAGTTGAGCCGCATGGTGTCGCAGTTGGGCCACATGAGCTGTATGTCGCAGTTGAGCCGCATATGGTGTCGCAGTAGGGCCGCATGAGCCGCATGTCACAGTAGGTCCGCATGCATGTCGCAGAATAGGCCGCATATGCCTATTTTGACTGAATTATGGCTAGAATTTCTTTCAAATCCCAACATGAAAGTTGTAGATATTTTTTTTGGCTTCAAGAATGTGTTACCAACTATTTTATGCTAGTTATACACTCGACTATGCTTAATACTAATTTGACTTTCATGCCTCGTCACGAATTGACCCCGACTGTTACTTTGACTAATAATTGATCATGCATTCCTAGTTGGAACTAAGAGACTGGCTAGTCGTCTTATTAAATTGAATGAATGAGACACGTTCATATTAACTATGAACTATTGTAATCGACTGGCTGATCCCGAATATTGACATACATGCACATGCAGGCTTCAATTTATTTATTTATTTATTTTACAAAAGCAGCATGTGTACTTTATGGTCAAGGCATGATTATTCTGTGGTTAGTTTTGATTGTTACATTACGCTATGTAAGACCTACAACCTAACCGTACGGGTATCGTTGTAGAGTTGGGCATATCGTACTTGTACGGAAGTACTTATTTGAATGACCATGATCCACGGCATGGGATTTCACTCAACGTAGAGACTATTAAGTTAAATAAAATAATGATTGCATGGAGAGAATGGATTTCCGAATTCTTACATGGCAGCCCTCTTGGGACTAGTAGTGCCCGACAGGCCGGCTGGTCCCCACAAATACTGCAAATCTGCCACACGGGCAGGGAGCGGTATCTGGTTATATTATCTATTGTATATTGTATATTGATGACGGGCGTCCTGCTGGGACTCGTCTAATTCATGATTGGCACAATTGATTGACTGGATAAATTAGCCTTGCTTGCACATAGTAAGAACTGAGGAATCCCTATTGTATAATTCCAGGATAACTTGGAACTCATAGTAGCAAGCCGTAGTAGTTGAATGGCCGTTTAAATTAATTTGTTTGTGTACTGTATGTCCTCTGTTACCTAACTGAGATGATCAGAATGTCAGGACATGACGTGCCAACTTCTGTCCTTGTTTGGTTGGGAGGTTGGTTCGAAGTGTCGTGATACTATGTGAATCCCAGTAGAAAGCAGAAATCTATTTATCATATTTTCTCATTACTGATTTTAATCCCTCATATCGTGCTTCCTTGCGGTACTTGCTGTTAGAGGTCTAATCTCTCTGGTTTTGCATGGCCAGATTTAGAGCCGGTCCCCGAGGATCCAGCCTACTTCTACCTCCACGATGGTCAACACTAGAGGGATGGTCGCAGGAGGGCTCGAGTGGGTTTTCTTACTTCCCGGCTCGTTTTGTTAAATACTTTATACTTTGCCGTTTGGCACCGACATGTTAGTCGGATTGTCTTGTACCTACTTTTGTATAATTGTAACTAAGTCAGGCTGCAGCTGATAACAATTGTGTATACTGACTACATCATCTGGCTGTGTTTTATAAAGCCAGATATCAAGAACATTTTGACTGAGCATTTGGGATGCCTTACTGCTTTATCTTACATGTTCTCTATTTTCTGTTTCTTGTTTGAATGATTGAGACAATAGATGTGAAGTAACCATAGGGAGACTTTCATGTAGCATGCACCCCCTCGTCTTGTTAGACAGCATTGATCGTATTATACGGTATTCATCTACCTGTAATACGTAGCTGGCTGAGTCATTCCCCCGCTCTCCAGTATTCTGGTTCTGGGGCGTGACACAGGCGAGGTTTGTAATATCCTCATCACCTACGACGATCACATCGCCTCCATGTATCGAAGCTTTCGCTGTAGTGTTCTCATCTTGCTTTTCCTGCTCGCCCTTCTTCTCTCTCTTCCAAGCGAAATAGTTCCGCTTGATGTGGCCATTCTTGCCACAATGGTAACACTCCAAGTCCTCGTACCGACCCTTGGACTTTTTCCTGCTCTTGTCTCTGCCACCACCTGGACCCCTGCTTTTTTCCCTTCGACGGCTCTTTGAAACCAGTGCCTCTGAGTGGGGTGATGTAGATGAAGTACCCTGAGAACGTCTCCGTATCTCTTCATTCAGTACCCCGCTCTTGGCAAACTCCATACTGACCACGCCTTCTGGAGCAGAAGCGATCATAGATACTCGTACGGTCTCCCACGAGTCTGACAATGTACACAGCAGCCATAGTTCCTGGACCTCATCGTCGAACTTGACTTCCATCGAAGATAGCTGGTCAAACACGCCCTGGAAATCACTCAAGTGATCTATAATAGACGCCCCATCTTTGTACTGCAGACCCATCATCGTCCGAATCATGAACAACTTGTTCACCCCAATCTTTTTCACATACAAAGATTCCAGCTTATCCCATAACGTCTTTGCATGCTCAATATAGGCAACGTGGTTGTACATGTTCTCATCAACGAACTGCCTGATATATTCGCACACCTATATGTGCTCGAAATTCCAGTCCTCCTCGGATTTATCAACTGGTCGCTCGGAAGCAAACACAGGCAGATGCAGCTTCTTGACAAACAATAAATCTTTCATCTTGCTCCGCAAATAATGATAGTTGGTGTCGTTCAGGTTCACCATGCGCACCGGCTTTGCGTCCATCTCCTTTCTAGTTTTCCTGTTAACTCCTGACACCCTTCTGAATTCCAAAACCTGGTTCTGATACCACTTTGTTGGAAAAGAAGCGTAAAAACCTTTCTCCAAACTAGAGAGTATCTGCCAGAGAATAGAGCAATACAACGTACGAACCAAACATCAAACACAATTCATACAAACACAAAAAATTTTTGACGTGAAAAATTCTTACGAAAAAAAACCACGAGACTATCAGAGTCCAACCCTTGAGTCGCCTTCACTAATAAAATAAAAGAGTACACCATCTACAAACTTCTTCTGATCCAATATGGATCCCCACAACACTTGGAAGAAAGAATAATTGATTACAAGGCTACGAAGAACTAAGACGACGAGTAGAGATTACCCGAACACGATCCTCCTTCGAAAATGGCCTTCAATCCTCCTTCTTCTCTCCCAAAGTTGCAATAGCACTATTGCCTCTTTTCTCTCTATTTTTTTTAATGTTGTGTTATGATTGGGGTTAGAAAAAATCGTGTATAAACCCCTAATCCATAGAAAACCTGGACCGTAGGATATGATCCAACGGTATAAAAATATCCTGAAATCAGCCTCAGCCCGTCGATACAGAGTTCGGCCAGAACTCTGTTTTTTCGTGACAGAACAGTTCTAGAATGAGGGGCCAGATTTCAGCCAGAACTATTCCTGTAGTGTCCCATCCCGCTCAGTCAATCGAAGGAATTGAAATGCCGACGGCGTTCGAACTTAGCCTTGCAACGGCTGCTCGAAGACCCGCTCGGTCGAGGCGACTCCTCGCTCAGGTGGGGTAGTTTCGGTGAGCTTGCCTCATCTTAGCCTTCACATAATAAATAACATGTTTTTAACTTGTACAAGTTAGGCTTGATAATAAAAGAGACGCATCCACATAGCTAAGGGAATAATTTTGACGGGTCGAAATGTGTTAGAACATGGAAAAAGGTCCCACGGTCTGCTTAGAAGTTTGCTCAGCGTACTTTTAAAATGACACTCGGTCCTTCGTCCCGTGGCTTGAGAGAAGGAAAGCTGGTTTAAGTTGCCACGAAGTTAAGAACTTAGCCTAAGTCATAGGCGTCTCCCGCATGAATGCTTGATAAAGCATGCATGATTCCATCGTCCTGGGCTTGGCATTGCCTTGCTCGTCCCATGGGTTAAGTGTAACGCCCCAGTCCCAAAATACGTAGGACTAGGAACGTAGACATGCCAGCTGTATAGATACGAAGTACACTCCAATATATGGAACCCTCGTATGAATATATAAGCTGTGAAATACAGTAGAACCATAACTAATCTCATCCACATAAAATAAATGAATAAAAGATATTATATAATGATAATGAATTGTCTTGATACAAAATGTTGGGCGGAGACAAATCCACTACCAACAAGTAAAGAAAAAATACATGAGAAATGTAAGCCCCTGTTTTTCAAATTTCATATTAATTAGTGTTAATTAATCTTTAGTGTCAATTTAGCCTTAAAATAATTATTTAGATTTTTAGGAATTTTCCTAGAATTTCTAAATGATTTTTAAATGAGTTTTACATATTAAAAATATCATTTTGTAATTTATTTAAATGTTTTAATATCACTTTGCAATTATT
The DNA here is from genome assembly GCA_029216955.1 of Iris pallida. Lineage (NCBI taxonomy): Eukaryota > Viridiplantae > Streptophyta > Magnoliopsida > Asparagales > Iridaceae > Iris > Iris pallida. The sequence goes on from JANAVB010027195.1 coordinate 3,073,110, forward strand.
AGAATTGTTTTAATACAGATTTGTAATTATTTAAATTGTTATTATAGCAGTTTGTAATTTAGGAATTGTTTTAATTCAGTTATGCAAATTAATATTTGCATTTAGTTATAGAGGGGACCTAATTGTAAAAACCTAAAGTCTAAGGGCCTATCTGCTAACCTACCCTACCCCTCCCCCCTCCCACGATCGGGCTCACCCACCCCCGACGACTGCCACGCCGACGGAGACTCGCGTTCTCCGGCCAGCGCACAGCCCCCCGACCGACCTAGGACCGACCTAAGCCCCTATTTAAACTCCCTTCCTCTCCCCAGACTCGACCCTAACCCTAACCGACCACCACGACCACCCCAACCCCCCTTTCTTCCCCGACAAACCTAAACCCTAACCCTAACTCCGGCGACCCCCAGTGCCGCCTCCACAGCCGTCGTCGTCACAAAACACCACCACCAATCAACGCGCCCTGTCGAGATGACCCCAGCGCCACCGGAGCGCCGCCGTCCACGACCTTCGAATCCCCCCCCGAAGCCGGACACGTAAGTAACAGACCCAAGTTCGTGTCGTGTGTGTCTCGAACTCACGCACGACGTTCGCCTGGACACATGGAACCTAGCTATAGGTCTGGACACGGGAGAATCGACTCGTACGTGTCGTGCTAGCCCAGACACGTATATACCTGTGTCCCTAACTGTCCGTACACAGGCTTGTGTTTATTTTTTTTTTTATGTTTTTGTTAAACAAAACCTAATAAAATTAACATAAGTCCTATCCCTAACACAAGCCACGGGCTGACCCCCTGGCCAACCCGACCTAACTAACCCCCCCCCCCTCCCCCCCCCCCCCCCCCGTGCAGCTCGGGTTCGAGCCCCCCTTTCTGTTTCTGTTTCTTTTTCTTTTTCTGTTTCTTTTCTTTTCTTTTTGTTTAAATATATATATTTATATATATGTATACATGTATTTGTATATATATATATATATATATATATATATATATATATATATATATATATATATATATATATATATATATATATATGTATTATTATTATATATACTATATTATGTATATATATGCTGTTTATATATATATATATATATACTTCATTTTTAGTACTTTATTATATTATGTATGTATATATATATATATATATATATATATATATATATATATATATGTATTATGTACACATATGTATATATGTATATATTTTCTTGTGTATATATATATATATATATATATATATATATATATATATATATATATATATATATATATATATATATATATATATATATATATACTATAATATTGTATATATATATATATATAAAAAATATATATATATACTATAATATTGTATATATATATACTTTATAATTAAGTATTTCCTTATGTATATATATATGTAGTTTTGGCATAGGTATGTATATATTCATTTTGTATAAATTTACCTTATTAAAATAATAATATTTATTTTGCATTTTTACCAAATTGTATTTTTAGTATATTTAAATTACTGCAACCATTTGGTGTCCAGGCCTAGCATGGGTTTTTGGGCCCAAATGTGTTTTCACACATTCAAGACCTGTACAAGTCCTATTGGACTTGATTCATGGCCTTGGGACCTGTATTTGAACTTTGGTTCAAATTATATACATGGACAAAATACGCAGATAATTAATTATTTAATTTTAATAGTGTGTAATGCTGTTTTTGGATTTCTAAAAATACTTAACGTATTGTTAAAATTCTGGAAAAATAGTATTTAGATACTATGTTAATTTAGCTAATTTAGTATAATTTTTGTAGAATTTAAATTATAGTTTTGCCACTAGTTTGGCTTGTGGAACCAAAACTCATTTTCTGTATACTTAGGAAAACTAATTTTTATAAAATACTTGTACTGGTTAATAAATTCCAGAAAAATTATAATAAATTTCTACAATTAGCAAAGATCACTTTGATACTTTACTTTAAGTAAAACTAGACTTTTTGTCTATCTCTAAAATTGTTAGAACACAATGATCATTTGATTTATTTGTTGATTAATTACGACTTGTAGCTTTTTGTATTATTTTGAGTTTTAGCCGTGTTGAACCTCACCCCTCACTAGTGTAAAGACCCTAAGAAGTTAGTTAAAGTAGCATGTCACCCCACATTGGTCTCCTATGCCAAAGTCATCATTTTGGCTAGGTGTCCAGTCACAGTCGTGTTTCACTAATTAGTGTCCTAGTGTTTTAGCTTAGTGTAAAAGCTAAGTTTATGTATTTATTTCTACAGTGACGAGTTACCGGACATCCATAGCACTTTTATCGCAGCTTGTTTTGCTTTGCTTTACTAGAGGCAAGTACTTTCTACGAACTTTACATATTGTCACATAAATGAACTGCAAACCCCACCATGTTAAATGCTGATCCTTGGGGTAGCAAGTTAGATCTCTATATGTTGTACTTTCAGTTACTACCATGCTTAGAACAGTCTTGATATATCTCTCACATGATTAGAATATGGGTTATGGGAAAACTGTTAGTAGCGTACGTGATCATGCCCCCTTACTCGTACGTACGTACCGAGCAAGGTTGACATTCTATGTATACCTTGTCGTAGGCGCACCAGCTGTATTTGTACGTATGTACATCTATCGCTTGTTTTACTTGTACGGAAGTACATTTTATATACTTGTACCATAGTATATTTTACACCTATTGACGATCACGTACCTACTACAGTTTTAAACATTACATATACATCTGTCTCTATGACATATGTGTCCTTGTCATGATAGACTATGTGATGCCATGCTTTCCAGTTATTCCTCCTATGTTCATTTCTATGTTTCATATGCTAGTTTGTTAGATTCAGTACTTGCTCCCGTCCTGACAGGATAACGTTATAGGTGTCCTTACTGAGGAGGAGTTACTCTGCGACACATATTATGGACTTACTGCCGAGGACCCGGCTCTGCTTTACGAGGATGTTCCTGCGGGGAACCTCGCCTAGTTGTCTTTTGTTTACTTAGACTTTTGAGAGTAGACATGTATTAGACTATATATTTTTATAACTGGATATGTATTCAGTTTTATATTTCAGATCACTTGTACTTTGTACATTTTACTATATGATACGACTTTTGTGTTTCGAGCATTTATGACTTTTATTCACTTATAGAACTGTTAGCACATTTAGTTTTATCCTGTTGTCTTTAGAACAGCTTACTACGTTTTATATCAAACGTAGGCTGGGCATGACTCGGCCTGGCCCAACAATTTGGATAGCGGGTCGTGACATATTTTTAGTGGTGGCCCATGCAGGTCCTGACTAAATTGTTTGGTTACGTTATTGTACCAAGCATGCCTGCAATTAGGAACTTAAGGTAATTAGACAATATTAGGAATGACGCTTAGAACACCTAGAGGAATGCTAGGATTGCAACATAGGAAATACATCACATGTTTGCTATTAGAATTAGATTTTCTTGCCTATGATTGCTTACTTTAAACAAGTCCTTATAAGTCCTTTTTATTTTTCCTTTTATTAGATGGTGCTTACTCGTTCGTCCCAGTATGTTACACCTGAGAATGGTGCACTCCTTATCCAGTCAGCTGACCAGTCGACTAACACACCCCCACCTCCACCGACCACATTCCTCCACTCCACAGATCCACAGACCCAGATGCCTCCACCACCTTCCACATCCCAGTCCCAGCAGGCCCCGATACTTCCACCACCCCCTATCACTATACCCACCCAGGCTTCCGTCACACTCGACGGGAACCAGCTGCTCACTCTGATTCAGGGGTTCCTAACAACCCATCAGGAGCAGACTACCCTACTCCGCCAGAGCATGGAGCATTCTGAGGGACGTCCCGTGGTCCCACCACATGTAGAGCCACGGCAGAGAGCGGGGACGATCAAGGACTTCATGGGTCTGAATCCCAAGGAGTTCTTAGGGACTGAGGGCATAGTAGTAGCAGATGACTGGCTAGATTCGATAGAGAGGAAGCTTCTGGGAGTTAGGATGCCGGATGAGCTCCAGGTCGAGGCAGCGGGATTTCTGCTGATAGACTTAGCAGGAGTCTGGTTCCGGAATGAGCCGTTGTTTGCGAGAGGGAGGGTCACTTGGGATCAGTTCAAGACCCAGTTCAAGAAAAAATTCTTCTCGACCACTGCTAGAGTAGCCATGGGGCTACGATTCCAGAACATCCAGCAGGGGAACCGTTCTGTTGACGAGTATGCGGCAGAGTTTAGTCGCCTGAGCCGTTTCGCTCCTAGTCTGGTTGCAGATCCAGAGGAGATGACCCGTAGGTTTTGTCATGGTCTAGTTCCAGACATTGGCATTCTTATAATGGCGAACGGTACGACTGACTACTACCAGAGCCTAGAGTTGGCCCGGAGCATTGAGGAGCGTCTTCTGTCTAGCAAGAGGCCGGCTTTTGTACATCATGAGGGACCGTCCAAGCGTCAGGCTTTCTAGTAGAGAGCACCAACGCCACCCCAGCAGACTTACCGTCCCCCTACATCACATCACCCGACCCCGCCAGTTCGAGCCCCGGGACCCCGACAACAGCAGAAGGGAGCTATATGTTCTTTCTGCGGAAGACCAGGGCACGATTACTCCATCTGCAGGAAGAGGCTGAAGCAGTACTTAGTTTGTGGGTCTGCCACCCACATGATACGGGAATACCCAGTAGCCAAGGGACCTAGAGGACCACTCCCGACTCAGCAGCAGAGGTTTGGGCAGCATCTGCAGCAGCAAAAGGGACCTCAGGGGAAGGTTTATAGTCTAGCTCTCGAGCCGTAGCCGGAGCAGGTTTCGGAGCCGGATTACTTAGCTGACATCATCACAGGTCCTATTTATTTGCATACTTTTCTAGCTGTATGTTTGTTTGATTCTGGTGCATCTCATAGCTTCCTATTATTAGAGTTTATGCATAAACATCATCTAGTAGCTACACCTACTGCGGAGATTTGTAGAGTGATGACGGGAGGAGGACCAGTGTCTATTAGATCTATCTATAGATGTTCTATTTTTATAGCCGGGAGGGAGTTCAGGGGACGATTCTTTATGATGCCACTCCCCGGTTATGATATCATATTGGGGATGGACTGGCTTAGCTATACCCATGCATCTATAGATTGTCATGAGGGAAGTATTTGTTCAGTCCCCCAGGCACATCACCATTCAGTGTCAGGAGGACAGGGCTGGAGATCAGCCTAGAGCCGAACTGTTGTGCGACAGTTGGGGACGTAGCACCGCCACACCCTATCATCAGGGAGTTTATGGATGTATTCCCAGAGGATCTTCCAGGGCTTTCGCCTGACAGAGATGTGGAGTTCACCATAGATTTAGTGCCGGGTTCATCACCAGTATCTCGGGCTTGCTATAGAGTGAATCCCAAGGAGGCGGTAGAGATGAAAGAACAGATTGATGACCTGTTGAAAAAGGGTTTCATTCGATCCAGTGCTTCTCCATGGGGAGCACCAGTGCTCTTTGTGCCTAAGAAGGATGGTACAGTCCGGTTGTATATTGACTACCGGGCCTTGAATGCCATCACCATCAAGAACAAATATCCTCTGCCCAGGATAGATGATTTGTTCGACCAGTTGAGCGGGACGAAGGTGTTTTCCAGGATAGACTTGAGATCCGGGTACCACCAGGTGAAGGTTAGGGCAGCAGACATCCAAAAGACGGCGTTCAACACGAAGTACGGGCAGTACGAGTTTCTGATGATGCCATTTGGTCTCACAAATGCGCCAGCTGTCTTTATGAACTTGATGAATAAGACATTTCACCAGTATCTGGATAAGTTCGTCGTAGTATTTTTCGACGACATCCTGATATACTCGAAGACGCCAGAGGAGCATGCAGAGCACTTGCGGATAGTTTTGGGGATTCTGAGGCAGGAGAGATTGTTTGCCAAATTGCCGAAGTGCGAGTTCTTTTTAGACCGAGTGGAGTTTCTCGGCCATGTAGTCACTCGAGATGGAATCTCGGTGGATTCCAGGAAGATTGCTGCAGTTGAGACATGGAAGGCTCCGACGTCAGTTTCAGAGATCAGGAGCTTTTTGGATTTAGCAGGCTATTATAGAAAGTTCGTCCAGGACTTTGCTAGGATAGCTGAACCCATGACGAAGCTGACGCGGAAGGACGAAGAGTACATCTGGTCAGAGGACTGCCAGGCAGCGTTTGAGGAGCTGAAGAAGAGGCTGACGACCGCTCCAGTTCTGACTTTACCTTCAGGTTCTGGAGGTTTCACCATTTACAGCGATGCTTCTGGGAAGGGGCTAGGATGTGTCCTACAGCAGCATGGGAAAGTGATTGCTTATGCATCTAGGCAATTGCGAACTCATGAGAGGAATTATCCTACCCATGACCTAGAGTTAGCTGCGGTGATCTTTGCACTCAAGTTATGGAAACATTACTTATACGTAGAGCGTGTGGAGATCTTTACTGACCACAAAAGCTTAAAATATGTGTTCACGCAGAAAGAGCTGAACATGAGGCAAAGACGATGGTTGGAGTTCATGAAAGACTTCAATATCGATTTACAGTATCACCCCGGGAAGACAAATGTGGTGGCGTATGCGCTGAACAGGCATCCGATGGCATAGTATCTGATGATAGATCGGCATTTGCGGGAGGATCTAGAGAAGCTCGGTATCGAGCTAGTTCGGCCAGGATCAGTGATACAGATGATGGCACTTGACATTCAGTCAGGTTTGATGGAGTAGATTCGGGAGGCACAGTCTACAGATGAGAGCCTTCGCTGGCTTCGACCCCAGGCTTTAGCGGGATTGCTAGATGACTTCACTATAGCAGAGGATGGATCCTTGAGGCATGGCAGCCGATTGTGCTTGCCGAAGGGAGAGCTGGTAGAGGCAGTCTTACAGGAGGCGCACCGATCGAGATATTCTATTCACCCTGGTGCTAACAAGATGTACCGTGACTTGCGAGAACATCTTTGGTGGCACGGGATGAAGAGGGATGTATCACATTTTATCTCGAGATGCCTAGTTTGCCAGCAGGTCAAGGCAGAGCGCCAGAGGCCAGCCGATTTGTTGCAGCCGTTACCCATTCCTGAGTGGAAGTGGAAACATATTACGATGGACTTTGTTTCAGGGCTTTTTCGTTCCCAAGGAGGGAAGGATGCCATTTGGGTCATCGTAGACAGGCTGACGAAGTGTGCGCACTTTATATCCTTTAAGGTGGGGCTTTCCACCGAGAAGTTGGCAGAGCTATACATGCAGCAGATAGTTCGCCTACACGGAGTGCCAGTGAGCATCGTGTCAGACAGAGACAGCAGATTCACATCCCACTACTGGAGGAGCTTGCAGGAGGAGTTGGGCAGTAGGATCAAGTTCAGTACGGCGTACCACCCGCAGACAATGGACAGTCCGAGAGGACGATACAGACACTAGAGGATATGCTGAGGACCTGCGTGCTGGACTTCGAAGGATCTTGGGAGAGCCATCTGCACTTGGTAGAGTTTTCATACAACAACAGCTACCAGGCCAGTATTGGTACGTCTCCTTTCGAGGCGCTTTATGGACGACGATACCGTACACCGCTCTTTTGGGATGATGTTGGAGACAGAGTTATGCTTGGGCCAGAGATGATCACGGATGCAGCAGAGAAAGTCGGGATGATCAGAGACAGGCTCAGAGTAGCCCAGGACAGGCAGAAACACTGGGCTGATGCTAGTCGCAGACCGATGGAGTTCGCAGACGGTGATATGGTGCTAGTGAAGATATCACCTACCAGAGGGACGATCCGGTTCGGACGAGGAGGGAAGCTGAGCCCCAGATACATCGGGCCGTTCGAGATACTTGGTAGGATTGGAGAGGTAGCTTACAGGGTTGCACTTCCACCCAACCTAGCAGGAGTTCACGATATCTTTCACGTATCTCAGCTGAGGAGATATGTTCCAGACCCCAGTCATGTGCTAGATCATTCAGAGTTGGAGGTCGGACCGAGCCTTATAGTTTCTGAGCAGCCAGTGGAGATATTAGACAGGAGGGAGAAGAGGCTGAGAAACAAGGTTATACCCCTAGTACGAGTAGCTTGGAGCCGTCACTCCCCAGGTGAATCTACTTGGGAGAGGGAGTCGGACATGAGGGAGAGATACCCTTACTTGTTCGATCCAACCGCTGCGAGGGAACCACCCGTTCCCGCTTGATACCTTAGAGGTTAGTTTCGATCGCAGCCTTAGTCATTTTGTTGCACTGCTTGCTATGTTAGAATATTGTAGGGTCTTCAATCCTTGTGAATTTCGAGGACAAAATTTTTCAAGAAGGGAAGACTTGTAAGCCCCTGTTTTTCAAATTTCATATTAATTAGTGTTAATTAATTTTTAGTATCAATTTAGCCTTAAAATAATTATTTAGATTTTTAGAAATTTTCCTAGAATTTCTAAATGATTTTTAAATGAGTTTTACATATTAAAAATATCATTTTGTAATTTATTTAAATGTTTTAATATCACTTTACAATTATTAGAATTGTTTTAATACAGATTTATAATTATTTAAATTGTTATTATAGTAGTTTATAATTTAGGAATTATTTTAATTCAGTTATGCAAATTAATATTTGCATTTAGTTATAGAGGGGACATAATTGTAAAAACCTAAAGTCTAAGGGCCAATCTGCTAACCTACCCTACCCCTCCCCCCCCACGATCGGGCTCACCCACCTCCGACGACTGCCACGCCGACGGAGACCCGCGTTCTTCGGCCAGCGCACAGCCCCCCGACCGACCTAGGACCGACCTAAGCCCCTATTTAAACTCCCCTCCTCTCCCCAGACTCGACCCTAACCCTAACCGACCACCACGACCACCCCAACCCCTCTTTCTTCCCCGACAAACCTAAACCCCAACCCTAACTCCGGCGACCCCCAGCGCCGCCTCCACAGCCGTCGTCATCACCAACCACCACCACCAATCAACGTGCCCTGCCGAGACGACCCCAGCGCCACCGGAGCGCCGCCGTCCACGAACTTCGAATCCTTCCCCCGAAGCCGGACACGTAAGTAACAGACCCGAGTTCGTGTCGTGCGTGTCTCGAACTCACGCACGACGTTCGCCTGGACACAGGAAACCTAGCTATAGGTCTGGACACGGGAGAATCGACTCGTACGTGTCGTGCTAGCCCAGACACGTATATACCTGTGTCCCTAACTGTCCGGACACAGGCTTGTGTTTATTATTTTTTTTTATGTTTTTGTTAAACAAAACCTAATAAAATTAACCTAAGTCCTATCCCTAACACAAGCCACGGGCTGACCCCCTGGCCAGCCCGACCTAACTAAACCCCCCCTCTCGTGCAGCTCGGGTTCAAGCCCCCCTTTTTGTTTCTATTTCTTTTTCTTTTTCTGTTTCTTTTCTTTTCTTTTCTTTTCCTTTTGTTTTAATATATATATTTATATATATGTATACATGTATTTGTATATATATATATATATATATATATATATATATATATATATATATATTATTATATATACTATATTATGTATATATATATATATGCAGTTTATATATATATATATATATATATATATATATATATATATATATATGTATTATGTACACATATGTATATATGTATATATTTTCTTGTGTATATATATATATTATTATATTATTATATATATATATATATATATATATATATATATATATATATATATATATATATATATATATATATATATATATATATATATATATATATATACTATAATATTGTATATATATATATATATATATACTTTATAATTAAGTATTTTCTTATGTATATATATATGTACTTTTGGCATAGGTATGTATATATTCATTTTGTATAAATTTACCTTATTAAAATAATAATATTTATTTTATATTTTTACCAAATTGTATTTTTAGTGTATTTAAATTACTGCAACCATTTGGTGTCCAGGCCTAGCATGGGTTTTTGAGCCCAAATGTGTTTTCATATATTCAAGACCTGTACAAGTCATATTGGACTTGATTCATGGCCTTGGGTCCTGTATTTGAACTTTGGTTCAAATTATATACATGGACAAAATACGCAGATAATTAATTATTTAATTTCAATAGTGTGTAATGCTTTTTTGGATTTCTAAAAATAGTTAAAGTATTGTTAAAATTCTGGAAAAATAGTATTTAGATACTATGTTAATTTAGCTAATTTAGTATAATTTTTGTAGTATTTAAATTATAGTTTTTCCACTAGTTTGGCTTGTGGAACCAAAACTCATTTTCTGTATACTTAGGAAAACTGATTTTTATAAAATACTTGTACTGGTTAATAAATTCCAGAAAAATTATAATAAATTTCTACAATTAGCAAAGATCACTTTGATACTTTACTTTAAGTAAAACTAGGCTTTTTGTCTATCTCTAAAATTGTTAGAACACAATGATCATTTGATTTATTTGTTGATTAATTACGACTTGTAGCTTTTTGTGTTATTTTGAGTTTTAGCCGTGTTGAACCTCACCCCTCACTAGTGTAAAGATCCTAGAAAGTTAGTTAAAGTAGCATGTCACCCCACATTGGTCTCCTATGCCAAAGTTATCATTTTGGCTAGGTGCCCAGTCACAGTCGTGTTTCACCAATTAGTGTCCTAGTATTTTAGCTTAGTGTAAAAACTAAGTTTATGTATTTATTTCTACAGTGACGAGTTACCGGACATCCATTGCACTTTTATCGCAGTTTATTTTGCTTTGCTTTGCTAGAGGCAAGTACTTTCTACGAACTTTACATATTGTCACATAAATGAACTGCAAACCCCACCATGTTAAATGCTGATCCTTGGGGTAGCAAGTTAGATCTCTATATGTTGTACTTTCAGTTACTACCATGCTTAGAACAGTCTTGATGTATCTCTCACATGATTAGAATATGGGTTATGGAAAAACTGTTAGTAGCATACGTGATCATGCCCCCTTACTCATACGTACGTACCGAGCAAGGTTGATATTCTATGTATACTTTGTCGTAGGCGCACCAGCTGTATTTGTACGTATGTACATCTATCGCTTGTTTTACTTGTACGGAAGTACATTTTATATACTTGTACCACAGTATATTTTACACCTATTGACGATCACGTACCGGCTACAGTTTTAAACATTACATATACATCTGTCTCTATGACATATGAGTCCTTGCCATGATAGACTATGTGATGCCATACTTTCCAGTTATTCCTCCTATGTTCATTTCTATGTTTCATATGCTAGTTTGTTAGATTCAGTACTTGCTCCCGTCCTGACAGGATAACGTTGTAGGTGTCCTTACTGAAGAGGAGTTACTCTGCGACACATATTATAGAGTTACTGTCGAGGACCCGGCTCTGCTTTACGAGGATGTTCCTGCGGGGAACCTCGCCTAGTTGTCTTTTGTTTACTTAGACTTTTGAGAGTAGACATGTATTAGACTATATATTTTTGTAACTGGACATGTATCCAGTTTTACATTTCAGATCACTTGTACTTTGGACATTTTACTATATGATACGACTTTTGTGTTTGGAGCATTTATGACTTTTATTCACTTATAGAACTGTTAGCACATTTAGTTTTATCCTGTTGTCTTTAGAACAGCTTACTACGTTTTATATCAAACGTAGGCTGGACATGACTCGGCCTGGCCCAACAATTTGGGTAGCGGGCCGTGACAAGAAAAGAAATGATTTGGCGAGCGAAGCGAAGACGATCCAAGTGCAATCATCCTCGAAGAAATGGAGATGGTCACGGCTAGAGCTAGAACACCTGCAAAAAATAAGAGCACACACCTGGAGAGATAACCAGGTCCTCAGAGGGACGTAACAAGACACATAATATCATGCCATATAAACTGAATAAATATTGCTCAAATAAATAACTCAATTGAATTTATATCATGGTCCAATACGCACCTATTGAACGAGCGTACCATTCCCCCAACCAAACAAGTACAAGAGATGGTAAACTAATTCACAGTTACGTATCTTTTTATGCTATGAATCCAATATGGTATCTGGACCCCCACACTACAACAAATATAGCCTACAATAGCAGTTTTTCTATAGCGTTTAAGTGTCCCCGCTATAGAATGTTATTAACAATAGCATTCTTTCTGTAGTGGTATAAAAATATCTATCTATAGCGTTTCCTGGGTGCTGTAGAATCTTTTTTCATTTTACCGCTTGAAATTTTGCCAAAAATTTGGAGCTGCATTTCAGTCCGCGCGATAAGGGATCTGTACATAGTGACTTCCACTACACCAAAATCCCTCTCCCCATAATTTTTTTCCACCATTCTCTCTCTCTCTCTCTCTCACACACACACACACACATGCTCTCACCCTCCCTTTAGAAACCCTAACCTCAATTTTTTTTCCTTTTTCTTCTCCTCGTCCAGGTACGCCAACTAGGGAAAGGGCATCCTCCAGCCCCCCAACTTCCTCAACGGCCTCGCCTCTGTCTTCTCCGACGATCACCACCATTACACCCTCTTCGACAATCCCTTCCTCGAATTCCTCTGCTCCGCTCAGGTTACCACAAAAGCCCTAACCTAATTCATTTCATTTTTGCTCATAGTTACTGATTTTTATTTCAGGTAGCCATCGTCGTCTGCCCCCTTTTGTCGCCATCGCCGTCCGCCTCCGCCCTGGGATATGGGAGTTCGTCCGCTTCAATGTCTAGAGATGACTTTCGACCAGGTGACCATCTCCGAGTACGTCAAGTACCTTCTAGCAAGGCTTAATTTTAAGAAATGAAGAAGGAATTTTATTTTCTCTAGCTGATGTTCACTTAATTTTATATGTTTTAAATGTAATATTTTGTTGACAAGTGATCCCGTGAATCATTCCCTCTACTTTTCCAGCAAAGGCTATACCCTTATGCTTGACATATTTGTGTATGAAACTTTTGCTTTTGTTCGAGGTTCTTTCTCAGAGAATATGCCTTAATATCATTCCTACTCATTCCAATCTAAAATTCCTTGAATACCGTTATATTCTTCAATTTCTTAGTGCCACATTCACCAGTGAACACACCCTGGTGTTTACTTAGGGTTTTATGTTGGCAGACATGGCTGGTGCCAATTTCTAGGCTTCTGAGAAACTATAAGGCTATTACTTATTTATTGTGGGCGTGGTCCTTGTTTTGGAGACAGATATTGACTGCCAATGTTTGGTTTATACTGATGAATTTCACAATGTCCGATTACAACTTAAAGCCAATGGCTCTGTTGCCATGTGACCTCTTTTAGATTTCAGGAGAAGTTGAAGTCTTTTATGCAAATAACTAAGACACTATTACTTGTGTCTTTAATGCTCGGAAGTTTATATGCACAGACATACATATTTGTTGATAATGGTTAGTTATTTCTGAAAATTGATGTAGCTGAAGTCCCAATTCTAGGGGCGTGGCTGTCAAGCAACATCTATGTCGCACGCGTTCGAATTCGACACAGCATAATATCGACATGACACTGCTTTGTGGCATTTCCTAGTGCATTTTGGAGTTTCTACGTGTCTGATATGTGTCCTCCACGGACACGGCAAGCATTTTGTTGTGTTCATGGTTCCAAAAGTAGCATAAGTATATACTATAGCCATCAGAAGTTGATAATCAGAGAACAATGGTGAAATATATCATTAAGATTCATTTCGTTGCTTGTGTCCATTATGTTTCTCTTCTTGCTCAGTTTAGTGGGAATTATCAACTACATGACTGCGGAAATTGAGAGCTCCTTGCCCTTGCACTATGTTTGCATAGTAAAAATCTGTTCTTTCTTTACTCTGTTTTTGCTCTCAAATATTGTCCGTGGATGTTATACAATTCCTTGAATACCATTTTGTTCGAGGTTCTTTATTTTTATATAAATTTTTGTTGGTGTGGCTCTAACTTTATGAGAAATTGATGCATTATGACTTTGAGGAGGTGATTGATTCAGATGAAGAGCTAGACTTGATCTCAATGGCCAATAACTTAACCTTCTATGTCATAACCATTATTTGAACAGACTGGTCCTTCAAAAAGAGTGCATATTTATCTTTTCTTTCAATGTGAGTATTTTGTCGGTGTACTAGTATATAGTGTCATGTTACTGCCATATTTTGTAGATTATAGGGTCAATAGTTTTACTCATGGCAATATTTTGTATAATCCGAGAGGCTTCTCTTTGAAACTCAACAAGATTCATAATATTGAAGATTTCATGTTAAGCAAATCTCAACAGTTTTTGTGATTTTATTTCAAATTTAGATATAAGCTATACATATTACACTAAATTGCATATTGTTGTTTTAAAGATAGCTCTGATACCATATCAATTTTGACATCATGGTTCTGATACATGCCAATTTTCATGGCACTGATACACTGTTGTTTTAAGTACTTATATGAAGTTATGATACCCTTTTTTTCCCCAGATAGCTCTCATGCCAAATTGATTTACTCATTATTGCTCTGATTTTTCATACTCTTTTTTTTACATAGTTTAAGCTGCAACATATTAAAGAACTATAAGGTTTGCAACTTAATATCTTTGCAATTTCTATGTTTTCTTTACTTGTTTCTTCTTCTTTTTCTTGTTTGTCATTAAATTAGGCCAATTTCTAGCATAGTATAAGTTATCACCAACATAGGTGGTCAGGAAAGGACCAACAGTTTTCCTTTTATTCAAAAGCAAAGGAGATGACACCAAAAACATCAGTCTTCTCAAAATATTTTCCCAAACTTTGGTAATTTGTAAGAATTTACTTGTCTTTTCAGTTTTTACAATTGACAAACGTGGTCACCTAGCATGACAAACAAACAACTAAATCTGGAACTATGCTTCTTGAGCACATGATATTGTTTTATCTATCACAGAGTTGATTCTAGTTGTGTGAATATTTGAAATCCTACAGAACCAGAACCTGGTGTAGTTTTCGTGGATGATCTCTTTTAGTGCAGAGGATGCATGTGAGAAAGCAAGCAGCGGCTTCAACACAAAGATTTGAAGAAGGTATATATCCCTGGCAAATAGATAGAAGTCAAACTAACTGATCAACAATGTGTACTTCTATTCCATGCATTCAGAAACATGTTGCTGAAAGTGATAAACCATGCATGTTACAAAAAGTAGTATCTGATTCCATGAGAAGGCTAACTTATAATTTGGCATATGCGTGCAGGAATTTCTTTTCCTAGGTTTCTGTTCATTTTTAATCCATGCCAATGCTTATGAAGTTGTTTCACACAGTACACTTTTTCATGGTTAATATTATAAAACAACAAAGATTATCTTTTTGTTACCTAAACAGTTTGCGTGGTTAAATTATGTTGAAACTGTAACAGGAATTCAATTTGGGTATTTTCCATGAGCCCATTTAATAGCCTTAAGTCATTATATATGCTCTTTAATGTGCATATGCTATCTGTAACTCAGAAGAAAGCCAAGATTGTTGTTGCAACTATGCTAATAAGATGACCTGCGATGTTATTGCTCCAAATCAAATAATTTATTGTTTGCTCCTTTACAGGGTCCATGTAAGTTCAAAACTATTTGGAATTGGCTTATGCTTTTGAGCTGGGCACTTTTTTGTTGCTCATCAACTGAAAGTTTGTCTATATCGAGATGTATTACATTGAGATGTCAATTCGTTTATGTCCGCTGAATTTGACTAGATATGAAGTATATCCTTTGTATGCTTTATTTGACTAATATAATCCAAGTTGATGCTTATGATTTTGTAGCCTCTTGGGTAAGCTTTTCTAGGCTATGTTCGTACAACATCTTACTTGTTGAATTATTGGCTCACTTTGGGAGCATGTCATTAATTCTGAGAATTAGTCCTGCTATGTATATGTGATGCTACTGTTGCAGTGTTGCTCATGCTCGTCCTGACATGGCAGAAGTATTCTAAAATGTTCACAATACTTTGCAATTATTGTATTGGACGTACATGCCAAATCTTATTTGAAGGTTGTCATTCTTTCCTTAGCATTTTTGACGTGTCAGCTTATCATTTTTAGACGTTATATATCATAGTTATTTTTGGCAAGTCAGGTTATAAATTATGGGCAATCTTAAAGCTGAACATATTCACAATGTAATTTACAAGAAAGGATGGGTTTTGACTATTTTATGAACTTGAGCTCTCATTGTTCTTGGGATTATTGTAGGCTTAATTTGTGTAGGTGATCCCAATTCCTCGCAGGTGTATATAGGCCAGCCTATTTGGTGTCTTGCCGTGGCTTGGTACTGGTATGGACCTGAACCTTCTCTTGATACTTAACTATTTGGTATTATGGTGGAGATACCAGCAAGTTCACTGTTAGTTGGAAAGTAGATGGATTTTACAACATTTTATATAGAAGAATGAACTCCCAAGACTAGTTTATCTTTTTGAATACAATTTATATTGTATGCATATCCTATATTATCAATTGATTTTGCTAGGGATGTTCCGATCTGGAGTCATTCAACATGCTGGGTGTTTTAGTGTGAGGAACTTACAGATATTTGATTCAAACAAAAATTGGGTTATGGTTCCATCTATATTGATCTTGTATTTCCACTTTACATATTGTATCTATTTATCTATCATATCAGGAGCTTATCTTCTACGATTTGTCATTCTTAATTTGGTTGTCTGACAAAATTTTAATATCGATGATAGTGTCTGATTCTGTTATAAAGAAGTGCAGATTTCATATATGATGTAAGTTTGGGATTAGATACAGAATATCTGATAGTGCTCGTAGTTTGCTAGAGTCCACCCAAGCTGTAGACTACAATAATATGATTTTCCATTGCTTTTATCTTCTGCAACATTTCCCAGGTAGCACTGAAGTACCTAGGAGTTACTGATTGCTAAGCAGAATTGTCACTATCTCCTGCCATTTTTCCTTCATTTGTTAGGTTTTACATCATCTTTCCCAACTTTTTTATGAACAATGTGTTCATACCAGTGGTGGAAGGCTATCAGTGCTATACTTACAAGATAATAAACTTTTTTTATGATATTAAATGTGAAAGTCAATTCTTAATATTCATTATATATTATAGTATGCTCCTATGGAAGATCATCCTTACATTGTCTATTCTAGATGAATATTCCTCGCTTGTTATTAGACGCTCCTATGGGAGATTATGACTGCTATGCTTATCATCATAATAAGTTTTTTTGGTGATATGAAAAGCATGGAAGTCACTTCTTCATTCTAAATGAATATTCCTCACCTGTTAGATGTTGTGGAATAAGATGTCCTTGCATTACCTGTCTAATGTGTCAAACTATTAGTACTAAAAATATTGTATTTTTTTTTATCCTGCAGTGCTATGATCATCGTTGGATTTATTCTATATCGTCGAGGGAGATGGTTTCCTCATTGCTTGTGCAGCATTATTCCCAATTTTTAAGCAGAAGTGTGGTAAGGTTGCTGCCTTTGTCGTGTCTCCAGAATGTCGTAGGCATTATTCCCAATTTTTTAAACCTTCTTGCACTTTACTTCATGTATTACACTGCTTTACATAACACTACTGTCCTGCAACTTCACATTTAACACACTGCATGCCTCCTTAGCCACGGACTTCAACTCCATGGAACGCTGTCAAAATCTAAGTTCATTTCATGGTGTATGAGATCTAAGTACTCTATTATAAAAACTGCTAGGTATCTGCTAGATATCTCTTAGTTCATTTCATGGTGTCAAATATTTCTATCTTATTTTTATATCATAATGTATTTTCTTCTCAATTTTGTGTAGGTTGGCATATATGTTTTTGATGGTTGTGGATAGCTGCTAGAAGGAAAGAGGCGATTGAGCTGTTTTTTGGCCTACAGATATTTGTAAATGGAATAGTTTATTTTGGACTACAGATACTTTGTAAATGGAATGGTTTATTTTGGCGTACAACTACTTTTTCTACATCTTGAATGTTTTAATAACTACTACTTTTTGTATATCTTGAATGTTCTAATGAAATATTTCATTTTTTGGCAAATCTTTACTATATCTTGATTGATCGAAATGCAAGTTGCGATTGAAATTGTTTGCGATTATTGTTATTTATATGTGATACAAAACAGGTTATGAAATATAAAATTCTGTAGCAGGTTTACAGCACTCAAAATGTCTAAATTGCTGCTACCACGATAGCATATGATGAACGCTATAATAAATCAAACCATTCATCAAACGTTATAAATCATCCACAGCATTCACAAACGCTATAAAAAATCCACAGCATTCATAAACGCTATAAGTAATCCACAGCACTCACGAACGCTATAAACTATCTACAGCGTTCTAGAATGCTATAAAGTATTTACAGCATTCATAAACGCTATAAACCATCAACAGCATACACGAACGCTATAAACCTTCTACAGCATTCATGAACGCTATAATGTTATAGCGTTCACATGTCTGGACATACTATAGCGTGGGCGATCATAGCAGACAGAATATGCTATAGAAGGCTTTCTATAGCGTTCTGCGCATGCTATTGTAGGCCATATTTGTTGTAGTGCCAACAAGATTCAATACCTTCTCATCGAAGTAGTAAGTCACACCTACAACCAAACAAGGACAAGATGTGACGAACTAATCCGCGACAAGTTATTGTTCCAAGCCACGGTCAGATACAAGTACCCAAACCAAAAGTACTCGTACCTAACGGATAAAGGTAGACTACCGTTCTAAGTGATATGTAGTTAAGAACAATCCTTCCTACGCATGGGCCCTGGCTGAATAGGATCGGCATAGTCCCTCCTTGGGCACCAGAGGCCCCATCAGTAAGAGCATGACGTTCCGCAGAATCGTCAGTGGCCGTCACTAATCATGGGTCATCAACCCCGTAACTCCAGCGGAGAGTCCGGGTCACAAGGGAAGTGCATCGAAGCCCATACGCTAAGGAATTGTCCTCCCCGCCCAATGCCTACTCTGTTGTATCCACAACAGTAAACCTCTATAACAGCTAAGTCAAACTAAGCATACAACCTCTATTAGCGGTTATTCCTATCGTACGGCTTGTACGTACTGGTGGCCAGCCAATCACGCACTTTCGTGTCCTACATGCGACACACAACTTCGTGTTACAATGTGTCAAGGCCAATGAATGCAACACACAAGGTGGTCCCTTAAGTCTAGGTTTAATGTGAGAAAAATAATACATAGCAGGAAATATAAATGAACAGTAAATTCTAACAGGTTATGCCATGTATCACAGTTTATTTTGCATAAAGAAAATAAATAATGCATGAAATATAAGCTAAAATAAATAGACAGCAAATGGCAAGGTGTCTTGCCTGGTAGGACGCCTGGTGCACTGCAATGATCAATGTGGCACTAACTGCGACTTCGGTGCAATAACCATGCAAGGTGACCTCGGGTGGTGTCACGGTTAGTTCCATTGGGTCCAAAAGGGTCAATTTGGCTAGGTGCGATATGTGGAAGTTCGAGATTGGTAAGAAGATAGGAATATGACTAGACATGAACAAAGATTTATTCGAAGAGAAATAAATATTAATAACTCTTAGGAAATACTTATAATAGCTTGAAACTATGTTTTACCAAAAATTTAGATAACTATTTTATAAAATACTTATTTATTTGGAAACTAAAATTTTACCAATCAAAATATGTTTAAGTAAATACTTTTTGAAAACATCGAAAATCATTTTAGGGTTAAGCCCTTAATTTTGTTCAAATAAAATTTAGAAAATTTGTTAATAATAACTTCAAGAAAATCACATTAAAATATAAATATATAATAATACTAAATGGTGTATTACTAAATAATTTCAAACATTTACATATATATATATGTATCATTTAAAGTATACTATATACTAATAATAAAATATAACAACATTTATCCAAGCCTTACTAATAATATCCTTTATACAAAAAAATTAAAATATAAATAATCACCCCTTACTGCAAGCAATTACTCATCTAACAAAAAAAAGAAAATAAATAATAATGGTAATATGCAGCTTTCTAGTTTTTGTGTGTTCCCAAAAGAATCCATAAAAAACAATTAATAATATAAAAACCCAAATAAATAACTTAACAGAAAATGAAAATAAATTAAAACAACAAAAACAAAAAAAATAAAAGAGAGTAGCTGTTCTCTCTTTCGAGAGAACACTACAGTAACTATTGTTTAATATAAGAAAATCGAAAAAAGAAAGGAGAGAGAGAAAGAGAGTTGGGGAGAGGAAGTTCAGAGAAGGGAGAGAGAGAGTAAAGGAGAGGAGAGTGGTGATCGAGAGGAACGGAGACGAGCGGTGCGGTGGCTCCGGCGACCGGAGGCCGGGCGCGTGTGGAGAAAGGGAAGGAACGGCCAAGGCGAGGCGAAGTGCGGCAGACTTCGGTCGGCGGAGCGGGCGTCTAGGGCGAGGGTTTCGTCGGTCGGGAAGGTCGGTGGACGGCTGGTCCGGCGGTTAGGGCTCGCGGTGGTTGGAGGCGGAGGGAGAACGGCACGACGGAGGAGCGACGACGAGAGGAGCGGCGGAGGAGGAAACGGAGGTGAACGGAGGGGGCGCTCGGGTGGTTCGGCGAGCGGCGGTGCCAGGGTGGAAGGTCGGAGTCGCCGGAGGGTTCGCACGGATCTGGGAGGAGGAAGGCTAGATGGGGATTCGGGCTCGCCGGCGGACGACGGCTACGGGCGTTTAAGCGCGGCAGACGCAGCGGTCGCGGAGGCCGGCGCGACGGAATTGGGGTTGGGGTTCCGGCGGAAAGGACACCGGCGAAGGGGGTTTCTCGGCGTGACTAAGGCGCTGGGAGGCGACGCTCAGGCTGAGTCGGGGGTTTTCCGAGCGCGGCGCGGCGCTGGTGGTCCGGCCGGTGGCTCGAGGCTGTCGGTGGCTGGGTTAGCGGCGGAGATGGTGGCGGAGCTCGCCGGAGGTGAGTTTTAGGGTTAGGGTTTTTGATTTTTCTATAATCTTGTGTGGGGCTGTGGCGGTGGGAAGATGGCGGACGACGGCGGGATGGTGACGGTGGTGTCCGGTCTGGCATGGGGTCGTGCGATATGATATTGGTTGTCTTGGTGGTGTCTGGAGGGGACTGGGCAGAGGTCGGGAAGGCTGGGTTGGCAATAGTTTTGGGGCTGACGGTGACGGGTGAAGTCGGAGGACGGTGATGGATGTATGGTGGTCGGACTCGGGTCTGGCCGGGAGAGGAGGAAGTGGTGGTGCGGCTATGGCTGGTGGTTTGGTGCAGGTGGTACGGGTGGCTGGACGGAGACGGGGTATGTCCATTAGAATAGGATTAGGGTTTAGGTGGTTGTCGTGTCCGGGGTATCGGACACGGAGGAGGAATACTGGATTTGTGTCCAGGGTGGATGGACGAGAATTGATATTTGTATATGTAAAAGAATAACCTATTGGATAGACACCCGGGGTCGGACCCGAGGCCGTCACGGCTGACACGGAAGAGATGGACACCGACACGAGGCACGTACACTTTGTGGAAATTTGTGGAAGAATAAATTATGGAGAATTAAGGATGAGTACCTGCCTATTTATCGGATGTGGAAATTCCCAATTGGATAGGATTATGATTTATTTAAAACCCAAAGTAGATAATTAAATAGATATAAAACCAATCAAATCAAATCCAAATCCAATTACAATCCTATTTAAATTATATTCCTTTAGTTTAAAATCAATCAAATAAATCAAATTTCAATTATAGATATTAGTTTATAATTTAAATGTATCCATGGAATCAAATCAAAATTTAAATTGTCACAAATATTTCAAAAATACGTTTTCCAAAAATACTATAATAATTAATTTCGAAAATACATTATAATATAAACTTAATAAATCTTTATGAAATATATATGTATACGGAAATAATATTATTTATTATTAATAACTGTTTTCACGAAGACTTTTTATAAATAATAAATAAAATAATAATTTGGAAACTTGGGTACGATAACAAAATAATTATTATGTATATTATTTTGAAACTATAAAAAGATACAAAAATATTTTTCTAACATATGTACGCTCACACATATTCGCACTCGTCGAGCAAATTCAAAAAACGAACTTTCGCGTATGAAGTATAATACGACTATGTGACGTACAATACGAAAATTTTTTTTTACCGGTACCAAATTTAATAAATTAAAATAGTAAGAATTTAGGGGTTTTACATCCTACCTAACTTAAAAGAATTTCATCCTCGAAATTAAAAATTAGTAGGGGTGAGAGGACACAAGGGGGTATCAATGGGGAACAATGCAATAAGGCTCAACAAAATCATGTCGTAAGAAGTTGCAATCTAGATCATTGAATGAGGGTCATAGTAGGGTCGAGAAGAAGGACGAGGAGTTTAGGATGAAGTTATAGCAACATCGAGTGAGAATGGTCATAGTCGATAGGAAGGCTAGAGGAAGTTCTAGTACAAGTGCCTTCGTCCTTCCAAAAATCGGTGAAGGCGAAAGCGATTTAAGGAGTTCAATGACGACAGTATCCATTACGAATAAGTGGTTCAAAGGCGGTCGTATAGATTTCAAAAGGAGTTGCCAAGGCAGTCGCGGATAGAACTCTAGAGGACAAGTTTAGCTATATCTCCATCCACGTAGAACGATAGATAAAAGCGAACCATAGTGCACTTGGTTGATCAAACCATCATGCACGGTTCTGATAGACAATATGTTAGTGGGGTACCTCCATTAACATATATGTCATGAACAAGCTTAGTAAAAGGCTAAGCTTGCAAAAACTAGGCTACATTAGCATCATTAGTCTAGATAGTAAAATATAGGCACGATAATAGATGAATAAAAACAAATATGAATGGTCTAAGATTCATAAGGATCTAAGTCTTGTTTATTCCTATACCATCATTCTACGATTTTATTGACCAAGGCTTGGTTGACCAAATGGGTTAACTTCCTCTAGTTTCTATGGTCTAGATAATACTATTTGTATTCTCTTAACGGTCAAGGGTGTGTGGGGTATTCTACCCAACTTAAAGAATTAAGCTAAGGGTGTTTGGGACATCTAACTAGTATGGTCAATCTCTAGCAAGCACGAAGGAAATATAAGATTAGGGATGGAAGGAAGCAAGCAAGATACAATTGATGAGTCAAACGGTAGATAAAATCAAGGAAAGAGGTCAAGTATGTGGATGAGATCCTAGACTTCTAATCCTATATGCAGGCTTGCTTGGTACGGTAAAGTAACCAAACAATTTATCTTGACCTGTATGGGACACCACAAAAAAATATAACGCCCCAGTCCCAAAATACGTAGGACTAGGAACGTAGACATGCCAGCTGTATACATACGAAGTACACTCCAATATATGGAACCCTCGTATGAATACATAAGCTGTAAAATGCAGTAGAACCATAACTAATCTCATCCACACAAAATAAATAAATAAAAGATATCATATAATGATAATGAATTGTCTTGATACAATATGTTGGACGGAGACAAATCCGCTACCAACAAGTAAAGAAAAAATACATGAGAAAAGAAATGATTTGGCGAGCGAAGCGAAGACGATCCAAGTGCAATCATCCTCGAAGAAATGGAGATGGTCACGGCTAGAGCTAGAACACCTGCGAAAAATAAGAGCACACCCCTGGAGAGATAACCAGGTCCTCAGAGGGACGTAACAAGATACATAATATCATGCCATATAAACTGAATAAATATTGCTTAAATAAATAAGTCAATTAAATTTATATCATGGTCCAATACGCACCTATTGAACGAGCGTACCATCCCCCCAACCAAACAAGGACAGGAGATGGTAAACTAATTCACGGTGACGCATCTTTCCATGCTATGAATCCAATATGGTATTCGGACCCCAACAAGGTTCAATACCTTCTCATCGAAGTAGTAAGTCACACCTACAACCAAACAAGGACAAGATGTGGCGAACTAATCCGTGACAAGTTATTGTTCCAAGCCACGGTCAGATACAAGTACCCAAACCAAAAGTACTCGTACCTAACGGATAAAGGTAGCCTACCGTTCTAAGTGATATGTAGTTAAGAACAATCCTTCCTACGCATGGGCCCTGGCTGAATAGGATCGGTATAGTCCCCCCTTGGGCACCAGAGGCCCCATCAGTAAGAGCATGACGTTCCGCAGAATCGTCAGTGGCCGTCAGTAATCATGTGTCATCAACCCCATATCTCCAGCGGAGAGTCCGGGTCACAAGGGAAGTGCATCGAAGCCCATACGCTAAGGAATTGTCCTTCCCGTCCAGTGCCTACTCTGTTGTATCCACAACAGTAAACCTCTATAACCGCTAAGTCAAACTAAGCATGAAACCTCTATTAGCGGTTATTCCTATCGCACGGCTTGTACGTACTGGTGGCCAGCCAACCACGTACTTTCGTGTCCTATATGCGACACACAACTTCGTGTTACAACGTGTCAAGGCCAATGAATGCAACACACAAGGTGGTCCCTTAAGTCTAGGTTTAATGTGAGAAAAAATAATACATAGCAGGAAATATAAATGAACAGTAAGTTCTAACAGGTTATGCCATGTATCACAGTTTATTTTGCATAAAAAAAATAAAGCATGAAATATGAGCTAAAATAAATAGACAGCAAATGGCAAGGTGTCTTGTCTGGTAGGACGCCTGGTGCACTGCAATGATCAATGTGGCACGAACTGCGACTTCAGTGCAATAACCATGCAAGGTGACCTCGGGTGGTGTCACGGTTAGTTCCATTGGGTCCAGAAGGGTCAATTTGGCTAGGTACGATATGTGGAAGTTCGAGATTGGCAAGAAGATAGGAATATGACTAGTCATGAACAAAGATTTATTCGATGAGAAATAAATATTAATAACTCTTAGGAAATACTTATAATAGCTTGAAATTATGTTTTACCAAAAATTTAGATAACTATTTTATAAAATACTTATTTATTTGGAAACTAAAATTTTACCAATCAAAATATGTTTAAGTAAATACTTTTTGAAAACATCGAAAATCGTTTTAGGGTTAAGCCCTTAATTTTGGTCAAATAAAATTTAGAAAATTTGTCAATAATAACTTCAAGAAAATCACATTAAAATATAAATATATAATAATACTAAATGGTGTATTACTAAATAATTTCAAACATTTACATATATATATGTATCATTTAAAGTATACTATATACTAATAATAAAATATAACAGCATTTATCCAAGCCTTACTAATAATATCCTTTATACAACAAAATTAAAATATAAATAATCACCCCTTACTGCAAGCAATTACTCATCTAACAAAAAAAGAAAATAAATAATAATGGTAATATGCAGCTTTCTAGTTTTTGTGTGTTCCCAAAAGAATCCATAAAAAAACAATTAATAATATAAAAACCCAAATAAATAACTTAACAGAAAATGAAAATAAATTAAAACAACAAAAACAAAAAAAATAAAAGAGAGTAGCTGTTCTCTCTTTCGAGAGAACACTACAGTAACTACTGTTTAATATAAGAAAATCGAAAAAAGAAAGGAGAGAGAGAAAGAGAGTTGGGGAAAGGAAGTTCAGAGAAGGAAGAGATAGAGCAAAGGAGAGGAGAGTGGTGATCGAGAGGAACGGAGACGAGCGGTGCGGTGGCTCCGACGACCGGAGGCCAGGCGCGTGTGGAGAAAGGGGAGGAAAGGCCAAGGCGAGGCGAAGTGCGGCGGACTTCGGTCGGCGGAGCGGGCGTCTAGGGCGAGGGTTTTGTCGGTCGGGAAGGTCGGTGGACGGCTGGTCCGGCGGTTAGGGCTCGCGGTGGTTGGAGGCGGAGGGAGAACGGCGAGGCGGAGGAACGGCGACAAGAGGAGCGACGGAGGAGGAAACGGAGGTGAACGGAGGGGGCGCTCGGGTGCTTCGGCGAGCGGCGGTGCCAGGGTGGAAGGTCGGAGTCGCCGGAGGGGTTGCGCGGATCTGGGAGGAGGAAGGCGAGATGGGGATTCGGGCTCGCCGGCGGACGGCAGCTACGGGCGTTTAGGCGCGGCGGACGCAGCGGTCGCGGAGGCCAGCGCGACGGAATCGGGGTTGGGGTTCCGGCGGAAAGGACTCCGGCGAAGGGGGTTTCTCGACGCGGCTAAGGCGCTGGGAGGCGGCACTCAGGCTGAGTCGGGGGTTTTCCGAGCGCGGTGCGGCGCTCGTGGTCCGGCCGGTGGCTCGAGGCTGTCGGTGGCTGGGTTAGCGGCGGAGATGGTGGCGGAGCTCGCCGGAGGTGAGTTTTAGGGTTTGGGTTTTTGATTTTTCTATAATTTTGTGTGGGGCTGTGGCGGTGGGAAGATGGCGGACGACGGCGGGATGGTGACGGTGGTGTCCGGTCTGGCATGGGGTCATGCGATATGATATTAGTTGTCTTGGTGGTGTCTGGAGGGGCCTGGGCAGAGGTCGGGAAGGCTGGGTTGGCAATGGTTTTGGGGCTGACGGTGACGGGTGAAGTCGGAGGACGGTGATGGATGTATGGTGGTCGGACTCGGGTCTGGCCGGGAGAGGAGGAAGTGGTGGTGCGGCTATGGCTGGTGGTTTGGTGCAGTGGTACGGGTGGCTGGACGGAGACGGGGTATGGCCATTAGAATAAGATTAGGGTTTAGGTGGTTGTCGTGTTCGGGGTGTCGGACACGGCGGGGAAATACTGGATTTGTGTCCAGGGTGGTTGGACGAGAATTGATATTTGTATATGTAAAAGAATAACCTATTGGATAGACACCCGGGGTCGGACCCGAGGCCGTCACGGCTGACACGGAAGAGATGGACACCGACACGAGACACGTACACTTTGTGGAAATTTGTGGAAGAATAAATTGTGGAGAATTAGGGATGAGTACCTGCCTATTTATAGGATGTGGAAATTCCCAATTGGATAGGATTAGGATTTATTTAAAACCCAAAGTAGATAATTAAATAGATATAAAGCCAATCAAATTAAATCCAAATCCAATTACAATCCTATTTAAATTATATTCCTTTAGTTTAAAATCAATCAAATAAATCAAATTTCAATTATAGATATTAGTTTACTATTTAAATGTATCCATGGAATCAAATCAAAATTTAAATTGTCACAAATATTTCAAAAATACGTTTTCCAAAAATACTATAATAATTAATTTTGAAAATACTTTATAATATAAACTTAATAAATATTTATGAAATATATATGTATACGAAAATAATATTATTTATTATTAATAACTGTTTTCACGAAGACTTTTTATAAATAATAATTTAGAAACTTGGGTACGATAACAAAATAATTATTATGTATATTATTTTGAAACTATAAAAAGATAGAAAAATATTTTTCTAAAATATGTATGCTCACACATATTCGCACTCGTCGAGCAAATTCGAAAAACGAACTTTCGCGTACGAAGTACAATACGACTATGTGACGTACAATACAAAAAAAATTTACCAGTACCAAATTTAATAAATTAAAATAGTAGAAATTTAGGGGTTTTACATTAAGTTACAGTGCACGTTGCAGAGCACGGTTTGTGGCATAAGTTTAGGCACCTAAAGAACTTGGTTGTTCAAGTCGAACACGTGCACGACATGTTCCCTCGATGCAAGGCTTGGCATAGCCTTTGCTAGTCAAATCGTTGCACGAATAAGTTAGACAAGAGTTTGGCTGGGCTATCGAAGTCATAGAAAGCACTGTCCCCTGTTGTCTGCGGTTGTCAAGTCACATGGTCCCACGAGAACAAGATTCGCCATATAATGTATGTGACTTAAGCGATAGTGTCGTCTAGAGAACAAGTCAGTCTAAGGCACGAGCTACGGTTGATTTAGGAAAAAGTATGCCACGGACAATGGAATACGTTATGTTCAAGTTAATATTGGAAGACTACTTAGTAGTCGTTCCCTAGAGTTCAAAGGATAGAAGTCCACATGACTGGTTGTCGTCGAGATCGGTCCCGCTACTTGGGAGTCTCGATAAAGAAGTTCACGATTTTGATCCCGCTAATTGAGAGTCTCGATAAGAAAGTACACGAGATCGGTCCCGCTACTTGGGAGTCTCGATAAGGAAGCACACGAGATCGGTCCCGCTACTTGGGAGTCTCGATAAGGAAGCACTCGAGATCGGTCCCGCTACTTGGAAGTCTCGATAAGAAAATTCACGTGACTGGTTGTCGTCGAGATCGGTTCCGCTACTTGGGAGTCTCGATAGAAAGTTGAAAAGCATGGCCATGATTAAGGAAGGACTTGGTAGATCGAGTTGAGTCTTGCATGGTCATTGGACAACTTGCGCGCAAGGTGAATTCCTTGAACGATCCCAGGACGCCGGGTTCGTGTTGGCCTAGGAGGAATTGCAGATATTGTACGACCTTTATCGACGGTACGACTCGATTGAAGTAAACTGTTACAATATAGGCTGCAGGTCATTCGGTGGAAGCTTGTACCTCGCACGCGGATGGTCATCGTATGCAAAGATCCAGGATAGCTTGACATTGCTAGTTACCACTCATATAGATGTGTCAGCATAAAAACGGCTATCCGCGTGTATGCCTTTGGATTGCATCAAGAACTAGCAAGTTACGTGTTGGGTTGACAAGGTATACTTATAGCAAGCTCTATCCTTGAATCGACACGGGTTAGGTGTGCCCGATTGCAACACCATTTTGTAGCCTATGATTTGGCTATAGTAAGGACATGTGCTACGGCATAAATATGGCAATGTCATCGAGTCTTCTCGAGTTAAGTTAGGAAGGGCCGTAAGGCAAGTTGGTTAAGTCTGGTTGATCCTTGGGAGGCACGGCCTCGATCTTAAGGCACGATCAAGTCTATTGGCAGACCAGCACGAGTCGTACCCTTGACGTCGTTGGCACGAGAATGGTCTAGAGGCACATAAAGACAAGTAAAAGTCTTGACACGACCGAGTTTGCATAAGTTTCTACTTGGTGAGGCATTGCCTCGAATATGTATTGAAGTCACGAATAGAGTATAGCACGTGTGAGCCCTTGGACCAATTTTTTTTTATATCTTATTTACTTGCCCTTATTTTTATGTTAATAATGACGTAAGTAAATAGGTAGCAACCACCCAATATTTAAAAGAAGGCCCTTTTGCAAAACTAAATTGTTGGAGGGCTTGTAGAGAACTTTTCAAATTCAATTTTTTCTTTTCAAATGGCCGACTCTCTGGAGCCGAGACCAACACTAAATCATCCTATTTGAAATTCGAAGATACTCTCAATTATCAAGAGATAATTCCCAATCTATTTCAAACCCTTATTTCCCTCTATCAATTTCTCACCGCGATTCAAATCTAAACCCTAGTATATATATATATATATATATATATATATATATATATATATATATATATATATATATATATATATATATATATATATTGAAGCAATGGGTACTTGGGGCGAACTCGCCTCCACTGAGGCTCGAACTCCCGACCACTTGGGCCGCATGCATCTCTCTTAACCACTAGGCTAGAGGTCATTTGCTATATATATATATATATATATATATATATATAGGCTTATAACCGACCCCAAACCTTTTACGAACCCTAGAAATTCTTCTGCCGCAAGAGTGAAGAGGAGGAATCAAGAACAGACGAGTTGTCGTAAAGCCAAAGAGGTAATTCGTCTACTCTTAAAACTTACCAATTACTGTCATGTACCAAACATTAGAGTATGGGTTGTAAGTGTTTGGTTTAAGGTTGAGGAGGGGCTATAGGCGAAACCAAGCATCTACCTATGATACTACCTCGAGTACCAGAACAAGAGAGGTAGGCTTTGACAACAGACCTAGCATTAGAGTTATCACGTTTTGATGTAGAGACACTCTTACAGTAGCAGATGCCTCTGCCTACAGTTCATATATGTCCCTTAGAATAACTGTATCTATAGGATATTTGAAATGCCCTGTAATTTTTGTAACAGGACGCACAACCTAGTATCAAAGGATAATAGGATCAAATGTATTAATATACGACATAGGTCAGTATCTATAGAACATCCTTGTGCCGTAGAGTAATCAGTACAAATACATATAGGGTACAAGTGTAGACTTGTGAAGGGGATGTAACATAGATGAGGGTGTTCCCAGTTATAAAATGGAATAACAGTAGAGTGAAAAGTAGATATGGCATATAGGAGCTTGCATAGTAGCCTATATGGTTAAATAGGAGCTGAGGCAGGGACACAGGCATAGAGGGGATTTGTATCGTATATTGCAGGACACATCAACACCCACTGAATATGTTGGGATTAGATGAAGGTATCAGGTATATTCATGTATCAGTATTGAGCATGTGCATAAATCCTAGTATAGATGATAGATGTACCTGTGACTGAAATAGGTAACTACTACCAGAGTACTAGGATAGGGGTATGCATGGCAGGCATGACCATGCGTATGGTATACAAGATATACCAGTATGCATGTGGGTGTAAGAAGGACAGTTGGATGCCACTAGAAAAACCAGGAGGGAAGGGTAGACAAGCAAAACATTTAGAAATACAAGAGTTAGTAAGTTTAAAGTAGTTATCAATAACAAGTGATGGGTTTATTAACCTGTACATCATAATCAGGCACCCAGAATTAGGAAATAAGGGTACCAAGCTAGTTCAGTAATAATGGTAGTTAACTTTTACCTAGAAGAACTTCTAGACAAGAGTAGAAGCCTAATAATAAAATAACAAGGAAGCAGGGCAGGGGCTAATAGGACATGTTTGGTCAATTAAATGAATATATATATGTTCTTCAAATATGGTAATTTGCCTTCTATACGTGTACTATGAGTTGTTTGTAGGGCTCTAATAGGACATGTTTGTTAAAAGAATGTTATTTTTACTTTAAAAATGTTCCTTCAAGGCCTGTGGGGTGGGCCCCGAAGGAAGCAGGGCAGGGGCGGATCCAGAAACTATAGCTGAGATGGACTACCAAAATTTTTGGTGGGCTAGAAGTAGATAAATCCATATAAAAAATAAAAAAATATTATATGAAAAAAATTGTAATTATTTTTTTTGGGTGGGCTCCAGCCCACCCCACCCCTTGGATCCGCCCCTGAAGCAGGGGGTCTTCGGGGTGGTCACACGCGGCGTGCAGGCACGCGCGCGGTCACCCTCCGCGGGACAGTTATCATTTTTCAAAAATTATGGAAAATAAGAGAAAAATTGGGGGTAGTCGTATCCCAGTTCCTATGCGGTTCCCCCTATGCTTGCATGCAACCCTTGGAATCCTAAAGACAAGGCTTTTCTGTGTCGAGTCGAGTCGAGTCGTGTCTCAGTTTCAGCATACAGTTTGATACAAGTACGAAAACCGGCAAGAATTTAACGTTGACCAGTATACAAGACACATATTCTCGCAACAGATTCGGTACCTATTTTGGTAAATCCTCTTATTTATGAAATTTGTAGAGGAAAGAGGGTAAAGTGCATTTAAACCCTCCTTAGATGTCACGAAAATGCAAATAAAGACTCGTTGATCCGAAAAAGACAGTCCGTTACAAAAATGCTCAAATCACCCCCCCCCCCCCTCGCTGTTAAAATCCGTTAAAAATTGTCTTAAAAGACGATTTTGCCCCTCCCCTCTCCCCCCCCCCCCCCCCCTCTCTCTCTCTGCGGTGGTGGGGGCGGGTCGGGGGGGTCGGCGATGGCCGGCGGAGGAGGAGGGGAGGGGGTCGGGGGGCGGGTCGCCGGCAGAGGGAGGAGGGGGGGGGGAGGGGGTCGGGGGGCGGTTCGCCGGCGGAGGGAGGAGGGGGGGAGGTCGGGGATGACCTGCGGAGGGAGGAGGGGGTCGGTGGGCGGGTCGTCGGCGGAGGGAGGAGGCGGGGGGGAGGGGGTCGGAGGGCGGGTCGCCGACGGAGGGAGGAGGGGGGTTGTTTAGGTAGTTTCTTTTTTTATTTTATTTTTTAAGTCTTAACGGCCATTTTAACGACCATTTAACGGATAAAGACCATTCTAAACAAAACAGATTTTTTGGGAGGTGCAAAATGCTTAAGTTTTTTAAAAGGTCTTATTTTGCAAACGAGGCAACTCTAGGAAGGGTTTAAATGCACTTTACCCGAGGAAAGAATTTGTAGAATCTCTTGCATTGAGATTAATGATTGTCTTGAAGTAAATACCAAAACTGCATCAGCTTATATAGCTCGTACATGTAATGAAAGAATTTTAGGGTCTTCTAGGAAGAAACTATGTATAACAATGCATTGCTTCATAAGTCAATTATGAAGTTTAATATCCAAACATGCCACCTTTTATTTCCTTATAATTCTAATACATGCGCTCGGTAAAAAATTCAAGTCCTTAATTATTAATTAGGAAGAACGTAAACAAAATAGAGGGAAAATAAAAGAAAAGTATTGATGATCAATCATCTAGCTAGTGCAAAAACCTCAAGCCACAACCTTACGTACGACGTTACTGCATGCATGCAGCCATCTCCCTCTCCACTGCCCTCTTGAGAAAGCTCCCCTCTTCCACCACCATCTGCACCGGCAGGAACCCGAGCCCGCTCGCCACTGCGAGCATCACTTCCTTCATCTCGCTCCTGAACTCCTCCATGTCCACGCTGCCGTCGCCGTCGTGGTCGAACCTGGCAAACAGCTCCCGGTACAGCACGACAAGCTCCTCTGCGCCCATACGTCCCGCGCCGTCGTCCACGCCGAAGTGCGTCTCAAGGACCCTTAGGCTCGAAAGCTCCCCAGCCATCTCCGAGAATGAGAGTAGCCCGTCGTGGTTCGTGTCGAGGATTGCGAACCAGTCCCGGACTGCGCTGTCGAAGGCCGCCTCGTCCTCCACGAAGTCGCGGATCGTCGCTCCGTCGAGTATCACCACACTCATCTTCGATCGGTTGCTGGTTAATTTAATTTAATTCTCTTGAAGAATTACTAAGAGGTGTTAATTTCTAAAGCTTAGTAATTTGTGTGAAGAAGAAGGTTGGCCTTTCTTAAAGTATATATATAGGGAGTTATAATCTGCTTTGCATGATGATTTGGTGAGGTGCCTATTATTTCTGAACAACACAAGTCAAGTTGAAGGGAAACTATGAGCAGACGTTCAACAACAGTGGATGGTTTGCTTGTTTTGCTTGTATACATAGCTTTTGACCATTTTGAGAATATGAAAGTTACATAATTGACCATAAGTATCCCCAAAGTCCAAATTGACCAGAGAAATCAAAAGCTTGGATTCATTTCAAACATGAGATGATGACAAAACCAACTACTTTCATTGTCCAAATCTAACATAGCTTCATTGTCCAAATCTAACATACCGGTGTTTAAATTTGAAAGTCAGTCTGAGCTCTCTAGCCTAGTGGTATTAGAGCGGACACCCGGAGGGATCGACAAAGTGTTAGTCCCTTGGCGAACAATCGATGGAAAACCACAAATTCAGAAACTATTGTAAAGACAATGTTTCCAGCAACAACACCTTAAAGAAGGTGATGTTGTATTACGGGAATCTAAAAAGATTTCGTAATATTTCTCGAAGGCAACAGAACCGTATGACTTCTAAAGAGAAGCGACGGTATTCTCGAAGGCAACAGAGCCGTATAACTTCTAAAGAGAAGCGACGGTATTCTCGAAGGCAACAGAGGAAGAAGAAAGCCTGCTGGGGTGAAAGATCACCGGCGCTCAAAGCTATATCCGCCTTACGGACAAGCCTCCAGGAACCAGCAAGTTCGAAGAGAACTTTAGAACGCTGGCCAAAAATGTCGACGACTCCTCGGAATAGCAGCATCACTTCTCTCTCTCTCTGGAAATTCTCTGATTATATTCTGTAACCCTGGAGAGAGGAGATGCTCCTGATATTATAGGCACGAGGTGGGCTTTTCAAATTCTGAACGCACGCCCTGGTTTAATGCCAGATCCGGATTTTCTGGATCTGAGCCATTTTCGGATCTGAGCCCACAAGACCCGCGGACGTTACATAATTTGAACGGCCCACTCGACCCGCTCGACCCGTACGACCCGTACGTCCCGTACGCTCCGTACGCTCCGTACGCTCCGTACGCCTCGCATGCCACGCAGGACCGTGCAGAGGCTCGCGCACGAGCGCAACTAAAGCGCACAATGCGCCTTGCGACGAGTTATCGTGCTAAGTGCAAAGTGCCATCAAAAAGCCACAATAAGCCTCAAAAGCCCATTAGCCAAAGCCCAAGCCCGAGTCCGAGTCCGAGTCCGAGTCCGAGTCCGAGTCCGAGTCCGAGTCCGAGTCGCTAAGCCCCTTCGGGGCTTAGCTCCAATCTATTTTCATTTTGGCCAAAAGTTGGTTTCTTATTCTCACCTCTATGTAAAATCCCCCCACATGGCACCCTCCATTGGGCCTCAACCCATGTGCATCTCTCTATTCCTTCATAAGTAATATATAGAGATACATATTGGTGTGATTTTCCGATGTGGGACTATCTTTTAACAATAGAATGTTGTGAACACACACAACACATAGAATAAAACACCAACAATCTCCCACATATCTCTATATATATGAGTTAAGCGTTCCACATAATAACTGTCCATTATGCATTAGGATAGATGTCGCTGACGACTTGAATCTTCCCGCATGGGTTGAACAACAGTATGATACAAGAATGGACTACGCCTTGAATTCTGTACCACAACTGTAATTTTTCCCACTCACATAATGTAGTTATCTGTGCTTCTGGCTGCACATTAAAGGCCTTGTGCCAGCCTGGATTTCAATGTATGTATTTTGGGCGTCTGAAAATTTACCCTCAAGAAACGGCCTATTTTTCTGTCCATACATTATAGGTGAGTTCTTTATTAAAGAGACATGGCATGAAGCGTCCAACGCTTCCTTTGCGGTGCTCCGCCGCTATGACATGGCCTTAAGCCGAGGACCTTACCCCGAATCACCGGAAACCTCATCGTAGTGTCATACTACCCGTAGCATGAGGTCTAGCCCCTTTGTAGTGCCAAACTACCCAGCATGAAGCCTTACGCTTCTGTGCGGTGTTACGCCGCTACGACATGGCTTGCAAGGCCGAGGCTTTATCCCTAGCCGGGTTTACCTCATTGTGGTGTCGTGCCACCCGTAATATGAGGAACACCTCCTCTTTGTAGTGCTGACTACATCCCTCTTTAATTCAATATACAGCATTAGGCCAACTGCCTATTTGCGGTGCTACGCCGCTGTGACTTGGCTAACATAGCCGAGGATTTACCTCCTTCGAGAACCTCATGGTGGAGTCACTGCCACACATAGCATGGAGTCACACTCCTTGTAGTGCTGTGCTACCATGCTTCCTGTAAAGCATAACAGACCTTCACTCAGTCTGAGAACTCATTAAGGCATTATGCCATCCTTCCCACAGGATCAATTTTCCGTAGAAAATTCATAGTAGACAACAGTGGTTCTGGGTCCGAAATCCTTCCATGTTCCGCAGAACAAGTACCCACTGTTAACTAATATTTTTCCAGTCAATAGTCCTCCCTTGAATCAAAAAATTAGATATCTGGTAGATTTCTCTTTGAACCAATAACATAAAATTTATTGATAGGATTATAATGACACAATATTAGAATGCCTTCAAACTCATCTTCCTTGCTGTGTCCTCGACCAGCTGTCGTTTGAGGCCTTTCGTGAACGGATCCGCCAGGTTCTCCTGACTCCGAACATCGATCACTGTAATGACGCCTCGTTTGATGAGATCGTTCACTGCTCTGTGCTTTAACCGCACAGTCCTCTTCTTCCCGTTAAAGAGTTCATTTGATGCTACTGCTGCTGCCGCCTGGTTGTCACAGTATATCGGGATTGCCGGTATCTGAGCTCCAACCACTGGAAGATCATACATGAGCTCCCGAAGCCACTCTGCTTCATCTGCAGCAGCATCCAATGCAAAAAATTTAGATTCCATGGAGGAGCGAGATAACATTGTCTGCTTCTTCGATTTCCACGATATAGCAGCTCCGCCCAAGGCGAATATGAATCTACCTGTAGAATACTCGCTCTCCACCTCTGAACACCAGCTAGCATTACTGAAGCCTTCCACTACTGACGGATCTTCGCTGTAGTATAGTGCAAATGTCTGAGTCTTTTTAAGATATCTCATAACACGCTTCACAGCATTCCAGTATTCAACGCCTGGGTTGCTAGTGAACCGACTCAGCATTTCCACCGCAAAAGCTATGTCAGGCCTTGTAGCAGTAGTAGCGTACATCAAGCTTCCGATGACGCTGGCGTACTTCAATTGCTTGACGCTTTCTCTCGAATTTGGCTCCAGCTTCTGATCACTCCGGTACGGTGTATCATTTATAGGAAGATCTTGATACCCGTATCGAGTGAGCATTTTCTCAATGTAATGAGATTATAACAGTGCTATTCCCGTGCCTGTCCGGATGATCTTGAGACCCAAGATAACATCGGCATCCCCCAAGTCCTTCATACTGAACTTGGTCGAGAGAAATTTCTTTGTCTCTGTGACACAGCTTAAATCCGTACCTAGGATTAGCATGTCGTCAACGTATAGACAAACGATAACTCCTCTTCCGTCAGCAAACTTAGTATAGACACACTTGTCTGTTTCACTGACCTTGTAGCCATTTGACCTTATCACTTTGTCAAACTTTTCATGCCACATTTTGGGAGCTTATTTCAAACCATACAGAGACTTCATCAACTTGCAGACTTTGTCTTCCAGACCTCTGACGACAAAACCTTCTGGTTGTTGCATGTAGATCTCTTCTGTCAGCTCGCCATTAAGGAATGCCGTTTTCACATCCATCTGATGTATCACTAGTTTGTGTATTGCTGCTAGAGCAATTAACAATCTGATGGTTGTCATCCGAGCTACTGGAGCATAAGTATCAAAATAGTCGATCCCCTGTTTCTGAGCAAACCCTTTGGCCACTAGCCTAGCCTTGAATTTGTCGATGGTTCCATCTGCTTTCATCTTCTTCTTGAAGATCCATTTGCATCCGATGGGTCTTGCTCCTTCTGGCAGGTCAACTAACACCCATGTATTATTGGAGGTGATTGAGTCAATCTCATTGTCTATCGCAACCTTCCAGAATACAACATCTCTGGTCTTCATCGCTTCATCATAGGTAAGCGGATCTGCTTCCACATGATAAGTGACGAAGTCATCTCCGAAGTCTTTCGGTCTCCTTACTCGCTTAGTTGACGGCTCAGCGAGTTCTGGTTCAACTTGTGTCTCTTCGACAATAGCTTCTTCTTGGACTACTGGTTCTTTAAGGACTTCTGTCTGCTTTGCACTCTCATCATTCTCCGAAAGATCCGCGAGAATAATATTTTTGTGCCTTGCAAACATGTCTTCAAAATATTCAGCATCGCGAGATTCAATGATATGATTTGATTCTATATCAAGGAATCTCCGAGCATCACTCTTCTCGGCATAACCCAAGAAGATAGCCTTAGTGGTCCTAGTCCCCAGCTTCTGAATCTTCAGATCTGGGAGCTTCACGTAAGCCAGACACCCCCACACTCGAATGACATTCAAGTTAGGTCTGACTTTGAATCAGAGTTCGTGAGGTGTTATGTCCGAAGTTGCATACGATACTCTATTGAGAATGAAAGTAGCCGTTAATGCAGCTTCTCCCCAGAAGTTCTTTGGAAGACCCGCAGTCAACAGCATAGAGTTCATCATCTCTGTCAACGTTCTGTTCTTCCTTTCTGCTACTCCGTTGGATTGAGGAGAGTACGGAGCCGTCGTCTCATTTATGATTCCATGTTCTTTACAGAATGATGAGAAATCATGAGACCGATACTCTCCGCCTCGATCACTTCTTAGCCTTTTGAGTTGTTGTCCAGTTTGCTGTTCAGCCTCGGCCCTGAACTCCTTGAACTTCTCGAATGCTTCGTCTTTAGACTTGAGCAGGTAGACAAAAGCATACTTTGAGAAGTCATCGATGAAAGTAATAAAATACTTCATCCCGGCTTTTGTAGAGAATTGCTTGAAAGCACAGATATCTGAGTGAACCAACTCCAGAAGATCTGTGCTTCGATGGACCCTGTGAAAGGGTTTCCTTGTGATCTTCGTCTGAGCACACACTTCACATTTCTCTACCTTACCCCCACACTTGGAGATAAGTCCTAGGCTAGACATCTTGTTAATCCTTTTACAATGAACATGTCCTAGCCTATTATGCCACAACTCAAAAGAATAGTTCAAAGTAGAAATAGCATTAATATCATTTTTCTGGGTTACAACAAGCTGAATTTTTACATTCCTTCAGTCTGGAAAGCTTTTTCGAAGAATGTACCCTTCTTGGACATCACCATCTGGCCAGCATTGATGTCCATCCTCAAGCCTGCGTTATAAAGCAGGCTCCCAGAGATCAGGTTCTTAGCAATTGCAGGAACATGCTTCACTCCTTGAAGCGTCAGAGTGTTCCCCGATGTGAGTTTCAGCTCCACCGTCCCGATCTCCAGTACTTCAGCTTGTGCCTGGTTTGCCATTATGACTTTCTCGGAAGTTGGCTCATAGGAGTCGAACCATTCCTTGTCTGAGCAGACATGACATGTCGCACCAGTGTCTATCCACCAGTCCGAGTCAACCCCCACATTTGCAACCTGCGCTATCATTGCAACCAGATTAGTAACCAAAGAAACCTTACTAGGCTCACCTTTTTTTGGTTCCTTGCAGTCACTTTTGTAGTGGCCCTTCTTGCCACATTTGTAACAAGTCACATGGGACTTGGACTTCTGATTCTTGAATGAAGGACTCTTCACTTTCATATTAGTGAAGTCCTTCTTCTTCTTGTGAGGAGAAGCCGCCTGCTTCCCCTTGTACTCTCTGGCTTGGACCAGATTTGCTTTCGCCAGTTGTTTGGACAGAGAATCCATCTTCTGTTGAGAGCGCATCTCGTCCTCAACATGGATCTCTTGCAGGAGATCTTCCATACATATGTCCAGCTTCTTGCGGTGCATCCTTGCATAGAAGTTGCTCCAACCCGCAGGAAGTTTAGAGACGATTCCTCCAACGACAAACTTGTCGACAAGAGGCATCTTCTCGTCATCCAACTTTTGGCACAGCTTCAGAAAATCCTTTACTTGGGGCAGCATAGCCTTCTCATTTTCGAAGGTCCACTTGTGGTATCTTTCAACCAAGAAGATCTTGGACCGATTCTCGTCATCTTCGTACAATTTTCCCAAGGAGTCCCAAATCTCTTTGGCAGAATTCTTCTTGGAATAGGACTCTGCCAGAGAGTCTTCCATGCTATTGAGAATCAACAGTTTACAGATACTGTTTTCTTTAATCCATTTTGCCTGCTTGGACTTAGCAGCTGCAATAACTTCTGCGGTTCCGGTTGTTGGAACGATCGGTTCTTCCTCATTCAGCACGTGATCAACTTCCATGAGTTGAATGTTTAAGGTTACTTTCCGTTTCCAGATTTGAAAATGTTCGCCGTCGAATTTCTCCAACTTGTTAAAGTCGGTATTGACGAGCGATGCACGTGAGTTATCCATCTTTTCGATATAGCTTTGAGATTGTTAGTCCCTTGGCGAACAATTGATGGAAAACCACGAATTCAGAAACTATTGTAAAGACAATGTTTCCAGCAACAACACCTTAAAGAAGGTGATGTTGTATTACGGGAATCTAAAAAGATTTCGTAATATTTCTCGAAGGCAACAGAACCGTATGACTTCTAAAGAGAAGCGACGGTATTCTCGAAGGCAACAGAGCCGTATAACTTCTAAAGAGAAGCGACGGTATTCTCGAAGGCAACAGAGGAAGAAGAAAGCCTGCTGGGGTGAAAGATTACCGGCGCTGAAAGCTATATCCGCCTTACGGACAAGCCTCCAGGAACCAGCAATTTCGAAGAGAACTTTAGAACGCTGGCCAAAAATGTTGACGACTCCTCGGAATAGCAGCAGCACTTCTCTCTCTCTCTGGAAATTCTCTGATTATATTCTGTAACCCAGGAGAGAGTAGATGCTCCTGATATTATAGGCACGAGGTGGGCTTTTCAAATTCTGAACGCACGCCCTGGTTTAATGCCAGATCCGAATTTTCTGGATCTGAGCCCACAAGACCCGCGGACGTTACATAATTTGAACGGCCCACTCGACCCGCTCGACCCGTACGTCCCGTACGCCTCGCACGCCACGCAGGGCCGCGCAGAGGCTCGCGCCCGAGTCCGAGTCAGAGTCCGAGTCCGAGTCCGAGTCGCTAAGCCCCTTCGGGGCTTAGCTCCAATCTATTTTCATTTTGGCCAAAAGTTGGTTTCTTATTCTCACCTCTATGTAAAATCCCCCCACATGGCACCCTCCATTGGGCCTCAACCCATGTGCATCTCTCTATTCCTTCATAAGTAATATATAGAGATACATATTGGTGTGATTTTCCGATGTGGGACTATCTTTTAACAATAGAATGTTGTGAACACACACAACACATAGAATAAAACACCAACACAAAGTTTAAGTCTCCCAATTGTGTGTGTGCGTGGGATTTCAAAAAAAAAAAAAAGTTAGTAAATTTTTTTATTCATAAAATTGCATGTACATTGATGTACGGCAATTGTATTGAACACTTCCAGAATGTCTAGAAAAAACTGGGACTAGATTAGTTGTGTAGTGTTCCAATTATGTCCTCCAGGTATGACATGTGGGTCTCACCGATAAAAACCAACAAAAAGACTCACATGTCATAGAGGGAGGTAGGATTGGAATACATGATCAGGTACAGCTGATCCGGTCTCGAAAAAACTTGGACTGCCACAATTGAAAACATCTCTCCATGCATGAAATTTGGTTCATAGAACAAATGCAGGAAATCAATCTCAAGAACATTATGTTCCTGCATAAATTTGTAACTTTATGCAAAATAAGTAACATTAATTTGGCATCAATATTGTTCATGATGGTAGAAACAACATCACTAATTCCCTCGTCTATGTAAATTCCACTTATTATTGCACAACTTCGATAAATAGACCATAATTCCTTAGACATATATAGCTAATACTTGTGTACACACCAGCTTAATTTGATCAAGAACACGGAGACTTAAATGTTACATTATGGTGATAGCAACATCAACTTTGTTGCTCCTTCGCGAAGACAGATGTTCTTGCACCCTTGCATGCACCTCTTGCAATCGGAAAGACAAGGCTTCCCCTGGGTCGAGTCGCACCTGTTGATGCACTTTGTCTGAGGGGCGCCGCCCCACATGCAAGTCGCAAGGCACCGGAGGAGGGGCTTGCAGTCGGGGCACTCACACTTGTCAGAAATGCATTCTTTACATCCATTTTGACCTCCGTAGTATGAACTAACCGGAGGCAAAAGCAACATCATCATCAATAACACGACTAGGACAGCCTTCGACATGGTCATCGTCGTCGTCGTCTTCTTCTTCTTCTTCGTTTTCTTCTCCTCCTCCTCACTTGGTGGTGATTGTTGGGTGCATAGGACTAGCCTCTCCTACCCATTTGTACACATGAATTCATTTTGGTTACCAAAGTTTTCATCACCACCTTATGGAATTTAATTCTTTTCCTTCTTCCCAATGCCTTGCTGATTGTGCCATTGCTCATTACTGAATGATGGTTTCATGACCCACATTGGGGCTGGCATCCTAGTCAAAGGACAGCTTCAAGATAATTAACTGTCCCGTTCTTTCAATTATTACTTGGAGTTTTCTTCTGTTAGCAACTATGATTCTATATATGCAGAAAAAATGCTAAGTTTACAACAACAGAAATTTACAACTTTCTTACAACTCACATCCATCTCCTGCTAACATGATCCCACACGGTCTCCCCTCTCCCCCAATCAAAGATTGCCATGTAGGCAATTGTAAAGCTTACAACCAAAATAGTTTGTAAGTATAATATTTCCCTTCTATGCACCATGAAGAAAGAATTAAGATCATGTTCGATTTATGAAAGAAAAGTTGTTCAACGGAATTAAGGAATTATGAAAAAAAAAAATTATTATTATTTTTTTTTTTGTAGCTACAAACTTGAGAACTATTTTTGTTTTAAAAAAACTAGTTTTAGGACCTCGTATAATATTCGAATTTTGTGTTTAGTTATCCACATTGTCCTAAA
Source organism: Iris pallida (assembly GCA_029216955.1). Lineage (NCBI taxonomy): Eukaryota > Viridiplantae > Streptophyta > Magnoliopsida > Asparagales > Iridaceae > Iris > Iris pallida. The sequence continues at coordinate 3,115,102 of JANAVB010027195.1, forward strand.
AACTAGTTTATGATCTCGTATGATATTCGAATTTTGTGTTTAATTATCCATATTGTCCAGAAAAGAATTTCGGTCTCGTCCTGACGGTTGGGACTTTTGGCTAACCATCCAAAATGGAGATCAAAACACAAATTTTGAATATTATACGAGGCACGAAAACCACTACACAGAAACAAGCAATTTGTAACACTTTTTTTTTCCATTTTGTAATGGTTAATACCGTTACAAGTTGGTAACAATAATTACCGTGACAATAATTAAATAACCGTTACAAAATATATTTTTATATATGTTATTTAGTTTTTTTTTTGTAACGGAAATAATCGTGATTTATAAAAAATAAAGTGTTGCACCAATTTTAGCTTCCCTCCATTAATTTCACATCCCGCCTTTATTTCCCCCCCTAAAAAAATAGTGTTACCAAACTAGTAACCATCTTCGACTCTCATCTCACACCCATCCAAAGCCAAGCCAGGGGACTCTCTCCTCACTCCTACCACCACCCTCAACTCACGGACATCCCTAGCCAGGACTCCGCCACAACCACCTTTATCGGCGCCATCATGATGGCTGCTCGCTGCTCTTCTAATCAAATCTACTACCAAAATACAGTTAATTGGCGACGACGTTTTAGCGACGGAATAAATCCGTCGTCATTAGTGACGGACTACCGACAACCTGGCGACGACTTTCCGGCTAATTGCGCACCAATTTTTTTTAAGGGTGAACATCCGTCGCCTATTTGTCGGCACGTCGTCGGTTATATAGCGACGGAACAAAAATACGTTGGCAAGTAGTCACTCGATAGTCACTAATTGGCAGAAAAATGTTAAAAAAATTGCAGGAAAATATCACTAATTGGCGGGGGAATTGACGACTACTTAGCGACGAATAATCCGTCGACCAGATGACAGGATGTTAGCGACGGACATACAGTCCGTCGCTAAGTGGTCACTAAGTGGTTGAAATTTTTTTAAAAAATTGCGTGAGATTAACGACTAAGTAGCGACGGATTTTAGCCGTCGCTAGTCTGTCGCTAAGTTAAAAGCCTAGCTTAAGTTGAACCGACGGAAGAAAAATTTCATTCCCCCCAATTTTTTTCTCTCCTCTCTCTCTCTCTCTCTCTCTCTCTCTCTCTCTCTCTTGGGCGACGGTGGGGGCGGAGAGGAGCCGGCAGTGGTGGAAGGGGGCGTGCAGCGGGGGGGTGCTGGCCGCGGGGGGTGGGGGTGGGGGTCGCCGCGCGCGGGTGAAGCTGGCGGTGGTGGGGGTCGCCGCGGGGGGTGCTGGTGCGATGGTGGGGGTCACCGCGGGGGGTGACGGTGGGGGTGGTGGCAGGGGGCGGGCAGCGGGGGGGGGGTGGCATCGGGGAGGCTGGCCCCGGGGGGGTTGGGAGTGGGCTGCACGGTGACGGGGAGGCGGGGGTGGCCATTGTCACGCCTCGCTCCCGTAGGAGCGATCGTCCTCGCTAAGGTGTGATGCCGCAAAAGCCTAGATTGCGCTCGTGCAAGGCGGGTTCCATAACGGCCGATTTCAGCGGCTGCGACGTGGTCGTCGCACAGAAGTCCCGAGCAGAGACATTGAATAATAGCAGCAAAAATTAGAACAACACACAAGTCATTGCAAAACACTCTTTTATTGATATTGAAACAACGGTTACATTGGAGGCGCAAGGCCAAGATTACAAATCTCTCAAGTTCACTCATCTCACATTACAAGTCACTCAGCTCTCTCTCATCTCTCAACACGAGTCTTGATCTAGCGGAAGCTTCGGAAGGCGATGTCCATACATTATGTCCTGTATAAGTCTTCAATCCACGCGATCGCATACTTCGAATCGCCAAGGAACTCCGTGCCTCGACGCATCCAAGCGAGCTCCGCGCCACGAGCTTCTACCTGTGCCTGCACATGAACACTGTATGGGTGTCAGTACTCAACTGTACTGGTGGAATGAGCTCCTCGCCCACCCATACAAAACCAACACGTTCATTTACTTTGTACAGCATAGTCCCTTCTTATCAATTGTCTTTCTAGTCTTGCCTTAGGATCAGTTTTAGGACCGACGCCTTGGCCTATTTTGTGTCTTTAGACCATCTCGTGCTTACAACGACAACGTTAACTCCTATCTTGCCTCAAGATCCTTCTCGTGCCAACAACGTTAACCTATCGAGTCGTGTTTGCCTTACGGCTTGAAATCAGAGACGCAACTACGCGGTAGTGCCCAATTTCCTTACGACCGTGCTACAATTCCCTTGTGTCGTGCCTCGCAACTCAGTGCAACTCAACCATATCGCCGCCCCGCGGCCACCCTTTGTTACTTTGATCGCCAACTGACCCAATCAAGACTTGTGGGTTAAGTGTCACTCGACTGACTTTGTCTTGCGGCGGTTTTTCCGACTTAAACTCAAATAACTCAACCAACTTATGCAAACTTATATGCCGACAACTCAAGACTCGACGCCACATCTCGTGCCGAAGCATGTCGCCTATGTTATATCCATTCTTAAGTCCAAACATTTGTATTCTAACTTGAACCCACATTCAACAACTCAACTCAATCCAAAGGCACTCACGCGGATTGCCGCTATGCCGACTCATATCTATATGATTTGGTCACTGACTCCTAGAGCCATCGTGGACTCCTCTTAGCTTTTATTAGACGAGCGCCCCTTTCAGCACAAGGTAGCTAGCCCCGCTGCAGGTCCCCGTCTAACCCGTCCTAAAAGCACAGCTAAATTAATTGTTTCCCAATGCCCGCATCGGTCCCGAGGCCCCTGGTTACCGTGCGGGAAAACTCTCACCTTGTCGACAAGTTGTCCATGACCATGCAAGACTCGACTCAAACTGACGTCTCACACAGTCATGCTACCTTTGGTGTCACCATTTCTTTCAGGGCCAAGTTCAATATTTCTTTCTTATGAGACCGCCTCGTCGACATGTAGCCGCGAGCATACTTCTTTCTTATGAGACCGCCTCGCCGACATGTAGCCGCGAGCATACTTTCCATGTTACCATATCATTTCATTCAACTCAATGCCTATTCGATAGTCCTTCCTCCAAAACTCATCCAATCAACCGTGGTTCCTGCCTTAACACTAGGTCCGTGCATCGTGCCTCAAACCGACTTTCATTATACGCGACGCTATCGCCCAAGTCATACTTTATATGACGGGCCTTGGGATCGTAGGACTATTTAACCTGACAACCGCAAAATGAGCGGGACAGCACTTCGAATGACTTAGGTCGACCGACATAACTTTGCCTAACTTACACAAGCCTACAACTTAACGAGCAAAGGCTGCGTCATGCCTTGCCTCGATTGAACGTGCCGTGCACGCGTTCAACTTGAACGACCAAGTCATTTGGTGCTTAGACTTATGGCACAAGCTGTGCAATGCAACTTAACTCATGGGGCAAGCCAAGACTATGCCAAGCCTTGGACGACAGGACCGTACATGCTTTATGAAGCATTCATGCGGGCGAAGCCTATGACTTAGGCTATGTTCATAACTTCGCCGACTCAACCAACTTTCCTTCTCCCAAGCAATGGGACAAAGGATCGAGTGTCATTTTCAAAGCACGCCGTGCACCAACTCTAAGCCGACCGTTGGACCCTTCCATATTCTAACTCATTTCGACCCGTCGGGATTATTCTCTTAGCTATGTGGATTCGTCTCTCTTTTATTATTAAGCCTACTTGTGCAAGTTGAAAACATGCATATTATTATGTGAAGGCAAAGATGAGACAAGTTCACCGAAACTACCCCACCTGAGCGAGCGATCGCCTCGACCGAGCGATGTCTCCGAGTAGTCGTTGCAAGGCTAAGGCCGAACGCCGTCGGCGTTTCGATTCCTCCGATTGACTGAACGGGACGGGGCACTACATCATACACCATTCAAAAAAAAGTTTCGTCCTCGAAACTAACTGAGTACACTTATCGACTTATCACTTTACTCAACATTCACGAACTCTAGCACACACTACGCCTATACGTTTTCTCAATCCGAGCCACGCTCGTACTACCCTCAATCCTTTCTTCAAAACTTACGATCTCAAAATCCTCGACACTTCTTCGTTCCTCAAGTCTCACTTGATTCAACGTATCACTTAGTATGGATCGTGCACATATCTTAGGCGTCCCCAAAATACATGCATTTCAACCAAGCCTCGTGATAGAGAGTCCACCATCACCACTCGAGTCGGATCGTGCACATATTCGGACGCCCATGATATACGTACATGTCAACCGAGACTCGCGAGTGGTGCCTCCGTAACTCCTATCGCTTCGCGCTCGGACGTCTGCCTAACCGCTAGGCTATGTCTTTTGGCTAAGGTTATTCGTCAGTATTGGAATCATAGTTCCCAAACAACAATATCAACACTGACCCCATCCTAAGGTCAAACCAAGTTGATAGTACGGGTTTTCTACCCAAGCTTGCATCACTCCGATTTCTAAACATCGAGCCTCGATTTCCAACGCACATTCCAACATTCGTCGCACGGGGTCTGAGTCATTCAGCAAAGCTATCCTACTTCAACTTACGTTCAACCAAATTTTACGATGTATCAATATCGCTCGTTCAACAAACCATCTTGCATAGACTATCTCTTCGAACACGTTCAACATAATCCGCCTATCAATCCTACTAAGTTAAACACGCTAAGACACGATTCATCTCTAAACCAAACTTTCACATTCCATACTTCCGAAGTCATTCATCCCAATTCATGTAATCGATCACAAGGTCGTCTGACCTAACAATATGTTGTGCCCCGATCTCATGCGAGTCAGATTATCTACGGTGGGCACGAATCACCATGCACGCTCCCGCGAGATAATTATTCTCATCGGGACGTAACTCTTATTTTGTGTCTAGACTAATTCATTTTTGATGCGCGGATTGGACCTACTCAATCCTCAAGTTTATTTCATTCATCAATCGTAAGCCCTAACATCCTCGAATTTTCCTTCGTATCAAACCGATAAGTCGAGACAATCAAAGTTGCCGCGTCCTGATTTTCCGAGTTCGATCATTCCCGCGACATGAATCACCATGTCAGCGCTCACGCGAAACGATTGCCCCAAATCTGACGCAACGTATGTGCGAGGCTAGAGTTGCGCTCGCACAAGACAAGATCGTCAACGTTATGGCTATCAACGTAAACATGAAGACACGATCATTTTCATCCAACATTCTCTTAAATCAAAATCCTAAGTACATCATCCAACCGAACAATAACACTTGCACAATCGTCGTTTGCCGAGTCAGAATACCCCCGAGTTATCGTATATCGATCTTTGATACGTCTCAATACCATCGACGATATGCGTAACCTGACGATCTTCCTTTGCAACAAGTTCTGAGTCGTACGAATGATGCTATCGTCCGACTGGATAATCTCCTCGACATTCAAATTCACGTTCGATCATTATCCTTCAAATCATTCACAACATCGATTTTTCTCAAACCAAATTCACGTATCGTTTATCCGTTTATCTTAAGTCATCGACCAACGTATTTTCTCAATTCGCATCATTCCTTTATCAATCGATCGACATTCCTGAGGCTATCGCATACACCACTCAGGGATGAAGTCATTCAACAAATCATCAATACTATCATTCAAATCAAAACCGACTTCTTCAAATTTTTTCCGTTCGAACCATTCCTCAATTTCCAAGCACGCTCATCTATATCGCATCGACGTTATCGTCGCTCGATAGTACCCCTATCGATAGCCATCTCACTTTAGTCAATCGAGTTCAACTCATTCTCGTCCGACACAATTCATTCCCGTACTCGACTTTTCTAAGGTCGACGCAACTTTGGTGTATATGCCCAGCCCGACTTAGCCAACCGTGCTTACGCAAACCATCTTTTGTTTCTTATCCAAAACTGTTTTCTATGTTTTGCAAAATAGTTAGACTTATTGTATGGACATCCCGTGGGACAATTGAGAGAGAGCGCACCAACGATATCAACTTGCGGAAGCAACAGAGTTTACGGAAACGACGAGTTAAAGAATTCAATCGATAGTCCAAGGACGTAAAGCCGTGCTCTGATACCATTATGTCACGCCCCGCTCCCGTAGGAGCGATCGTCCTTGCTAAGGCGTGATGCCGCACAAGCCTAGATTGCGCTCGTGCAAGACGGGTTCCATAACGGCCGATTTCAGCAGCTGCGACGTGGTCGTCGCACAGAAGTCCCGAGCAGAGACATTGAATAATAGTAGCGGAAATTAGAACAACACACAAGTCATTGCAAAACACTCTTTTATTGATATTGAAACAACGATTACATTGGGGGCGCAAGGCCAAGATTACAAATCTCTCAAGTTCACTCATCTCACATTACAAGTCACTTAGCTCTCTCTCATCTCTCAACACGAGTCTTGATCCAGCGAAAGCTTCGGAAGACGATGTCCATACATTATGTCCTGTATAAGTCTTCAATCCATGCGGCCGCACACTTCGAATCGCCAAGGAACTCCGTGCCTCGACGCATCCAAGCGAGCTCCGCGCCACGAGCTTCTACCTGTGCCTGCACATGAACACTGTGTGGGTGTCAGTACTCAACTGTACTGGTAGAATGAGCTCCTCGCCCACCCATACAAAATCAATACGTTCATTTACTTTGTGCAGCATAGTCCCTTCTTATCAATTATCTTTCTAGTCTTGCCTTAGGATCAGTTTTAGGACCGACGCCTTGGCCTATTTTGTGTCTTTAGACCATCTCGTGCATGCAACGACAATGTTAACTCCTATCTTGTCTCAAGATCCTTCTCGTGCCAACAACGTTAACCTATCGAATCATGTTTGCCTTATGACTTGAAATCAGAGACGCAACTACGCGGTAGTACCCAATTTCCTTACGACCGTGCTACAATTCCCTTGTGCCGTGCCTCGCAACTCAGTGCAACTCAACCATATCGCCGCCCTGCGGCCACCCTTTGTTACTTTGATCGCCAACTGACCCAATCAAGACTTGTGGGTTTAGTGTCATTCCACTGACTTTGCCTTGCGGCAGTTTTCCGACTTAAACTCAAACAACTCAACCAACTTATGCAAACTTATATGCCGATAACTCAAGACTCGACGCCACATCTCGTGCCGAAGCACGTCGCCTATGTTGTATCCATTCTTAAGTCCAAACATTTGTATTCTAGCTTGAACCCACATTCAACAACTCAACTCAATCCAAAGGCAATCACGCGGATTGCCGCTATGCCGATACATCTATATGATTTGGTCACTGACTCCTAGAGCCATCGTGGACTCCTCTTAGCTTTTGTTAGACGGGCGCCCCTTTCAGCGCAAGTTAGCTAGCCCCGCTGCAAGTCCCCGCCTAACCCATGCCAAAAGTACAGCTAAATTAATTATTTTCCAATGCCCGCATCGGTCCCGAGGCCCCGGGTTACCGTGCGGGGAAACTCTCACCTTGTCGACAAGTTTTCCATGACCATGTAAGACTCGACTCAAACTGACGTCTCACACTGTAGCTCCCCTTCCTGAAAATGTAGAAATATTTTATTATTATTTGAATGGTTATTTTTTAGATTTTTAATAAATATTTATTTAGATTTTTATTACGGTAAATGATTTTGCCATGTTTAGGAATTTGGAGTACAAGATGACAAGAAATCGTGGCACGACTAGTGCAGTGACGTGCCTCGACTAGAACATTGGCCATGCCAGGGAGGGCTGAGCCATAAGGATGTCCTAACTATAAAAACCAGGCTAAGTGGTAACATGACCCTATAAATAATCTAATTATTTAGTTATTATTTATTGACTTGTAGGAGACCAGATTGTACCAATTTAGTTCAGACGGGACCCGAACCAAATCCAAGCTCATGTAGTCGAGTAGTGAGTCCAGAGACATTCATATAGATGTATATATAGACTATTATTATATTGGTATTTATGTTTGGGCTAGAGAGTATATTGTTGTTATACTGCTTAAATATATTAAATATGACTATTTCTAGTTAAAAGATATTTTACTTAGGAAATGGATGAACATTCTTCGAGTGATGTATTTCTAGATCTCCAGGATTTTGTACCATATAAATATATATATTTGTGCAATCCTACTATGCCAATATTCTGTTCTATTTATTTACACCAAAAAGTTTTGTACATATAATTATATATATAATATTTAATAGGAGATAAATATGCATGTTGCGATAATAGATTATACTTTAGAGTATTTAATAAATATTTGTTACATTAGTATATATATAAAGATTCTAGCATAAATTAATTGTTCATTTCATGTATGGTAACTTTCCTACAAAACTTGGTGCCTTATTTTAGAAATAGTTAGATTAATATTAATATATTATTATAGGTAAATATATACATTAATATTGACATGTTATATATATATATATATATATATATATATATATATATATATATATATATATATATTAATATATAAAAAAAATATATATATATATTTATTAATATTGGTATATTGATATAGAAGATATATATATATATATATATATATATATATATATATATATATATATATATATATATATATATATATATATATATATATATATTTTTATATATATATATATTAATATTGATATATTATATATTGGTATTGAGATAGATAAATATATATATTAATATTGAAAGGATATATATATATATATATATATATATATATATATATATATATATATATATATATATATTAATATTGGTAAATGTATATATATATAGATATAATGATATATAAAAAAAAGGGAAATAAGATCACTTACAGCAGGCCGGTCCACATGACAGTGGACCCAGCCGCAATGAACTTATAATCGGGCCTGAGGCCACATGTTCAACCCCCCATTAACCGAGCCAATCCCCTTGTTATAACACACAACAGAGAGAGAGACAAACCCGAGAGTTTACACACCGCGAGAGTTCGTTGAACGAAACCCTAACAACCCAAGCTTCCGCGGCAACCTGCGCGCTGTTCCCCACACGCGCGCGCCTACTGCGCCACCGCGGGATGGCCGGCGGTCGCCGGGCAAGGCCGCGTACGGCCACGCGCGCGTTTCAGCCGCGCACAGGCGCGAGATTAGCAGAGTGAGGAGGCCACTTCGCGAGGCGTTTTCCCGACGTGTGATCGATCGTTTCGTGAACCGTAAGTTCTGGTATGATCTTGATTTAACCCTCTCTAATCCCTATCAATTAGTCTAGATTCTAGCGATCCGAAACTCGAGAAAATTCGAGTTGAAATTGCCGAAAAACCTGTTTAAAAACATGACGGAAAACAGTTGAATTAGCCTACTTCGCATCTATTTATCTTCCAAACCATGCATAATTTGTAAAATCTATTAGAAGGCGTTTATTGACAACATGTAGGGCTTCGAATTCCTTTTTGCGGAATTTGATTTCATCGACTACGTGCCGAGAAATCGGATTCCGAACTTTCCCAAAAACCTGTTTTAAAAACTAGAAAATTGTTCCACCCGACGTACGCCCCGCCATTTCGGGCGACGTGGTCATGCACCGTAAGCATAGAAAGCTGCATAACGGATTTGTGGTCGTGTGGGCTTTGACGGAATTCAAATTGGTCGCGTGTGCGCGACGAATTTGATGCGTATCCGTCGAAATTCACTGTATCGTACACTTTGCAAATTTCTTAATTACATTGTGCACGCTCATCGGATCGAGACAAAACTTGCGCCAGCAGGACCGTATCATTTTTCTGGTCCTGTATGCCAAGTTTGGTTCAATTCTGAGACAGTTGAATCCGACGCCGTTTTACGGGCCCCACGGTCTGACTCAACGGGCGATTTTGTGCACGGCCCGCCGAAATCTAACTTTGGACATACGGTTGGGTCCGTATCAGAAAACTAGATCCGTTGACATGTAGTTTGATGACTTTAGAGACCGTTGACTCTGGCACGCTTTTCGGTGCAAAGCGGGTCCAACGACAGACATCGTTTTGGCCCGAAATTACCGTTTTGTCCCTGTGTCCAGAATTGGACTTAAGGACAGGCAATCCTAGCTAATTTGACTACTCTGAGAACATTGGTGATGTTTATTTCAGCTTCCGGGGACTGTTGTACGGGTTTTGACTATTGTGGCACATTGAGTAGTTCAGACTATCGGTTTCACCAGCAGAGGACCACAGGCGAGTACAGTTTATTGTCTGCATTTCGATATTGATCTTTACTATATTTCATTGATTTGTTATTGGTTATGTGATTTTTATACTCTATTATAAATTATTGTGTCGGAAATGAGAAGTACCAAGGATGTGTGATCTGACCATAGTCCGTGTTTATTTTCTGCAAGTAGACATTGTAGCCCGTGTTTATTTTCTCCAAGTAGTGTAGCTCGTGTTTATTTTCTGCAAGTAGTGTAGCCCGTGTTTATTTTCTGCAAGTAGTGTAGCCCGTGTTTATTTTCTGCAAGTAGACATTGTAGCCCGTGTTTATTTTTCATGCAAATAGACCTCGTAGACCGTGCGGTGTAGTACCCCAGACCGATCACATATCAAAGATACTTCTAACAGTTAGGGAAAGTATTTTGTGTCTATTTATTGATATTGGTTTTTTCGTATTTACTGTTTATTTTCAAAACTCATGATTGATGTCTAACCTTTATTTTATAGTCATTTTCTTTATTTGAAATTACATTCAGTGAATTGTGCTCGTTCCATTCCTGACTGGAAACCAATATTTTTCAGGTTAGCCATGGTTTCACTTAGCTTGGGGAGTGACGAGAATACTTTCAGACAAAAGCCTAGAGACTAGCTAGATAGTTGAGTTGTAGTCATTATATAATTGTACAAGTTTATATTTTCTACAAATGTAAAACTTGTGATCATTGTGAATTAAATTAATCATGTGAATGAGTATTATTTGTGATTTTGATCTTCATGGCCGTGACAGCGTTCTACCGCCGACACTGCGGCGTAGGCTGGCTTGGACACGTCTCGTATCCGTTTATATAAAAAAAAAGGGTGCGGGTCGTGACAAATTTTTGTGGTGGCCCATGCAGGTCAGTCTTTGCAAATCATGCGAACTCGTGATAGTACTTAAGTTAGTCGTACTATTGCGAGCCTGCGACTAGAAATGCTCATTCACGAATTAAAAATTAATTTAATTTACGAGAATGACTAGGACTAGGGGTCCCTTATACAAATTTACCGATGGGTAGTCTAGGCCATGCAAGGTAGATAAGGAGTTATTAATTTTAATAGAGTGTCAGATCCTTATAGGTACACTATTACCTCTTAATATGACGATAAGATCCAATGTGGATAGATTATTCACTTGGTGAGACATGGCTTCCTAGTATTAATGATCTAACCCTGATAAATTGATTAATTCCTTCTCATGGCCTCTTAGATATCATCCTCACATCTTAGTCAAACTGCCTATTCAGTTCCTATTTTTGCCCTAAAAGTTATTATTTTATGTTATCCATAGATGAACCTCAAGTTAGTTTTGATTCAAAGTTTTCCTCAAAGGTTTAAATACACATAGAATAGATACTAGAATGTTTGTAATCCTTTTGTCTCCAGTTCTTTCCTCCATGATTAAATCTTTTAGTTACAGATTGCGACTGATAGGACAAATATTTACGCCTTATTACATAGTCGACTTATTTGAATCCCTAGAAGCCCAAGAATTTTTACATACTTTAGTAAAAGGGATGTAGTTAACTTATAATGACAGGACAGCAGCGCACTGTCGCCATTTATTTGAATTATGGAGACTATGGACTCACTGCAGCCAGCAGCGCACTGGCGAGACACGAACCTAGAGTTGGAATTTTTTCAGGAAATTATAGGTTATAGAATATTCCTAAAACTATGGCTAGTGGTCCTCTTTGATCATAGTTACCCGGGTGTCGAGATAAGGTAGAGTATCTGATAGCATATCACATCTGAAACACAGAACCAAGAGTTTACCATCGCCCGAGTATACGGACGAGGCATAATCCTCGGTGAAATAATTTCAGACGTGATTACAAGTTTAGGGTACTATAGAGGATAGGACCGTGCCATGTATGCCCCATAAGATAGAAGGTCAATAGTAGTGGAAGTTTGTAAGTTTGGTAGCATGTCTCCCGACCTAGCACTTTGTATGATCCTCGTGATCTATTGATGAGAAAATTGACTGACACTAATAGGTTACCTAGAATATAGAATTCAGAAGTCCCTAAACCATTAGTCGACCAAGGCCTTAAGGGTAAGATGATAATGGGATGTCTATAGAAGCAAGAATACCGGGTAAGGTTTTGATTCTCTCAGAACTCGAACTTCTTGTGCCTTCTTTCAAAAAAAATCTTGTATACTTGTAATTTGACTATTTGACCAATGTTGCTATCACAGCCTAGTTTTGCAAGCTTACTCTTTTATCGAGCTTGATTCAAGACATATGTTTATTGGGGACGCCTACTAACATATTGTCTAATCAGAATTGATATATTACGGTCTGATCAACCGTTGTGCACTCGGTTCGCTCTCTCTCTGATTATCCCACGTGGATTGAGATGTAGATGTCTCTAGGATCTCATCCGCGACTGCGGTTACAATTCCTCTTGAATTATATGTTCGCCCTTGAATCACGAAATTGTATTCAGTAACATCTCCCTTGAACTCTTTATTGTTTTTGTCTTTCACCGATTTGGAAAGGCGAAAGCTCGTGATGGTAGAGAGATACAGAGTATTCCCATGGCTATGACAATGGTAGGCACAGGTGTAGCTACCATCGGCCAGTCATGTGATTGAGTTACTCGTTCTCCCATCGACCCTCAAACTACTATCGAGACTTTCGAGCCATCCGAATTTGAGAATGATTAGGGTTTTACCCTTAGTCAAGATGCCAAACTAGGAGGCTATCTCTTTTCAAGAAACCAAATGTTGTGAGTCTCTAATTATTTGCTTGAAGCTTGCTTTAACTAGAACATTTGTGACAATAGTCTGGCAGGTTGACCCCAATAGAAATTCACGACTCAGTTGTTAGAAATCTTTTCATATGATGTGCCTTAGAGTTGGTTATCCCGTCGAAAACTCTTGTATACGGTGGAAGAGTAGACCATTCTATGTCGTCAACCATGCGTCATTGAACATCCTCGATTTCCATTTATCGAGGAACAATCCTTGACTCGACTTATATCTACGGTATTCCGTTACGCCGTGCCTGATTCTTTGTTAACAAGAGTTGAGGTATAATAACCGAACCTTGGAAATTCTTCTGACCTCATCCTTCCTAAGACCATGACCTAGCTTCTAAGGTGGGTAGACTGTAAGCCTTTGAAAATTTTAGGATATGCAAGGATTATCGATTAATTAGAATGATTCCTCTAGGATGACAATTAGTGTCTCATGGACTCCCACTTTCCATTTAGATCATTTTGTGTCCCCGATCGTGTCATTAATATTCGGAGCACGAGACCAACTGTTACCTTCCAACAAATTTTATATGCAAGATCTAGACGAGTCCACCTTCATCTAGGTATATCATGTCCCACTCAAACATGTCCCCTTGTACTCTATTTTTCGGGTACGACTTTCAGGTAAAAAGGACCAGCTATAACCCTTACCATGATACCGGTAAACTTCCCGACCACAATTAGAAACTCAACCTTGACTCGAACCTTTCGACCAAATATATGGTTGTGATCTACTCGAAGCCCACTACGCACATGCCACTAGTATGCCATTCAATTGTGTTTCCTCGTGCTACTTAAACACAAAATTCAGGAAAGACACATCTCCAGGGTTTACAGAACCTATTTAACCAATCCGACTGTCCAACTAGCTTAACCACTTGGGTGGAAATTTCTTCCAGGTTACCCTAACCTAGTAGAAATAGTTTTATCATAGGGATCTTGTCCAGCCCATATAGATTGAAGTTCAAGGTCCATCCAACCGAAGATTGATGCCAATTAGGGAACCTATTAAGACCCAGTAATACCCATCCATGCATACCACCCTATTTGGACTATAAAAACCGAACTATGTAAAATAGGTCCCCATACCTATTATGTAGTCTCCCCTTTTTTTTGAATAAGAGGTCATTCGTAACATTTGTTCCATATACCTAGAAGTTGGGATACGATCTTGTATTGCATTGATATCACTTGTTTGTGTGTTTAAATAACCACAGAAAAGATGTTAATCTTGATTCCTCCAATTTTCGTTCTACTATGGAACTTAATTTAGAATTTCGAGAACGAAACTCCTATATTGCACGGATGGCAAGCTCCTCTAAGAACGAATGGTTCTTGATCTAGCAAGTGACTGGACTAGAGTAGCCCACTCTAGCAAATAAGTTAATGGTTCGTAGACTCTCATCCTATCTACATCATTGGATACCCTCTACCGTTCTTGAAACTCATATTTGCTCCCGATTATTTTCCATATCTTCCTGTCCTTCCTATTGTAGAGTGACGAATGGTCATATTTATTAGAATTTACCAATATTTCTTAGCTACTTGTGTACATTTGTTGCTTGTTAGATTTTGGGTTGTTTGATAGATAAGAGAGGATTATAGACGCCACGTACAGTAGATATTTATTGGTAGAAATTCTAGCAGTTAGTTGGAAGATTATAAAATTTTAGCGACAGAAGATTTGATGGAGTAGTGTGACCAAAGGTGGGTAGAAATCCTCCGGTATTCGAAATTACGAAATGGCTAGAGAGGGTTATAAGATATTTTGGAATTAAAATTCGAGGAGATTAAGATAATGGTAGATTTTCCTCTTTGAATTTAAGGAATAGTAACGAATTAGAATTTCGATGACGAAATTATTTTAAGGTGGGTAGATTTGTAACTCCCCTTCCCGAAAATGTAGAAATATTTTATTATTATTTGAATGGTTATTTTTTAGATTTTTAATAAATATTTATTTAGATTTTTCTTACGGTAAATGATTTTGCCATGTTTAGGAATTTGGAGTACAAGGTGACAAGAAATCGTGGCACGACTAGTGCAGTGACATGCCTCGACTAGTACATTGGCCATGCCAGGGAGGGCTGAGCCATAGGGATGTCCTAACTAGGAAAACCAGGCTAAGTGGTAACATGACCCTATAAATAATCTAATTATTTAGTTATTATTTATTGACTTGTAGGAGACCAGATTGTACCAATTTAGTTCAGACGGGACCCGAACCAAATCCAAGCTCATGTAGTCGAGTAGTGAGTCCAGAGACATTCATATAGATGTATATATAGACTATTATTATATTGGTATTTATGTTTGGGCTAGAGAGTATATTGTTGTTATACTGCTTAAATATATTAAATATGACTATTTCTAGTTAAAAGATATTTTACTTAGGAAATGGATGAACATTCTTCGAGTGATGTATTTCTAGATCTCCAGGATTTTGTACCATATAAATATATATATTTGTGTAATCCTACTATGCCAATATTCTGTTCTATTTATTTACACCAAAAAGTTTTGTACATATAATTATATATATAATATTTAATAGGAGATAAATACGCATGTTGCGATAATAGATTATACATTAGAGTATTTAATAAATATTTGTTACATTAGTATATATATAAAGATTCCAGCATAAATTAATTGTTCATTTCATGTATGGTAACTTTCCTACAAAACTTGATGCCTTATTTTAGAAATAGTTAGATTAATATTAATATATTATTATAGGTAAATATATACATTAATATTGACATGTTCTATATATATATATATATATATATATATATATATATATATATATATATATATATATATTAAATATATATATATATATATATATATATATTAATATATAAAATATATATATATATATATATATTTATTAATATTGGTATCTTGATATAGAAGATATATATATATATATATATATATATATATATATATATATATATATATATATATATATATATATATTAATATTGATATATTATATATTGGCATTGAGATAGATAAATATATATATTAATATTGATGGGATATATATATATATATATATATATATAAAATATATATATATATATATATATATATATTAATATTAGTAAATGTATATATATATATATATATAGATATAATGATATATAAAAAAAAAGGGAAATAAGATCACTTACAGCAGGCCGGTCCACATGACAGTGGACCCAGCCGCAATGAACTTATAATCGGGCCTGAGGCCACATGTTCAACCCCCCATTAACCGAGCCAATCCCCTTGTTATAACACACAACAGAGAGAGAGACAAACCCGAGAGTTTACACGTCGCGAGAGTTCGTTGAACGAAACCCTAACAACCCAAGCTTCCGCGGCAACCTGCGCGCTGTTCCCCACTCGCACGCGCCTACTGCGCCACCGCGGGACGGTCGGCGGTCGCCGGGCAAGGCCGCGCACGGCCACGCGCGCGTTTCAGCCGCGCACAGGCGCGAGATTAGCAGAGTGAGGAGGCCACTTCGCGAGGCGTTTTCCCGACGTGTGATCGATCGTTTCGTGAACCGTAATTTCTGGTATGATCTTGATTTAACCCTCTCTAATTCCTATCAATTAGTCTAGATTCTAGCGATCCGAAACTCGAGAAAATTCGAGTTAAAATTGCCGAAAAACCTGTTTAAAAATAGGACGGAAAACAGTTGAATTAGCCTACTTCGCATCTATTTATCTTCCAAACCATGCATAATTTGTAAAATCTATTAGAAGGCGTTTATTGACAACATGTAGGGCTTCGAATTCCTTTTTGCAGATTTTGATTTCATCGACTACGTGCCGAGAAATCGGATTCCGAAGTTTCCCAAAAACCTGTTTTAAAAACTAGAAAATTGTTCCACCCGACGTGCGTCCCGCCATTTCGGGCGACATGGTCGCGCACCGTAAGCATCAAAAGCTGCGTAATGGATTTCTGGTCGTGTGGGCTTTGACGGAATTCAAATTGGTCGCGTGTGCGCGACGAATTTGATGCGTATCCGTCGAAATTCACCGTATCGTGCACTTTGCAAATTTCTTAATTACAATGTGCACGCTCATCGGATCGAGACGAAACTTGCGCCAGCAGGACCGTATCATTTTTCTGGTCCTGCATGCCAAGTTTGGTCCAATTCTGAGACAGTTGAATCCGACGTCGTTTTGCGGGCCCCACGGACCGACTCAACGGGCGATTTTGTGCACGGCCCGCCGAAATCCAACTTTGGACATACGGTTGGGTTCGTATCAGAAAATTGGATCCGTAGACATGTAGTTTGACGACTTTAGAGATCGTTGATTCTGGCACACTTTTTGGTGCAAAGCGGGTCCAACGGCGGACATCGTTTTGGCCCGAAATTACCGTTTTGCCCCTGTATCCAGAATTGGACTTAAGGACAGGCAATCCTAGCTAATTTGACTACTCTGAGAACATTGGTGATGTTTATTTCAGCTTCCGGGGACTGTTGTACGGGTTTTGACTATTGTGGCATATTGAGTAGTTCAGACTATCGGTTTCACCAGCAGAGGACCACAGGCGAGTACAGTTTATTGTCTGCATTTCGATATTGATCTTTACTATATTTTATTGATTAGTCATTGGTTATGTAATTTTTATACTCTATTATAAATTATTGAGTCGGGAATGAGAAGCACCAAGGATGTGTGATTTGACCATAGCCCGTGTTTATTTTCAGCAAGTAGACATTGTAGCCCGTATTTATTTTCTGCAAGTAGTGTAGCCCGTATTTATTTTTTGCAAGTAGTGTAGCCCGTGTTTATTTTCTGTATGTAGTGTAGCCCGTGTTTATTTTCTGCAAGTAGACATTGTAGCCCGTGTTTATTTTTCATGCAAGTAGACCTCGTAGACCGTGCGGTGTAGTACCCCAGACCGATCACATATCAAAGGTACTTCTAACAGTTGGGGAAAGTATTTTGTGTCTATTTATTGATATTGGTTTTTTCGTATTTACTGTTTATTTTCAAAACTCATGATTGATGTCTAACCTTTGTTTTATAGTCATTTTCTTTATTTAAAATTGCATTCAGTGAATTGTGCTCGTTCCATTCCTGACTGGAAACCAATATTTTTTAGGTTAGCCGTGGTTTCACTTAGCTTGGGGAGTGACGAGAATACTTGCAGACAAAAGCCTAGAGACTAGCTAGATAGTTGAGTTGTAGTTATTATATAATTGTACAAGTTTATATTTTCTACAAATGTAAAACTTGTGATCATTGTGAATTAAATTAATCATATGAATGAGTATTATTTGTGATTTTGATCTTCATGGCCGTGACAGCGTTCTACCACCGACACTGCGGCGTAGGCTGGCTTGGACACGTCTCGTATCCGTTTATATAAAAAAAAAAATGGGTGCGGGTCGTGACAAGTTTTTGTAGTGGCCAATGCAGGTCAATCTTTGCAAATCATGCAAACTCGTGATAGTACTTAAGTTAGTCGTACTATTGCGAGCCTGCGACTAGAAATGCTCATTCACGAATTAGAAATTAATTTAATTTACGAGAATGACTAGGACTAGGGGTCCCTTATACAAATTTACCGATGGGTAGTCTAGGCCATGCAAGGTAGATAAGGAGTTATTAATTTTGATAGAGTGTCAGATCCTTATAGGTACACTATTACCTCTTAATATGACGATAAGATCCAATGTGGATAGATTATTCACTTGGTGAGACATGGCTTCCTAGTATTAATGATCTAACCCTGATAAATTGATTAATTCCTTCTCATTGCCTCTTAGATATCATCCTCACATCTTAGTCAAACTGCCTATTCAGTTCCTATTTTTGCCCTAAAAGTTATTATTTTATGTTATCCATAGATGAACCTCAAGTTAGTTTTGATTCAAAGTTTTCCTCAAAGGTTTAAATACACATAGAACAGATACTAGAATGTTTGTAATCCTTTTGTCTCCAGTTCTTTCCTCCATGATTAAATCTTTTAGTTACAGATTGCGACTGATAGGACAAATATTTACGCCTGATTACATCGTCGACTTATTTGAATCCCTAGAAGCCCAAGAATTTTTACATACTTTAGTAAAAGGGATGTAGTTAACTTATAATGACAGGACAGCAGTGCACTGTCGCCATTTATTTGAATTATGGAGACTATGGACTCACTGCAGCCAGCAGCGCACTGGCGAGACACGACCCTAGAGTTGAAATTTTTTCAGGAAATTATAGGTTATAGAATATTCCTAAAACTATGGCTAGTGGTCCTCTTTGATCATAGTTACCTGAGTGTCGAGATAAGGTAGAGTATCTGATAGCATATCACATCTGAAACACAGAACCAAGAGTTTACCATCGCCCGAGTATACGGACGAGGCATAATCCTCGGTGAAATGATTTCAGACGTGATTACAAGTTTATGGTACTATAGAGGATAGGACCGTGCCATGTATGTCCCATAAGATAGAAGGTCAATAGTAGTGGAAGTTTAAAGTTTGGTAGCATGTCTCCCGACCTAGCACTCTATATGATCCTCGTGATCTATTGATGAGGAAATTGACTGACACTAATAGGTTACCTAGAATATAGAATTCAGAAGTCCCTAAACCATTAGTCGACCAAGGCCTTAAGGATAAGATGATAATGGGATGTCTATAGAAGCAAGAATACCGGGTAAGGTTTTGATTCTCTCAGAACTCGAACTTCTTGTGCCTTCTTTCAAAAAAAATCTTGTATACTTATAATTTGACTATTTGACCAATGTTGCTATCACAGCCTAGTTTTGCAAGCTTACTCTTTTATCGAGCTTGATTCAAGACATATGTTTATTGGGGACGCCTACTAACATATTGTCTAATCAGAATTGATGTATTACGGTCTGATCAACCGTTGTGCACTCGGTTCGCTCTCTCTCTGATTATCCCACGTGGATTGAGATGTAGATGTCTCTAGGATCTCATCCGCGACTGCGGTTATAATTCCTCTTGAATTATATGTTCGCCCTTGAATCACGAAATTGTATTCAGTAACATCTCCCTTGAACTCTTTATTGTTTTTGTCTTTCACCGATTTGGAAAGGCGAAAGCTCGTGATGGTAGAGAGATACAAAGTATTCCCATGGCTATGACAATGGTAGGCACATGTGTAGCTACCATCGGCCAGTCATGTGATTGAGTTACTCGTTCTCCCATCGACCCTCAAACTACTATCGAGACTTTCGAGCCATCCGAATTTGAGAATGATTAGGGTTTTACCCTTAGTCAAGATGCCAAACTAGGAGGCTATCTCTTTTCAAGAAACCAAATGTTGTGAGTCTCTAATTATTTTTTTGAAGCTTGCTTTAACTAGAACACTTGTGACAATAGTCTGGCAAATTGACCCCAATAGAAATTCACGACTCAGTTGTTAGAAATCTTTTCATGTGATGTGCCTTAGAGTTGGTTATCCCGTCGAAAACTCTTGTATACGATGGACGAGTAGACCATTCTATGTCGTCAACCATGCGTCATTGAACATCCTCGATTTCCATTTATCGAGGAACGATCCTTGACTCGACTTATATCTACGGTATTCCGTTACGCCGTGCCTGATTCTTTGTTAACAAGAGTTGAGGTATAATAACCGAACCTTGGAAATTCTTCTGACCTCATCCTTCCTAAGACCATGACCTAGCTTCTAAGGTGGGTAGACTGTAAGCCTTCGAAAATTTTAGGATATGCAAGGATTATCGATTAATTAGAATGATTCCTCTAGGATGACAATTAGTGTCTCATGGACTCCCACTTTCCATTTAGATCATTTTGTGTGCCCGATCGTGTCATTAATATTCGGAGCACGAGACCAACTGTTACCTTCCAACAAATTTTATATGCAAGATCTAGACAAGTCCACCTTCATCTAGGTATATCATGTTCCACTCAAACACGTCCCCTTGTACTCTATTTTTAGGGTACGACTTTCAGGTAAAAAGGACCAGCTATAACCCTTACCATGATACAGGTAAACTTCCCGACCACAATTAGAAACTCAACCTTGACTCGAACCTTTCGACCAAATATATGGTTGTGATCTACTCGAAGTCCACTACGCACATGCCACTAGTATGCCATTCAATTGTGTTTCCTCGTGCTACTTAAACACAAAAGTCAGGAAAGACACATCTCCAGGGTTTACAGAACCTATTTAACCAATCCGACAGTCCAACTAGCTCAACCACTTGGGTGGAAATTTCTTCCAGGTTACCCTAACCTAGTAGAAATAGTTTTATCATAGGGATCTTGTCCAGCCCATATAGATTGAAGTTTAAGGTCCATCCAACCGATGATTGATGCCAATTAGGGAACCTATTAAGACCCAGTAATACCCATCCATGCATACCACCCTATTTGGACTATAAAAACCGAACTATGTGAAATAGGTCCCCATACCTATTATGTAGTCTCCCCCTTTTTTTGAATAAGAGGTCATTCGTAACATTTGTTCCATATACCTAGAAGTTGGGATACGATCTTGTATTGCATTGATATCACTTGTTTGTGTGTTTAAATAACCACAGAAAAGATGTTAATCTTGATTCCTCCAATTTTCGTTCTACTATGGAACTTAATTTAGAATTTCGAGAAAGAAACTCCTGTATTGCACGGATGGCAAGCTCCTCTAAGAACGAATGGTTCTTGATCTAGCAAGTGACTGGACTAGAGTAGTCCACTCTAGCAAATAAGTTAATAGTTCGTAGACTCTCATCCTATCTACATCATTGGATACCCTCTACCGTTCTTGAAACTCATATTTGCTCCCGATTATTTTCCATATCTTCCTGTCCTTCCTATTGTAGAGTGACGAATGGTCATATTTATTAGAATTTACCAATATTTCTTAGCTACTTGTGTACATTTGTTGCTTGTTAGATTTTGGGTTGTTTGATAGATAAGAGAGGATTATAGACGCCACGTACAGTAGATATTTATTGGTAGAAATTCTAGAAGTTAGTTGGAAGATTATAAAATTTTAGCGACAGAAGATTTGATGGAGTAGTGTGACCAAAGGTGGGTAGAAATCCTCCGGTATTCGAAATTACGAAATGGCTAGAGAGGGTTATAAGATATTTTGGAATTAAAATTCGAGGAGATTAAGATAATGGTAGATTTTCCTCTTTGAATTTAAGGAATAGTAATGAATTAGAATTTCGAGGACGAAATTATTTTAAGGTGGGTAGATTTGTAGCTCCCCTTCCTGAAAATGTAGAAATATTTTATTATTATTTGAATGGTTATTTTTTTGATTTTTAATAAATATTTATTTAGATTTTTATTACGGTAAATGATTTTGCCATGTTTAGGAATTTGGAGTACAAGGTGACAAGAAATCGTGGCACGATTAGTGCAGTGACGTGCCTCGACTAGTACATTGGCCATGCCAGGGAGGGCTGAGCCATAGGGATGTCCTAACTAGGAAAACCAGGCTAAGTGGTAACATGACCCTATAAATAATCTAATTATTTAGTTATTATTTATTGACTTGTAGGAGACCAGATTGTACCAATTTAGTTCAGACGGGATCCGAACCAAATCCAAGCTCATGTAGTCGAGTAGTGAGTTCAGAGACATTCATATAGATGTATATATAGACTATTATTATATTGGTATTTATGTTTGGGCTAGAGAGTATATTGTTGTTATACTGCTTAAATATATTAAATATGACTATTTCTAGTTAAAAGATATTTTACTTAGGAAATGGATGAACATTCTTCGAGTGATGTATTTCTAGATCTCCAGGATTTTGTATCATATAAATATATATTTGTGTAATCCTACTATGCCAATATTATGTTCTATTTATTTACACCAATAAGTTTTGTACATAAAATTATATATATAATATTTAATAGGAGATAAATACGCATGTTGCGATAATAGATTATACTTTAGAGTATTTAATAAATATTTGTTACATTAGTCTATATATAAAGATTCTAGCATAAATTAATTTTTCATTTCATGTATGGTAACTTTCCTACAAAACTTGGTGCCTTATTTTAGAAATAGTTAGATTAATATTAATATATTATTATAGGTAAATATATACATTAATATTGACATGTTATATATATATATATATATAAATATATATATATATATATATATATATATATATATATATATATATATATATATATATATATTTATATATATATATATATTTATATATTTATATATATATTAATATATAAAAAATATATATATATTTATTAATATTGGTATATTGATATAGAAGATATATATATATATTAATATTGATATATTATATATTGGTATTGAGATAGATAAATATATATATTAATATTGATAGGATATATATATATAAATATATATATATATATATATTAATATTGGTAAATATATATATATAGATATAATGATATATAAAAAAAAGGGAAATAAGATCACTTACAGCAGGCCGGTCCACATGACAGTGGACCCAGCCGCAATGAACTTATAATCGGGCCTGAGGCCACATGTTCAACCCCCCATTAACCGAGCCAATCCCCTTGTTATAACACACAACAGAGAGAGAGACAAACCAGAGAGTTTATACGCCGCGAGAGTTCGTTGAACGAAACCCTAACAACCCAAGCTTCCGCGGCAACCTGCGCGCTGTTCCCCACACGCGCGCGCCTACTGCGCCACCGTGGACCGTAAGTTCTGGTATGATCTTGATTTAACCCTCTCGCGAGGAGGCCACTTCGCGAGGCGTTTTCCCGACGTGTGATCGATCGTTTCGTGAACCGTAAGTTCTGGTATGATCTTGATTTAACCCTCTCTAATTCCTATCAATTAGTCTAGATTATAGCGATCCGAAACTCGAGAAAATTTGAGTTGAAATTGCCGAAAAACTTGTTTAAAAACAGGACGGAAAACAGTTGAATTAGCCTACTTCGCATCTATTTATCTTCCAAACCATGCATAATTTGTAAAATCTATTAGAAGGCGTTTATTGACAACATGTAGGGCTTCGAATTCCTTTTTGTGGAATTTGATTTTAACGACTACGTGCCGAGAAATCGGATTCCGAAGTTTCCCAAAAACCTGTTTTAAAAACTAGAAAATTGTTCCACCCGACGTGCGTCCCGCCATTTCGGGCGACGTGGTCGTGCACCTTAAGCATCGAAAGCTGCGTAATAGATTTGTGGTCGTGTGGGCTTTGACGGAATTCAAATTGGTCGCGTGTGCGCGACGAATTTGATGCGTATCCGTCGAAATTCATCGTATCGTGCACTTTGCAAATTTCTTAATTACATTGTGCACGCTCATCGGATCGAGACGAAACTTATGCCAGCAGGACCGTATCGTTTTTTTGGTCCTGTATGCCAAGTTTGGTCCAATTCTGAGACAGTTGAATCCGACGCCGTTTTGCGGGTCCCACGGTCCGACTCAACGGGCGATTTTGTGCACGGCCCGCCGAAATCCAACTTTGGACATACGGTTGGGTTCGCATCAGAAAACTAGATCCGTAGACAAGTAGTTTGACGACTTTAGAGACCGTTGACTCTGGCACGCTTTTCGGCGCAAAGCGGGTCCAACGGCGGACATCGTTTTGGCCCGAAATTACCGTTTTGCTCCTGTGTCCAGAATTGGACTTAAGGACAGGCAATCCTAGCTAATTTGACTACTCTGAGAACATTGGTGATGTTTATTTCAGCTTTTGGGGACTGTTGTACGGGTTTTGACTATTGTGGCTCATTGAGTAGTTCAGACTATCGGTTTCACCAGCAGAGGACCACAGGCGAGTACAGTTTATTGTCTGCATTTCGAAATTGATCTTTACTATATTTCATTGATTAGTCATTGGTTATGTGATTTTTATACTCTATTATAAATTATTGAGTCGGGAATGAGAAGTACCAAGGATGTGTGATCTGACCATAGCCCGTGTTTATTTTCTGCAAGTAGACATTGTAGCCCGTATTTATTTTCTGCAAGTAGTGTAGCCCGTGTTTATTTTCTGCAAGTAGTGTAGCCCGTGTTTCTTTTCTGCAAGTAGACATTGTAGCTCGTGTTTATTTTTCATGCAAGTAGATCTCGTAGACCGTGCGGTGTAGTACCCCAGACCGATCACATATCAAAGGTACTTCTAACAGTTGGGGAAAGTATTTTGTGTCTATTTATTGATATTGGTTTTTTCGTATTTACTGTTTATTTTCAAAACTCATGATTGATGTCTAACCTTTGTTTTATAGTCATTTTCTTTATTTGAAATTGCATTCAGTGAATTGTGCTCGTTCCATTCCTGACTGGAAACCAATATTTTTCAGGTTAGCCGTGGTTTCTCTTAGCTTGGGGAGTGACGTGAATACTTGCAGACAAAAGCCTAGAGACTAGCTAGATAGTTGAGTTGTAGTCATTATATAATTGTACAAGTTTATATTTTCTACAAATGTAAAACTTGTGATCATTGTGAATTAAATTAATCATGTGAATGAGTATTATTTGTGATTTTGATCTTCATGGCCGTGACAGCGTTCTACCGCCGACACTGCAGCGTAGGCTGGCTTGGACACGTCTCGTATCCGCTTATAAAAAAAATGGGTACGGGTCGTGACACACACAGTCATGCTACCTCTGGTGTCACCATTTCTTTTAGGGCCAAGTTCAATATTTCTTTCTTATGAGACCGCCTCGCCGACATGTAGCCGCGAGCATACTTCTTTCTTATGAGACAGCCTCGCCGACATGTAGCCGCGAGCATACTTTCCATGTTACCATATCATTTCATTCAACTCAATGCCTATTCGATAGTCCTTCCTCCAAAACTCATCCAATCAACCGTGGTTCCTGCCTTAACACTAGGTCCGTGCATCGTGCCTCAAACCGACTTCCATTATACGCGACGCTATCGCCCAAGTCATACTTTATATGACGGGCCTTGGGATCGTAGGACTATTTAACCTGACAACCGTAAAATGAGCGGGACAACACTTCGAATTACTTAGGTCGACCGACATAACTTTGCCTAACTTACATAAGCCTACAACTTAACGAGCAAAGGCCGCGTCAAGCTTTGCCTCGATTGAACGTGCCGTGCACGCGTTCAACTTGAACGACCAAGTCATTTGGTGCCTAGACTTATGGCACAAGCTGTGCAATTCAACTTAACTCATGGGGCAAGCCAAGGCTATGCCAAGCCTTGGACGACAGGACCGTGCATGCTTTATGAAGCATTCATGCGGGCGACGCCTATGACTTAGGCTATGTTCATAACTTCGCCGACTCAACCAACTTTCCTTCTCCCAAGCCACGGGACAAAGGATCGAGTGTCATTTTCAAAGTACGCCGTGCACCAACTCTAAGCCGACCGTTGGACCCTTCCATATTCTAACTCATTTCGACCCGTCGGGATTATTCCCTTAGCTATGTGGATTCGTCTCTCTTTTATTATTAAGCCTACTTGTGCTAGTTGAAAACATGCATATTATTATGTGAAGGCAAAGATGAGGCAAATTCACCGAAACTACCCCACCTGAGCGAGCGGTCGCCTCGACCGAGTTATGTCTCCGAGTAGCCGTTGCAAGGCTAAGGCCGAACGCCGTCGGCATTTCGATTCCTCCGATTGAATGAGCGGGACGGGGCACTACAGCCGTGGGGGTGGAGGTGGGAGGCGGTGGTGGGGGTGTTGGGGGTGGGCTACGGGGTGGGGGGATTAGGGTCTGGCCGCGGGGGTGGTTGGCCACGGGGGGTCGGAACACACACACACACACACACACACACACACACACACACACACACACATATATATATATATATATATATATATATATATATATATATATATATATATATATATTCGGCACACACACACATATATATTCGTCGCATACACACATGTTTTATGACCCAAAATTAGGGTTTGTTAGGATGATTATGTTGATAATACGGTTTAATCGTGATGTTGATAATACGGTTTATAACCCTAAATTAGGGTTTGTTAGTATGATTATGACCCTAAAATTTTGTGGTTTTGCTGTTGATTATGCTGATTGTGGGATACTATAATGGTAGTGAAAGAATGCTCTCGGCCCCTTCCTATCCTTGGGCTCATTCTTCCTACTTTTAAACTACTTATATTTTCTAAAATTGAAGAATCTCACATCTTAACCTAATAGTGCATGGTCTTTTGTATGAAAGAAAATTGTAGAACTGGCATACACTACTGTAGGGCCATTAGATTGACAGAGAGTGTTCAAGTTCTTATTACTGTAGGACCAAAGAGACTAAATTTAGTAGTATATACTTATCAATGACCATACGAGGCTAAAATTAGCAATCTGAATTTGGCAATGACCATATGGATGTTCTTTCTCCTAGACTTGAAAATGATGATGCGGCGACCCTATACTATTTTCTAGTGTCAAATGGTTACTTATCTTTCTTAGCTTTACATTATCAGGTGTTTATTCTGTTCAATAATAGATACTACCCAAATTTGATGAGTACCTATGATACTACATATGAACAGAACTATGAGTGTTGTAGGTAGTGTAATCTAGAAATGAATGAAGTTTGGATGTCGTTCTAAGCCATCCACATGTTCATGAAACCTTAGATAATTTAGTTTGGATAGCGATGTCAGACCCATGTTGGAAAATTCATGAATATATATTTATATATGCGGCTAACCTTTTACTATTTATATTTGAAAATTGTTGTATTTGAATAAATGTTGTATTTGAACAATTGTGTATTTGTTAATAAGGCTGTATATATTGTATGAGAACAATTGTTATATCAATGTACCCTCTGGAGATCGGTATCGGTATCAGACAATTTCTATAAGTATCGATATTGGTCGCTTAGGCGTCTAGACGGTGTCTAGGCGGTAGGTAAGTGTAGCTCCCCTTCCCGAAAATTTAGAAATAGTTTATTTTTAATTATTTTATTCGAATGGTAATTTTTAGATTTCTGTAAATAAAGATTGTTTCATGTACACAATGTTACGTGAAAGACCTACTTTGGAAATTATGATTTTATTAAGTTCATTGAGAAGTTGCAGATAGAAATGTTTATAGGTTTATATATATTCGTATATATATATACATATTAGATTATATATATATATATATGCAGATGTGGGGACATATACGCTTAGTGTATATATATATATATATATAATATGTGAAGAGGAATATAATATTTTATTGATGAATATATATATATAGGAAAATATAGGGATATATAATTTGTGTGGATATTTATATATGTGTATGTATAAATATTAATTGGTGAATATATACGTATATATGTATATATATTATATATGGACATATGTATATATATATATATATATATATTGATATGTATATATATTTAATATTGTTTTCTTTAAATACTATAAATAGGTATAAGTAACTATAAATGATTATATATATAGATATATATATAAATGTATATGTATAAAATATATATTGTATATATGTAAGTGTGTATGTATAGAAATATAGGTATATATATATATATATATATATATATATATATATATATATATATATATATATATATATATATATATATATATATATATACGTGTATTGGTATTTTGTATATATAAATTATATATACTTTAGTATATAAAAGAGAAAGAAAAAGAAAAAAAGAAATAGAAAAAGAAAAAGAAAGAAAAAAAAAATAAGTAAAACCAAACACAGCATTAGGGAGCCAGCCCAAGCTGTGCACCAGGCCATACGAGAGCGAGCACACTCGACCCCCCTGTATTCACAGAACCGAACGAGTTTCTCCTCGGCCGCATATATATAGGAATATAGAGAGAGGAGGGATGAGTCGAAAC
This sequence comes from Iris pallida, assembly GCA_029216955.1. Classification (NCBI taxonomy): domain Eukaryota; kingdom Viridiplantae; phylum Streptophyta; class Magnoliopsida; order Asparagales; family Iridaceae; genus Iris; species Iris pallida. Next base: position 3,143,865 of record JANAVB010027195.1, read on the forward strand.
CCTAAACCACGCCGCCCCCACGCGACTCCAGACCTAGGGCGGCTACCCCGACGCCGACGAGCGGCCCTGGACCGTCGCAGGCCGTCGCCGAACGCCGGACCAGCGCGCTCGCGCGCGCGAAACAGGGGCGCGAGCAGCAGCAACGCGCGGCCATCGGCCCTACTTCGTCGCGAGTTTTCTCCGTACTCGAGCAACGAAACTCCGAGCCGTTTGATCAGGTATAAACCTAATATAACCCCCTTCATGATCCTTCAAATAGTTTCGAATATGGTTGACCAGATTGATCAGGAAACTGATTCGAATATCGGCAAAAATCTGACCAAAACAGAACGAAACCCAGTCCCAAACAGCTCTGTTCGAGGATCGATTCCGATCGATCCAGTACAATTTTAGAAAAAAAATTTTAAAGACAGTCCTAGACACCATGTAGGACTTCACAACCCTTTTTGCGGAATTTTAAATCATCGACTATGCGTCGAGAAATCGAATCCCAAAGTTTCCCAAAAAATCTGTTTTCAAAAACTAGAAACCATCCACACGACGTGCGTCACGCCAATCGGGACGACGTGGTCGCGAACCGAAAGGATCGAAAGCTGCGTAACAGCTTTGTGGTCGTGTGGGCTTTGACAGAATTCAAATTGGTCGCGTGTGCGCAACGAATTCGACGCGTATCCGTCGAAATCGCCCGTATCCGTCCAATGCAAATTCAGTCATAACTTTGTGCACGCCCGTCAGATCGAGACGAAACTTGTGCCAACAGAATCGTATCATTTTTCTGGTCCTGTATGACAAGTTTGGTCCAATTCTGAGACAGTCGAATCCGACGTCGTTTTGCGGGCTCCACGGTCCCACTCAACGGGCAATTTTGTGCACGGCCCGCCGAAATCCAACTCTGGACATACGGTTGGGTTCGTATCGGAAAACTGAATCCGTAGACATGTAGTTTGACGACTTTAGAGACCATTGACTCTGGCACGCTTTTCGGTGCAAAGCGGGTCCAACGGCGGACATCGTTTTGACCCGAAATTACCGTTTTGCCCCTGTGTCCAGAATTGGACTTAAGGACAGGCAATCCTAGCTAATTTGACTATTCTGAAATTATTGGTATTGTCTATTTCAGCATCCGGGGACTGTTGTACGGGTTTTAGCTATTGTGGCACATTGAGTAGTTCAGACTATCGGTTTCACCAGCAGAGGACCACAGGCGAGTACAGTTTATTGTCTGCATTTCGATATTGATTTTCACTATATTTTATTGATTGGCCATTGGTTATGTGATTATTTTCTATTAAAATTGTTGAGTCGGGAATGAGAAGTATCAACGGTGTGTGATCTGACCTTAGACAGTGTAGACAGTGTTTTATTTATTTCTTGTAGACAGTGTAGACAGTGATTTATTTATTGCAAGTAGACAGTGTAGACCATGATTATTACTGCATTTAAATTGTATAGATCGTGATTATTATTTTGTCGACAGTGTTTCTTTATTATAATATTTTTCTGTAGACAATGTAACTTAGACAGTGTAGACAGTATAACTTAGACAGTGTAGACAGTGTAACTTTAGACAGTGTAGACAGTGTCGCATAATTGTTCCGAGACCGATCACATATCAAAGGTACTTCTAGCAGTTGGGGAAAGTCTGTTGTGTCTATTTATTTACTATTAGTTTTATGTATTTCCTGTTTATTTTCAATCCCCATAATTGATCTCTAACCTTTGTTTTATAGTCATCTTCTTTGTTTGAAATTGCATTCAGTGAATTGTGCTCGTTCCATTCCTGACTGGAAACCAATATTTTCAGGTTAGCCGTGGATTCACTTAGCTTGGGGAGTGACGGGTGTACTTGCAGACAAAAGCCTAGTGACTAGCTAGATAGATGAGTTGTAGTCATTCCATATTTGTACAAGTTTATATTTCCTGCAAATGTAAAACTTGTGATCATTGTAAATTAAATTAATTATGTGAATGAGCATTATTTGTTGATTTTGATCTTCATGGCCGTGACAGCGTTCTACCGCCGACACTGCGGCGTAGGCTGGCTTGGACACGTCTTGTATTCGTTTAAAAAAAAAACGGGTGCGGGTCGTGACAAGTTTTTGTGGTGGCCCATGCAGGTCGGTTTTCGCAAAAATATTGCAAACTCGTGATGGTACGTTAGTCGTACTATTGCGAGCCTGCGTCCAGGAAATGCTCATTCACAATTAGGATTAAACTATTTTAGGAGAATAACTAGGATTAGGAGTCCCTTGTTCAAATTGACCGTTGGGTAGTTAGGGTTGCCAGATAGGCCATGCAAATTCAGATAAGGAATTATTGACTTTGGATAGCTTGCTAGATACATTAATGTTGTTGGTATGACGTTATGCTTCAATATTAGTCTACTATTCACTTGATTAGTTAGGCTTATCTAAAATTTAGACTTAAATCTTGATAAACTGTTCAATTTTGTTTTGCTTTATTAGTTGTAAATCTTATATCATAAGTTAGAACTGCCTATTGGAATTCTATTTTGTTGTAAGGAACTGGTTTATAATTTCTAGTCCCGCTATTCATATACAAAGCTCGAGGTAGATGGATTCGAGATTTCCCTCAACCAGTGAAATGCATACGAAATAAATACTTGAATGTTTGTATCCCTTTTGCCTTAGTTATTTCCTCTAGGTTAACTCTTTTGTTTTAAGTGTTGTGACTGATAGGACAATTACCTACGCTTTATTTTAGTCAACCTGTTTGGACCTCTAGAAGCTCGTAAATTCTTACAGATGTAGTTAAAGGAATGTTAGTTAACTTATAATGGCAGGACAGCAGCGCACTGCTGTCATTTATTTGAATTTTAGAGACTATGGATTCACTGCAGCCAGCAGCGCACTGGCGAGACACGACCCCTAGAGTTGGAATTTGTTTAGGAAATATAGGTTATAGAATGTTATTAAGACTATGGCTAGTGGCCCCCTTTGACCATAGTCACACTGGTGACAATATAAAGTAGAGTATCGGATAGCATGTCACATCTGAATCACGAAACCAAGGGTTTACTACAGCCCGATTTTACGGGCGAGGCGTAGTCCTCGGTGAAATGATTTCAGACGTGATTACAAGTTAAGAATACTATAGAGGATAGGACAGTGCCCTGTGTGTTCCATAAAATCCGAAGCCAATATTGGTGGAAGTTTGTAAGTTGGATAGCACGTCCCCCGATCTAGCATTCCGTGACCCTCGTGATCTATTGATAAGGAAATGGACTGACACTAATAGGTTACCTAGAATATAGAATTCAGAAGTCCATAAACCATTAGTCGACCAAGGCCTTAGGGATAAGATGATAGTGGGATGTCTATAGAAGCAAGAACACCTGGTGAAGTTTGATTCCCTCTAAACTCGAACTACATGTGCCTCTTTTCAAAAATCTCGCCTATTTGTATTTTGACTATCTTGACCAATGCCGCTATTACAGCCTAGTTTTTGCAAGCTTACTCTTTTATCGAGCTTGATTCAAGCCATGTGTTTATTGGGGACGCCCGCTAACATATTGTCTAATCAGAATCATTGTATTACGGTCTGATCAACCATGATGCATTTGGTTCGCCCTTCATTTAATTACCTATGTAGATTGAGATATAGAGGTATCCAGGATCTCACCCACGACTGCATTGATAATTTCTTTTGAATTATATATTCGTCTTTGAATCACGTAATTGTATTCAGTGACTTCTTCCTTGAACTCCTTATCGTTTTTGTCTTTCACTGATTGGAAAGGCGAAAGCTCGTAATTGATAGATAGATATAGAGTACCCCCATGTCTATGATGGTTGTATACACAAGGTTAACTACCATCGGCCAGCTAGGTGACTAGAACCTTGCCTTAAGTTACTTGTCCTCTCTGCGACCCTAAACTTACTATCTTGATCCTTCTAGCTATTGGAGTCCGAGAATGATTAAGATCCTTCCCCTTGACCAAATGCCAGCCTAGGAGACTGTCTATTTTCAAGAGACCTATTATTGTGAGCCACTAATCATTTGCTTTGAAGCTTGCTTCAACTAGAACGCTTGCGACAATAGTCTGGCAGGTTCGACACCAATAGAAGTTCGCAACCCAATCGTTAGAAATCTTTTTGCCTTAGAAGTGGTTATCCCGTCGATAACTCTTGTACACCAGGGAGGTGTATGTTCCTCTATTTTATCGACCATGTGTTATTGTACGCCCTCGTTCTCCATTTATTGAGGAACGATCCTTGACTTGACTTACATCTACCATATCCCGATACGCAATTCCATATTCCCTATTAACAAAAAGTTGAGGTGCAGTATCCGGACTTTGGAAACCCTCTATCCTCAATATCCCTAAGACCACGTCCTATTCTAAGGTGGGTAGACGGTAAGCCACCTAAAGTTTTGGGATATACGAAGATCACCGATTGATTAGAATAAAATTTGTTAGAATTATAGTTAGTGCCCTATAGACTCCCACCTTCCACTTAGATCATTTTGTGTCCCCGGCCGTGTCATTAATATTCGGAGCACAAGACCAGCTGTTAGCTTCCAACAAATTTCATATGCAAGTTCTAGACGAGTCTACCTTCATCTAAGTATACCATGTCTCACTCAAACCCGTTCCCTTGTACTCTATCTTTGGGGTACGACTTTCAGGTAAAAAGGATTAGCCATAACCCTTACCGTAATATCGGTATACTCCTCGACTTCCTTTAGAGCCTCAACGTCGACTAAATTCCTTCGACCCAATATATGGTTGTGACATACTCGAAGCCCACTACGCGTATGTCACCAGTGTGCCACTCAATTGTGTCTTCTCGTGTTACTTAACACAAAAGTCACGGAAGGCGCATCTTCAGGGCCTACAGAACCTATTTAACCAATCAGACTGCCCTACTAGCTCAACCCTTGGAGTGGAAACCTGTTCTAGGTTACCCTAACCTAGTAAGAATAGTTTTACCATTGGGAACTTGTTCAGTCCATATAGATTGAAATCCAAGGTTCATCCAACCAGCGATTGATGCCCAATCAGGAACCCAATAAGACCCAGTAAAATCCATCTATGTGTACCACCAATTTTGGACTGTAAAATCGCACTAGTTGAAATAGGCCCATGTACCTATTTAGCCTCCCCACTCTGGATATGAAGTCATTCATAACCCTTATTCCATCTACCTGAAAGTCGTGATGTGATCTTGTATTACATTTTATATCCCTTGCCCGTGTGTTTCAAATAACCACGAAAAAGATCACAATCTTAATTTTTCAAATTTTGTTCTATTATGGAACCTGTTTAGAATTTCGAGAACAAAATTTTTATATTGCACGGGTTGTAAGGCCCTCTAAGAAACGAAAGGTTCTTAGAATTAGCAAGTGACAGGACTAGAGTAGCCCAATCTATCAAAATTGGATAATAGTTCATAGACTTTCATTCTATCCACATCATTGGATTCCCTCTACCACTCTTGAAACTTCATTATTGCTCTTAATTATTCTTCCTATTTTTCCTGTCCTTTCTATTGCGAAGCGATGAATGGTCATACTTATTAGAATTTACCAATATTTCTTAGTAACTTGTGTAAATTGTTGTTTGTTAGGTTTTGGTTTGGTTGATAGATAGAGAAGGATTATAGAGACCATAAATAGTAGATATCTATGGGTAGAAATTTGTTTTTAGCAATTAGTTGGAAGATTATAAAGTGTTTTTTTGTGACATAGCTATGAGGGAGTAGTGTGTCCAAAGGTGGGTAGAAGTCCTCGGAGATTCATCGTTACAAAATGGCTAAAGATGGTTATAAAATATTTTTGAGGAATTAAATTCAGGAGATTAGGAAAATGGTAGACTTAAATTTTAAGGAATAGTTATGAATTAGAATTTCGAGGACGAAATTATTTTAAGGTGGGTAGATTTGTAGCTCCCCTTCCCGAAAATTTAGAAATAGTTTATTTTTAATTATTTTATTCGAATGGTAATTTTTAGATTTCTGTAAATAAAGATTGTTTCATGTACACAATGTTACGTGAAAGACCTACTTTGGAAATTATGATTTTATTAAGTTCATTGAGAAGTTACAGATAGAAATGTTTATAGGTTTATATATATTCGTATATATATATACATATTGGATTATATATATATGCAGATGTGGGGACATATACGCTTAGTGTATATATATATATATATATAATATGTGAAGAGGAATATAATATTTTATTGATGAATATATATATATAGGAAAATATAGGGATATATAATTTGTGTGGATATTTATATATGTGTATGTATAAATATTAATTGGTGAATATATACGTATATATGTATATATATTATATATGGACATATGTATATATATATATTGATATGTATATATATTTAATATTGTTTTCTTTAAATACTATAAATAGGTATAAGTAACTATAAATGATTATATATATAGATATATATATAAATGTATATGTATATATGTATAAAAATATATATTGTATATAAAAAAAAAAAAAAAAAAAATATGTATATATGTATAAAATATATATTGTATATATGTAAGTGTGTATGTATAGAAATATATATATATATATATATATATATATATATATACGTGTACTGGTATTTTGTATATATAAATTATATATACTTTAGTATATAAAAGAGAAAGAAAAAGAAAAAAAGAAATAGAAAAAGAAAAGAAAGAAAAAAATAATAATAAGTAAACCCAAACACAGCATTAGGGAGCCAGCCCAAGCTGTGCACCAGGCCATACGAGAGCGAGCACACTCGACCCCCCTGTATTCACAGAACCGAACGAGTTTCTCCTCGGCCGCATATATATAGGAATATAGAGAGAGGAGGGATGAGTCGAAATCCTAAACCACGCCGCCCCCACGCGACTCCAGACCTAGGGCGGCTACCCCGACGCCGGCGAGCGGCCCTGGACCGTCGCAGGCCGTCGCCGAAAGCCGGACCAGCGCGCTCGCGCGCGCGAAACAGGGGCGCGAGCAGCAGCTAGGCGCGGCCATCGGCCCTACTTCGTCGCGAGTTTTCTCCGTACTCGAGCAACGAAACTCCGAGCCGTTTGATCAGGTATAAACCTAATATAACCCCCTTCATGATCCTTCAAATAGTTTCGAATATGGTTGACCAGATTGATCAGGAAACTGATTCGAATATCGGCAAAAATCTGACCAAAACAGAACGAAACCCAGTCCCAAACAGCTCTGTTCGAGGATCGATTCCGATCGATCCAGTACAATTTTAGAAAAACTTTTTAAAGACAGTCCTAGACACCATGTAGGACTTCACAACCCTTTTTGCGGAATTTTAAATCATCGACTATGCGTCGAGAAATCGAATCCCAAAGTTTCTCAAAAAATCTGTTTTTAAAAACTAGAAACCATCCACACGACGTGCGTCACGCCAATCGGGACGACGTGGTCACGAACCGAAAGGATCGAAAGCTGTGTAACAGCTTCGTGGTCGTGTGGGCTTTGACGGAATTCAAATTGGTCGCGTGTGCGCGATGAATTGGACGCGTATCCGTCAAAATGCAAATTCAGTCATAACTTTGTGCACGTCAGATCGAGACGAAACTTGTGCCAACAGAACCGTATCATTTTTCTGGTCCTGTATGACAAGTTTGGTCCAATTCTGAGACAGTCGAATCCGACATCGTTTTGCGGGCCCCACGGTCCCACTCAACGGACGATTTTGTGCACGGTCCGCCGGAATCCAACTCAGGACATACGGTTGGGTTCGTATCGGAAAACTGAATCCGTAGACATGTAGTTTGACGACTTTAGAGACCATTGACTCTGGCACGCTTTTCGGTGCAAAGCGAATCCAACGGCGGACATCGTTTTGACCCGAAATTACCGTTTTGCCCCTGTGTCCAGAATTGGACTTAAGGACAGGCAATCCTAGCTAATTTGACTATTCTGAAATCATTGATATTGTCTATTTCAGCATCCGGGGACTGTTGTACGGGTTTTAGCTATTGTGGTACATTGAGTAGTTCAGACTGTCGGTTTCACCAGCAGAGGACCACAGGCGAGTACAGTTTATTGTCTGTATTTCGATATTAATTTTCACTATATTTCATTGATTGGCCATTGGTTATGTGATTATTTTCTATTAAAATTGTTGAGTCGGGAATGAGAAGTACCAACGGTGTGTGATCTGACCTTAGACAGTGTAGACAGTATAGACAGTGTTTTATTTATTTCTTGTAGATAGTGTAGATAGTGATTTATTTATTGCAAGTAGACAGTGTAGACCATGATTATTACTGTATTTAAATTGTATAGATCGTGATTATTATTTTGTAGACAGTGTTTCTTTATTGCAATATTTTTCTGTAGACAGTGTAACTTAGACAGTGTAGACAGTATAACTTAGACAGTGTAGATAGTATAACTTTAGACAGTGTAGACAGTGTCGCATAATTGTCCCGAGACCGATCACATATCAAAGGTACTTCTAGCAGTTGGGGAAAGTCTGTTGTGTCTATTTATTTACTATTAGTTTTATGTATTTCCTTTTTATTTTCAAACCCCATAATTGATGTCTAACCTTTGTTTTATAGTCATCTTCTTTATTTGAAATTGCATTCAGTGAATTATGCTCATTCCATTTCTGACTGGAAACCAACATTTTCAGGTTAGCCGTGGATTCACTTAGCTTGGGGAGTGACAGGTGTACTTGCAGACAAAAGCCTAGTGACTAGCTAGATAGATGAGTTGTAGTCATTCCATATTTGTACAAGTTTATATTTCCTGCAAATGTAAAACTTGTGATCATTGTAAATTAAATTAATTATGTGAATGAGCATTATTTGTTGATTTTGATCTTCATGGCCGTGACAGCGTTCTACCGCCGACACTGCGGCGTAGGCTGGCTTGGACACGTCTTGTATCCGTTTAAAAAAAAACGGGTGCGGGTCGTGACAGTAAGTGTTGAAAATTAAATTTAAGATATCGGTATAGAGTGAGTATCCTAGGAGGATATATATAAGATATCTTAGTAGTAGATAGGTAAGTGTTAAAAATTAAATTTACTTATGCCAAGTCTTTTGGGCCTATCAGAGTTATAGATCTTTTCGAAAATTTAGTATAATGCTGATTACCTCAAAAGGCTTGCATAAGTAAGAGTGTATAGAGTGTATATCGTAGGCGGATGAGTGTATAGAGTGAGCCTCCCTACTCTCCTTCTTCTCATTCGGGTCATGAGGTATCCTATTCCGCATCATATGATATACATCTCAACCAAAGCATGGAGAAGTGTAAAAATATTAATATTAACCAAGGATCAGTATCACCATGAATCTCATAGCTTGTTCTAACAGAGCATAATATAAAACCAAACATGAAGTAGAGCTTCACATTCACAATATTAGAATGTGAAGCTCTGATTCACACGTTTGGTTTTATATTATGTTCTGGTAGAACAAGCCATGAGATTCATGATGATACCGATTCTGATACCGATCCTTGGTTAATATTAATATTTTTACACTTCTCTACTCTTTGGTTGAGATGGATATCATATGAGAGAGTCGAATAAGAAGCAGAAAAGTAGAGGGGGGTCAGAGAGGGGGCCTTCTCTACTCCTCTATATTATGGTTGTGAGACTCATTCCGTACTATCAGGCTATGTCGAAGATGAGGAGAAAGAGGAAGATGAGGACGCAGAGGACGTCTAATACTGTCATTTCCATACAACAATGAATCTTCTATATTACACGTCTAATATTGTTATTTTGTTTAATCCCTAATTAATCTCCATGTTTCCATCAATCTTACCAGATGGCATCCAAGATCCGAGGACGTCGCTTGAGAGAGGCAGCTTCTGCTGCTGAGGAGGTAGTGCCACCTCCTGCTGCTGAGTCGGTAGTGGTACCTACTGCTGAGTCGGTAGTGCCACCTGCTGCTGAGGAGGTAGTGCCACCTCCTGCTGCTGAGGAGGTGGCACCAGAGGGCAGTTGCACCGGGAGTTCCAGTCATCCATATCCTCTGGATATTGATCTTGCTGGTGTTGATCATACTTATGCGCAGTGGCTGAGGAGGGAGATCTCTCTGCGTCTACGTAGAGGACAATATATATTATATATATATATATATATATATATATATATATATATATATATATGATTTTTGACCGGATTTGTTTCCGGTAGACTTATTTATGTGTTTTACTTGGAGTTTGAATATTTGTGTTTAAATATTGAATATTTGTGTGTTTTGTGTGAATAATTTGAATGCTTGGGATTATTTGTGTGTTTTATGTGTTTATTTGGGGGTGGGCTAGGGAGGGGGTTAGGTTCTGGCCGCGGTGGTCGGAACACACACACATACACAACACACACACACACATAATTATGTTTGTTTATTTTACGATACAGATTGAACTAATTATGTTTAGTTTGTCTTACGGAGTCGGCTCCCTGACTAATAGATTTTCTCCTAATTATGTTTAGTTTGTCTTAAGATACAGATTGAACTAATTATATCCTTCTTTTCTTTGTTAGAGAGATGGCTCCCAAGACTCCCCGAGGCGGTGCTGCTAGCTGAGGAAGGTGCCGAGGCAAGGAACCCATGGAGGTCGACACGGAGGAAGTCCCCGTCGTTGGGGCGACCCACGCCGACGTTCACCCGAAAGTGCTCGGTGGGTATTCTCTTACCTTGGTCTTTGTTGCAGTGATGTTGGGGTGAACTAACTGTAGATGAGCCACCTCATGTAGATGTGCTTAGGCTGACGCGCATGGGTTTCATCCCAGTTGATGCGCCCGAGATTTTGATGCGGCTCAGATGCTCATGTTAGGCTTCTAAGTCCTTTTGCTAACTTTTCTTTGACTCTGTTACTAACTTTTCTTTGACTCTGTTGCAGTACCCATGCCGAAGGCGGAGGCTCTCGTGAAGGAAGAGATACTATCTCCGTTCGTCAAACAAGAACCGGTGACTGTTAAGGAGGAGGTGTTACCAATGGTCGAGGTCAAGAAAGAACCGATGACCATCAGGGAAGAGATTTCTCCCAAGATTGAAGTTAAGAAGGAGCCACCGTCAGAGAGTAGTAGCATCGGGACTGACCCTCCTGTACCTACAGAAGACCTCAACCAGATTGAATCTTTGTATGCAAAGTGGCTGATAGAATGGTACATGCCTCAACGCAACTATGATCCCTGGCTGTGAGGATTCATCGTCTGACTTGCGGTCTTTGCTGAAGTCGAAATCGATTTTCTTTTTTATTGAATATTGAATATTTGTGTTTAAATATTGAATATTTATGTGTTTTGTGCGAACAATTTGAATGCTTGGGATATTTGTGTGTTAAAATTTCTTGTATTTTGTATATTGAAATTGTGTATATTAGAATTGTGTATATTGTGAATGCTTGAGATTATTTGTGTGTTTTGTATATTGGAATTGTGTATATTGGGAATGCCTAGTTTTATGCTTTTTTTAAAAAAAATTCCCAGCTACCGACGGACTGGCGACCCATTACCGACGGAATAGCCGTCGCTAACTGGAGGATTCCCAGTTAGCGCCGGATGCGCGACTAAACGCTGACGGGTTATCCGTCGCCAAGGTTCTGGAATTATGAAAGATTTACAGGATAGGGTCGACGGATAATACGTCGGTACGCCGTCGCTAGTAGTCGGTAAAGCACACAATGTTTCGTCAGATATTGGCGACAAATAATCCGTCGCTATAAAACCAACCGAGTGGCGACGGTCTAGCGACGACTCACGACGGAATAACGACGGATTATCCGTCGCCAATGTTCTGGAAATAAGAATAATTCACAGAAACGGATCGACGGATATGCCGTCGGTATTCCATCGCGAATCCGTCCAAACTTAGCGACTATTCGCGACTGATTGGCGACAGAATTTGCGTATAAGAAACTCCCTGATACGCATTTACCGACCAAATAGCGACGGATATGTCCGTCGGTAAGTGATACGTCATTACTTCTTTTGATACTTGATTTGACGGTAATCTGTCGACGAGTCGTCGTAAACTGCACAAGTATGGTTGACGGCAGTCCGTCGCTAATTCGTCGCCAGGCGACAACTTGCCGACAGATTGTAGTTAGTGACGAGGCTTTTTTTCGACGACCTTTTTTAACCAATATCCATCGACTATCCGTCGGTAAATACATTTACCGACGGATTGTTGACGGATATAGCCGTCGCTAAATCGATAAATTTTTATAGTGATCCCCGAGCCCTGGAGGAGGAAGATGAGTGGAATGAGCGCGTCAAAGAGGGCTTCTCCGACCTGGAGGCCCTCCAGGACTTCCGCCTCTGGGGATCCGACAGGTCCGATAGTCACATCGTCCGCATCATCGGGAAGTACTTCCCAGGTCCCCAAATCGATCTTTCGTTCTTCAAAAAATTAGTCATTCTAACATATGATGTCTCATGTCGTGATGATTTGTTCTTTAGTTTACGGTCCATCATTAGTTTATCATGTGCTTAATTCGTAAATTGGGCTATGGTTTTCGATTTTTTTAGAACTTATAACCTGTTCTTTCAAGGAGTGGACCATTATGAAAAATTAATGTCGAATTTTAATGCTTACTCTTCTAATTGTAGCAAGTGTTTCCTTCCTTTGCCTAAAAGAATTTTGGAGGCTTTCTCCTTAGTCAGTCATGTGAACTTAAATAACACAAATTCATATTATCCCTAAATGTACTTGGCATGTATGCACAGGTTACAAAAGAGAATGCTGACGTGATTGTCATAGATGAAAACTTCACTACAATTATAAACGTAGAGGTCAGGTTGTTTACATAAACATCCAAAATTTTGTGCAGTTCCGATTAACGGTTAATATTGTCGCTCTGTTTGTCAATTTTGTTTCAGCATGCATCGCAGGTATGCCAATAACTTACCTGGACATCTTTTGTTCTATATGTTATATAAGTCTATGGCATAAATAACTTGTTGGCCAGGTTTATAGACACTGATACTACTTATTTGGGTGTATTTGTAGGGAATGTTCCTCTTACAGCAGTCCAGTTGCTTTGGGTCAATATGATCATGGATACAATTGGTTCGTTGGTGTTAGTGACAGAGCCACCGAACTATGAATGATGAAGATACCACCAGTCGGGCGAGAACTTTATAACTGGGACGAAATTTATATCAAATAGTTTTACTAAGGATTCTTATGTTTGATGGCAAACATCTACTCAATATCAGGGGTCCTGATACTAATTCCGTTCTCAATACCGTCATTTTCAACTCTTTCATATTTTGCCAGATAAGTTTTCTCTTATATAGTTCTTGAATTTTTAAATAACAATTCTCTTACAGTTACTTTATGTGGACTTTACTGTTTTAGGTGTTCAATGAAATAAATAGCCGGGATATGGAGAAAAGAATATTTTCCTAGGAATGTTAAGTAGCTCTATATTTTTAGTCATTTTGGTTTCTACCACTTTTCAAGTGATAATTATGGAATTCCTGGGGACTTCTGCTAGCACCGTACCATTGAGTTTTCCCCTGAGGATTTTCAGTGTTCATTGGATCTATGACATATTTGTTGCAATAATCATAAAGAGTATACCGATTGAACCTGGCAAGACTGATGTAAATCAAGAAGACTACATGCTAATTCCTAGTGGTTTTCGTACGTTTCTGCTTTTGAGATTTGTTACATAACACTCATAGCAGTTGGAAATTATTATCTCCAACATTTCATTATGATTTTCCTGTAAGTTTATAATAATAACATGATTGATGTTTGACAATATTGCAAAAACTGCAATTATTAGTGTGGGGGAAACATTTTTCCTGTTTAAGTAACTAGCTGGAATAAATGTTGTGGTATACTATCCTACATCGGTATTTTGTAGTGCTGGAATTGTTTCTGATGTTGCAACTAATGCCCTTAATGGGGCATCAAATTTATTGTCATTTGGTGGTGAGAAACTGTTCAATATTTTCTGTGGGCGTTGGAAGAAAAGTGAAAGAACCTAGGCGACATGTTAACGCTGCCAAAGAGAGTTTGGTTAGAAACAAAATTTTTGAAGTTTAATCTTGGTATCCATTTTGGATAACCAGAAACTATAGAAGGAACAAGAAAATCAGCAGTTTATCATTCAGTATGTTTTATGCCTTAATATGTCATCTTCTAAACATCTTTTTTTTCTGATGTTTTTTTAAAAAAAAAGTAAACAAATGCAATAATAGAACTTCAAAATTTTCTAGTGCAGGTGTGCATTACCTAAATCCTATCTTGCATATTTATGTTAATTTTGAATACAATTGTATAGTCTCTTTCAAAAGAGCCAAGATTTAAGTTGAATCTGCCATGGAGTTTCTACAGCTCATGATGGTTTCTACAGACCATGTTGAGTACTTATGCAGACCCTATTGAGTATATGAGCACAAACATATGTTAAACCTGAACTGCATTTATCTTTCAATGAATTGCTTTGTCTTTCTTGAGTTACAATTTTTTTCTTTAATATATGTAAGTTTTCAGAAGAAGAAGAAAAAAAACTACTTTTTCTTCATCTACTCACTCCACAGGCTATTTTTAGTAAGGAAATTACAAATATTAAGGGATTTGCAATCTTAACTATGTTTTAATATGTTAAAGGAAGTTGTATCTTATTGTATCGATTACGCCCCCCCCCCCCCCCCCCCCCCCCCCCCCCCCCCCCCCCCCCCCCCCAATACTTAATAGGATAAACTTTTTATTGTATCCTATATTTTTAAATAATACTTACCATGTCATATATTTGCTAAAAAAATACGAATGCTTTGAGTGTACATACCTCGTGCATATATTTATTATAAAACTTAGGGTTAAATAACTCCATAATTTATAGAAAATGAATAATGTGGGTGCCAAGTTGTTGACACACCTTAAATTAACATTTTCCTTACTATATAGAAGATACAGTTAAAAAGAGTGGAATTGCAGTGTCATGGGAATTACAAAACAACCAAGTACCTAAACACTTGATAATGATCGACGATGCTCCGACATGGCTTGGTACCTCTGGACTGAAATTATGTTGTCGGTCATGTTCTGATGTTGAACTATCCAGAAATTTGTTTGTTTATATTAATCTTCGATAACCTTTACATGAATACTTGTGATAGCCTTTTAGTATTTTGTTATTACTGTTAGTCAATTTAGTGTTCAGACTTTTTATCAAATTTTGTGACATTGCTGGAAAATTGGTTTTTGTTGGGGTGGTAAAAGTGATTTTGTGCTTATTGTTGTAAGTAACTATTCGTATTGGGGAGAGTTGTCATGACCTGCAATCTGATTCGAGAGGGGAGGATGTTGAAGAGTTTCAAAGCCCAAAGATAATTTCTTTAAACTTGTCATTTAGATTGACATTTCCACTTGGATCTATATAAATTTTTTTTATTTATTTGTAGAGATGCGATTCTATTGCAATCCTGTAAGATATAGTTGTTTTGTTGTTCTTAATTCATAACTTGATGGCTTCTATATTGTTGCTTGCAGGTGATTTTTGAGTATCCCGATACAACATGGCACTAGTTTATAAGTATCATGGACACGATACAACATGGCACTAGTTTATAATCTCAGACACATCTTAATGCTCCATGTTGCCCATGGCTAAATCATATATATTTCTGCCAAACCGTGATAAATTCAGCTTAAGATTTTTACATTTTTAATTGTAGATTGAAGAATTCTTGAAGGCGTCTAAAGATGCTAATATCTTCATTTTAGCATTATATATGATTTGATAAATATGATTTTAGCATCCAACCAACCTCTGAAGCATATGATTGTCTTATATGATTGTCCTTTGGCATATGATGGCAGTTATGCAGTTGAAAGTGTACATCACTTGTTCCATTCATCATGCAGAGAACGAGGATGTCATGAAATCAGTTCTCCCTCTTACCTTGTCCCTCGATTTCGAGCTTGCCACTCCTTTTTCGAAGTGGCCTCGTTGTAGCCTCCTAGTCTTTGAAGGCGGTAAGTGTTTGAATTAGCAAAGAATCATATGTATGCTCTAGGTCTATCTCGCCTTAATAACTGCCTAACCTATGATTTATTTTTCCCTATACCAGCTGAACGTTTGCTGAGAACAGATCCTGCAGACGACACGGAGGGATTCTTTATTTCATTATTTGTTAGGAAATGTCCTACAAATGGAATTTCAGAGACACTGCGATAACCTGATACAGAGAGGTCCTTATCTCTGTGTCGAAGAACTTCTAAACAAAGAATGTTGATTATGTGTACTTTCAAGAAGATGATATTGAATCATGCAATCTCACAGTTTAGAACTGCCGGAAAGAGAAAGGGAAAGGGGCATGCAGTAAGACTACTACTTCGTGAATATCAACCTTTCTTTAGAAGAAAACTTACCTTGTTTTTTCCTCGTGTGTTTGCCTCCATCTGGAATTGTGTCATTTGAGTTCTGGTCAGTCTCATGTTTGGAAGGTAGGCTTTCCATTGATCGTCCTTCCGGCTCCATTATAAATTATGTGTATTGTAAATTAACGTGTTGGCGATTCTGCTATTTTTTTCAATATAAAATCATTGTTTGTAATGTTAGATCATTCTATCCTTTATAGAGATTTTTTGTAACAATGAATTTTGTACCTTGTTTGCTTGAATATTGAGTTTGAAAGTGCCTTCTTTTTTTTACTTTTGTGTACATATATCGAGAGATTATGGTTTGCATATATCTAACATTTCAAAAAAAAAGATTTATAATTATTATATTTGTGATAAAACTTTAAACACTTTTATTAAAAATTCTTTGAATCAACAACAGTCAAAATTGTTGCAACAACGATTATTTACTATGGGGAAAGTCTGTGCAGTAATGGTTATTACTGTGACAAATTTTGGTTTTGTCAGGGTTATTATTGTAACAAAATATGGTTTCATCACGGTTATTACCGTGATAAAATCTGGTTTCGTCACGGTTATTACTGTGACTAAATTTAGTTTTATAACGGTTATTACCGTTACAACAACCGTTACAAAATTTTGTCACACCCAATTCGTCACGGTTATTATCGTGACGGAAATTATTTGTCACGGTAATAACCGTTAGCAATCGTTTATTTTGGTGTAGTAAACTAAACACAAATTCTGAATATTATCGGAGACCTAAAAGATATCTATCTGTCAGTCCAACTAGGACTGTAAAATAGACAAAGCAGATGGTTCATCTGCGGGACGTTCGATTGAATTAACGAACAAAGCTTGGACATTTTTTTGGGTCCGTTTAAACATTAGACCGTGACACGGTCATATCCATGTCCAGTCCGATTTTTTCCGTAGACCAATAGTGGAAAGTTATTTTGGTTTTCCATTAATTATGTCATATTATGACGAGAATGTCATCGGGGTTAGGAAGCTTATGGCCACCATCAAGTATGGCTAGCAAAACTTGCTTGGTTTACAACGACTCAATCAAATTGGTAGAGCATTTCTGGTTGATAAATCTAATTACATTAATACCTACAGTGATCAATGTACATGTCGATTTCTCAGCGATACCTAAACTAATCGAAAATTGCATTATCGAACGCGATCAGCCGAATAACATCTGGAATTATTGTGTGTCAGCGAGTTAAGTTATTATATTATGCATGTATGTGAACCAATTTATGTGAGTCTGCTACCATCAGATCTATATTTTTTTTGGAATTAATGTGTGTCAGCGAGTTAAGTTATTACATTATGCATGTATGTGAACCAATTTATGTGAGTCTGCTACCATCAGATCTATATTCTTGTATCCAATGTGAAACCCAATTTTTGGTAAAGTAAATTAATATTAATATTATAATATTATTGCTATTATTATTAGTATTATTTTTGAGTTTAAAATAAATTTTGAAAATTAAAACATGGATTTTTGAGTGTTGACCCAGACCCGAGCCCGGACCCGAATTTCCGAACCCAGACCCAGTCCAAATCCTCTTCTTGAAATCTGATTTGTTTTATTAAAATAATAATAATAATAATAATAATAATTCTTTAGATCTGGTCCAATTGGACCAGATCCCACCCCCTTCCCACGTTCCTTCTCCTCACTTTGCTCTCTCCTACAAACACTCACGTTCACTCACAGCAACCCCACTTCCCCTCTTATAACTCCCCACTTCTTCACTCAGAACTCATCTCTCTCTCTACTCCTCACAAGAGAACACCCACACCACTCCCATCATCACCAACTCTTATTTCCCCTCTACTTCATCCAGAGCACTCATCTCTCTACTCCCCACAAGGAAACCCCACCACCACCAGTAATCACTTCATCCCCCATCCCGACCCCGAGCTCCGGCCAGCACCCGCCAGCCTCCTCCGCCTGGCGTACCTCCGGCCCGACCCCCCAACGTCGACGCCCCTTCCAGCGCCTCCCGGCCTCCGCGCCGACCCCTCCGGCGTCCGACCCCCGGACCCCCGGCTCCCCGCGCCCATCATCAGCGCCCGACCCCTTCCCCGATTCCCGTCGCCCCCTCCTGCCGTCGGCCGTGTTGGAGTGGGTGGGGTTCCCAACCTATGTGGAGAAGATCCCGGAGTGCGACGAGCGCCGTCCGATGTCGGAGAAGCTCGGGAGTAGTTGTTACTGCTGCTGCTGCCCCAAAAGGGGTTCTGGACCAAGTCTGCTGAGTTCGGGCCGAACTCGGTCCCAGGCCGAGTTCTGGCCGAACTCGGTCTGGCCGTTCCAGGGTTTGGCCATCCAGTGCTGGTTGCCCCACACAGAGTTCTGGCCGAACTCTGTGTGTCGGGGGGCTGAAGCGGATTTCAGGATGAGTTTTCATCATTGGATTTAATCCAACGGTCCAGGTTGGTTGCGGGATTAGGGAGATATATTGAGTTTTCTCAACCCTAATTTTTTATCGCATTATCGCATTGGACAACACAAGTTTGAGAGAGAAGGAGACAAAAGAGTGCCATTGCAACTTCGGAGAAGAAGACGGAAGATCGAAGGTCGTTTTCGAAGGAGATCGTGTTTCGGGTAATCTTTACTCGTCGTTCTCGTTCTTCGTAGCCTTGTGATCATTGTTCTTGTCTCTGAGTGTTGTGGGGATCCGATTTGGATCGGGAGGAGTTTGTAGAGGGTGTAATTCTTCTATTCCATTAGTGGAGGCTTCTCAGGGTTGGACTCCGATCGTCCCGTGGTTTTTCCCGCAAGGGTTTCCACGTCAAAAATTCTCTGTGTCTGCGTGATTGTTTTTGTGTGGTTGTTTTTGGGTTCGTGCGTTGTTTGCTCGGTCCTCTCGCAAGTACTCTCCGGTTTGGGAAAAGGTTTCCGCACTTCTTTTCCAATAGAGTGGTATCAGAGCTTTGGGTTCAAAGGGTGTCAGGAGTTGACAGAGGAACCAGAGAGGAGAGATGGACGCGAAGCCGGTGCGCATGGTGAACCTTAATGGCACAAACTATCATTATTGGCGGAGCAAGATGAAGGATTTGCTATTTGTCAAGAAGCTGCATCTACCTGTGTTTGCAACCGAGAGGCCCAGTGATAAATCCGAGGAGGACTGGAAGTTCGAGCACATACAGGTGTGTGGGTACATACGGCAGTTTGTTGATGAGAACGTGTACAACCACGTTGCCAATATTGAGCACGCGAAGAGGTTGTGGGATAAGCTGGAATCCTTGTATGCGAAGAAGACCGGGGTAAACAAGTTGTTCCTGATCCGAACGATGATGGGTCTGCGGTACAAGGATAGGGCGTCTATTACGGATCACTTGAGTGATTTCCAGGGCGTGGTTGACCAGCTATCTTCTATGGGAGTCAAGTTCGACGACGAAGTTCAGGGACTGTAGCTACTGTGTACCTTGCCAGACTCGTGGGAGACCGTACGAGTATCTATGATCGCTTCTGCTCCAGAGGGCGTGGTCAGTCTGGAGTTTGCCAAGAGCGGGGTATTGAATGAAGAGATGCGGAGACGTTCTCAGGGCACTTCATCCACATCCCACCACTCAGAGACACTTGTTTCAGAGAGCCGCGGAAGGGGCAAAAGCAGGGGTCCAGGTGGTGGCAGAGACAAGAGCAGGGGGAAGTCCAAGGGTCGTTACGAGGACTCAGAGTGTTACCATTGCGGTAAGAAGGGCCATATCAAGCGAAATTGTTTCGCTTGGAAGAAGGAGAAGAAGGGCGACAAGGGGAAGCAAGAAGAGAACACTACAGCGGCGGCCTCGGTGCATGGAGGCGATGTGATCGTCGTAGGTGATGAGGTCATTACTAACCTCGCCTGCGATGACAACTCTTGGCTGGTGGACTCAGGGGCTTCAGCACATGTATCTCACAATAGGGCACTGTTTGCCACTTACACGACAGGCGACTGTGGCGTGTTGAAGATGGGCAACGGAGATGTGTCGAAGGCGGTTACCATTGGAGATGTGCATTTGAGAACGAAGACGGGTGCGGTTCTTGTTCTCAAGGATGTTCGTCATGTCCCTGATATCCGTTTCAACCTGGTGTCGGTTGGAAGGTTGGATGACGAGGGATTCTTCAGTCTCTTCGGGAATAGTCAGTGGAAGCTTTCCAGAGGTTCGATGGTGATTGCCAGAGGAAGCAAGAAGTCCGGTCTCTACTATATGGAGGGGAGCGCAGAGGGGGCACAGGAGGTGAACGCAGTCAGTGACGCGTCTACCGAGTTGTGGCACAGGCGGCTCGGCCATATCAGCGAGAAGGGGATGAGCTACTTGGTGAACAGGAAAGTGATTCCGGGGCTCAAGTCTACAAAGTTGGAGAAGTGCACACACTGTTTGGCTGGGAAGCAAAATAGGGTGTCTTTCCAGAGTCACCCAAGTTCGAGGAAGCCGGCGTTGCTCGAGTTGATTCACTCGGATGTCTGCGGTCCTATGAAGGTAAAATCTCTTGGTGGTGCTTCTTACTTTGTGACTTTTATTGATGACTGTTCCAGGAAGGTTTGGGTCTATGCCTTAAAGACCAAGGATCAGGTGCTGCCTACTTTCAAGGAGTTTCAGGCCTCCGTTGAAAGGAAGACGGGCAAGAAGTTGTTGTGTGTTCGGTCCGACAATGGCGGCGAATACATCGGTCCCTTTGATGCGTATTGCAGAGAGCAAGGGATACGACACCAGAAGACTCCGCCAAAGACACCTCAGCTCAATGGTGTAGCGGAGCGCATGAACAGGACACTGATGGAGAGGGTGCGGTGTTTGCTGTCAGAAGCAAACTTGCCGGGCAGTCATTGGGGTGAGGCTCTTCTCACAGCTGCTTATATTATTAATTTGTCTCCTAGTGCTCCTTTGCAGGGTGATGTGCCTGACAAAGTATGGTATGGCAAGGAGCCGTCATACAGTCACCTGCGGGCGTTTGGTTGTAAAGCCTTCGTGCATGTACCGAAGGACGAGAGGACCAAACTTGAGCCGAAGACGAGGCGATGCGTCTTTGTTCGCTATGGTCGGGATGAGTTTGGCTATAGACTCTACGACCCAGTGGAAGGAAAGCTCTACAGAAGCAGGGACGTGGTGTTCGTCGAGGATCAGACCATGACCAACACTCAGGATTCCGAGACGCCTTCTGAGGCTGAGGAATTGCCTGAGTTAGAGTCATTTCGCTTCGAGCAGTTTCCAGAGGACATCGCAGAGGATCCAGTTATGGGGGAGCCGGTACATGGAGTTGCTCCCAACCTTAATCATCAGCCTGCTGATGGTGGTCAGGGTGTCCCTCAGGAGGATGAGCATGCCGGAGAGGTAGTTCCTGAAGGGGAGGAGGCTGTCGGTATACAGCCAGCACCAGTGGCTCCACTGAGAAAGAGCAACAGGGATCGTCGACCATCTACGAGATACTCACCGGATGAGTATGTGCTACTGACTGACGGGGGAGAGCCCAAAAGTTTCACAGAGGCTATGGAAGACGAACACAGGCAGGAGTGGATGGTGGCTATGCAGGAGGAGATGAGTTCCTTGCACACCAATTCTACTTATGATCTGGTGCGGTTGCCAAAGGGCAAGAAGGCTTTGAAAAATCGATAGGTGTTCAGAGTGAAGCAGACGGATGATGCTACTCGCCCTCGATACAAAGCGAGGCTGGTAGTCAAGGGCTACGGTCAGCGGAAAGGCGTGGATTATGATGAAATCTTTTCGCCTGTCGTCAAGCATTCGTCTATTCGGGTGGTGCTAGCATTAGCAGCCAGTCTCGACTTGGAGGTCGAGCAGATGGACGTGAAGACGGCGTTCCTCCACGGTGATCTTGAGGAGGAGTTGTACATGGAGCAGCCGGAGGGATTCTGTGAGAAGGGCAAGTCACATTTGGTCTGCCGGTTGAAGAAGAGCTTGTATGGTCTGAAGCAGGCTCCGAGGCAGTGGTACAAAAAGTTCGAGTCGTTTATGGGGGAGCATGGTTATGCACGGACGACGTCGGACCATTGTGCATTTGTGAGGTATTTTGTCGATGATGATTTTATCATTTTGTTGCTCTATGTTGATGATATGCTATTAGTGGGTCGGAATGCCACTAGGATAGCGGAGTTGAAGCGCCAACTGGGCGCGACCTTCTCTATGAAGGATTTGGGCGCAGCGAAGACTATTCTTGGGATGGAGATCAGCCGAGAGAGAGAGTCCAAGCTGCTACACTTGTCCCAAAAGAAGTACATTCACCGGGTACTTCAGCGTTTCGGGATGGACGGGTCGAAGAAAGTGAGTTCCCCCCTCGCGGCTCACTTTAAGTTCACTGAGGAGCAGTGTCCATCTACCGAGGACGAAAAGGAAGATATGGAGCGGGTTCCATATGCTTCAGCTGTGGGAAGCCTTATGTATGCCATGGTGTGTACGAGGCCAGATATTGCTCATGCAGTTGGTACGGTTAGCAGGTATCTTTCGAATCCTGGAAGGGTACACTGGAGTGCGGTCAAGTGGATTCTACGATATCTTCAGTGCACTACTGGTTGGAGACTTTCCTTTGGTGGTGACGAGCCGAAGCTGGTTGGGTATACCGACGCTGATATGGCTGGAGATGTAGACACGAGGCGATCGACTTCAGGCTACGTGATGATGTTTGCGGGAGGAGCAGTGTCGTGGCAGTCGTGGTTGCAGAAGTGTGTTGCCTTGTCGACGACGGAGGCGGAATACATTGCGGCGACGGAGGCTTGCAAGGAGCTGTTGTGGATGAAGAAGCTGCTGCAGGAAATGGGACTGAAGCAAGAGCAGTATACTTTGCTTTGCGACAGTCAGAGTGCTATCCATCTTGTGAAGAATTAGACGTTTCATAGCCGGTCCAAGCACATCGAGACCCGGTATCATTGGATACGGGATGTGGTTGAGAAGAAGGACGCGGAGCTTGAGAAGGTGCATACAGATGACAACGGAGCTGATATGTTCACGAAGATTCTACCAAGGGGGAAGTTTGAGTACTGCAGGCAGATCGTCGGGATGACGACGTCCACCCCATAGTTGTGAAGGGGGAGATTTGTTGGAGTGGGTGGGGTTCCCAACCTATGTGGAGAAGATCCCGGAGTGCGACGAGCGCCGTCCGATGTCGGAGAAGCTCGGGAGTAGTTGTTACTGCTGCTGCTGCCCCAAAAGGGGTTCTGGACCAAGTCTGCCGAGTTCGGGCCGAACTCGGTCCCAGGCCGAGTTCTGGCCGAACTCGGTCTGGCCGTTCCAGGGTTTGGCCATCCAGTGCTGGTTGCCCCACACAGAGTTCTGGCTGAACTCTGTGTGTCGGGGGGCTGAAGCGGATTTCAGGATGAGTTTTCATCATTGGATTTAATCCAATGGTCCAGGTTGGTTGCGGGATTAGGGAGATATATTGAGTTTTCTCAACCCTAATTCATTATCGCATTATCGCATTGGACAACACAAGTTTGAGAGAGAAGGAGGCAAGAGTGCCATTGCAACTTCGGAGAAGAAGACGGAGGATCGAAGGTCGTTTTCGAAGGAGATCGTGTTTCGGGTAATCTCTACTCGTCGTTCTCGTTCTTCGTAGCCTTGTGATCATTATTCTTGTCTCTGAGTGTTGTGGGGATCCGATTTGGATCGGGAGGAGTTTGTAGAGGGTGTAATTCTTCTATTCCATTAGTGGAGGCTTCTCAGGGTTGGACTCCGATCGTCCCGTGGTTTTTCCCGCAAGGGTTTCCACGTCAAAAATTCTCTGTGTCTGCGTGATTGTTTTTGTGTGGTTGTTTTTGGGTTCGTGCGTTGTTTGCTCGGTCCTCTCGCAGGTACTCTCCGGTTTGGGGAAAGGTACCCCTTCCCCGATCCCCGGCGCCCCCTCCTGCCGTCGGCCGCTGTCCCGAGCCGTCCGACAGCACCCCGCACGCTATTCTCCCTGATCCAGCCGACCCGGCGCGACTCCCGAAGCCCCGGCGCTCCACCACCGCGACCCAGCGCTGAGCCCGAGGCTGTCCGCTGTTCTGGACAGCGCTCTTCGCTGGATTTCAACCCCGATCTGTGGATTTGTGCGTCCCGAGTCCGAGGCAGCCCTTCGGATTCTGTCTTTTTGAGTAATCCCTGGTTAATCACAGTAGTTCGTCCCTCCCCGGTGTCGATGATGAATTGGTCCACGAGTTTTCTTTGAAAAATTTAATTTTTGGGGTGAACGTCGTTCCCGGGATTTCCGAAGAACGTCGGGAAGTTCTGTTAATTGGTTTTCCTTATTTCCGAAACTTTTCGGAAATGATTTTCTAAATACTTTAGTTTTCGAATATTTCCAATTATTGTGTTGTGATGTTCTGGTTTAGTTTCGGACTCCCGAATTTGTTTCGGGTTGTTCCGAATTAATATTTGGAATGTTTGTGGTTATTTTTATATATATATATATTTTGGGATTCCCTGGTTTGGGATTTGCAGAAAAATATTGGCATATTTCCCAGTTTTTGGGTTGACCAAAATAGAGGAAATGCTGCCGAATTTTTCCGTAAATTTAATTATATTTTAAAGATGATTTTAAAATGGATTTCGGAAAATATTATATATTTTGGACTTTGGGCGACGACCGTATCGGTCAATGGGCCCCGGCTAAGTGCAAACGAAACCGGCTTCGTCCGGACGTTGAGGCATTAGCCTAGTTGACGATTGGACCATATCTGAGACTCGTTATTATTTAATTTATTTTTATTATTTATTTTATTCATATTTAAATTATAGGAAGTTTAGAACTAACGACCGTTTTTGTCTTATTTCAATTTATGTAAATAAATTATAATGGACATAAGTCCAGCTAGTTGTTGGCTCTGTAACTTGTATTTTAGTAGCATAGGATTTTCTGTTGTTTGCTGGTTTTGCGAGTTTTTGTAGCGTATGTGTAAATCGAAATATATAATTATTTTCATATAAAAATTAATAAAGTTTCTCACATTAAAATTACAAGTTTTAATAATTAACAACGCTCATGTATTTCATATTAAAATAAGAAATTTAGTTTTATATGTATAAGTATAAAAATACAAAGTTTTAATCAATTAATTTGGTATCGACGAATTTTTCCCAAAATATAAAGTTTAAACGATCTTTCCCTCATTATTAATCCAACGCATCAATAATCGTGTTTTTGTTTGTGTTTTGTTAATAAAAAATTAAAATTGATTAGGACACAATTAGAGATTTCAACTAGCATAGTTAGATTGGTAACCCTGGATTCTGAGCAAATTTTTCGAACGCAGGAATTCGAGGACGATCCTAAATTCCCAACTCGAAGTCTTCATCCTCTCTAGTCCAGTCTATTTTGAGGCAAGTATAGTTTGTGTTGGTTTACAGTTATTTTAATAATCGTTTTACTGCAAGTTTAAACCACGATGCAAACACGAAACTCTCCTTGAGAGTACTGACTACAACTACTGTAACTGATTGGGGACTGGGGGAATAGTGTAATGTTTATGACCACATCCAACTGATAACTTAGAACTGTATTAGCCTACCCCTCATACACACGGGGATAAGCCGTATCGTATCAATAGGATACAACTGTACAATCCAAGCCGGTCATATTCATTGCCTATTCAAATCACACTATTTTACTGCTAGAAAACTGTTCATTTCTAAACTGTTTAAAAGTGCATGATTCTATTATTTATTTTAACTGTTTAAATTAGCATGAACTGTACTTTGCTCCCTCCTGACTGGAGATACATTTTTAGGGGACATTGAGGATGCTGAGCTGTTATACAGCAGTTACTACGATCCTGTTCTGTACCATGTAGTGCTGCCAGAGTCCCCATTGGAGGACGTTGGGACTGAGGCCGATGAGCCGACTGATTAGCTAGCTTTTCCTTTCCAACTTTGTTGTCTATTTGAAACTATGTTATTTGAATTCAGTTATTTATTTCAGTACATTTAAATTCCAGTTGTATTTGATTTCAAAGTTTAATAAAGTTTCATTTTCCGAATTTGAGTTGTGACAAATATAGATATTGTTGTTATGGTTACCTGCTAATGGAACAGCTTACTGCCGCCGTCTCAACAACGGTGCAGGCTGGAAATGATCCGGTTCAACCCAGGTAGTTGGGATCGGGTCGTGACATCCAAAGTTATCATATATTTATGATGGTCTGAATTTGTTCGTGTACCATCCGATTGAATTAACGAACAGTGACTGTTCGTGTCCATCTGGTCTGAACTCAAACAATGGACTGTCTGTCTGTTCGGTCCGAACTTATTTTTATTTTTTGTCCGAACTCAAACAGTAACTATCCGTGTCCATCCGTCTCGTTTACACCCCTAAGTTCAAATCAATCGTTGAGATTCAAAGCTTTTTTTTTCACAATATGGAGTCTTAATTAATAGAAATTTTAAATATTATACTAGATCATAAAACTAAATATGGTACATATATAATGAGCACTGCTAGCTGAAAATTCTTAATTCGATTAACAATTATATATGCTATTTGGCTCCCAAATTTTTTGGATGATGTCATCTCCCATTATGTGGCATCTGACATGACAACTGACATGACAGCTGACATGTCTGTGTCTATTTGAAACTCTGTTATTTGAATTCAGTTATTTATTTCAGTACATTTAAATTCCAGTTGTGTAGTACCCCAAAGTTAGTAATACGTATTTTATACGTGTTCGTATTTCTGACCCGTATTTCTTATTTTCTTTGATTAGTTAGTTGTGGTTTATTTTCATATTTAGCATTGTGGTTTAATTGTCGTTTATCGTTCATGGATTAATTTTGATTAGTGGAGCTTGGTTTTATTTGGATAGGAGGACGATTGGGTTGGCTCGGTTGGCCTGGCTTGGTTTGGGTTGGCTTGGTTCGGTTTGGGATTACTCTTGGTCCATCATGAACCAAGGGGTGAACCCCCTACCTACCACCACCACCCATATTTATTACCTATTCTTCTTCTCTCTCTTCATTAATCTCTTCTTCCTTCTCCATTAAACCCACCACCAACCAAGAACACCCCTTAGGCAAGTGCATCTTGCTTCATGGAGGAAATCGAATTTTATTGTTCCATTCTCTTCTTTGCAACATTTTAACTTACTTTAGTACTTGACATTTTCTCTTTTCATGGCTAGATTCTTGTAAATCTAAGTTTAAATTATTTTCGAAAATCTTGGGTTTTGATCTACTAAACCTTGTTATTTTCGAGTTTTGATGGTTCCATGTTGTTGAGAATTTTATTCTATCCAATTTTGACCTTTGAAAAGTTGGATTTGGTCTTATTTTGACCAAGTTATGGACTTTTGAAGCTTTGGGTTCAACCATGGAGTTCTTGCTGATTTGGAGAAGGCAGTGAGCAGTGCGCGAGCTTTTTAGCTTGCGCCACTGAGTTGCGTGCGCTCTTTAGCGCAGCGTAGTCCTCATACGCTGCCTTTTGGGAGCGTATGACTCGCATACGCTCGCTTGCTTGACAATGAGTCGTATGGACCCCATACGCTGCCTTTTGGGAGCTATGACTCGCATACGCTCGCTTGCTTGACAAGGAGTCGTATGGACCCCATACGTTGCCTTTTGGAAGCGTATGTCTTGCATACGCTGCCTGAGCGTATGCTGCCTGAGCGTATGCTGACTGAGCGTAGCCTGACCTGAGCGTAGTATGACCTGAGCGTAGCCTGACCTGAGCGTAGTATGACCTGAGCGTAGCTTGACTGAGCGTAGTATGACCTGAGCGTAGCCTGATTACCCTGGATCTTCTATAGCCCTGTATATTGATATTTTATTAGATATTTTATGTCCATTTTATATCCTTACGCCTTTTTTTATGAACTTGATAATCCCGAATTTATTTATTATGTTTGGAATGATAATTGAACAATGCTTGATAGTGGCCCGCCGTGGTGCACTCCTGACTTGATAACTTGACCTGCTACACATGACCTGATAGTAGCCCGCCGTGGCGCACTCCTGACTAGTACACTTGACCTGATAACCTGACATGTTATATCTTGATATAGCTGTTGCGACGGCTACCTGACATAACCTGTATAATTAATCTGGACACCGTGGTTGTTTGCATGGATTGTGCTTGTATAAACTACGAGTCCTGTATGTCTTGCATCATGTCTAGGGCATGATCCCTGAGTACCACGATCAGAGATTTATACTGAATCTGGCTAGGTTAATGACTAGATTGATCAAATAGTTCATGAAGAATTTTCCAGTTACCTGTTGCCCCTTTGGTCCCGGCCTTACATATATATACATGGGATTTGTTGCTATCCGTCGAGATGAGCGCACTTCCAGCCCGCCATCGAGTATGGTACCTTAGGACACATGTATCTTACTACAGTGTGTCTGCTATATCCTGCTATCTTTTCTTTTTCTTGCTGGGATCACTCAGGTAGTAACAAACAGGTAACCGGACTTGGAATTCTCATTGCATTTGCTAGTAAGTAGGCCTGTGATAACCCTAGTTAGTTAAAGTAGCAAGCCGTACTTATTGCTTGGCCGTGAATGTTGGATGGGGTTCAATCTGTCTAGTCTTGTCTTGATCCTGTACAAGATTGTTACATGTCTCGATTTCTTTTATATTTACCTTGCCGGTAAATGGTGGGAGAAGCCAAGTTCCGTTCAGATGAAGGGTTACAACCCCGGTCCTTGTTTGGTTTACGGGTTGTAACCTGGTTATCTGAATAGTCCCATGGTTATCTCATCGTATATCATCCTGTCATGCTTTTCCGTATGTTCTGTCTTTTATTGATTCTGTACAAGATTGTCTTTTATATTCACCTGTCATGCTTTTCTTAATTACTGTCTCTTATTATGTAATTATATTATTGTGCTAATTTGCTGGTTTTAGTTCTTAAGTGAAGCCTCCTTTGTGGCACTTGCTCTTTCTGGGGTCTGACCCAGCTGGTTTTGTATGGCCAGATACCGGAGCAGCAGCAAAGGATCTACCTGCTTTCCAGCCAGATGGTGACCACTAGAGGGAATCCTGGCAACGAGTGGGTTTCTTTTGTTCTTCCACTGTAATTGTACATTATTTTTTTGAGGCGTTAGCCGCCGAGCAAGTGTTAGCTCGTGTATATTTTACTTACTGTCTGCCTACGGGCTGTAACATGATTGGCAACTCGAGGTTGATCATGTATGACTTAACTCTTGCTAGTCCTTACATTTTGTACGACTAGCTTCATGATCATCTGGATATGTAATGTTTGGGACGCCTTACTGTAAGACCCAGTTTTCTAAAATTGGGATTTTTTGAAAATTTATTATTTTTATTATTTAATAATGGTGTTTTAGTCATAATATGATTTTTGGTGATTTTAGTTAATTTAAAACTATTTTCTAAGTCATGGCTTATGACTTTGTAATTTTACTAGTGTAACCCTAGTGTAAACCCTAGAGATTTCATAACCTAGAAACTAACCATGATCATGTGAGCCTAGCCATAGGTGTAGAACATCAAATTAGGGCTTTTTAGCCTAAAGGGTATTTTGGTAATTTTCTAGAATTTATTAGGAATTATTTGGATTTATGTGTTTTTATTATTATTTAATTATTGATTAGTGTCATGTTAGTCCCTAACCTAGTTTACCCTAACCTAGAGATTAGTCACTAA
The DNA here is from genome assembly GCA_029216955.1 of Iris pallida. NCBI lineage: Eukaryota > Viridiplantae > Streptophyta > Magnoliopsida > Asparagales > Iridaceae > Iris > Iris pallida. Next base: position 3,173,805 of record JANAVB010027195.1, read on the forward strand.
CCTAGGAGGCTAATGTTAGATGTTAACCTATGTGTAAATATCTAGATTTGATAATATCTAGATATTTTACTTTTAGATATTTTAGAAACCTAAAATATCTATCCCCTTAGTCAAATACTTAGGAGCTAAGTTTTGCTAGGTGGATGAACCCTAAATATCTACCCCCTACCCCCCCATGGCAGCCACACCCCACCCCCATCCTATATAATCACATCCCCTTATCATTCATGCCATTTTTCATTACACTTAAAAACCTAGTTTTTCCCTCAACTTCAACCCTTCACCATTTAATCATTTTGACTCCAAATTGAGCCTAGTTTCTTGCATTGGACTCCCCTACACTAGAGGATACTAGTTATGGCTTGCTAGCAAGGATTTGTGAAGCTTTGGACGTTGGGAGTCGAAGGAGGATTTCATTCAAATAGGCCTATATTTGAGGATTTTGCACTCATAGGTAAATATCCCTAAACCTAGTTATTATTGTGATTTTTCTTTATAAATGCATGCATATAGGTATACCCTAACTATAGGCTAAGTTTGGTGAGATTTAGACTTGGTTTGGTGTCCGTATTGGACACGTATCCTATTTCAATTTCATGTTAATACACTGATTTTGCTCACTGTTTCAGTACATGTAAACTCACTGATTTTCAAATGTTTTTGATCAAAACCCTAGCCTACCTAACCCTAAACCTAACCCTAAAACACTGAGCACAAATTGGGTTGTGTCGTGTCCAAAATCTGGACACGAAGCTCTCAGTTTCACACACTGGACACAGTGCACAGTACACTGTTTTTGTGTCCTGCTACCACTGTGTCATAACTCACTGGATACGACACTTGGACACGTGAAATTTGACACACACCTTGGGGCACTGACTGACAGGTCACCCCCAAAATTTGGGATGACCTCGAGTCGTGTCGGACACGGAATCGACCCTCAAAGGGGTCATTCAGTACACTGTGTGCACACACGAACCCCCAACTTCGAGCGTGTCGTGTCCACTGTACACGACACGTGGACACCTCGTGGACACATGAACACGAAGCCTATACTTAGACGAACACTTTGGACACATTCTCATGGTGTGTCGTGTCCCGTGTCGCGAACACGAGACACGGGAAAACCCTCCAACACAGTCTGAAACACGTTATTAGGGTTTCGGATACGTGTCTCGTGTCCACCCTACACGACACTTGGACACGTATCAGGGCCATGGACACGTACCCTAGACCTAGGCGCACCTTCGGGCACGAGCACGAGGCCTGTGTCGTGTCATGTCGTGTCCTAGAACGATTTAGGTTTTTCACTGATACGTGTGTGTCAGTATAAATTCCAGTTTACCCGTGTGACTTTAGACTCTCGTGGACACGCCGTGTCGTGTCGTGACACCGTGTCAGGACACTAGGACCCTAGTCTAACCTAGGGGCTTCAATTACCAACCAATATTAGGTTGTCTTAGTTTGGTTTAGGTGTAGTTTGAGCTAACCTAAGATCGATGGTTACTGTCCCAATTTCCAGTTTCCAGTTTATTTCCCAGTTTTGAAAAATCGAATTTTGAATGCTTTTAAATTATGATTTTCACATATAATGCTATGTTATTATTAGGTTAACATGTTGTATATATATTGGTGTGTGTGTGGGTCAATTTTGGGCTCAATTGGGTTAGTATTCATGTGTTTTCACACATGAGTTGAGAGGGGGGGGTTATTTGTGAACTGTTTAGTGTATTGTGTGGACTGTTAGTGTGTGTGTTGGGAGCCAATTTCTGGTTCCAGAATTTCTGGAACCCTCCCCCTTCTCTGTCCAGACCTCTCTCTCACTGTCCCTCTCTCTATTTCAGTGTCTTCCCTATTCTCTCTCTCTATATGATTCTCTCTCTCTCATTATATCTCTATATATATATTGTATATATATAGCATATATATTGTATTAGGTATATATATACATATACATATATATGTCTATATGTTATATAGATGTGTGTATAAATATAAGTTATATATATTTGGGTATGGATATATACATATTGACCCCTATATATAGGTATAATGTATAGACCCTATTATAGGTGTAAACCTATGAACTCTATAGCCTTGACCTAGGAATGCTAACCTATGGGCTATGATACTAGCCTATGGCCATTAGGCCTAACCCTCATTAACTAGTAAACCAAGACTTAGCTAGTTTGACCCCAATTTGACTAAGTGTTGACCAAGGTCAACCTTAGGTCAAATTTGAACTAGTTTAACCTAGTTTTGACTTAAACTAACCTAGAATGACTAGTTTGACTAACCCTAACTAGTTTAACATTGTTTGACCTAACTTGGACTAGTTTGACCAGTTTGACTTTTAGTGTTGACTAAGGTTGACCAAAGTCAACTATAGGACAAATCTTGACCTAATTGACCTAGAATGGACTTAGATGGACTCTAAATGACTTGGTGACTAAGGTTTGACTAAACCCTAGACTGTAAACTAGTTGGTTAGGGTTTTGACCTATATAAGGGTATTATTGTAACTTGAGTTATATGAGTAGTCCCATGTAGATGAAGATATGTATGGGGTTAAGTGAGATAATAGGAGTTGAGTCTTGATTTGAGTTAGAGTATGGATTTGCTTGATTATAGGGTTAAGTTTGGTTTGTACTATATGTATTTGTGAGTGATATACCTTGTATAGGAAGTTGGTTATACCTTAGCTTTGTATTATGGTATCTTAGGTAACCTAAGACAAGTTAGCCTATGGTTAGTTGAGTTAACCTTATAGAGTTGACTTGGATAGTTTACCCTTGACCTAATTACCTTACAGACTAGTATATGATTAACCAAAACCTTAGTTGGTCTAAGTTTGACCTAGACTTGACCCAGATTGATCATGTTGACTAGTATTTGACTAGTTTGATTAGAGTGTTGACCAGGAGTTGACTTTAACCTAGATTTGACTAACCTTGACTTGTTTGACTCTATTTGACTTAGTTTGATTTCCTGTGACCTAGTTTGACTGTAGAGTTGACCAAATTTGACTTTGACCTAGATTGGCTTAGAATTCATATAGATTGCATCGTAGATTTCATTTACCTTCATTTTGGACATGTCATAACTGTATTACTCTATTTTAGGACATTGTGACCCTGGTACAGACATCTGATATTACACTACTCTTTCCAGAGTAACAGGCGAGTACATTCTCTGATAGTTCTCTCATTTATTTGTCGATTACTGTATTTCAGTTCTAGTTAGTTCTATGTGATTCTCTGTATCAACACGTATGGATATTTCTGGATTCATGTATCGACACATACCTTACTTGCTGGCCTCTATTACTGGAGTCATTAGTATCATTCTGGAATCATTTCTGGAATCATCACGTATTGGCCAGACTCATCTCGATTCTTTTGTCGATTTTGGATTCACTTGCTGGGCGGGGAAATATTGAGTAAGACATGTAGACATACCCCAAATCTGGAATCTCCAAACTGGAATCTACTGGAAGCATAGCCATCTCTTGCCTGATCCGTAAGAGATGTGCCTGATACCTACAGCCGTTTGCATGTCGACCTCGGTATTTTAAAACACACTGTTAGATCATAGTTGGACTCACCCTGGTTTCATTGATCACTGTTGGACTCATCTTGTACTGAAAATTATCTGGTATCAGATTATATGGACTGGACTCACACTGGGATTACATTAGACTTATATCGTACTGTCTGGACTCACACATATTATTCTAGTTCAGTTAGCTTTTATTTCAGTCTTCATTGCCATGATCCTTCTCTTGTTTTAGTTACCTTTCTTTTCTTGTATCTTACTGTTTCTCTATGCCATCATTACCTGTATAGAACTGCCATGCTCATCAATAAAACTGTCTATAACTGCTTTATAGTTCTTTGTCATTTATTTGGGTTTTTTTGATGAGTTGTGCTCGTTCCCGTCCTGATTGGACCTGTTGAAAATATTACAGATGATAATCCTGTGGACACATACCCTGCTTACCATGGACCTGGCGAGGGATTAGCTACCTTTGGTTCCGACTCTCAGGAGTGATTCAGGAGATTAGCTAGTAGACTATTTTAGCTTTCATGTTTTGGCTTGTTGTATTAAAGTTAAGATATTGAGTCTGTATTAAGTTGGTTTGAGATATGGGAGTATTATTTTAGTAGTTAGTTGTTGTTGTCTTTAATTCCTTGGTATAACTTCTGTGTTATCTTTTCGTGTTTAGACTGTGTTTGAGTAGATCATACCCTTTACTTGCCCTCCATTCGGAGCTGATATCTGGACAAGTACTTTTTATATTCACTGCATGAGATTAGTTAGCAACCTAGGACAGCTTACTACCGCCGACACTGCGGCGTAGGCTGGACGTACCCACTTCTCGTGCCCCTATACTGGGTGCGGGTCGTGACACTTACAATTGTATATTTGGTGATCTGGTATCTTGTGATTATTACTAGTTGATTGAGATTGAGACAATAGGATAATTTATGACCTTAAGAGACTGATGGCTTGTAGATAAACCCTCACATATCTAGACAGCCGTGACCGTATGGTGAGATGGATTCCATTTCATTATACGTAGCTGGCTATGTCTGCCCCTGCTCTCCAGTATTCTGGTTCTGGGGCGTGACAAGTTGTATTTGATTTCAAAGTTTAATAAAGTTTCATTTTCCGAATTTGAGTTGTGACAAATATAGATGTTGTTATTATGGTTACCTGCTAATGGAATAGCTTACTGCCGCCGTCTCAACAACGGTGTAGGCTGGGTATGATCCGGTTCGACCCAGGTAGTTGGGATCGGGTCGTGACATATTTTTAGTGGTGGCCCATGCAGGTCCGTACAACAACTTAGGAAAATATACCTAGAAACAATTAGAACACTAGAACATTAATTTGTCACAACATTGATCCGAATTATATATAAATAAATATTTTCGTTTGATTATAGACTGGTAGGATACCTTACTTATGTTTGTACCCTAAACCTTCCAGATTATGACCAAAGAAAAGACCACCCCTGCTGGTGATGAGGTGTCATCATCTGAACACACCCCATCTCCCCCAGCACGTCCAGACCCTTCACCGTTGCAGCTGACCGACCGTCCCCATCAATCTCCAGTATTCCGCGGCGCTTACGCCACTACTTCTCAAGCGGCGAACCCTATACTTCCCAGGGCTGAGCCGTAGACCCCTGCGGTAGTGGCCGCACCAGCTGCCCCCTAGTGCCCGTGGACCCCACTGATCTAGTGGGTATGCTACGAGGAGTGCTTGAAGCACAGAGAGCTCAAGCAGAAGCTCACCGAGAACAGACTGCAGCTCAAGCTGAAGCCCATCGATCGCAAGCAGACCGCGATTATGAGAGAAGGCATGGAGAATGCCCATAATGTGGCTATGGCTGCCCTCGAAAGAGGAGGAACCACTTCATCGAAGCCACGACCTGCCAAGGTAAGCATAATTCAGGAGTTAAGATTTATATCCTTAAGGCCATTCTTTTGATTAGAGGCGTATAATAACATGAAGGTCGGAGATATAGAGAGCTTTAAGAAGCAAGGCCCTCGACCTTTCAAAGGAACCGAGGGTATCATCTACGCCGATGAATGGCTAGACAGCATGGAGCGTCTCTTGAGCGTCGCTCGACTCCCAGAGGACCTCAAGACCGAAGCGGTAGGACTCCAGCTACAGGATGTGGCGAGCATCTGGTATCGGAATGAACCCCGACTCCAGGACAAGCAGCTCGACTAGGACACCTTCAAGAGGCTGTTCCGCAGGAAGTTCTTTCCAACATCAGAGATGCGGGAAATAGAAAGACAATTTCAGGACCTGAAGCAAGGGAACATGACGGTCAGCAAATATGCGACAGAGTTCGGCCGACTTAGCCGCTTTGCCCATAACCTGGTAGCTGACCCCAAGGATCGTGCTGAACGATTCAGGTATGGATTAAGAGAAGAGATTCACACCCCTGTGATCGCAGGTGGCGCCAAGACTTATGAGAGGATCCTGATACGAGCTCAGGACATGGAGAAAAGCCAGCCTTCTCGATCCAAGAGGGAGTATCCTGGAACCAGCAACTTCCAGGGTAACCAGAAGAGGCCCAACAACAACAACAGGCCTTCGCACCACCAGAAGCAGCACCATCAGGCAAGGACAAATGACAGAGCGCCTCAGAAGCAGATCTTTGTCTGTGATTTTTGCAAGAGGCTAGGACATCAGTCGAACATATGCAGGAAGAAGCTAGGACACTGCCTAGTCTGTGGGTCTGCCATCCACCAAGTGTGATACTGTCCTTCGTCAGTCCACCGAATCGAAGCAACTCAACAAAGAGCTCCCCTACCCACTCAGCAACAACGGTTCGGACAGCACCAACAGAAGACCGGGCGAGCTTTTGCCCTAGCAGCTGATGAGCAGGAACCAGAGCAGGAACCCACCGTTGATGTCATCACATGTTCCATTTATGTGTTTTCACATCCTGCTCTAGCATTATTTGATTCGGGTGCATCACATAGTTTCATATCATCAGAGTTTATTTCTGCACACCACCTAGATACGGGACTTAGCAAGGTGATTAGTAGAGTTATGACTGGTGGTAGACCCATACCCATCACTGAGGCTTGTAACTGTCCCATCACTATCTCAGGCCATCAATTTTTAATACCCTTACTAGTGATGCCCCTGCCCAATTATGATGTAGTCCGAGGGATGGACTGGTTAAGTGAACAGCATGCGCTGATAGATTGTCACCGAGGATGTGTCATCTTCAGCCCACCAGGAGAACCGGAGTTTGAAATCTCTCGAGCTCCGGAAGACATGAAGAGTATTACCTACTCCTCAATCACCGAAGAACCCGGGCCTCCTCACCCTATCATTGCGGAATTCATGGACGTCTTTCCAGATAGTCTTCCAGGATTGCCGCCGGATCGAGGTGTGGAATTCACCATCGATCTAGTACCCGGCTCTTCCCCTATTTTTCGAGGATGCTACAGAGTCAACCCCAAGGAGACAAAGGAGATGAAGGATCATATCGACGAGCTGAAGGCACAAGGATTTATCAGAGACGGGGCTTCACCCTGGGGAGCACCAGTTCTGTTCGTGCCCAAGAATGATGGAACCGTACGGATGTGCATCGACTACCGGGCGCTGAACAACATCACCATCAAGAACAAGTACCCTCTGCCCCGGATCGACGACCTGTTTGATCAACTGAGTGGAGCCAAGGTATTTTCAAAGATAGATCTCAGATCAGGCTACCATCAAATCAAGGTCAGGAAGGAGAATATTCCCAAGACGGCGTTCAACACCAAGTATGGGCAATTTGAATTCTTGGTCATGCCGTTTGGACTGAAAAATGCTCCCGCGGTATTCATGAACCTCATGAACAAGGTTTTCTATGAATACCTGGATCAGTTTATTGTTGTCTTCATCGATGACATATTGATCTACTCGAAGACGGAGGAAGAGCATGAAGAGCACCCGAGGAAAGTGCTGAGTACCTTGAGGAAGGAGAAGCTCTATGGTAAGCTATCCAAATACGAATTCTTTTTAGACAAAGTGGAACTTTTGGGCCATGTTGTCACAGGAAAAAGAATTTCTGTGGATCCAAAGAAGATAGCTGCTATTGAGAAGTGGACTGCACCAAGCTCGGTTGCAGAGATCAGAAGCTTTTTGGGTTTAGCTGGCTACTACCGGAAGTTCGTGAAGGATTTCTCCAAGATTGCTGAACCAATGATGAAGCTTACCAGGAAGAACGAGGAATTCATCTGGTCTGAAGCTTGCCAGTCAGCTTTTGAGGAACTGAAGAAGAGGCTTACTACGGCGCCGATACTTGCGCTACCCGCAGGTACCGGCGATTTCTCAATCTATAGTGATGCTTCCGGTAAGGGATTGGGTTACGTTCTTCACAACACGGGAAAGTAATTGCTTATGCATCTAGGCAATTACGGACTCATGAGAAGAACTATCCCACACATGATTTGGAACTTGCAGCGGTGATATTTGCTTTGAAGCTGTGGAAGCACTACCTGTATGGAGAGAGAGTGAAAATATTTACAGACCAAAAAAGTCTGAAATATGTTTTCACTCAGAAGGAGCTGAACATGAGACAGAGGCGATGGATGGAGCTGATGAAGGATTTTGACATCAACCTGCAGTATCATCCGGGTAAGGCTAATGTTGTTGCAGATGCACTTGGTCGATACCCGATGGCAACGTTCTTGACCAAGGAGCGCCATTTGCTGGAGGACATAGAGAAGCTTGGATTGGAGATTGTACTGCCTGAGGAGGAAATGAAAAAAACTGGGAAGAGAAGCCATCGTACCCGGAGCTGAATCATCACTGATGCAGTTGCAAGTGCGTTCAAGTCTTATTGACAGAATCAAGGAGGCACAATTCCAAGACGAGACGCTTTGCAAACTCAGAGATCAAGTGCTGGCAGGAACACTTGAAGGATTCTCAATCGCCAGCGACGGAGCACTGAAGAATGGTACGAGGCTGTGCGTACCAACTGGTGTAAAAGCCCTAAATTTTGTACTAATTTTTTTATTTGGTACTGATTTAAATTTTTGCATTGTACGCCGCGTAGTCGTATTATACGTCGCGCACGAAATTTTATTTTTCGAAATTGCTCGACGAGTGCGATTATGTGCGAGCGTACATATTTTTGAAAATATTATTTTTCTATTTTAAAAGTATCAAAATAATATGCATAATAATTATTTTCTTAGCATTCCAAAATTTCAAGTTTATTATTTATTTATAAAGCCCTTCATTTATATAGCTGTAATAATAAATAATTATTCTTAAAAAATTTTATTTTAGAAGCATATATTATGTAAATATTATTTTGGTCATAGATAAATATTTCGTAATTATTTATTAGTTTATTTTTCGTAATAATGTAATTTTCGAAATTATTATTATCGATATTTTGAAAAATATATTTGGAAGTTATTGTGGCCATTTTAAATTCTCGATTTGATTTTCATGGATTTAATTTAATAGTTTAAAGATAGAATTTATACCTAAATTGAGTCTAGGCTATATAGATTTAATTTGGAATTAAATTCGAATGGATTTGATTTATTGATTTAATTTTGAATTAAATAAATATTAATATTTTACTATTCAAAAAGATATTTAAAAAATTATTTATTATTTTCGAAATTATTAAATATAGTATTTTTGAAAACATATTTTGAAATTTTGTGACAATTTAAATTTTTGATTTGATTTTATGGAATGATTTAAATAAATAAATTAATATCTATATTTGATATTGATTTGATTTTAAACTAAAAGAATTAAATTTAATTTAAATTTGGATTTGAAATTTTGATTTGGATTGGATTGATTTTAATTTAAATTATGAATTATCTAAATTGGGTTTTAAACTACTCCTAATCCTATCCAAATGGGAATTCCTACATCCTATAAATAGGCAGGTACTCCTCCATAAATTGCTACCATTCACAAATTCCACAACAAAATTTTCCCACCAAGTCCGTGCATCGTGTCGGTGTCCATCCAAAGTCTTATTCCACTTTGTTATACACATACAAATTCATCTTCCGTGTCGGACACACCCCGACACTAATAAATTCCTTGTTCCTAACCTAACCCTAACCCCGCCGTTACCACCGTCTCGCCACCAGCAACGTCGAGACCACCATCACGCGCCACCCTCAAACATCGCCACCTCAATCAACGTCGCCCTTACGACCAGCCCTATCCTGGCCACACCACCACCCTCATCCCTGTCCAGCCCAATCGTGCCACCACCAATGGCCAACTGACCTTCACCACCACCAAGCCAGCCAACCCGTCCACCGCACCTAACCACCACGACCACCTGAGACTGAGCCACGCCGACCAAAACATTGCTCCTCTCCACCGCCATTAGTACACCGACCCCATCTCCGCCATCACCAGGCGCCCGCCTCCATCAACACATCCAAACCACCCCTGTTCACCGGCCAACCGTCGAAGCCCAGCCGTCATCGACCACCATCACCTAAACCCCAGACTAACCACCACCCCCAGGGCATCCCGGCCACAACCACCGCCCCACACAGAAAATAAATAAATATAAAACTAAACGACACCAAGCCACCATCGACCACCGTGGTCGACTCCCCAACCCCCACAAAACTCCCAAAACCACGTACCTTCGGTCACCGTGTGCCTCCATCTGGCGAGTCCGCCGTCGTGCGACCCCCCGCTGACCGCCGTTCCTCTCGCAGCCCACCGCGCGAGATCCGGCTCCGCCGCCCTTTTTTCGACCCTCCTCTCACCCGCGCCGTCGCCTCTCTCTCCCTCCGCTCCTCCGCAAGGCCACCGACACGGAGCGCCGAGCGCAGTCCCTCACCAAACCCTCTCCTCTTCCGTCGAACGCCGCCCGCTCTGCGGCCGAGCGCCGCGAAACCCCCCCTCCGACCGCCTCTCCCCCTTCGATCTTCGCCTCTGCAGCCTACCCCTCCGATCGCGCGACGAACCGCCTCCGTCCGCCCCCGCTCTCTCTCCAGCCTCTCTCTCTCCAGCTTCTCTCGAACTCTCCTTCTCCCCTCTCTCTCCTCTCTCTTCCTTTCTTCTTAAGCTGCTTCTTTCTTTTATTTTTGACTTCAATTTTTGTTCCCTTTTTTTTGTTGTACAGACATTGTTCTCCTCGAAAGAGGAGAACATTCCACAGTACAATTTTTTTATTTTTTATTTTTATTTTTGTTAATTAATTAATTATTATTATTATTATTATTATTATATTATTATTATTAGTATTAGTATTAGATAATGGTTTATTTTATTGATTATTAGTATGAACAGTTGAAGACTAGTAAACTATGATTTGTGCTTATTTTATTAGAATAGTTATTATTATTATTTTAGTATTTAAAAAAAACTATATGTGTATTATGGGTATTTTTTATGAATTAAATTACCAAATAAAAATATATAAGCTAAATATTTTCCAAATTTTATATGATTAAAATGTTGGCTCTTCTATATGTTTATTTCTGGTCTAGAAGTCCTAAAATTTCTAGTATTATTTTAAAATATTTTTCTAATATAATAGTTTTCATCAAATATCATATTTTGACAAACTTAAAAAGTTTTTACAAATTAATTCTTATGTTTTTAATTATTTATCTAAAACAAAAACAATTTTTGCTAATACATATTTTCTTTCTCAAGTGTTATAAATAGTTCTCTAAAAACACATATATATCATTATTCATTCTTCTTCTTTAATTTCTCTCCTTTCCATGACCAATTCCCTTATTCCTACTCCCTCGCTAATTCAAGCATACCTTATGTCGACCCTAATAAATTTGACCGTCCAGGACACGATGGAACTGTCCGTGCCACCATCCGAGGTCACCATGTATAGTTGTTGCACCGAAGTTACAGATCGTGCCACCTTGATCATCGCGGCACACCAGGCGTCCTACCAGGCAAGACACCTTGCCTTCACTGTTTAATTTCTTGCTCAATATTATGCATGTTTTTTACTTATTCTAGAAAATATAAAATTTACTTACAAATTATTATATTTTAGTTGTATATGGCTTAGAGTTAAGGGACCACCTTTGTTTGTGTCGCATTCATTGGCCCGACACTTGTGTATCACGAGTCACGAGTCTCATATAGATCTCGGACGTACGTATCGACTGGCCATCGGTGCGCACATACCGTGCGATAGGCAATAACTGCTAAATAGTTTCGGTTGTCTAGAAGACTTAGCGACTTAGCAGTTATTAGGAATGTCGTGATGTGGATTCAGCACGAGTAGTGCATGGGGAGGGTGAAGACAGTTATTAGGCGCAGGGGCTTTCACACCTTTACTTTTCTCTAGATGCCATTTGTGACTCAGTCGAGAGACTAGTAGACGTGCATTTATTTACTTTTCTCTAGATGCCACTAGTAGCTCGGTTGAAACACAAATGTGACGTGCATTTACTTTCCTCTAGCTACCGTTAGTGACTCACCCAAGAGCTAGTGGCCGTGCATTTATTTTTCTTTAGACGCCCCTTAGTTCTCGCTCGAGGGCTAATGGGCCGTGTATTTACTTTTCTCTAGACGCCACTAGTGCCTTGGTTGAAATGCTAACGTGCCGTATTTCTAGCTTCGAGAGCCCTTGTGTGGAACATTGTCTTCAAAATGCATTAACACATAGAATGGTTAAGGACCTTTATTTGTGTAGTCGCATATACTTTTCTGTTGAGCTAACTTTATTCGGTTTATGGCATGATATTATGTGTCTTGTTACGTCCCTCTGAGGACCTGGTTGTCTTGCCAGGTGTGTGCTATTATCTTTCGCAGGTGCTCTAGCTTTAGCCGCGATCATCGCTACTTCTTCGAGGATGATTGCATTTGGATCGTCTTCGCTTCGCTCGCCGAAATCATTTCTTTTCTAATGTATTTTCCTTTACTTGTTGGTAGTGGATTTGTCTCCGCCCAACATATTGTATCAAGACAATTCTCTCTCGTTATATGACATCTTTATTTCATTTATGTTGTGTGGATGAGATTAGTTATGGTTATACTGCATTATACAGCTTATGTATTTGTATGAGGTTTCCATATATTGGAGTATACTTCGTATGAATACAGCTGGCATGTCTACGTTCCTAGTCCTACGTATTTTGGGACTGGAGCGTTACATATTTTTGTGGTGGCCCATGCAGGCCAAGATAAATTATTTGGTTACTTTACCGTACCAAACAAGCCTGCGTATAGGATTAGAAGTCTAGGATCTCATCTACATACTTGACCTGTTCCTTGATTTTATCTACCGTTTGACTCATCAATTGCACCTTGCTTGCTTCCTTCCATCCCTATTCTTATCTTCCCTTCGTGCTTGCTAGAGATCGACCCTACTAGTTAATTGTCCCAAAACACCATTAGTTTAATTCTTTAAGTTAGGTAGAATACCTTATGAACTAGCAACCTCTTGACCTAGTGACCTATATTAGCAAGCTTATTTTGATCCTAGAATCTAGAGGACCTAACCCATCTAGCCAACCAAGGACTTGGACAAGAAGACTATAGGACGACTGTATGACTTAGAATCATTCTACCTTCTTTAAATCTTAATCTCTCGTACCAATGCATTTACCGTTTTGACTAATGATGCTAATGTAGCCTAGTTTTTGTAAGCTTATTCTTTATCGAGTTTGTTCATGACATATGCTATTGAGCGCTCACTAGCCTATTGTCTAATCAGAACCGGTGCATAATGGTCTGATCAACCAAGTGCACTTTGGTTCGCTTTATTTTATCGTTCTTCGTGGATGGGGACATAGCTAAACTTGTCCTTTAGAATCCCATCCACGGCTGCCTTGACAATCCCTTTGAAATTATTCGATCGTCTTTGAACCACGTATTCGTATTCGATGACGCCTCCTTCAAACTCTATATTGCTTTCACCTTCACCTATTTTGAAAGAACGAAAGCGTTGTACTAGAACCTTCTCTAGCCTTCATATCAAATATGATTATTATCACTCGATATTGCTATATCTTCATCCTAACTACTCGACCTCTCCCTCAACCTATAAGCTTGACTTTCTAATAACTTGAATTTAAGAAGTGATTAAATCATATCCTCAACCTAGACTATAACCAAGGAACCCTTCTACCGTTGTGCCTTCTCACCCCCTACGAATTCTTAATTTTGAGGACGAAATTCTTTTAAGTTGGGTAGGATGTAAAACTCCCAAATTTTGTACTAATTTTTTTTATTTGGTACTGATTTAAATTTTTGCATTGTACGCCGCGTAGTCGTATTATACGTCGCGCACGAAATTTTATTTTTCAAAATTGCTCGACGAGTGTGATTATGTGCGAGCGTACATATTTTTGAAAATATTATTTTTTTATTTTAAAAGTTTTAAAATAATATGCATAATAATTATTTTCTTAGCATTCCAAAATTTCAAGTTTATTATTTATTTATAAAGCCCTTCATTTATATAGCTGTAATAATAAATAATTATTCTTATAAAATTTTATTTTTGAAACATATATTATGTAAATATTATTTTGGTCATAGATAAATATTTCGTAATTATTTATTAGTTTATTTTTAATAATAATGTAATTTTCGAAATTATTATTATCGGTATTTTGAAAAATATATTTGGAAGTTATTGTGGCCATTTTAAATTCTCGATTTCATTTTCATGGATTTAATTTAATAGTTTAAAGATAGAATTTATACCTAAATTGAGTCTAGGCTATCTAGATTTAATTTGGAATTAAATTCGAATGGATTTGATTTATTGATTTCATTTTGGATTAAATAAATATTAATATTTTATTATTCAAAAAGATATTTAAAAAATTATTTATATTTTCAAAATTATTAAATATAGTATTTTTTGAAAACATATTTTAAAATTTTGTGACAATTTAAAATTTTGATTTGATTTTATGGAATGATTTAAATAAATAAATTAATATCTATATTTGATATTGATTTGATTTTAAACTAAAAGAATTAAATTTGATTTAAATTTGGATTTGAAATTTTGAGTTGGATTGGATTGATTTTAATTTAAATTACGAATTATCTAAATTGGGTTTTAAACTACTCATAATCCTATCCAAATGGAAATTCCCACATCCTATAAATAGGCAGGTTGTAGTGCCCCGTCCCTACATCGTGCCCCGTACTCTGTCCACGGGGTGCGCGAGAAAGGAACACTGTCGCTATCGATTCGGCCGGGACCGATAGGTCGGGATCGACCGAGTCGATCGAACGGGAACGGTTGAATTAAGATCCATTCCTCGTTATGGAATGTCTTCTTCGGAACCAAGTCCCATATTCAGCGGGTTGTGCCTCGAGGATTGACTCTGCGGCTGAGTCGGGAGAGACCTCCCGTTGCTCTGCTTTTCACGCCGCTTGCGTTGGTTTTGGTTTTGTTTCTGAATGCGTTTTCGTGAATGTTTTCGATAGTTTTCATGACTCGCATTTCTTATCGAACTCCTTGAATAATGCAGTGTTCTAATCGGTTGCTTGTGCGATTTCAGGTAATCGCGTAGGCGACGTCTAGCGCGTCCAACAAGTTCGCTCGCCAAGGTAAACTCAAGGTGAGTGGCTGACCCTTCTCTTCTCGACCCCCTTCTTAAGCAAAATCGATAGTGTTGTTGCGAGAGAAAAGATAAATGCAAGGGCACGGACACGAATGAATGAACAAGTTTCGAAGAAAATGTAGGCTATGTCTTAATAACAAAAATCATGTCTTTGCACGGTCATGGACAACTTGTCGACAAGGTGAACGTTTCCCCGCACGGCAAGCCCGAGGCCACGGGACCGTTGCGGGCATTGGAAAACAAAAGAATTAGGCGAGGACTTGCAGCGGGGCTAGCTACCCACGCTGAAAGGACCCCGTCTAACAAAAGCAAAGAGGAGTCCACAATGTCTCTGGGAGTCAGTGACCAACACACGAAATAATGCACTTGGTATGAAAAATGATAACAATTGAAAGGGAAGAACATGGTAAGTTTCATAAGGCGCGACGCGGTCCGCCGGGGTAAGTTTCAACGTAAAAGTTCACTATGCTTGTCATTACTTGTTTGTAATCCATTAGGATGGTTAGAAACATTCATACTATAATGTCATATAAACTCTTCAACCAAATGAGAGCTTGGAATTTAAATAGCCACGCACCAGTACAAAGTGTAATGTACTGATCCTCGCTCTCCACGCAGGTACCCCGAACCACGAAGGGCGTGCCAACTAGAGCTCAAGGCGGCGTGAACTCTTTTGAAGCCTCGTCCGTGTGAAGGCTTGTTTTTCTGGATTTTCTTTTGAAGAAGACCGCACATCAGTCCAAAGAAAAATGACGACTCGACTTCCCGCCATAGCAGGTGGAAATATGTATTGGTTTTTACTTGTATAAAAAGGGTGTAATGTATGGAACGACTATCTCATTGGCGTTCATTTTTGTAAGTCGAAGTCATGTTGTAGCCCGCGCGGCAATGATTGTAAAAAAAGAAGTCTATGTAAAGTTTATATTATTAATGAAAAGTCTATTTCCATTTCAAATGTGTTATTCAATTTCTCTGCGTACTCTAATTTGATGTTGTGTTTCGGATAACCTTATGACTATGCCTTGTACGAACGCAACTTAGGATCGTACGGCATCACGCCCGGGGGACGACTATCGATTCGACGGAATCGGGGCATGACATAATGGTATCAGAGCACGGCTTTACATCCTTTGGCCTCGCGTCTAGAGTTTCAAACCATTGACCACGCAACGATGAGATAAGTTGTTCCATACAATGAGTCCGTAATAATTTGAGACTGATGCGTTGCCTTCGTATCGCAGAAGTGGCAGAATCCACGGCCGAGCAAGAACAGAGCGCTTCCAGCGGCTCTAGTAGCTCGCATCGTCCACAGGCCGGACCTTCTAACGATACCATTGAAAGGATGCTGCGCATGATGGAGGCGCAGCGAAACCAGTCCGAGAACCGACATCAACGAGTAGAGGAACGACAGGCCCAATTCGAAGCTCGCTTCGATGCGCACATCAAACTTCAACAAAAGCAGATGGATACCCTGCAGCAGATCGTCCAGACGTTTGCGGCAAACAAAAATTCTGCGACGGCACCTACCGTCACCGTACCTACTACCACCGTGCCGGCGATTCCACCCATTGAAGTCCACACGGCGGAGCCCGAGCTTCAACCAGCGGCACCAAAGAAGTACAACTTCGAAGTGTCAGAATTCAAGAAGGCATGTCGCACCTCTTTCAGCGGCACCGAGGGTCCTTCCATTGCGATCGACTGGCTGGAAGAACTAGAAGACCACTTCGAGCTTCTCGGCATCGAAGATTCAAAGCAAGTCGCCTGCGCACAACTTCAACTACGGTTGAACACGCACGACTGGTGGGCCGTGCGCAAGCGAGCGATTCGACCGGACAACACTACCGCGCCGATCTCTTGGGCCACGTTCCGCAAGGCCTTCGAACTCGAGTACCTTCCGTCTGCCGTTCGCCAAGCAAAGGAAAATGAATTCATGTCATTGAAGCAGGGGAACAGGACCGTGCAGCAGTACGCCGCAGAGTTCAATAAATTGTCCAAGTTCGCTGGTGCGTTTCTGCCTACTGAAGAGTGCCGCGTGCGACGGTTCGAAGTGGGACTACGACAATCTATTGGTGCGCATGTCGGCGTCCCGGAGTACAAGACCACGGGCGAGGCTCTAAATCACGCTCTCCGTCTTGAGAGCCTGCATCCTTCCAGTGCTGACGACGTTGTGCGCCACTCCAATCACAAACGTCCTAGCCATACGGGAGGCAACAACGACGCGTCAAAGCGTCCAAACAACGGCGGCTACCAGGGTCAGAAAACGATGCCTCGATGTACCAGATGTGGGCGAGTGGGACACCGTGAGGACCATTGTTTCTTCCGCAATCTTGAATGTTACACTTGCGGACAGATTGGTCACCGGGCTCAAAATTGTCCAAGCCTTCGTCAGACTCGCAACGCCCCTCCCCAACAGAACCGACAGGAGAATCGAGTGCAGGCGCCTCGACCTGCTCTGCCTGCCCCACCAAACCATCAAGACAGGCGTCCGAATGCACAAGGACGCGTCTACGCCTTGACTCGAGATGAAGCGCTTGCCTCAGACACGGTCGTGACAGGTATACTTAGTTTTAATAATGTGCCTGCTCGCGTACTATTTGATTCAGGTGCTTCGCATAGTTTTATAGCGGCGGACTTTGTCGCCGAGCACAAATTTCCGTTAGTATCATTAGACCTCGACCTTAGCGTGAGCACACCTTCGGGCACACCAATACTCACAAATTTAGCCTGCACTGACGGGATTATCTGTATTGGCGGTCAAAAGATCGGTCTGGACGTGATGGTCCTAGACATGAATGACTTCGATATCATTCTGGGGATGGATTGGCTCGAGCCGTGCAACGCAACCATAGACTGTGCCAGGAAGACGGTCACTTTCCGCATACCAGGAGTGCCTGAATTCTGCTTTTCGTGTGGTGAGGCGTCGTCGACCTGCATGTTGATCTCGGCAATCTCTGCTCGGAGGATGCTGCATTCTGGGTGCGAAGGCTACTTGGCGTCCGTCCGAGACATGCGATAGGAGGGTGTAAACGTAGGTCAGACCGACGTTGTGGCAGAATTCCCCGATGTGTTCCCGGACGAGCTACCCGGCATGTCTTCCGACCGAGAGATCGAGTTCAGCATCGATACATTCCCCGATACTCGACCGATTTCAAAGGCCCCATACAAAATGGCCCCCGCCGAGCTGAAGGAGCTCAAGACCCAGTTACAAGAATTACTCGACAGGGGATTTATTCGGCCTAGTGTTTCACCGTGGGGAGCGCCCGTGTTGTTCGTGAAGAAAAAGGATGGATCCATGCGTCTGTGCGTCGATTACCGAGAGCTGAACAAGGCCACCATCCGGAACAAGTATCCTTTGCCCCGCATAGACGACTTATTCGATCAACTGCAAGGTGCCTCGGTATTTTCGAAGATTGATCTCCACTCGGGCTATCATCAACTCAAGATCAAGTCGGACGACGTGCAAAAGTCAGCCTTTCGCACTCGGTACGGCCACTACGAGTTCCTGGTGATGCCATTCGGCCTGACAAACGCCCCTGCCGCCTTCATGGACCTAATGAATCGGGTGTTTCGACCCTTCCTTGATAAATTTGTGGTAGTCTTTATTGACGATATTCTCATCTACTCGAAAGACAGGGCGCAGCATGTAGAACATCTGCGGACCGTGCTCCAGACACTTCGAGAGAACCAGCTATATGCGAAGCGGAGTAAGTGCGAATTTTGGCTCAGCAGCGTATCCTTTCTTGGTCACATCATTTCGTCCGAAGGCATTGCAGTCGACCCGAAGAAAGTGGAAGCCGTTGCTGATTGGAAGAGGCCTGCGTCTGCTAGTGAGATTAGAAGCTTTCTTGGTTTGGCGGGATACTATCGACGCTTCGTGAAAGACTTCGCGAAGATTGCATCGCCACTGACTCGCCTCTCTCAAAAGGGAGTCGTGTATGAGTGGTCGGATGACTGTGAAGCTTCATTCCAGGAGCTAAAACAGTGACTGATTTCGGCACCCATACTCGCACTTCCGGATGGGCCAGAGGGTTTTCAGATATTCAGCGATGCTTCAGGCCAGGGCTTGGGATGTGTGCTCATGCAGCGGAACAAAGTGATATCATTCGCCTCCAGACAGTTGAAGCCGCACGAGAAGAACTATCCTACGCACGACTTGGAGTTAGCGGCGATTGTGTTCGCGTTGAAATTGTGGCGTCACTATCTATATGGCGTGGCGTACGCGATCTATACGGACCACAAGAGCCTCAAGTATCTCTTCACCCAGAAGGAACTGAACTTACGACAGCGACGCTGGCTCGAACTAATCAAGGACTATGACTTGACGATCGACTACACTCCGGGCAAGGGAAATGTGGTGGCGGACGCTCTGAGTCGGAAATACCTTGCCTCGCTATCCATCGACCGCAGGCTACTACAAGATCTTGAAGAAATGGGCATCGATCTCCGGGTTCGATTCAGGGATATACGGTTGGCGCAGCTGCAGTTAGAGCCGAGTTTGCAGGAAAAGATCATGGCCGCTCAGAAGGATGATCCGTACCTGAAGAAAATGCGCGAGCGAATTTCAACAGGTAGTGTGACCAACTTTGCGGAAGACAAGACCGGCGCGCTGCGATTGAATGGCCGACTATGTGTTCCGGATGATTCTGAACTACGAAAGGAGATTATGTCGGAGGCGCATCACGCGAAATATACCTTGCATCCAGGCAGTACCAAGATGTACAAGTCGGCGCACTTCATTGCCATTAAAGTTACTTGGAGAAATAAAGAGAATCGTTTTCGTATACTCTGTTTTCCTTCCATTGTTAACGTTCAATTCAAAGATAACCATTTGAGAAATTGTCATCTTGCCTTGCACGAGCACAACTCCAGGCTCGTGCGGCATCACGCCCCAGCAAGACGATGATTCGGGTGATTCCGGGTCGGGGCGTGACAAATTGGTATCAGAGCTCTAGGCTCAATTGCCTCTGGACGCTTGCTTCATTTCTGTTCTAAAAGTTGCCCACCACCAATCGAAATCACTCTTGACTCTACTCGATACCGCACTGGATGTTTCATACAATAAGTCTAATACAAATCATGTAATTTTGCCGCGTGTTGTTTGGAAATTACATGGTGTTAGTTGAAAAAGTCGGAAAAGGTTTGTTGCTGCAAGTGCAACAAGTTGCGAGATATGAATTCGAGAATTTGTTGTCGTAGATGCAATACGTCATAAATTGTGGTTTAAGATATTCGTTGTTTACAACGAACGATACGAGAAATGTTGGTTGCATCGATACAATGATAGTCGTAGAATGTTGCTGCAGCAATTGCCACGCGTTGATTGTAATGATGCGTTAAAAAGAAAATAAAAGTTGATATGGAATGTGTCGGACGGATTCACATATCGATTTTTAATGTACGTTGCGATGAAAAGCGATAAGTCAATATCGAATGTGTTGAACGAATTTGAGCATTGACTTTGAATGTCGAAAAATAAATCTTTGCACGATGTGCAATGCGTATTGAAAGGAAATCGATGCACGAGGTACGGTAAATATCGAAAATAAATCGTTGCACGCTGTGCAATGCGTATTGAAAGTAAAAATTATTGCACGTGGTGCAACGCGTATCAAAATAATCGATGCACGAAGTGCAACGGATATCGAAAGTGAATTTTACACAAGATGCAACGGAAGAAAATAAAAGTTATAAATCGAGAAACGAAATCGGTTCGGTTGCGCGCCGAGCTGTGTTGGCAAATGAATGCATTGGCCAAGTTGTATCGGATTTGAATTTATCAAAGTTACGGTTGTGATCAAGCACGATCACTGCAGAAATCGTGAGTCGGAAGAGATCGTTGGTTCGTAAAGAGTACGTTGCGACGGAAGTAACTTAATTTCTGGGTGGTATATGGCATACCACCGATGCAATGAATGGATCGATTCCAAGTGGTATATGCAATACCACTAGTGCGATAAATTGCATCGATGTTTTGTGAGAATTGTGGAAGGTTTGTCAGCAACGGACGGGATAGTACCGAGACTCGATTGAGAATTTGTACGACGGCATATTGATGTAAGTGTTCTTCGATGATCGGGAGAACAGTAAGGCGGAACTTGTAACATTGAATGATACGTCGATTGAAAATTTATGTGTCGCTCGAATGACGGAAACTAGCAAAACGATTATGCCTTGAGGCAACAATCGGATCGACGGGATAGGAAACTCGAAACGTTGAAATCAAATCGCACGACTTGCGATCCCGATTGAAATGTTGGGCGAGACAAATCGAATCGTAGGACTTGCGATCTCGATAGAAATGTTTGGCTAGGCGAATCGAATCGTACGACTTGAGATTTCGATATGAATGTTAGACGATGCGAATTGTAATCGAATCGCACGAATTGCGACTTCGGTGAAGAGTTGGTTGACGTGAGTAATCGTGCCAAAGAAATAGTTCGTTACGCTACGGTGACACTCATTTGAGTAGACTGGAAAACACACGAAACTTAGAGGGCGTGATCGTATAACTCGAGGGTTCGATGTTGGATAATCGGTAACTCAGTTACGCGATCAAAGTATAGCGGGATGCGGCGAATCAGAGAACGAGTGGATGCGTATGAAAAAGTTTGTTACGAACTTGGATGCATGCGATGCGAGTTAAGTTGACGTTGAAACGGATTCGAAGTCGACCCTCTTGCTATCAAAATTGATATGAACTATCAAGATCGATATGCAAGGAAACGTAAGCACGATGTGAGAATACAAAATGGAGTGCGCCTTGCGCTATCAAAATTTTGTAAGTAAGGATACGAGAATGAACGAACTTGGTTGATCGTAAATTTTGTGATTGATCAAAGACGAGACTATAAGTCATCGACGATTGCTCGATGCGTATAGCATCTCGTGTGTCGCCCCGCAAATAAGATAGACTCGAACTCGATGGGAGTAGATGTTTCGTAAATTGTGGAATCATCGACGGTAGTGCATGACTTGACTTGGAGGATAGTTGCGCATCAGTTGCGCCGATAGAAATGGTTTTGTCCGAAATTGGGTAGTCGCATAGAATTGTCGGAATGTGATTTGGCTCCGAAATAAGATATAGCATGGTTCGTAGTAAAACTGTCCTTCGGTGATGATCCACAATTATCGAGCGTAGCTTCGGAGAAGCTGACCCTAGAAGACTTGACCGCCAAATCAAATTGAATGCTGCAGACTGTAAGATGACCCATGCGATATCGTATATGAGATTGCATCGATAACAAATACAATATGGTGCATGTTGACGATAAGTCTAGGCGATCGAGAATTGTTGGAACAACTTTTGATTGAGAATGGTATAGTTAGATTTGAGTATTCGTCGGATGAATATTTGAATGGTTATGTTGGTCGACGAACAAACTAGAAAATTCACCAACGAACTTGGTGATTCGAATAGGCGTTTGCGAGAATCATGCTATGCACGAGAGGAAACGATAAAAAAATGACTTACGAGTTGTACCGTTAGATTCGGATTCACCTCGCAATTGAGCTTGCGTGAATCGAACCTATATTCGATGTTGCGAGACGGGTAAGTTGGGAATTTGGCTAGTAAATTCCTACTCGTTAGGAATCGAATGTAAGGCGTATCGTAAAGACCCTCGTATCAAGGCAATCGTTGTCTTGAGCACCGTCGCCTTAATGTTAACTATTGAGTCGGATAGATTGTGGCCTTTGTGCAATGTCAATTTAAACTTACGTCGGAAGGATTTGAGCACGGTGCCTAGGTAAGTAACCTAGCGGACGTAGTCCTGAATGTTGATGCTTTTGCAAGTCAACAAAAAGAATCATGTCGAGATAGGATACGAAGTGAAACATCAGAAATCGTTGGATAGTGACGCCAAACGCAAGGCGTTGCGGAGACTCGTTGTGATCGGATGCGCGATGGCTTGACGCGACGCATAAGAATTGATAGTCCCGATGAAACATACAAAGTAAGAAATGCGATTTTTGAATCGCATCGTGTACCTTGACTTTTGTTGGCGAATCGCGTATGTATCAATATGCATGTGCGCTAGAATTGCGAGAACAAGTAATAGAGCCAAGTCCGATCAAGAATACGAGATGGCAAGTAATAGAGAATGAGAAGTTACGTGTTTGCATTGTTCCGATATCTCACAACTGAGCTTGGTCGAAATGTATATATTGGTGGGACGCCTAAAATATGTGTATGATTCTAAATTAAGTTTTACGATCCAAACGATAGTGAGACGAGATCGTGGAACGATCTAATGAAACTCTTGGAAATTTAGTATTGGTTTCGGTTCGGGACGAACCTTGTTTTGAGTGGTATATTCTGTAATGCCCCGCTCCGCACGGTGCATTATGCTGAGTCGTTGACTCAAAGAGTTGCGTTGACCCGATAATGTATCGATGCAAAACGATACGAGAGTTAAGTTGTCCCGAGTAATGCATCAAACTAAGTTGATGCGAAGAGTTGCCTTGCCCCGAAAGAATGCATCGAGTTGAATCGATACGAAGCGCCGCGTTGTCCCGAAGGATGAGTGCGTTGAATCGGCTCGAAGATTCTAAGAAATCGAATCGACCAAGGCGCAAGTCCAAATCGATGCAAGTATTAATTTTAGTTGGTTTCGTGTGCAGGTTATACTTTGACGGGAAAATATTAGAGGTCGATCTTTTGCAATATTTAGTAAGGGATCCGCGAAATCAAATCGTCGCCTTGCGACGGGCTAAGACTTGGGCATGCTAAGGCAAATTGGGCGTATAACTCAAAGAAGCATGAAGTGCTCGAATGGCTAAGTCAGGAGAGTGGCTGTGCAATAATGTTAGGGAATCGAGCCGCATCGGCTCGGCGAAACGACAAAGACGTATCGACTCAAGGTGGGAGGATTGACTTCTTTTTACTCCTTTATTCGATAAGTAAAATATATCATTGTATGCTGAGTTAACCTATCAATGCCACGGGCGTGGCTCGATAGAGAGATAAACGTAGTGCGTGTCGAATACTAGATAGAACAATTGAAATGAATCGTACGACAAACGTACGAGTCGCTATGGAACATTGGATATCGCAAAGGCGAGCGTCTCGGTGCGCAAGCCGCAAGAACATGGGATAACTGTACTCGGCGAGTGCCTTAGTGCATGAACCATACCGTGCCTTCGTGCACGAGTTAGAACGGCTAGAACATTGAAAGACAATAGGCGAGCGCCCTAGCGCGCAAGCCACGGACATTGAACAAGTCATAGAACATCGAAATACGGTCGGAACATGCCTACGTGCACGGGATAATAAAAGATGGCTTCGTTGCGAAAGAATACAGTTGCGGCATGAATGTGGCAGAACTGTCGGATATGACATAATGCCTCAAAAGGTGTTCGAGACCTTCGGGTCATTCGGTTGACGAGCATTAAGTTTAGGCATGATGCCATTGAAGCATTGAAACGAAGAATGAAGCGTAAGAACATAGAAAGTTAACAAAAGAAATACGAGATAATAATGCGGCATGGTGCCCTTCGAAATGTTCGCGGCCTTCGGGCGTTCGATGGGAACATTCGGGCGTTGTGCCAATTGAAATATAGATAAGCAAATATGCTTGGTGGTTTGAAAGATAGATTCGTTGCATGGTCAAATGGACTTAAAGATATAAAAGTTCGTGCATGGGTATTCCCTCGAACGCGGCACACCAGGGCGCTGGGACCGTTCGGCCTAGGAGGAATTCGTTTTCGGTATTGTTGGTGCACTTCATTTAGAAGGGTAGCGACCTTCTGGTGAATGTGATAAGCCACTTGCTACGATTATTTCGGTAGCCTCTGATGTTGGTTAGCAACCGCACAGAGTTAACATCGTCTTATGTTTCGATCGATTCGATGAATATAAGTCCATTCTAGCCCGAAAAGCTAGTGACCTTCATATAGATAAGGGCGATGGGTTTGGAAGTGCAAGGTATGCGTATATCCTGCATGGACGGATTCTGAATAGCGAGCACTTATAACATGACAGGGAAAACTGATAGGCGTATTCACCTTGCGTCGGTGCAAGGGCGAGTGCGTCGACTTAGTAAGAGTCGCGCCACGAATCAAACATGAGAATGCTTGCTTGCTTGCATATTCAATTCGATAACATGCTTGCTATGATAACATGCTTTATGCTTTCGAATATGCCATGAAATTGACCCTAAGGAGAACATAGCAAGATCATAAGCTAAGTTGCATGATTCAACATAAATATTAAAATGTCGGTTTGGAAATAAGATCTTTGCTTCAGTACATGCGAGGACGAACGTACTGATCCTCCACCAGCTTCATGCAGGGTACAGGGAATAGATTGCTCGTGGCGAAGCATTGCTTGAACGCGTTGAGGCTTGGAATGCCGAAGCGTATTGAAGCATGCGATCGCATTGACGCTCGGACTCGCGACAGGATTGATGCGGCCGAGATATAGAAGGCATGATGTATGGAACGGCAAAATCCTTTGTGGGCAAGAGAGAAACTGAGTGTTGTAGCCAATCTGGCAGATTCTGTTGGGCTATCGAAAGCCTTTGTAATATGATTTCGAATATCAATAAAGAGAATCGTTTTCGTATACTCTGTTTTCCTTTCATTGTTAACGTTCAATTCAAAGATAACCATTTGAGAACTTGTCATCTTGCCTTGCACGAGCGCAACTCCAGGCTCGTGCGACATCACGCCCCAGCGAGAACGATGATTCGGGTGATTCCGGGTCGGAACGTGACATCCGCTGTTCTGGACAGCGCTCTTTGCTGGATTTCAACCCCGATCTGTGGATTTGCGCGTCCCGAGTCCGAGGCAACCCTTCGGATTCCGTCTTTTCGGGTAATCCCTGGTTAATCACAGTAGTTCGTCCCTCCCCCGTGTCGATGATGAATTGGTCCACGAGTTTCCTTTGGAAAATTCGGTTTTTGGGGTGAACGTCGTTCCCGGGATTTCCGAGGAACGTTGGGAAGTTCTGTTAATTGGTTTTCCTTATTTCCGAAACTTTTCGAAAATAATTTTCTAAATACTTAAGTTTTCGGATATTTCCAATTATTGTGCTGTGATGTTCTGGTTTAGTTTCGGACTCCCGAATTTGTTTCGGGTTGTTCCGAATTAATATTTGGAATGTTTGTGGTTATTTATATATATATATATATATATATATATATATATATATATATATATATATATATATATATTTTGGGATTCCCTGGTTTGGGATTTGCAGGAAAATATTGGCATATTTCCCAGTTTTTGGGTTGACCAAAGTAGAGGAAATGCTGCCGGATTTTTCCGTAAATTTAATTATATTTTAAAGATGATTTTAAAATGGATTTCGGAAAATATTATATATTTTGGACTTTGGGCGACGACCGTATCGGTCAATGGGCCCCGGCTAAGTGCAAACGAAACCGGCTTTGCCCGGACGTTGAGGCATTAGCCTAGTTGACAATTGGACCATATCTGAGACTCGTTATTATTTAATTTATTTTTATTATTTATTTTATTCATATTTAAATTATAGGAAGTTTAGAACTAACGACCGTTTTTGTCTTATTTTAATTTATGTAAATAAATTGTAATGGGCATAAGTCCAGCTGGTTGTTGGCTCTGTAACTTGTATTTTAGTAGCATAGGATTTTCTGTTGTTTGCTGGTTTTGAGCGTATGTGTAAATCAAAATATATAATTATTTTTATATAAAAATTAATAAAGTTTCTCACATTAAAATTACAAGTTTTAATAATTAACAACGCTCATGTATTTCTCATTAAAATAAGAAATTTAGTTTTATATGTATAAGTATGAAAATACAAAGTTTTAATCAATTAATTTGGTATCGACGAATTTTTTCCAAAATACAAAGTTTAAACGATCTTTCCCTCGTTATTAATCCAACGCATCAATAATCGTATTTTTGTTTGTGTTTTGTTAATAAAGAATTAAAATTAATTAGGACACAATTAGAGATTTCAACTAGCGTAGTTAGATTGGTAACCCTGGATTCTGAGCAAATTTCTCGAACGTAGGAATTCGAGGACGATCCTAAATTCCTAACTCGAAGTCTTCATCCTCTCTAGTCCAGTCTATTTTGAGGCAAGTATAGTTTGTGTTAGTTTACAATTATTTTAATAATCGTTTTACTGCAAGTTTAAACCACGATGCAAACACAAAACTCTTCTTGAGAGTACTGACTGCAACTACTGTAACTGATTGGGGACTGGGGGAATAGTGTAATGTTTATGACCACATCCAACTAATAACTTAGAACTGTATTAGCTTATCCCTTATACACACGGGGATAAGCCGTATCGTATCAATAGGATACAACTGTACAACCCAAGCCGGTCATATTCATTGCCTATTCAAATCACACTGTTTTACTGCTAGAAAACTGTTCATTTCTAAACTGTTTAAAAGTGCATGATTCTATTATTTATTTTAACTGTTTAAATTAGCATGAATTGTACTTTGCTCCCTCCTGACTGGAGATACATTTTTAGAGGACATTGAGGATGATGAGCTGTTATACAGCAGTTACTACGACCCTGTTCTGTACCCTGTAGTGCTGCCAGAGTCCCCATTGGAGGACGTTGGGACTGAGGCCGATGAGCCGACTGATTAGCTAGCTTTTCCTTTCCAACTTTGTTGTCTATTTGAAACTCTGTTATTTGAATTCAGTTATTTATTTCAGTACATTTAAATTTCAGTTGTATTTGATTTCAAAGTTTAATAAAGTTTTATTTTCCGAATTTGAGTTGTGACAAATATAGATGTTGTTGTTATGGTTACCTGCTAATGGAACAGCTTACTGCCGCCGTCTCAACAACGGTGCAGGCTGGGCATGATCCGGTTCGACCCAGGTAGTTGAGATCGGGTCGTGACATCCAAAGTTATCATATATTTATGTTGGTCTGAATTTGTCCGTGTACCATCCGATTGAATTAACGAACAGTAACTGTTCGTGTCCATCTGGTCTGAACTCAAACAATGGACTGTCTGTGTCTGTTCGGTCCGAACTTATTTTTATTTTTTGTCCGAACTCAAACAGTAACTATCCGTGTAACTATCCGTGTCCATCCGTCTCGTTTACACCCCTAAGTTCAAATCAATCGTTGAGATTCAAAGCTTTTTTTTTCACAATATGGAGTCTTAATTAATAGAAATTTTAAATATTATACTAGATCGTAAAACTAAATATGGTACGTATATAATGAGCACTGCTAGCTAAAAATTCTTAATTCAATTAACAATTATGCTATTTGGCTCCCAAATTTTTTGGATGATGTCATCTCCCATTATATGGCATCTGACATAACAACTGACAAGGCATCTGACATGTCATATTTTAATCCTAAAAATTAATTACCCAATTTTTTTTTGTTATTGTTAATGTTGATGCTAATTTTAATTTAATGTTAATATTAATTTTAATGTTAATGTTAAAATTAATGTTAATGATAATTGATGTTAATATTAATATTCATGTTAATGTGATATTAATTATAATTTTAATTTTAATTTTAATTTTAATGTTGATGTTAATGTTGATGTCATTCGTGAGTTATAGACTAAACTAATCTTTACTTAAGATTTAAAAATTAACTTTTTGTTTATATTTATGATTTTCTGTTAGAGATAATCCATTAAAGTTATTTGGTTGATCTAAGTAGAGGAAAAAAATCTGTTACTTCCAAAAATAATAATGGAAAAATCGATTTGATTAATCTTGATAGAACAAGATTTAAAATAGAACAAAATAAACTATTCGTACTTATCTATCTTTTTCTATTTTATAGAGTTATTTGGTTGATCTAAATTTAATATATACAAAGTGGCGAGATCAATTATACGTTCTGGGGGTGTAAACGGGTCGGACGGACACGGACAGTCCACTGTCCTTTTCAGTCCGAAAATAAAAATGAGTTCGGACGGAAGGACACGGACAGTCCACTGTTCGAATTCGGGCCGGACGGGCACGGACAACCACTGTTCGTTAATTCAATCGGACGGTCCGCGGACAAATTAAATATATTATCAAAAGCTATTATTTCATCAAGATTACTTGATAGTTGCTAAAAAAAATTAAGTTGAAAGAAAATATAATGGAAGGTTATAGAATACAACAAACAATGGTAAAAGGTTAATGAAAATCGAGACCGGACAACAACAAATTGATGCAAAACCAAAATGATAAGACATAATTGATGCAAAACCAAAAGAAGTTTCCACTATCGGACGGTCCGCCGATAAATTCGGACCGAACATGGATATGACCGTGTCCGTGTCCGATTTTTAAACGGACCAAAAAATATGTCCAAGTTTTGTTCGTTAATCAATCGGACGGCCCGCAGTTGAACTATTTATCGAACCGGACACGTACGGACAACGGACTACTTTGTCCATTTTACACCCCTATTCCTTCCTCTTGTGCCCAAAAAGATTAAAGAAAAAAAAAACCAAAACTGCATCAGCATATATAGCTATCGAACACGTAATGAAAGAATTTTAGGGTCTTCTATGAAGAAACTATGTATTATAATACATTGCTTCATAAGTAAAATAAAGTTTAATATCAAAACATGCCACCTTTTATTTCGTTACAATTCTAATACACGCTCAGTACGTAAAAGTTTCAAGTCCTTAATTAGGAAGAACGTAAACAAAGTAGAGGGAAAATAAAATAAAAGTGTTAATTGATGATGAAGCAAGATGGCAACAACAAAACAACAGCGATCATCTAGCTAGTGCAAAAACCTCAAGCCACAACCTTACGTACGACGTTACTGCATGCATGCAGCCATCTCCCTCTCCACTGCCCTCTTGAGAAAGCTCCCCTCTTCCACCACCATCTGCACCGGCAGGAACCCGAGCCTGCTCGCCACCGCGAGCATCACTTCCTTCATCTCGCTCCTGAACTCCTCCATGTCCACGCTGCCGTCGCCGTCGTGGTCGAACCTGGCAAAGAGCTCCCGGTACAGCACGACAAGCTCCTCCGCGCCCATACGTCCCGCGCCGTCGTCCACGCCGAAGTGCGTCTCAAGGACCCTTAGGCTCGCAAGTTCCCCAGCCATCTCCGAGAATGAGAGTAACCCGTCGTGGTTCGTGTCGAGTCTCGCGAACCAGTCCCGGACTGAGCTGTCGAAGGCCGCCTCGTCCTCCACGAAGTCGCGGATCGTCGCTCCGTCCAGTATCACCACACTCATCTTCGATCGGTTGCTAGCTGGTTAATTTAATTTAATTCTCTAGAAGAATTACTAAGAGGGGTTAATTTCTAAAGCTTAGTAATTTGTGTGAAGGAGAAGGTTGGTCTTTCTTAATGTATATATAGCGAGTTATAATTTGCTTTGCATGATGATTGATTTGGTGAGGTGCCTATTGTTTTTGAACAACATAAAGTCAAGTTGAAGGGAAACTATGAGCAGACATGCATGCAAAGTAGTGGATGGTTTGCTTGTTTTACTTGCAACATATAAGAGTGGAGTATAACTAGAAAGGGCCTATATATAGCTTTTTGACTATTTTGATTTCAAAAATAGTCAGCCAGAGCCAACTGGTTAACCGACCGAATATTTTTTGGGGGGGGTCTTGGAATCTGGGATTTTTGTTATGCTTTCTTTGCCCACAGAATTAAGTCATTAACCATGGACTTTCCAGTGTGAATTGGTTGGGTGGTGGGATCAATCTAGAAAATTGCTGCACGTACGTTAATGTACTGCTATTGTACTGAACGCTTCATTGACTTCAAGAATGTCCAGGAAATCAATTGAAAACATCTCCATGTTGGGAAAAAAAAAGTGTGATTTTTTTTTTTCAAACTAGAGAATATCTGCGAGAAAATGAACAATACAACGTACGAATCAAACATCAAACACAATTCATGCAGATCCAGAAAAAAGCAAGCGTATTCTCTATTCCGCGCATCGGGGCGATTTTCCGAGCCAATGCTCTTCTTTCATTTTGAATTGAAAGAGTAGTCTCGAGCCGCGCTCTTCTGCCATGCGAAGGGAGGATCGGATTGAACGGCTAGCGAACACCGGCAAGAAAATGACGAAATAGCTCATAGCCCGGGTTACTTCTCTGACTTCTTATTTATGGGATCCCCCTTGGCCCCCTTTGGTCTGAAATAGCCGTACGCACTCTGGAGGTAGAGCCCACGAATCCTATCTTTTTTGTTGAGTGGAAGTAGGAATGGAGTGGCTCATGCCAGACCGGAGAGATCATACTTATCGGCTAGCTCAATCGCAAATCGGGCATCCCCATGATATATTCAGCCAGCTTGTTAGCTCAGCCTCTTGCAGACCCTCGGGACTCGACATTCTTATAGGATTCCATAAAAATTTGACGTGGAAAATCCTTGCGGAAAAAACTACAGAACGATCGGAGTTCAACCCTTGAGAAGCCTTCACTAATGAAATAAATGAGTACACCAACTACAAACTTCTTCCGATCCAATACGGATCCCCACAACACTTGGAAGCAAGAATAATTGATTACAAGGCTACGACGAACAAAGACGACGAGTAGAGATTACCCGAACACGATTCTCCTTCGAAAACGGCCTTCAATCCTCTTTCTTCTCTCCCAAAGTTGCAATGTCACTCTTGTCTCTTTTCGCTCTATTTTTTTCAATGTTGTGTTATGATTGGGGTTAGAAAAAATCATGTATAAATCACATAATCCGCAGCAAAATCTGAACCGTAGGATACGATCCAACGGTATAAAAATACCCTGAAATTAGCCTCAGCCCGTCGACACAAAGTTCGGCCAGAACTCTGTGTTTTTGTGACAGAAAAATTCTGGAACAAAGGGGGCAGAGTTCGGCCAGAACTATGCCCGGGGAAGAGTTCGGCCAGAACACTGCCTCATCTATTCCAGAAAGTACTCTAGTAGCCCCGAGTTTCTTCTTCGTCTCCGAATGGTCTCGTCACCTCCCCGAGCTTCTCTGACACACAGAAGGCACTCGTCGCACTCCGGGGTCTTCTCCACATAGGTTGGGAACCCCTCCCCCTCCAACATTTCTCTCATTTACAACTATGTGGAGGAGGTCATCATCCCGACGATCTGCTTGCAGAACTCAAACTTTCTCCTTGGTAGAATCTTGGTGAACATATCTGCTCTGTTATCATCTGTATGAACCTTCTCAAGCTCCGCGTCCTTCTTCTCAACCACATCCCATATCCAATGATAACGAGTCTCGATGTGCTTGGATCGGCTATGAAAGGTCTGATTCTTCACAAGATGAATAGCACTCTGACTGTCACAAAGTAAAGTATACTGCTCTTGCTTCAGCCCTATTTTCTGTAACATCTATTTCATCCACAACAACTCCTTGCAAGCCTCCGTCATCGCAATGTACTTTGTCTCTGTCGTTGACAAGGCAACACACTTCTGCAACCGCGACTGCCACGATACCACTCCTCCAGTAAACATCATCACATAGTCCGAAGTCGATCGTCTCGTGTCTACATCTCCATCCATATTAGCGTCGGTATACCCAACCAGCTTTGGCTCGTCACCACCAAAAGAAAGTCTCCAATCGGTAGTGCCATGAAGGTATCGTAGAATCCACTTAACCGCACTCTAATGTACCCTTCCAGGATTTGAAAGATACCTGCTAATCGTGCCAACTGTATGAGCGATGTCTGGCCTCGTACACATCATAGCGTACATAAGGCTTCCTACAGCTGAGGTATATGGAACCCGCTCCGTATCTTCTTTTTTGTCCTCGGTAGATGGACACTGCTCCTCAGTGAGCTTAAAGTGGGCCGTAAGGGGACATCTCACTTTCTTCGACCCGTCCATTCCGAAGCGCTGAAGTACCCGGTGAATGTACTTCTTTTGGGACAAGTGTAGCAACTTGGACTCTCTCTCTCGGCTGATCTCCATCCCAAGAATAGTATTTGTTGCGCCCAAATCTTTCATAGAGAAGGCCTCGCCCAGTTGGCACTTCATCTCCACTATCCTAGTGGCATTTCGACCCACTAATGGCATATCATCAACATAGAGAAATAAAATGATGAAATCATCCTCGACAAAGTACCTCACAAATACATAATGGTCCGACGTCGTCCGTGCATAACCATGCTCCCCCATAAACGACTCGAACTTTCTGTACCACTGTCTCGGAGCCTGCTTCAGACCATACAAGCTCTTCCTCAATCGGCAGACCAAATGTGACTTGCCCTTCTAACATAATCCCTCTAGCTGCTCCATGTATAACTCCTCCTCAGATTACCATGGAGGAATACCGTCTTCACGTCCATTTGTTCGACCTCAAAGTCGAAACTAACTGCCAATGCTAGCACCACACGAATAGATGACTGCTTGACGACCGACGAAAAGATCTCATCATAATCCACACCTTTCTGCTGACCGCAGCCTTTAACTACCAGCCTCTCTTTGTATCGAGTGCTAGTAGCATCAACCGTCCGCTTCACTCTAAACACCCATCGATTCTTCAAAGCCTTTTTGTCCTTTGGCAACCGCACCAGCTCGTAAGTAGAATTGGTGTGTAAGGAACTCATCTCCTCCTGCATAGCCTGCATCCACTCTTGTCTTTGTTCGTCTTCCATAGCCTCTACAAAGCTTTCGGGCTCTCCTCCGTCAGTAAGTAGCACATACTAACCCAGTGAGTATCTCGTAGATGGTCGACGCTCTCTGTCGCTCCTTCTCAATGGAGCCACTGGTGCTGGCTGTATACCAACAGCCTCCTCCACTTCAGGAACTGCCTCCCACGCATGCTCATCATGCTGAGGGACACCCTGACCATCATCAGCAGGCTGATGATCAAGCTTGGAGCAACTCCATGTACTGGATCCTCCATAACTGGATCCTCTGCGATATCCTCTGGAAACTGCTTGAAGCGAAATGACTCTAACTTAGGCAATTCTTCAGCCTCAGAAGGCGTCTCGGAATCCTGAGTGTTGGTCATGTTCTGATCCTCGACGAATACCACGTCCCTGCTTCTGTAGAGCTTTCTTCCCACTGGGTCGTAGAGTCTATAGCCAAATTCATTCCGACTGTAGCCGACAAAGACACACTGCCTCATCTTCGGCTCAAGTTTGGATCTCTCGTCCTTCAGTGCATGCACGAAGGCCTTACAACCAAACACTTGCAGGTACCATAACTTGTCAGGCACATCATCCTGCAAAGGAGTACTAGGAGAAAAATTAATAACATAAGTAGCTGTGGGAAGAGCCTCATCCCAATAACTGCCTGGCAAATTTGCTTCTGACAACAAATACTACACCCTCTCCATCAGTGTCCTGTTCATGTGCTCCGCTACACCATTAAGCTGAGGTGTCTTGGGCGGAGTCTTCTGGTGTCGTATCCCTTGCTCTCTGCAATAAGCATCAAAGGGACCAATGTATTCGCCGCTATTGTCGGACCGGATGCACAATAACTTCTTGACCGTCTTTCTTTTAATGGAGGCCTAAAATTCTTTGAAAGTGGGCAGCACCTGATCCTTTGGTCTTTAAGGCATAGACCGAAACCTTCCTGGAACAGTCATCAATAAAAATTCCAAAGTAAGAAGCACTACCAATAGATTTTACCTTCATAGGACCGCAGACACCTGAGTGAATTAACTCGAGCAACGCCGGCTTTCTTGAACTTGGATGACTTTGAAAAGACATCCTATTTTGCTTCCCAGCTAAGCAGTGCGTGCACTTCTCCAACTTTGTAGACTTGAGCCCTGGAATCAATTTCCTGTTCACCAAGTAGCTCTTCCTCTTCTCGCTGAGATGGCTAAGCCGCCTGTGCCACAACTCGGTAGACGTGTCAGAAACTACATTCACCTCCTGTGTTCCCTGTGCGTTCTCCTCCATATAGTAGAGATCGGACTTCTTGCTTCCTCTGGCAATCACCATCGAACCTCTGGAAAGCTTCCACTAACTATTCCCAAATAGATTGAAGAATCCCTTGTCATCCAACCTTCCAACCGACACCAGGTTAAAACGGATATCAGGGACATGACGAACATCTTTAAGAACAAGAACTGCACCCGTCTTCATCCTCAAATGTACATCTCCAATGGCAACCGCCTTCGACACATCTCTATTGCCCATCTTCAATACTCCACAGTCGCCTGTCTTGTAAGTGGCAAATAATGCCCTGTTATGAGATACGTACGATGAATCCCCTGAGTCCATCAGCCAAGAATTGTCACCGCAGGCGAGGTTTGTAATAATCTCATCACCTACGACGATTACATTTCCTCCATGTATTGAAGCCTTCATTGTAGTGTTCTCATCTTGCTTCCCCTTGTCGCCCTTATTCTCTCCCTTCCAAGCGAAATAGTTTCGCTTGATGTGGCCATTCTTGCCATAATGGTAACACTTCGAGTCCTCGTAACGACCCTTGGACTTTTTCCTGCTCTTGTCTCTGCCACCACCTAGACCCCTGCTTTTGCCTTTTCGATGGCTCTTTGAAACCAGTGCCTCTGAGTAGTAGGATGTAGATGAAGTGCCCTGAGAACGTCTCCGTATCTCTTCATTCAGTATCCCGCTCTTGGCAAACTCCAGACTGACCACAACTTCTGGAGCAGAAGCAATCATAGATACTCGTACGGTCTCCCACGAGTCTGGCAATGTACATAGCAGCCATAGTCCCTGGACCTCATCGTCGAACTTGACTCCCATCGAAGATAGCTGGTCAAACACGTCCTAAAAATCACTCAAGTGATCTATAATAGATGCCCCATCTTTGTACTGCAGACCCATCATCGTCCGAATCATTAACAACTTGTTTACCCTAGTCTTTTTTACATACAAAGATTCCAGCTTATCCTATAACGTCTTTGCATGCTCAATATTGGCAACATTGTTGTACATGTTCTCATCAACGAACTGCCTGATATATCCGCACACCTATATGTGCTCGAAATTCCAGTCCTCCTCAGATTTATCAACTGGTCGCTCGGAAGCAAATACAGGCAGATGCAGCTTCTTGACAAACAATAAATCTTTCATCTTGCTCCGCCAATAATGATAGTTGGTGTCGTTCAGGTTCACCATGGGTACCGCCTTTGCATCCATCTCCTTTCTGGTTTTCATGTCAACTCCTGACACCCTTCTGAATTCCAAAACCTGGCTCTGATACAGGCTCTGATACCACTTTGTTGGATTAAAAGAAGCACAAAAACCCTATTCCAAACTAGAAAGTACCTGCTAGAGAATCGAGCAATACAATGTACGAACCAAACATCAAACACAATTCATGCAGACACAGAAAATTTTTGACGTGGAAAATCCTTGTGGGAAAAACCACGAGACGATCAGAGTCTAACCCTTGTGACGCCTTCACTAATGAAATAAAAGAGTACACCATCTACAAACTTCTCCCGATCCAATATGGATCTCCACAACACTTGGAAGCAAGAATAATTGATTACAAAGCTACGAAGAACAAAGACGACGAGTAGAGATTACCCGAACACGATCCTCCTTCAAAAACGGCCTTCAACCTCTTTCTTCTCTCCCAAAATTGCAATGGCACTCTTGCCTCTTTTCTCTCTATTTTTTTAATGTTGTGTTATGATTGGAGTTAGGAAAAACCGTGTATAAACCCCTAATCCGTAGCAAAACCTAGACCGTAGGATACGATCCAACGGTATAAAAGTACCCTGAAATCAGCCTCAGCCCGTCGACACAAAGTTCGGCCAGAACTCTATGTTTTCGTGACAAAACAGTTCTAGAACCAGGGGGCAGATTTCGGCCAGAACTATACATGTAGTGTCCCATCCCGTTCAGTCAATCGGAGGAATTGAAACGCCGATGGTGTTCGAACTTAGCCTTGCAACGGCTGCTCGAAGACCCGCTCGATCGAGGCGACTCCTCGCTCAGGTGGGATAGTTTCGGTGAGCTTGCCTCTCATCTTAGCCTTCACATAATAAATTACATGTTTTCAACTTGCACAAGTTAGGCTTGATAATAAAAGAGACGCATCCACATAACTAAGGAAATAATTTCGACGGATCGGAATGTGTTAGAACATAGAAAAAGGTCCCATGGTCTGCTTAGAAGTTTGCTCAACGTGCTTTTAACATGACACTCGATCATTCGTCTCGTGGCTTGGGAGAAGGAAAGCTGGTTTAAATTGCCACGAAGTTAAGAACTTAGCCTAAGTCATAGGCGTCGCCCGCATGAATGCTTGATAAAGCATGCACGATCCCATCGTCCAGGGCTTGGCATTGCCTTGCTCATCCCACGGGTTAAGTTACAGTACACGTTGCAGAGCACGGTTTGTGGCATAAGTCTAGGCACCTAAAGAACTTGGTTGTTCAAGTCGAACACGTGCACGATACGTTCCCTCGATACAAGGCTTGGCATAGACTTTGCTAGTCAAGTCGTTGCATGAATAAGTTAGACAAGAGTTTGGCTGGGCTATCGAAGTCATAGAAAGCACTGTCCCCTGTTGTCTGCGGTTATCTAGTCACATGGTCCCACGAGAACAAGGTTCGTCATATAATGTATGTGACTTGAGCGATAGTGTCGTCTAGAGAACAAGTCAGTCTAAGACACGAGCCATGGTTGATTTAGGAAAAAGCATGCCACGGACAATGGAACACGTTATGTTCAAGTTAAAGATGGAAGACTACTTAGTAGTCGTTCCCTAGAGTTCAAAGGATAGAAGTCCACATGACTGGTTGTCGCCGAGATCGGTCCCGCTACTTGGGAGTCTCGATAAGGAAGTTCACGAGATCGATCCCGCTAATTGGGAGTCTCGATAGGAAAGTACAAGAGATCGGTCCCGCTACTTGGGAGTCTCGATAAGGAAGCATACGAAATCGGTCCCGCTACTTGGGAGTCTCAATAAGGAAGCACTCGAGATCGGTCCCGCTACTTGGGAGTCTCGATAAGAAATTTCACGTGACTGGTTGTCGTCGAGATCGGTCCCGCTACTTGGGAGTCTCGATAGAAAGTTGGAAAGCATGGTCATGATTAAGGAAGGACTTGGTAGATCGAGTTGAGTCTTGCATGGTCATTGGAAAACTTGCGCGCAAGGTAAATTCCTCGAACGATCCCGGGACGTCGGGTTCGTGTTGGCCTAGGAAGAATAACAGATATTGTACGGCCTTTATCGACGGTACGACTCGATTGAAGTAAACCGTTACAATGTAGGCTGCAGGTCATTCGATAGAAGCTCGTACCTCGCATGCGGATGGTCACCGTATACAAAGATCCATAATAGCTTGATATTGCTAGTTACCACTCATATAGATGTGTCAGCATAAGAACAGCTATCCGCGTGTATGCCTTTGGATTGCATCGAGTACTAGAAAGTTATGTGTTGAGTTGACAAGGTATACTTATAGCAAGCGCTACCCTTGAATCGGCACGGATTAGGTGTGCCCGGTTGCAACACCATTCTGGAGCCTATGATTTGGTTATAGCAAGGACATGTGCTACGGCATGAATATGGCATCGTCATCGAGTCTTCTCGAGTTAAGTTAGGAAGGGCCGTAAGGCAAGTTGGTTAAGTCTGGTTGATCCTTGGGAGGCACGACCTCGATCTTAAGGCACGATCAAGTCTATTGGCAGACCAGCACGAGTCGTCCCCTTGACGTTGTTGACACGAGAATGGTCTAGAGGCACATAAAGATAAGTAAAAGTCTTGATGTCACGACCCGATCCCAATTTCTTGGATCGAATCGGATCATGCCCAGCCTGCACCGTTGTTGAGACGGCGGCAGTAAGCTGTATCACTCATGCAGGTAATCAACAACACAGACTAATTGCCACAACTTAATATTTTGATAAATAAAACTTGTCCAACAAAAATACAACTGATAATAGAAACAGTCTTTTAAAACAACAACAACTGGAAATAGAAAATAACAACAGCTAAATATAGGCTCGTCATCTCCAAGATCAGCATCCTCTGGTAGCAAAGCTGGGTACAACTCAGGGTCATAGTAGCTACTTATCAGTAACTCTATCTCATCAGTGGAACCTATTGAGGGTGGGGGATCCAGTCAGGAAAGGAGCAAAGTATAATTATGAAAATTAACAATTCTACTAATGATTAGCAATTTGCAATATTAAACAGTTTTGAAATAATGATTTTCAACTAAACAACATGATAGTAAACAATGTGATTCGAGTATGTAATGACTATGACCGGTTTGGGATGATTCAATTGTATCCTAATGATACGGTCCGGTCTATCCTCGTGAAAAGGAATAAGATCGCACAATCAATTATCTATTTGGCTTTGGTCATAGAACACTATGCTACTCCCCCAATATCCCGAGTCAATCAGATTCAATCATTACTCTAGGAGAGAGTTACGTGTAATAAATTGGTTTAAACATGCAAGATTACTAACATTAATTAAACTGCGCATTAACATAACCGTACTTGCCTTGATTATAACTGGATTCGATGTTGGTTCTGGGATGATGCTAGTACAGTCCTCGAAACCCTACAATTGAGAATTTCTGACTTAGCACCAATATTCAATCCATATCTAGGTGTACTAGTTACAATCTCTAGAATTTGTCCTAGTCCGGTTTTAGATTATTTACAAACTCTAGCAGAACACGCTTATCGATGTGAGTTGCTAACTGAAGAAAAGTCAATTTAACTTTTTATTGGAAAAAATCATATTTTTTAATTATTTGGCAAAACTTTGTATTTCATTATATTATATTTAAAAATAATATTTTTCTTTAAATGAGAAAAACGTGAAATTTGTTTAAATAATAAACTTGTAATTTTCCTAATTTATTTAATGTGAGAAAATAATATTAATTTTCTATAAAATAATTATTTTACTATTTTTACGTGTTTACGCCAACCACAAACCAGAAAAGAATAAAACTACACTAATTTATTACAAAACCACAGAAAGTAATAAAAGCTGGGCTTATGCCCTATACAGACTTTTTTACATAAATTGAAATAAGATAAAAATTTGTTAGCTCTGAAAAATGTCTTGCACTAATAAATACTGAAAATAAAACTAATTAAATTAAATTAAAATTTATTAAGAGTATCAGACTTGGTCCAATCGTCATAATATAGCTAATGCCTCAACGTCTGAAACAATGCCGGTTTCGTTTGCATTTCACTAAGGGCCCATTGACCGATATGGTAGTCGCCCAAAATCCACTTTAAAAAATATTTCCGAAATTCGATTTAAAAATATTCTTTTATAAATTTTATAAAAATTTCGGCAACATTCTCTCTATTTTCGGGATAACCCAAAACTGGAAAAATGCCAGAAATACAACCAGTAAAACGTCCCAAATCAGGTATCCAAACAAATCTACAAATATTCCAACCCAAAAAATATCACAAAGCTAAAACAAAACCCAGCACAATATAACCACATAATTGTTTGAAAATGAAGTTCGAAAAATGCCGAAAAGCCACAGAACCAAAATAGGATAGTTCTCAAGCCATCAATGCTCAGAAAAATCTGAGATCACAATCGGCATTCCGAAACAGAGAAGACAGAACCTATCCGGAATTATCTCGAAAATTTCGAGAACCCGAAAACTACAGAACTAACTCGGAATTCCGAGAAATCACCAAATGAAACCAACCAAAACTTATTCTGAAATGAGTCTCGGAAATACCGAGAACATAATCAGAAACTAAAACTGAATCCCGTTGTGGGATCGGGGACCAAGAATCATCATAGACTACAGAACAGAAACGGGAACAACAGAAATATACCTTGGGTTGCTCGGCTAGATCTCTCAGGTGTAAAAATAGGAAAAGAAGGCGAATCCCGTGAACTCGGATTAATCCAGAACACGTGGACAGCGGGATCGAAAACACGGGAAACCACGGACAGCAGGTCGGGGCACGGGAACAGTAACGCACAAAGGAAAGTGCGCACGAGGCAGCGCAATCATGCGCCGGCGAGGCCCTAGGCGGCGGCGCAGGATCGGGGTCGGCGGCGGGAGCCGCTCGGTCGGCCGAGACGGGGCCGCGCGGGGGATCGGCGGCGGGGATGCTGGAGGCGGCGTCGGGGTGGTTCGGGGCGGCTGTCGACCTGGGCGACGGAGACAGCGGCTGCGGGGAGGACTCCGACACCGGAGTTTGGCTAGGGCTGGAATTTAGGGAAAGGGGTTTGGGTGTGGAGAAAAAATGAAGTGTGGAGAGAGGAAGGAGAATATGGTTTAAGTAGGAAGAGGAAATGGGGTTACGGGAGTTGAAACGAGGAGTCGGGGTGGCCGTTTCGGCAGGCTCGGCCGATTGGTCGTTTGGGAACGGAAAGGAAAAACATTTCCTTCGCCACAGGTTAAATGAGAGAGAAAATTAATGAGGGTTTTAGTAAAAGTTAATTAAATGAGAGAATGAGAGTTTTAATAAGGAATTGAATATTCCTTTCTTATGCTGGTGAATGAAACAAAAGAGAGAGAGAGCCTAAGAGTTTAATAAAAGTTTTCAAAAAAAATTTGTTTTATAGGAAAAGTTAAATGAGTATTAATAAGTATTCTTTTTTTCCTAAGGAAAAATATATTCATATTTATAATTTTATATATATATATATATATATATATATATATATATATACTAACAGATTTGTTTTGGAAAAAACCGAAATTTTAGTTCGGTTTTCCGAAATGGATTCAAGATGGGTTCGGGACTAGTCAGGTCAAACACAAAAATCCAGGAAAATATTTTTTTCTAAAATATGGTTTTTCATAAATAACAATTTATAAAATAAAATTTTACGGGTTTTAATTTAAACTCTAAAATTTCAGAAATAATAATTTTTTTTAAGAAAACAATTTTCCTAAATTAACAACTAATAATGATTAATAATCATAATAAAATATTTAATTAATTAACTAAAAAATAACGGGTTTCACACTTGACACGACCGAGTTTGCATAAGTTTCTACTTTGTGGGGCATTGCCTCGAATATGTATTGAAGTCACGAATAGAGTATAGCACGTGTGAACCCTTGGACCAATTTTTTTATATCTTATTTACTTGCCCTTATTTTTATGTTAATAATGACGTAAATAAATAGGTAGCAACCACCCAATAGTTAAAAGAAGGCCCTTTTGCAAAACCAAATTGTTGGAGGGCTTGTAGAGAACTTTTCAAATTTAATTTTTTCTTTTCAAACGGCCGACTCTCAGGAGCCGAGGCCAACACTAAATCAGCCTATTTGAAATTCAAAGATACTCTCAATTATCAAGAGATAATTCCCAATCTATTTCAAACCCTTATATCCCTCTATCAATTTCTCACCGCGATTCAAATCTAAACCCTATATATATATATATATATATATATATATATATATATATATATATATATATATATATATATATATATATATATATAGGCTTGTAACCGACCCCAAACCTTTTACGAACCCTAGAAATTCTTCTGCCGCAAGAGTGATGTCACGAACCGGTCCCAAATTGTTGGGTCGAATCGGATCATGTCCAGCCTGCACCGTTGTGAGACGGCGGCAGTAAGCTGTATCCAAATGCAGGTAATCACAACAACACAATATATTTGTCATAACTTCTAAAATTATGAATATTAAAATCTTGTCCAACAGAAAGTTTCATCTGATACATCTGATAATATAAACTGAAATAAACTGTCTTAAGTTTAAACATCAAAACTAAAAGGAAAATCATCATCTAGAAAGTTGGCTCATCAGCCCCGGGATCAACATAGTCTGATTGGGACTCTGGCAGCATAGCTGGATAAAGCTCAGGATCATAATAGCTATTAATCAATAGCTCAGCTTCATCAATGGAACCTATTTGGGGTGGGAAATCCAGTCAGGAAAGGAGCAAAGCACAATTATGAAAATCTAACAATTCAACTAATAATTAGAAATTTGCAATTTAAACAGTTTGAAATACTTGAACAATATTTTTCCATAATTGAGAACAATTTGATTTGAGTATGTAATGCTTATGACCAGCTTGGGTTGTACAATAGTATCCTAGTGATACGATACGGCTTATCCCCGCGTGAAAAGAAGTAAGCTCGCACAATTATGCAATATGAAGGTATTGGTCATAGAACACTACACTACTTCCCCAATCCACAATCAATACTCTAGGAGAGAGTTCCGTGTAGCAATGTGGTTTAATCTTGCAATATTACAGTTACTAATTAAATTAAAAAATAAACATAACCGTACTTGCCTTGGTTTATGACTGGATTTGAAATCGGTACCGGAAAAGGATTCAGACTCGTCCTCGAAATCCTACAGTTGAGTATCCCTTCTTAGAAACATATTTGAACCATATCTAGGTGTTCTAGTTACAATCTCTAAAATTTATCCTAGTCAAGTTTTATGTTATAACGCGTTTATCGATGCGATTTAAAATCATTAATTTAATGAAATAAAAGTCAAGTTAACATTTATTGGAAAAATTCGTATCTTTCGATTATTTGGCAAAACTTTGTATTTTGTAATATATTTAAAAAATAGGTTTTTCTTTAAATGAGAAAAACGTGAATTTGTTTAAATTACAAACTTGTAATTTTACTATCTATTTATTGTGAGAAATCTTATAAATTTTCTATATCAAAAATAATATGTATTTAATATATTTAATACGTCTCTGACAAAACCAACAAAACCAGAAAGAAAGTTAAAAAGCTACGCTACACAAATACAGGGCCAAAGAAATAAAGATAAAAACTGGGCTTATGCCCTTAAAAATTATTACATAAATTAATGTAATTAAATTTGTTGGTGAGCTCTGAATGTCGGGAAGCGGTCCATTCAACAGGCCGAGGCCCTGCACCCAAAATACTATT
Organism: Iris pallida; assembly: GCA_029216955.1. Classification (NCBI taxonomy): domain Eukaryota; kingdom Viridiplantae; phylum Streptophyta; class Magnoliopsida; order Asparagales; family Iridaceae; genus Iris; species Iris pallida. The sequence continues at coordinate 3,217,618 of JANAVB010027195.1, forward strand.
GGCCAGTAACACGTTCTAAATTATTAATTTTAATTTAAAAAAATGTAAAAATATGATAAGTCTCAGACTTGGCCTAAAATGTCATGTTGTATTCTAGCTTATGCCTCAACGTTCGAAAATTCCGATTTCGTTTGCATTTCGCTATTACCCAAAATATTATCCGAAAACCAAACAATAACTGTCAAAGGACTATAGTCGAACTCAAGAAATAAACCGAAAGGTTTTCGAATATTTTTAAAAAAATCGGACAGCATCTCCTTTGTAATCGGGATAACCCAATAATGGGAAGATACAACCAAAATATTCCAACTAGGAATAACGCCAACAACAAAATACATAATTGGAAAACTAACCAAAATCCATCTCAAAGCCATATATGTATACATATACCAGAAAGAAAACCACAGAGTTTAAGCCACCTGTACTTGAGTTCCAACAGAACTCAATTCGAGAATCCGAAAACTATCGAGCTCGAAACCGAAAACAAACCCGACTATTCCAAATCAAAGTCAGAAATATCAGATCCAACCCCGAATAGGAACCAAAATACTAAACCCAAAATTCACAGCATAAAGTCCAAAATTAAATCGCAAACCCAACGAACTAATTCTGATTTAGAAATCAGGACTAAAATATGCAACAATCGAATCCCATATCGGGATCAAGACCGTATCATCATCGACTCAACGGAAGGGACACATGGACACAAAAAAATATACCTCGGATGCTCGGCTAGAGCTCTCAGGTGCAAAATAGGGAAATAAAAAAAATCCACGCGAACTCGAAAAACTTCAGAAGCAATCGGACAGCGCTGGAATAGCGCGAACGCGGCCACGGGGAGAGAATCGGAACCCGCAAGGTGCTGCGGACAACGGATCGGGAACGGGCGACCGGATCGAGACTCGCGGGGTGCTGCGAACAGGAACAGCAGCGGCGGAAGGCCGCTGGGTCTGGGCGAGGTGGCACCGTACAGGGACGGTCGGCCGGATCGAGAGACGGGCGCCGCGGCTGCGGGGGAACAGCGGCGGAGGGCGTCGGCCTCAAGCGGCCGGGGGTCACCGAAAGGGCGCGGCTATAGAGTCGCCGAGAGGGGCACGGCCGGGTCGGCTAGGGCTTAGGAAATTTGGAAAAAAATGGGTTTGAGAGGAGTTGATGAAGATTGGAGAAGAAGATGGGGTTATATGGAGGTGAGGACCTAGGGGTTATGGGAGGAGAAAGGAGAGGTCTCGGCAGTTCGGACGAGGAGAGGTCAGCCGGCGAGCGTTCGGGAACGAAAATGAAAGGAACGGTTCTGGTGTTTTAGGGAAAAAGAGAGAGAGAGAATGTTTAAGAGTTGTATAAAGGAAAAGAATTTCTTTTCTTTTTTTAATAATAAAAATAGGATTTATGCATATAATTAAATACTAAGGGGCTTAAGGGTTTATATCGGAAAAACCGAAATTGGGTTCGAGACGGGTTCGGGACGGTCAGACCAAACACTAAAAATTCCAGGAATAATAACTTTTCTAAAAATACATTTTTTCCTAAATTAACAATTAATAATGATTTATAATAATAATTTAGTTAATAAAATTATCCAATTAATTAACCAAAATTTTACGGGTTTCACAAGTGAAGAGGAGGAATCAAGAACAAACGAGTTGTCGCAAAGCCAAAGAGGTAATTCGTCTACTCTTAAAACTTACCAATTAATGTCATGTACCAAACGTTAGAGTATGGGTTGTAAGTGTTTGGTTTAAGGTTGAGGAGGGGCTATAGGCGAAACCAAGCATCTACCTATGATACTACCTCGAGTACCAGAACAAGAGAGGTAGGCTTTGACAACAGACCTAGCATTAGAGTTATCACGTTTTGATGTAGAGACACTCTTACAGTAGCAGATGCCTCTGCCTACAGTTCATATATGTGCCTTAGAATAACTGTATCTATAGGATATTTGAAATGCCCTACAATTTTTGTAACAGGACACACAACCTAGTATCAAAGGATAATAGGATCAAATGTATTACTATACGGCATAGGTCAGTATCTATAGAACATCCTTGTACCATAGAGTAATCAGTACAAATACATATAGGGTACATGTGTAGACTTATGAAGGGGATGTAACATAGATGAGGGTGTTCCCAGTTATAAAATGGAATAATAGTAGAGTGAAGAGTAGATGTGGCATATAGGAGCTTGCATAGTAGCCTATATGGTTAAATAGGAGGTGAGGCAGGGACACAGGCATGGAGGGGATTTGTATCGTATATTGCAGGAACCATCAACACCCACTGAATATGTTGGGATTAGATGAAGGTATCAGGTATATTCATGTATCAGTATTGAGCATGTGCATAAATCCTAGTATAGATGATAGATGTACCTGTGATTGAAATAGGTAACTACTACCAGAGTACTAGGATGGGGGTATGCATGGCAGGCATGACCATGTGTATGGTATACAAGAGATACCAGTATGGATGTGGGTGTAGGAAGGACAGTTAGATGCCACTAGAAAAACCAGGAGGGAAGGTTAGACAAGCAAAACATTTAGAAATACAAGAGTTAGTAAGTTTAAAGTAGCTATCAATAACAACTGATGGGTTTATTAACCTGTGCATCATAATCAGGCAATTACCAGAGTTAGAAAATAAGGGTACCAAGCTAGTTCAGTAATAATGGTAGTTAACTTTTACCTAGAAGAACTTCTAGACAAGAGTAGAAGCCTAATAATAAATAACAAGGAAGCAGGGCAGGGGCTAATAGGACATGTTTGGTCAATTAAATGAATATATATAAGTTCTTCAAATATGGTAATTTGCCTTCTATATGTGTACTATGAGTTGTTTGTAGGGCTCTAATAGGACATGTTTGTTAAAAGAATGCTATTTTTAATTTAAAAATGTTCCTTCAAGGCCTGTGGGATGGGCCCCGAAGGAAGCAGGGCAGGGGCGGATCCAGAAACTATAGCTGAGATGGACTACCAAAATTTTGGGTGGGCTAGAAGTAGATAAATCCATATAAAAAATTAAAAAAATATTATACGAAGAAAATTGTATTTTTTTTGGGTGGGCTCCAGCCCACCCCACCCCTTGGATACACTCCTGAAGCAGGGGGTCTGCGGGGTGGTGACACGCGACGTGCAGGCACGCGCGCAGTCACCCTCCACGGGACAGTTATCATTTTTCAAAAAATATGAAAAATAAGAAAAAAAAATTGGGGGTAGTGGTATCCCAGTTCCTATGCGGTTCCGCCTATGCTTGCATGCAACGTCCCTTGGAATCCTAAAGACAAGGCTTTTCTGTGTCGAGTCGAGTCGAGTCGTGTCTCGGTTTCAGCGTACAGTTTGATACAAGTACGAAAACCGACAAGAATTTAACGATGACCAGTATACAAGACACATATTCTCGCATCAGATTCGGTACCTATTTTGGTAAATCCTCTTATTTATGAAATTTGTAGAGGAAAGAGGGTAAAGTGCATTTAAACCCTCCTTAGATGTCACGAAAATGCAAATAAAGACTCGCTGATCCAAAAAAGACAGTCCGTTACGAAAATGTTCAAATCACCCCCCCTCCCCCGCTATTAAAATCTGTTAAAAATTGTCTTAAAAGACGATTTTGCCCCTCCCCTCTCTCTCCGGTGGTGGGGGCGGGTCGGGGGGGTCGGCGTGGCCGGCGGAGGAGGGGGGGGGGGGGGGGAGGGAGAGGGGGGCGGGTCGCCGGTGGAGGGAGGAGGGGGGGAGGGGGTCGTGGGGCGGGTCGCCGGCGGAGGGAGGAGGGGGAGGGGAGGGGATCGAGGGGCGGGTCTTCGGCGGAGGGAGGTGGGGCCGGGAGGGTGGGTCGGGGTCGGGTCGCCGGCGGAGGGGGGGAGAGGGGTAGGAAAGGGAGGGGCTGGTAGGGAAGGGTAGGTGGGAGGGTAGTTTAGGTAGTTTCTTTTTTTTTTAAGTCTTAACGGCCATTTTAATAGCCATTTAACGGATAAGGACCATTCTAAACAAACAGGTTTTTTGGGAGGTGCAAACTGCTTAAGTTTTTTAAAATGTCTTATTTTGCAAACGAGGCAACTTTAGGGAGGGTTTAAATACACTTTACCCGGGGAAAGAATTTGTAGAATCTCTTGCATTGAGATTAATGATTGTCTTGAATTAAATACCAAAACTGCATCCGCATATATAGCTCAAACATGTAATGAAAGAATTTTAGGGTCTTTTACGAAGAACTATGTATTATAATACATTGCTTCATAAGTCAATTATGCAGTATAATATCCAAACATGCCACCTTTTATTTCCTTATAATTCTAATACATGCGCTCAGTAAAAAATTCAAGTCCTTAATTATTAATTAGGAAGAACGTAAACAAAATAGAGGGAAAATAAAAGAAAAGTATTGATGATCAATCATCTAGCTAGTGCAAAAACCTCAAGCCACAACCTTACGTACGACGTTACTGCATGCATGCAGCCATCTCCCTCTCCACTGCCCTCTTGAGAAAGCTCCCCTCTTCCACCACCATCTGCACCGGCAGGAACCCGAGCCCGCTCGCCACCGCGAGCATCACTTCCTTCATCTCGCTCCTGAACTCCTCCATGTCCACGCTGCCGTCGCCGTCGTGGTCGAACCTGGCAAAGAGCTCCCGGTACAGCACGACAAGCTCCTCTGCGCCCATACGTCCCGCGCCGTCGTCCACGCCGAAGTGCGTCTCAAGGACCCTTAGGCTCGAAAGCTCCCCAGCCATCTCCGAGAATGAGACTAGCCCGTCGTGGTTCGTGTCGAGGATCGCGAACCAGTCCCGGACTGCGCTGTCGAAGGCCGCCTCGTCCTCCACGAATTCGCGGATCGTCGCTCCGTCGAGTATCACCACACTCATCTTCGATCGGTTGCTGGTTAATTTGATTTAATTCTCTAGAAGAATTACTAAGAGGTGTTAATTTCTAAAGCTTAGTAATTTGTGTGAAGAAGAAGGTTGGCCTTTCTTAAAGTATATATAGGGAGTTATAATCTGCTTTGCATGATGATTTAGTGAGGTGCCTATTATTTCTGAACAACACAAGTCAAGTTGAAGGGAAACTATGAGCAGACATGTTCAACAACAGTGGATGGTTTGCTTGTTTTGCTTGTATACATAGCTTTTGACCATTTTGAGAATATGAAAGTTACATAATTGACCATAAGTATCCCCATAAGTCCAAATTGACCAGAGAAATCAAAATCAAAAGCTTGGATTCATTTCAAACATGAGATGATGACAAAACCAACTACTTTCATTGTCCAAATCTAACATAGCTTCATTGTCCAAATCTAACATACCGGTGTTTAAATTTGAAAGTCAGTCTGAGCTCTCTAGTCTAATGGTGTTAGTGCAGACACCCGGAGGGATCGACAAAGTTTAAGTCTCCCAATTGTGTGTGTGCGTGAGATTTCAAAAAAAAGTCAGTAAATTTTTTTATTCATAAAATTGCATGTACGTTGATGTACTCCAATTGTATTGAACACTTCCAGAATGTCCAGGAAAAACTGGGACTAGATTAGTTGTGTATTGTTCCAATTATGTCCTCCAGGTATGACATGTGGGTCGCACCGATAAAAACCAACAAAAAGACTCACATGTCATAGAGGGAGGTAGGATTGGAATACATGATCAGGTACAGCTGATCCGGTCTCGAAAAAACTTGGACTGCCACAATTGAAAACATCTCTCCATGCATGAAATTTGGTTCATAGAACAAATGCAGGAAATCAATCTCAAGAACGTTATGTTCCTGCATAAATTTGTAACTTTATGCAAAATAAGTAACATTAATTTGGCATCAATATTGTTCATGATGGTAGAAACAACATCACTAATTCCCTCGTCTATGTAAATTCCACTTATTATTGCACAACTTCGATAAATAGACCAGCATTCCTTAGACATATTTAGTTAATACTTGTGTACATATAAGCTTAATTAGATCAAGAACACGGAGACTTAAATGTTACATTTATGGTGATAGCAACATCAACTTTGTTGCTCCTTCGCGAAGACAGATGTTCTTGCACCCTTGCATGCACCTCTTGCAATCGGAAAGACAAGGCTTCCCCTGGGTCGAGTCGCACCTGTTGATGCACTTTGTCTGAGGGGCGACGCCCCACATGCAATTCGCAAGGCACCGGAGGAGGGGCTTGCAGTCAGGGCACTCGCAGTTCAACTTGTCAGAAATGCATTTTTACATCCATTTTGACCTCCGTAGTACGAACTAACCGGAGGCAAAAGCAACATCATCATCAATAACACGACCAGGACAGCCTTCGACATGGTCGTCGTCATCGTCGTCGTCGTCGTCGTCTCCTTTTCCTCCTCACTTGGTGGTGATGGTTGGGGGCATAGGACTAGCATCTCCTACCCATTTATACACATTAATTCATTTTGGTTACCAAAGTTTTCATCACCACCTTATGGAATTTAATTCTTTTCCCTCTTCCCAATGCCTTGCTGATTGTGCCATTGCTCATTACTGAATGATGGTTTCATGACCCACATTGGGGCCGGCATCCTAGTCAAAGGACAGCTTCAAGATAGATTAAATGTCCCGTTCTTTCAATTATTACTTGGAGTTTTATTCTGTTAACAACTATGATTCTATGCAGAGAAAATGCTAAGTTTACAACAACAAAAATTTACAACTTTCTTACAACTCACATCAATCTCCTGCTAACATGATCCCACACGGTCTCCCCTCTTCCCCAATCAAAGAATGCCATGTAAGCAATTGTAAAGCTTACAACCAAAATAGTTTGTAAGTATAATATTTCCCTTCTATGCACCATGAAGAAAGAATTAAGATCATGTTCGATTTATGAAAGAAATGTTGTTCAACGGAATTAAGGAATTATGAAAAAAATTTATTATTATTACTATTTTTTTTTGTAGCTACAAACTTGAGAACTATTTTTGTTTTAAAAAAACTAGTTTTAGGACCTCGTATAATATTCGAATTTTGTGTTTAGTTATCCACATTGTCCTAAAAACTAGTTTTAGGATCTCGTATAATATTCGAATATTTTTGTGTTTAATTATCCACATTGTCCAAAAAAAAAAATTTGGTCTCGTCCCGACGGTTGGGAATTTTGGCTAACCATCCAAAATGGAGATCAAAACACAAATTTTGAATATTATACGAGGCACGAAAACCACTACACCAAAACAAGCAATTTGTAACACTTTTTTTTTCCATTTTGAAATGGTTAATACCGTTACAAGTTGGTAACAGTAATTACCGTGACAATAATTAAATAACCGTTACTAAAATATATATATATATATATATATATATATATATATATATATATATATATATATATTTTTTTTTTTTTTATATATATGTTATTTAGTTTTTTTTGTAACGGAAATAATCGTGATTTATAAAAAATAAAGTGTTGCACCAATTTTAGCTTCCCTCCATTAATTTCACATCCCGCCTTTATTTCCCCCCTCTAAAAAAAAATAGTGTTACCAAACTAGTAACCATCTTCGACTCTCATCTCACACCCATCCAAAGCCAAGCCAGGGGACTCACTCCTCACTCCTACCACCACCCACAACTCACGGCCATCCCTAGCCAGGACTCCGCCACAACCACCTTTATCGGCGCCATCATGATGGTTGCTCGCTACACTTCTAATCAAATCCACTACCAAAATACAGTTAATTGGCGACGGCGTTTTGGCGACGGAATAAATTCGTCGTCACTAGCGACGGACTACCGACAACCTGGCGACGACTTTTCGGCTAATCGCGCACCAATTTTTTTAAGGGTGAACATCCGTCGCCTATCTGTCGGCACGCCGTCGGTTATATAGCGACGGAACAAAAATCCGTCGGCAAGTAGTCACTCGGTAGTCATTAATTGGCAAAAAAATGTTAAAAAACTTGCAGAAAAATGTCACTAGTTGGCGGAGGAATTGATGACTACTTAGCGACGAATAATCGGTCGACCAGATGATGGGATGTTAGCGACGGACATACAGTCCGTCGCTAAGTGGTCACTAAGTGGTTGGAAAAAATTTTAAAAATTGCGTGAGATTAACGACTAAGTAGCAACGGATTTTAGCCGACGCTAGTCCGTCGCTAAGTTAAAAGCCTAGCTTAAGTTGAACCGACGGGGGAAAAATTTCATTCCCTCCAATTTTTTATCTCTCCTCCCTCTCTCTCTCTTGGACGCTTGAAACATCGAGGTAACTCTCTCTCTCTCTCTCTTGGGCGACGGTGGGGGGTGGAGGAGAGCCGGCGATGGTGGAAGGGGGCGGACAGCGGGGGGGGGGGTGCTGGCCGCGGGGGGTGGGGGAGGGGGTCGCCGCTCGCGGGTGAATCTGGCGATGGTGGGGGTCGCCGCGAGGGGTGCTGCGGTGGTGGGGGTCGCCGCGGGGGGTGCTGGCGGTGGGGGTCGTCGCGGGGGGTGCTGGTGCGGTGGTGGGGGTCATCGCGGGGGATGATGGTGTGGTGGTGGGAGGGGGCGGGCAGCGGGGGGGCTGGCCGCGGGGAGGCTGGCACCGAGGGGGCTGCGGGGGGGGGCGGGGGTGTGAGGGGGTGGTAGGGGGGGTTGGGGGTGGGCTGCGGGGGGGGGGGGGTTAGGGTCTGGCCGCGGGGGTGGCTGGTCGCGGGGGGTCGAAACACACACACACACACACACACACACACACACACACACACACACACATATACATATTCGGCACACACACACACACACACACATATTCGTCGCATACTCACATGTTTTATGACCCTAAATTAGGGTTTGTTAGGATGATTATGTTGATAATACGGTTTAATCGTGATGTTGATAATACAATTTATAACCCTAAATTAGGGTTTGTTAGTATGATTATGACCCTAAATTTTTGTGGTCTTGCTGTTGATTATGTTGATTGTGGGATACTATAATGGTAGTGAAAGAATGCTCTCGGCCCCTTCCTATCCTTGGGCTCATTCTTCCTTCTTTTAAACTACTTATATTTTCTGAAATTAAAGAATCTCACACCTTAACCTAATAGTGCATGGTCTTTTGTATGAAAAAAAATTGTAGAATAATTGTTGAACTGGCATACACTACTGTAGGACCATTAGATTGACAGAGAGTGTTCAAGTTCTTATTACTGTAGGACCAAAGAGACTAAATTTAGCAGTATATACTTATCAATGACCATACGAGGCTAAAATTAGCAATCTGAATTTGGCAATGACCCTATGGATGTTCTTTCTCCCAGACTTGAAAATGATGATGCGGCGACCCTATACTATTTTCTAGTGTCAAATGGTTACTTATCTTTCTTAGCTTTACATTTTCAGGTGTTTATTCTGTTCAATAATAGATACTACCCAAATTTGATGAGTACCTATGATACTACATATGAACAGAACTATGAGTGTTGTAGGTAGTGTAAGCTAGAAATGAATGAAGTTTGGATGTCGTTCTAAACCATCCACATGTTCATGAAACCTTAGGTAATTTAGTTTGGATAGCGATGTCAGACCCATGTTGGAAAATTCATGAATATATATATGTGGCTAACATTTTACTATTTATATTTGAAAATTATTGTATTTGAATAAATGTTATATTTGAACAATTGTGTATTTGTTAATAAGGCTGTATATATTGTATGAGAATAATTGTTGTATCAATGTACCCTCTGGGTATCGGTATCGGTATCAGACTATTTCTATGAGTATCGATATTGATCGCTTAGGCGTCTAGGCGGTGTCTAGGCGGTAGGTAAGTGTTAAAAATTAAATCTAAGATGTCGGTATAGAGTGAGTATCCTAGAAGGATATATATAAGATATCTTAGTAGTAGATGGGTAAGTGCTAAAAATTAAATTTACTTATGCCAAGTCTTTTGGGCCTATCAGAGTTATATATCTTTTTGAAAATCTAGTATAATGCTGATTACCTCAAAAGGCTTGCATAAGTAAGAGTGTATATCGTAAGCGGATGAGTGTATAGAGTGAGCCTCCCTACTCCCCTTCTTCTGATTCGGGTCATGAAGCATCCCATTCCGCATCATATGATATACATCTCAACCAAAGCGTGCAGAAGTGTAAAAATATTAATATTAACCAAGAATCAGTATCGAAATCAGTATCACCATGAATCTCATAGCTTGTTCTAACAGAGCATAATATAAATCCAAACGTTAAGTAGAGCTTTACATTCACAATATTAGAATGTGAAGCTCTGATTCATACGTTTGGTTTTATATTATGTTCTGGTAGAACAAGCCATGAGATTCATGATGATACCGATTCCGATACCGATCCTTGGTTAATATTAATATTTTTACACTTCTCTACTCTTTGGTTGAGATGGATATCATATGAGAGAGTCGAATGAGAAGCAGGGAAGTAGAGGGGGGGTCAGAGAGGGGGCCTTCTCTATTCCTCTATATTCTGGTTGTGAGACACATTCCGTACTGTCAGGCTATGTCGAAGATGAGGAGGAAGAGGAAGATAGGACACAGAGGACGTCTAATATTGTCATTTCTATACAACAAAGAATCTTCTATATTACACGTCTAATATTGTTATTTTGTTTAATCCCTAATTAATCTCCATGTTTCCATCAATCTTACCTGATGGCATCCAAGATCCGAGGACGTCGCTTGAGAGAGGCAGCTTCTGCTGCTGAGGAGGTAGTGCCACCTCCTGCTGCTGAGTCGCTAGTGGAACCTACTGATGAGTCGGTAGTGCCACCTGCTGCTGAGTCGGTAGTGCCACCTCCTGCTGCTGAGGAGGTGGCACCAGAGGGCAGTTGTACCGGAAGTTCCAGTCATCCATCTCCTCTGGATATTGATCTTGCTGGAGTGGATCGTACTTATGCGCAGTGGCTGAGGAGGGAGAACTCTCTGCGCATATGTAGAGGACAATATATATATATATATATATATATATATATATATATATATATATATATATATATATATATATATATATATATATATATATATATATATATATATATATATATGATTTTTGACCGGATTTATTTTCGGTAGACTTATTTATGGGTTTTACTTGGAGTTTCAATATTTGTGTTTAAATATTGAATATTTGTGTATTTTGTGTGTTTATTTGGGGGTGGGCTGCGGGGGGGGGGGGGGGGGGGGGGGGGGGGGGGTGGTTAGGTTCTGGCCGCGGGGGTCGGAACACACACACATACACAAACACACACACGTAATTATGTTTGTTTGTCTTACGATACAGATTGAACTAATTATGTTTAGTTTGTCTTACGGAGTCGGCTCCCTGGCTAATAGATTTTCTCCTAATTATGTTTAGTTTGTCTTACGATACAGATTGAACTAACTATATCCTTCTTTTCTTTGTTAGAGAGATGGCTCCCAAGACTCCCCGAGGCGTTGCTGCTAGCCGAGAAAGGGGCCGAGGCAAGGAACCCATGGAGGTCGACACGGAGGAAGTCCCCGTCGTTAGGGCGACCCACGCCGACGTTCGCCCGAAAGTGCTCGGTGGGTATTCTCTTGCCTTGGTCTTTGTTGCAGTGATATTGGGGTGAACTAACTGTAGATGAGCCTCCACACGTAGATGTGCTTAGGCTGACGCGCATGGGTTTCATCCCAGTTGATGCGCCAGAGATTCTGATGCGGCTCAGATGCTCATGTTGGGCTTCTAAGTCCTTTTTGCTAACTTTTCTTTGACTCTGTTGCTAACTTTTCTTTGACTCTGTTGTAGTACCCATGCCGAAGGCGGAGGCTCTCGTGAAGGAAGAGATACTGTCTCCGTTCGTCAAACAAGAACCGGTGACTGTTAAGGAGGAGGTATTACCAAAGGTCGAGGTCAAGGAAGAACCGATGACCATCAGGGAAGAGATTGCTCCCAAGGTTGAAGTTAAGGAGAAGCCACCGTCAGAGAGTAGTAGCATCGGGACTGACCCTCCTGTCCCTATAGAAGACCTTAACCAGATTGAGTCTTCGTATGCAAAGTGGCTGATAGAATGGTACATGCCTCAACGCAATTATGATCCCTGGCTGTGAGGACTCATCGTCTGACTTGCGGTCTTTGTTGAGCCAAAGTCAATTTTCTTTTTTATTGAATATTGAATATTTGTGTTTAAATATTGAATATTTATGTGTTTTGTGTGAACAATTTGAATGCTTGGGATATTTGTGTGTTGGAATTTCTTGTGTTTTGTATATTGGAATTGTGTATATTGGAATTGTGTATATTGGGAATGCTTGGGATTATTTGTGTGTTTTGTATATTAAAATTTTGTATATTGGGAATGCCCAGTTTTATGCTTTTTTTTCAAAAAATTTCCAGCTACCGACGGACTGGCGACCCATTACCGACGGAATAGCCGTCGCTACCTGGAGGATGTCCAGTTAGCGACAGATGCGCGACTAAACGATGACGGGTTATCCGTCGCCAAGGTTCTGGAATTATGAAAGATTTACAGGATAGGGTCGACGGATAATACGTCGGTACGCTGTCGCTAGTAATCGGTAAAGCACACAATATTTCGTCAGATATTGGTGACAGATAATCCGTCGCTATAAAACCGACCGAGTGGTGATGGTCTAGCGACGACTCACGACGGAATAACGACGAATTATCTGTCACCAATGTTCTGGAAATATGAATAATTCACAAAAACGGGTCAACGGATATGCCGTCAGTATTCCGTCGCGAATCCGTCCAAACTTAGCGACTATTCGTGACTGATTGGCGACGGAATTTGCGTATCAGAAAATCTCTGATACGCATTTACCGACCAAATAGCGACGGATATGTCCGTCGGTAAGTGATACGTCATTACTTCTTTTGATACTTGATTTGACGGTAATCTGTCGGTGAGTCGTCGTAAACTGCACAAGTATGGTTGACGGCAGTCCGTCGCTAATTCGTCGTCGGGCGACAACTTGCCGACGGATTGTAGTTAGTGACGAGGCTTTTTCTGACGACCTTCTTTAACCAATATCCGTCGACTATCCGTCGGTAATTACATTTACCGACAGATTGTTGACGGATATAGCCGTCGCTAAATCGATGAATTTTTTAGTGATCCCCAAGCCCTGGAGGAGGAAGATGAGTGAAATTAGCGCGTCAAAGAGGGCTTCTCCGACTTGGAGGCCCTCCAGGACTTCCGCCTCTGGGGATCCGACAGGTCCGATAGTCGCATCGTCCGCATCGTCGGGAAGTACTTCCCAGGTCCCCAAATCGATCTTTCGTTCTTCAAAAATCAGTCAATCTAACATATGGTATGTCTCATATCGTTATGATTTGTTCTTCAGTTTACGGTCCATCATTAGTTTATCATGTGCTTAATTCGTAAATTGGGCTATGGTTTTCGATTTTTTGTAGAACTTATAACCTGTTCTTTCAAGGAGTGGACCACTATGAAAAATTATTGTAGAATTTTAATGCTTACTCTCCTAATTGTAGCAAGTGTTTTCTTCCTTTGCCTAAAAGAATTTTGGAGGCTTTCTCCTTAGTCAGTCATGTGAACTTAAATAACACAAATTCATATTATCCCTAAATGTACTTGGCATGTATGCACAGGTTGCAAAAGAGAATGCTGACGTGATTGTCATAGATGAAAACTTCACTACAATTATAAACATAGAGGTCAGGTTGTTTACATAAACATCCAAAATTTTGTGCAGTTCCGTTTAACGGTTAATGTTGTCGCTCTGTTTGTCAATTTTGTTTCAGCATGCATCGCAGGTACGCCAATAACTTACCTGGACATCTTTTGTTCTATATGTTATATAAGTCTATGGCATAAATAACTTGTTGGTCAGGTTTATAGACACTGATACTACTTATTTGGGTGTATTTGTAGGAAATGTTCCTCTTACTGCAGTCTAGTTGCTTTGGGTCAATATGATCATGGATACAATTGGTTCGTTGGTGTTAGCGACAGAGCCACCGAACTATAAATGATGAAGATACCACCAGTCGGGCGAGAACTTTATAATTGGGACGAAATTTATATCAAATAGTTTTACTAAGGATTCTTATATTTGATGGCAAACATCTACTCAATATCAGGGGTCCTGATACTAATTCCGTTCTCAATACCGTCATTTTCAACTCTTTCATATTTTTCCAGATAAGTTTTCTCTTATATAGTTCTTGAATTTTTAAATAACAATTCTCTTACAGTTACTTTATGTGGACTTTACAGTTTTAGGTGTTCAATGAAATAAATAGCCGGGATATGGAGAAAAAGAATATTTTCCTAGGAATGTTAAGTAGCTCTATATTTTTAGTCATTTTGGTTTCTACCACTTTTCAAGTGATAATTATGGAATTCCTGGGGACTTCTGCTAGTACCGTACCATTGAGTTTTCCCCTGTGGATTTTCAGTGTTCATTGGATCTATGACATATTTCTTGCAATAATCTTAAAGAGTATACCGACTGAACCTGGCAAGACTGATGTAAATCAAGAAGACTACATGCTAATTCCTAGTGGTTTTCGTACGTTTCTGCTTTTGAGATTTGTTACATAACACTCATAGCAATTGGAAATTATTATCTCCAACATTTCATTATGATTTTTCTGTAAGTTTATAATAACAACATGATTGATGTTTGACAATATTGTAAAAACTGCAATTATTAGTGTGGGGGAAACATTTTTCCTGTTTAAGTAACTAGCTGGAATAAATGTTGTGGTATACTATCCTACATCGATATTTTGTAGTGCTGGAATTGTTTCTGATGTTGCAACTAATGCCCTTAATGGGGCATCAAATTTATTGTCATTTGGTGGTGAGAAACTGTTCAATATTTTCTGTGGGCGTTGGAAGAAAAGTGAAAGAACCTAGGCGACATGTTAACGCTGCCAAAAAGAGTTTGGTTAGAAACAAAATTTTTGAAGTTTAATCTTGGTATCCATTTTGGATAACCAGAAACTATAGAAGGAACAAGAAAATCAGCAGTTTATTATTCAGTATGTTTTATGCCTTAATATGTCATATTCTAAACATCTTTTTTTTCTGATGTTTTTAAAAAAAGTAAACAAATGCAATAATAGAACTTCAAAATTTTCTAGTGCAGGTGTGCATTACCTAAATCCTATCTTGCATATTTATGTTAATTTTGAATACAATTGTATAGTCTCTTTCAAAAGAGCCAAGACCTAAGTTGAATCTGCCATGGAGTTTCTACAGCTCATGATGGTTTTTACAAACCATGTTGAGTACTTATGCAGACCCTATTGAGTATATGAGCAGAAACATATGTTAAACCTGAACTACATTTATCTTTCAATGAATTGCTTTGTCTTTCTTGATTTACAATTTTTTTCTTTAATATATGTAAGTTTTCAGAAGAAGAAAAAAACTAATTTTTCTTCATCTACTCACTCCACAGGCTATTTTTAGTAAGGAATTCACAAATATTAAGGGATTTGCAATCTTAACTATGTTTTAATATGTTAAAGGAAGTTGTATCTGATTGTATCGATTACGCCCCCCAATACTTAATAGGATACACTTTTTATTGTATCCTATATTTTTAAATAATACTTACCATGTCATATATTTGCTAAAAAATACGAATGCTTTGAGTGTACATACCTCGTGCATATATTTATTATAAAACTTAGGGTTAAACAACTCCATAATTTATAGAAAATGAATAATGTGGGTGCCAAGTTGTTGACACACCTTAAATTAACAGTTTCCTTACTATATAGAAGATACAGTTAAAAAGAGTGGAATTGCAGTGTAATGGGAAAGACAAAACAACCAAGTGCCTAAACACTTGATAATGATTGACGATGCTCCAACATGGCTTGGTACCTCTAAACTGAAACTATGTTGTCGGTCATGTTATGATGTTGAACTATCCAAATATTTGTTTGTTTATATTAATCTTCGATAACCTTTACATGAATACTTGTGATAGCCTTTTAGTATTTTGTTATTACTGTTAGTCAATTTAGTGTTCAGATTTTTTATCAAATTTTGTGACATTGCTGGAAAATTGGTTTTGGTTGGGGTGGTAAAAGTGATTTTGTGCTTATTGTTGTAAGTAACTATTCGTATTGGGGAGAGTTGTCATGACCTGCAATCTGATTCGAGAGGGGAGGATGTTGAAGAGTTTCAAAGCCCAGAGATAGTTTCTTTAAACTTGTCATTTAGATTGACATTTCCACTTGGATCTATATAAAAATTTCTTATTTATTTGTAGAGATGCGATTCTATTGCAATCCTTTAAGATATAGTTGTTTTGTTGTTCTTAATTCATAACTTGATGGCTTCTATATTGTTGCTTGTAGGTGATTTTTGAGTATCCTGATACAACATGGCACTAGTTTATAAGTATCATGGACACGATACAACATGGCATTAGTTTATTATCTCAGACACATCTTAATGCTCCATGTTGCCCATGGCTAAATCATATATATTTCTGCCAAACCGTGATAAATTCAGCTTAAGATTTTTACATTTTTAATTGTAGATTGAAGAATTCTTGATGGCGTCTAAAGATGCTAATATCTTCATTTTAGCATTATGTATGATTTGATAAATATGATTTTAGCATCCAACCAACCTATAAAGCATATGATTGTCTTATATGATTGTCCTTTGGCATATGATGGCAATTCTGCAGTCGAAAGTGTACATCACTTGTTCCATTCATCAAGCAGAGAACGAGGATGTCATGAAATCAATTCTCCCTCTTACTTTGTCCCTCGATTTCGAGCTTGTCACTCCTTTTTCGAAGTGGCTCGTTGTAGCCTCCTAGTCTTTGAAGGCGGTAAGTGTTTGAATTAGCAAAGAATCATATGTATGCTCTAGGTCTATCTCGCCTTAATAACTGCCTAACCTATGATTTATTTTTCCCTATACCAGCTGAACGTTTGCTGAGAACAGATCCTGCAGACGACACGGAGGGATTCTTTATTTCATTATTTGTTAGGAAATGTCCTACAAATGGAATTTCAGAGACACTGCGATAACCTGATACAGAGAGGTCCTTATCTCTGTGTCGAAGAACTTCTAAACAAAGAATGTTGATTATGTGTACTTTCAAGAAGATGATATTGAATCATGCAATCTCACAGTTTAGAACTGCCGGAAAGAGAAAGGGAAAGGGGCATGCAGTAAGACTACTACTTCGTGAATATCAACCTTTCTTTAGAAGAAAACTTACCTTGTTTTTTCCTCGTGTGTTTGCCTCCATCTGGAATTGTGTCATTTGAGTTCTGGTCAGTCTCATGTTTGGAAGGTAGTCTTTCCATTGATCGTCCTTCCGGCTCCATTATAAATTATGTGTATTGTAAATTAACGTGTTGGCGATTCTAATATTTTTTTCAATATAAAATCATTGTTTGTAATGTTAGATCATTCTATCCTTTATAGAGATTTTTTTGTAACAATGAATTTTGTACCTTGTTTGCTTGAATATTGAGTTTGAAAGTGTCTTCTTTTTGGGTTCGACTATTGACACCCCATCTATTTCTAAGTTGACCCCAATTTCTTTTCATAACTTAAGTTGTATTATGAAATGACTGCTTTATCCTTTTCCTATTTCTAATTCTACCCAAACCCAAACAGCCATAGGACCCCACCCCTTCACTAACCCCACCCCTTCAATAACTAATCCAAAAACCTTAGAAGACATTATTTGAAGCTTGAAGAAATTACAATGGAGGGCCAAAGTAATGATAGAAGATCTCCCGTACCCAATGTAAGTCCTACCAATGTTTTTTTTTCAAGTATTGATTCGGCTGTTTCGATTTTGAGAAGAAAACAAAATTCGCGGACTGTTCGACCATAACAAGTCGGACAAATCTACACTGTTCGACGAGGGGAGGTCGAACGTTTTTTGAACTGTCCGACCTGTACTGGTCGAACAGTGTGGATTTCTCCGGATTATGTCGGTCGAACAGTACTTTTTTTGAGTTAAATTTAAAAATTTTATTTTCCAACCTAATCCGATATTTGTATTTATCTTCATAGGAAAACATGAGTCGTTTCCCTCCTACTAGTTTGCTTTCCTACAAGTTCCACCAAAATAACATGGCTTAAAGAAATATTTTTTAAATTGTATTGTTCGGTCTCGAAGAGTCGAACTAACCCACACTGTTCGACCATAACAGGTCGAACAAATCTGTACTGTTCGACCGAAACAGGTCGAACAGTAAGCAAGGTGTTCGACTATCGTGAGTCGAACACATTGCTGTGTGTCCGACCGACCAGAGTCGAACAGATCCGTGGTGAAGAGACTTCTCGGAGTGGGGTGAACAATGGGGGACTTCTCCGACTCAAATCTGGTGTTGGAGAGAAGTCCAACAGAGATGGGGAAGAGAGTAGTGTGGAGGAAGAGAGTAGTTAGGGTTAGGGTTAGGGTTAGGGTTTGATGGGGAAGAGAGTAGAGTGGAGGTGTATGTAGGGAGAGAGGAGAGTGGGGTGAATGTAGAATTTTGTGTATAGAGAGGAATGGGGTGTACTTAGAAATTGGGATGTGGGGGTTGTACACTATGGTTTAAGTCATAAGGGTATTTTTGTCAACATTTGGGGTGTACTTAGTATTTTTATAAGTTAATTTATTTTTAGGTGGGGTGTACTTAGAAATTGGGGTCAACTTAGAAATAGATGGGGTGTCAATAGTCGGACCCCTTCTTTTTTTTACTTTTGTGTACATATATCGAGAGATTATGGTTTGCATATATCTAACCTTTCAAAAAAAAAGATTTGTAATGATTATATTTGTGATAAAACTTGAAACACTTTTATTAAAAAAAAAATTGAATCAACAACAGTCAATATTGTTGCAACAACAATTATTTACTATGGGCAAAGTCTGTGCAGTAATGGTTATTACTGTGACAAATTTTGGTTTTGTCATGGTTATTATTGTAACAAAATATGGTTTCATCACGGTTATTACCGTGACAAAATCTGGTTTCGTCACGGTTATTACTGTGACTAAATTTAGTGTTATAACGGTTATTACCGTTACGACAACCGTTACTAAAATTTGTCACGCCCAATTCGTCATGGTTATTACCGTGACGAAAATTATTTGTCACGGTAATAACCGTGACGGAAATTATTTGTCACGATAATACCGTTAGCAATCGTTTATTTTGGTGTAGTATAAACTAAACACAAATTCTGAATATTATCGGAGACCTAAAAGATATCTATCGGTCAGTCCAAGTAGGACTGTAAAATGGACAAAGCAGTTGGTTCAACTGCGGGCCGTTCGATTTAATTAACGAACAAAGCTTGGACATTTTTTGGGGTCCGTTTAAACATTGGACCGTGACACGGTCATATCCATGTCTGGTTCGATTTTGTTCGTGGACCAATAGTGGAAAGTTATTTTGGTTTTGCATTAATTATGTCATATTATGACGAGAATGTCATCGGGGTTAGGAAGCTTATGGCCACCATCAAGTATGGCTTGCAAAACTTGCTTGGTTTACAACGACTCAATCAAATTGGTAGAGCATTTTCTGGTTGATAAATCTAATTACTTTAATACCTGCAGTCATCAGTGTACATGTCGATTTCTCAGCGATACCTAAACTAATCGAAAATTGCATTATCGAACGCGATCAGCCGAATAACATCTGGAATTAATGTGTGTCAGTGAGTTAAGTTATTATATTATGCATGTATGTGAACCAATTTATGTGAGTCTGCTACCATCAGATCTATATTCTTGTATCCAAAGTTATCATATATTTATGATGGTCTGAATTTGTCACGCCCCAGAACCAGAATACTGGAGAGCGGGGGAATGACTCAGCCAGCTACGTATTACGGGTAGATGAATACCGTATAATACGATCAATGCTGTCTAACCAGACAAGGGGGTGCATACTACATGAAAGTCTCGCTATGGTCACTTCACATCTATTGTCTCAATCATTCAAACAAAAAGCAATAACAGAGAACATTTAAGATAAAGCAATAAGGCGTCCCAAACGCTTAGTCAAAATGTTCTTGAGATCTGGCTTTACAAAACATAGCCAGATGATATAGCAACATATACACAATTGTTATCAGCTGCAGTCTGACTTAATTACAATTATGTAAAAGTAAGTACAGGACAATTCGACTAACATGTCGGTGCCAAACGGCAAAATATAAAGTAAGTAACAAAACGAGCGAGGAAGTAAGGAACCCACTCGAGTCCTCCTGCGATCATTCCTCTAGTATTGACCATCTTGGAGGTGGAAGTAAGCTGAGTCCTCGGGAACCGACTCTAAATCTGGCCATGCAAAACCAGAGAGGTTAGACCTCTAATAGCAAGTACCGCAAGGAAGCACGATATGAGGCATTAAACCAGTAAATAAGAGAATATAATAGTAGATCTCTGCTCGCTACTGGGATTCACGTGACATCACGACACTTCGAACCAACCTCCCAACCAAACAAGGACAGAAGTTGGCCCGTCATGTCATGATGCTCTGATCATCTCAGTTAGTTAACAGAGTAGGTACAGTACACAAACAAATCAACTTAAACGGCCATCCAACTCCTACGGCTTACTACTGTGAGTCCCAAGTTATCCTGGAATTATGCAATAAAGGATTTCTCAGTTCTTACTATGGACAAGCAAGGCTAGTCTATCCAATCAATCAATTGCGCCAATCATGAATTAGACGAGTCCCAGCGGGACGCCCGTCATCAATATACAATATACAATAATATAAGCAGATACCGCTCCCTGTCCGTGTGGCAGATTTGCAGTATCTGTGGGAACCAGCCGGCCTGTTGGGCACTAATAGTCCCAAAGAGGGCTGCCATGTAAGAACTCGGGAATCCATTCTCTCCATGCAATCATTATTTTATTTAACTTAATAGTCTCTACGTTGAGTGAAATCCCATGCCGTGGATCATGGTCATTCGGAATGAGTACTTTCGTACGGGGTACGATATGCACAACTCTACAACGATGCCCGTGCGGTTAGGTTGTAGGTCTTACATAGCGTAATGCAACAATCCAAACTAACCACGGAACAATCATGCCTTGACCATAAAGTACACATGCTTCTTTTATAGTAAAATAAATAAATAAATAAATTGAAGCCTGCATGTATGCCTGTATGTCAAGATTCGGGAATCGGCCAATCGATTATAGTAGCTCATACTTAATATGAACGTGTCTCATTCATTCATTTCAATAAGACGACTAGCCAGTCTCTTAGTTCCATCTAGGAACGCATGATCAATAATTAATCAAGATAACAATCAATGTTAATTAATGCCAAATTCGGAAAATAAACATTGGGAAATAAATAATGCTTGGAAAATAAAGAATCTCATGCGCTGTGGAAAATGATTGGGGAATAAATAAATCTCATGCAGTGTGGAAAATGATTGGGGAATAAATAAATCTCATGCATTGTGGGGAATGTTTGAAAAATAAAGAATCTCATGCGCTGTGGGAAAGGTTGGGAAATAAATAATATCATGCGCCTGAGGGAAATGATTGAGAAATAATTAAACTCATGCGCTGTGAAATAAGATTGGAAAATAAATAATCCATGCGCCTGAGGAATGAGATTGGGAAATAAATAATCTCATGCGCCTGAGGAATGAGATTGTGGGAAATAAATATCATGCGCTGTGGAATAAGATTGAGAAATAAATAATCCATGCGCCTGAGGAATGAGATTGGGAAATAAATAATCTCATGCGCCTGAGGAATGAGATTGGGAAATAAATAATCTCATGCGCGGTGGGAAATAAATATCATGCGCCTGAGGGAAAGGATTGAGAAATAAATAAACTCATGCGCCTTGGCTGTGGGAAGTGATTGGAAAATAAATAAATTCATACGCCTTGGCTGTGAGAAGTGATTGGGAAATAAATAACTCATGCGCCTTGGCTGTGGGAAGTGATTGGGAAATAAATAACTCATGCGCCTTGGATGTGGGAAGTGATGATTTGATGCGCTGTGGGAATAAAGATTCTATGCGCTGAGGAATGAAGATTTGATGCGGCTGTGGGAATAAAGATTTCCATGCGCTGAGGAATGAAGATTTGATGCGGCTGTGGGAATAAAGATTTCCATGCGCTGAGGAATGAAGATTTGATGCGGCTGTGGGAATAAAGATTTCCATGCGCCTGAAGATTTCATGCGGCTGGGACTGTTCTTCTTCTCCGAATTTTCTGAGAACAGAACCATGGGAACCATGGAAGCCATTGCTTCCAAGCTTCATAAATCCTTCATCCCAAGCCCAAATATGGACTTCCATAGGTCAAAATTGGGTAGAACAAAATTCTCTACAACATGGAACCATCGAAACTTGAAGATAACAAGGTTTACTAGATCAAAACCTAAGAAATCCAAAAATGTATCAAACTTAGATCTACAACAAATAAGCCATGGAAATTGAAAATGCTGAGTACTAAAGAGACTTAGAATCAAATGAGGAAGATGATGGAACAATAAAAATGGGGATCCATCAAGAAGCAAGTTGGCACTTGCCTATCTCTTCTAGGTTGGTGGGAGAGTTATGAGGAAGAAGAAGTGAAATGGAAAGAAGTAATGAAGAGAGAGAAATGGTTTTGGGCTTTAAATGAAAGGGTGGTGGTAGGTGGGAGTATTAGGCCGGGTCCAATGGGTTCATCCAAGGCCAACCCGCAAGCAAAGCAAAGAGGTAAAAGCAGAAAATAAATGCAGGAATAAAAGCAGGAAATAAAGTGCAGAAATAAAATTGCAGGAAATAAATTAACATGAAAATTTAAAGGACAGATTAATTAACTAACATAAATTTACAGAAATTTAAATACAGAATAATACATGGTAACTATTAAATAAATACGTATTCTGGGAACGGGAAGTGACAGAATTTGTCCGTGAACCGTCCGATTGAATTAACGAACAGTGACTGTTCGTGTCCATCCGATCTGAACTCAAACAGTGGACTGTCTGTGTCTGTTCGGTCCGAACTCGTTTTTATTTTTGGTCCGAAGTACTCAAACAGTAACTATCCGTGTCCATCCGGGTTTACACCCCTAAGTTCAAATCAATCGTCGAGATTCAAAGCTTTTTTTCTCACAATATGGAGTCTTAATTAATAGAAAATTTAAATGTTATACTAGATCGGAAAACTAAATATGGTACGTAATAATGAGCACTGCTAGCTGAAAATTCAAAATTCGATTAACAATTATGCTATTTGGCTCCCAAATTCTTTGGATGATGCCATCTCCCATTATGTGGCATCTGACATGACAGCTGACATGTCATATTTTAACCCCAAAAATTAATTATCCAAAAAAATTTGTTGTTTTTGTTAATGTTGATGCTAATTTCAATTTAATGTTAATATTAATTTTGATGTTAATGTTAAAATTAATGTTAATGTTAATTGATGTTAATATTAATATTAATATTCATGTTAATTTGATATTAATTATAATTATAATTTTAATGTTGATGTCTCATACGTGAGTTATAGATTAAACTAATCTTTACTTAAGATTTAAAAATTAACCTTTTGTTTATATTTATGATTTTTTTAAGAGATAATCCATTAAAGTTATTTGGTTGATCTAAGTAAAGGAAAAAATCAGTTACTTCCAAAAACAATAATGGAAAAATCGATTTGATTAATCTTGATAGAACAAAATTTAAAATAGAACAAAATAAACTATTCGTATTTATCTATCTTTTTCTATTTTATAGAGTTATTTGGTTGATCTAAATTTTGATATATACAAAGCCGCCTCGTCCTCCACGAAGTCGCGGATCGTCGCTCCGTCGAGTATCACCACACTCATCTTCGATCGGTTGCCAGCTGGTTAAATTAATTTAATTCTCTAGAAGAATTACTAAGAGGTGTTAATTTCTAAAGCTTAGTAATTTGTGTGAAGGAGAAGGTTGGTCTTTCTTAATGTATATATAGCGAGTTATAATTTGCTTTGCATGATGATTGATTTGGTGAGGTGCCTATTGTTTTTGAACAACATAAAGTCAAGTCAAGTCAAGTTGAAGGGACACTATGAGCAGACATGTTCAACACCAGTGGATGGTTTGCTTGTTTTGCTTGCAACATATAAGAGTGGAGTATAACTAGAAAGGGCATATATATAGCTTTTGACTATTTTGATTTCAAAAATAGTCAGCCAGAGCCAACTGGTTAACCGACCGAATATTTTTTGGGGGGGTCTTGGAATCTGGGATTTTTGTTATGCTTTCTTTGCCCACAGAATTAAGTCATTAACCATGGACTTTCCAGTGTGAATTGGTTGGGTGGTGGGATCAATCTAGAAAATTGCTGCACGTACGTTAATGTACTGCTATTGTACTGAACGCTTCATTGACTTCAAGAATGTCCAGGAAATCAATTGAAAACATCTCCATGTTGGGGAAAAAAAAAGTGCGATTTTTTTTTTTCAAACTAGAGAATATCTGCGAGAGAATGAACAATACAACGTACGAATCAAACATCAAACACAATTTATGCAGATCCAGAAAAAAGCAAGCGTATTCTCTATTCCGCGCATCGGGGCGATTTCCCGAGCCAATGCTCTTCTTTCATTTTGAATTGAAAGAGTAGTCTCGAGCCGCGCTCTTCTGCCATGCGAAGGGAGGATCGGATTGAACGGCTAGCGAACACCGACAAGAAAATGACGAAATAGCTCATAGCCCGGGTTACTTCTCTGACTTCTTATTTATGGGATCCCCCTTGGCCCCCTTTGGTCTGAAATAGCCGTACGCACTCTGGAGGTAGAGCCCACGAATCCTATATTTTTTGTTGAGTGGAAGTAGGAATGGAGTGGCTCATGCCAGACCGGAGAGATCATACTTATCGGCTAGCTCAATCGCAAATCGGGCATCCCCATGATATATTCAGCCAGCTTGTTAGCTCAGCCTCTTGCAGACCCTCGGGACTCGACATTCTTATAGGATTCCATAAAATTTTTGACGTGAAAAATCCTTGCAGAAAAAACTACAGGACGATCGGAGTTCAACCCTTGAGAAGCCTTCACTAATGAAATAAATGAGTACACCATCTACAAACTTCTTCCGATCCAATACGGATCCCCACAACACTTGGAAATAAGAATAATTGATTACAAGGCTACGAATAACAAAGACGACGAGTAGAGATATTCGAACACGATCCTCCTTCGAAAACGGCCTTCAATCCTCCTTCTTCTCTTCCAAAGTTGCAATGGCACTCTTGTCTCTTTTCGCTCTATTTTTTTCAATGTTGTGTTATGATTGGGGTTAGAAAAAACCATGTATAAACCCCCTAATCCGCAGCAAAACCTGGACGTAGGATACGATCCAACGGTATAAAAATACCCTGAAATCAGCCTCAGCCCGTCGACACAGAGTTCGGCCAGAACTCTGTGTTTTCGTGACAGAACTGTTCTGGAACCAAGGGGAAGAGTTCGGCCAGAACTATGCCTGGAGCAGAGTTCGGCCAGAACACTACCTCCCCTATTCCAAAAAATACTCTAGTAGCTCCCGAGCTTCTTCTTCGTCTCCGAATGGCCTCATCACCTCCCCGAGCTTCTCTGACACACAAACGGCGCTCGTCGCACTCCGGGGTCTTCTCCACATAGGTTAGGAATCCCTCCCCCTCCAACATTTCTCTCCTTTACAACTATGTGGAGGAGGTCGTCATCCCGACGATCTGCTTGCAGAACTCAAACTTTCTTCTTGGTAGAATCTTGGTGAACATATCTGCTCCGTTATCATCTATATGAACCTTCTCAAGCTCCGCGTCCTTCTTCTCAACCACATCCGTATCCAATGATAACGAGTCTCGATGTGCTTGGATCGGCTATGAAAGGTCTGATTCTTTACAAGATGAATAGCACTCTAACTGTCGCAAAGCAAAGTGTACTGCTCTTGCTTCAGCCCTATTTTCTGCAAAATTTATTTCATCCACAACAACTCCTTGCAAGCCTCCGTCGTCGCAATGTACTTTGCCTCTGTCGTTGACAAGACAACACACTTCTGCAACCGCGACTGCCACGATACCACTCCTCCAGCAAACATTGTCACATAGTCCGAAGTCGATCGTCTCGTGTCTACATCTCCAGCCATATTAGCGTCGGTATACCCAACCAGCTTCGGCTCGTCACCACCAAAAGAAAGTCTTCAATCGGCAGTGCCATGAAGGTATCGTAGAATCCACTTAATCGTACTCTAATGTACCCTTCCAGGATTTGAAAGATACCTGCTAACCGTGCCAACTGTATGAGCGATGTCTGGTCTCGTACACATCATAGCGTACATAAGGCTTCCTACAGCTGAAGTATATAGAACCCGCTCCATATCTTCTTTTTCATCCTCGGTAGATGGACAATGCTCCTCAGTAAGCTTAAAGTGGGCCGTAAGGGGACAGCTCACTTTCTTCGACCCGTCCATCCCGAAGCGCTGAAGTACCCGATGAATGTACTTCTTTTGGGACAAGTGTAGCAACTTAGACTCTCTCTCTCGGCTGATCTCCATCCCAAGAATAGTCTTTGCTGTGCCCAAATCTTTCATAGAGAATGCCTCGCCCAATTGGCACTTCATCTCCTCTATCCTAGTGGCATTCCGACGCACTAATGGCATATCATCAACATAGAGCAATAAAATGATGAAATCATCCTCGACAAAGTATCTCACAAATACATAATGGTCGGACGTCGTCCGTGCATAACATGCTCCCTCATAACGACTCAAACTTCCTGTACCACTGTCTCGGAGCCTGCTTCAGACCATACAAGCTCTTTCTCAATCGGCAGACCAAATGTGACTTGCCCTTCTAACAGAATCTCTCTAGCTGCTCCATGTATAACTCCTCCTCAGATTACCATGGAGGAATACCGTTTTTACGTCCATCTGCTCGACCTCCAATTCGAAACTGGCTGCCAATGCTAGCACTACCCGAATAGATGACTGCTTGACGACCGACGAAAAGATCTCATCATAATCCACACCTTTCCGCTGACCGTAGCCTTTAACTACCAGCCACTCTTTGTATCGAGTGCTAGTAGCATCAACCATCCGCTTCACTCTAAACACCCATCGATTCTTCAAAGCCTTTTTGCCCTTTGGCAACCGCACCAGCTCGTAAGTAGAATTGGCGTGTAAGAAACTCATCTCCTCCTACATAGCCTGCATCCACTCCTACCTTTGTTCGTCTTCTATAGCCTCTACAAAGCTTTCGGGCTCTCCCCCGTCAGTCAGTATCACATACTAACCCAGTGAGTATCTCGTAGATGGTCGACGCTCTCTGTCGCTCCTTCTCAATGGAGCCACTGGTGCTGGCTGTATACCAACAGCCTCCTCCCCTTTAGGAACTGCCTCCCCCGCATGCTCATCACCCTGAGGGACACCCTGACCACCATCAGCAGGCTGATGATCAAGGTTAGGAGCAACTCCATGTACTGGCTCCTCCATAACTGGATCCTCTGCGATATCCTCTGGAAACTGCTCGAAGCGAAATGACTCTAACTTAGGCAATTCTTCAGCCTCAGAATACGTCTCGGAATCCTGAGTGTTGGTCATGGTCTGATCCTCGACCAATACCACGTCCCTGCTTCTGTAGAGCTTTCTTCCCACTGGGTCGTAGAGTCTATAGCCAAATTCATTCCGACTGTAGATGACAAAGATGCACCGTCTCGTCTTCGGCTCAAGTTTGGACCTCTCGTCCTTCGGTACATGCACGAAGGCCTTACAACCAAACACTTGCATGTGATTGTATGACGGCTTTTTGTTGTACCATAACTTGTCAGGCACATTACCCTGCAAAGGAGTACTAGGAGATAAATTAATAACATAAGCAGCTGTGGGAAGAGCCTCACCCCAATAACTGCCTGACAAATTTGCTTCTAACAACAAACACTACACCCTCTCCATCATTGTCCTGTTCATGTGTTCCTCTACACCATTGAGCTGAGGTATCTTGGGCGGAGTCTTCTGGTGTCGTATCCCTTGCTCTCTGCAATAAGCATCACAGGGACCAATTATTCGTCGCTGTTGTCAAACCGGATGCACAATAACTTCTTGACCGTCTCTCTTTTAACGGAGGCCTGAAATTCTTTAAAAGTGGGCATCACCTGATCCTTGGTCTTTAAGGCATAGACCCAAACCTTCCTGGAACCGTCATCAATAAAAATTCTAAAGTAAGAAGCACCACCAATAGATTTTACCTTCAAAGGACCGCAGACACCTGAGTGAATCAACTCGAGCAATGCCGGCTTCCTTGAACTTGGATGACTTTGAAAAGATACCCTATTTTGCTTCCCAGCTAAGCAGTGCGTGCACTTCTCCAACTTTGTAAACTTGAGCCCTGGAATCACTTTCCTGTTCACCAAGTAGCTCATCACCTTCTCGCTGATATGGCTAAGCCACTTGTGCCACAACTCGGTAGACGCGTCAGAAACTGCGTTCACCTCCTGTGTCCCCTGTGCGCTCCCCTTCATATAGTAGAGATCGGATTTCTTTCTTCCTCTGGCAATCACCATCGAACCTCTGAAAATCTTCCACTGACTATTCCCAAAGAGATCGAAGAATCCCTCGTCATCCAACCTTCCAACCGACACCAGGTTAAAACGGATATCAGGGACATGACGAACATCTTTGAGAACAAGAACTGCACCCGTCTTCATCCTCAAATGTACATCTTCAATGGCAACCGCCTTCGATACATCTCCATTGTCCATCTTCAACACTCCACAGTCGTCTGTCGTATAAGTGGCAATATGAGATACGTACGATGAATCCCCTGAGTCCACCAGCCAAGAATTATCATTGCAGGCGAGGTTTGTAATAACCTCATCATCTACGACGATCACTTCGCCTCCATGTATCGAAGCCTTCGTTGTAGTATTCTCATCTTGCTTCCCCTTGTCGCCCTTCTTCTCTCTCTTCCAAGCAAAATAGTTTCGCTTGATGTGGCCATTCTTGCCACAATGGTAATACTCTGATTCCTTGTACCAACCCTTGGACTTCTCCTGCTCTTGTCTCTGCCATCACCTGGACCCCTGCTTTTGCCCCTTCGACGGCTCTCTGAAACCAGTGCCTCTGAGTAGTGGGATGTAGATGAAGTACCCTGAGAACGTCTTCGCATCTC
This sequence comes from Iris pallida, assembly GCA_029216955.1. Lineage (NCBI taxonomy): Eukaryota > Viridiplantae > Streptophyta > Magnoliopsida > Asparagales > Iridaceae > Iris > Iris pallida. The sequence continues at coordinate 3,246,666 of JANAVB010027195.1, forward strand.
TTCATTCAGTATCCGCTATTGGCAAACTCCAGACTGACCACGCCTTCTGGAGCAGAAGCGATCATAGATACACGTACGGTCTCCCACGGGTCTGGTAATGTACACAGTAGCCATAGTCCCTGGACCTCATCGTCGAACTTGACTCCCATCGAAGTTTGCTGGTCAAACACGCCATGGAAATCACTCAAGTGATCCATAATAGACGCCCCATGTTTGTACTGTAGACCCATCATCGTTCGAATCATGAATAACTTGTTTACTCCAGTCTTTTTTACATACAAAGATTCCAGCTTATCCCATAACGTCTTCGCATGCTCAATATTGGCAACGTGGTTGTACATGTTCTCATCAACGAACTGCATGATATATTCGCACACCTATATGTGCTCGAAATTCCAGTCCTCCTCGAATTTATCAACTGGTCGCTCGGAAGCAAACACAGGCAGATGCAGCTTCTTAACAAACAATAAATCTTTCATCTTGCTCTGCCAATAATGATAGTTGGTGTCGTTCAGGTTCACCATGGGCACCGGCTTTGCATCGATCTCCTTTCTGGTTTTTCTGTCAACTCCTGACACTCTTCTGAATTCCAAAGCCTGGCTCTGATACTACTTTGCTGGAAAAGAAGCACAAAAACCTTTCTCCAAACTATAGAGTACCTGCGAGAGAATCTAGCAATACAATGTACGAACCAAACATCAAACACAATTCATGCAGACACAGAAAATTTTTGACGTAGAAAATCCTTGCGGGAAAAACCACGAGACGATCAGAGTCCAACCCTTGAGACGCCTTCACTAATGAAATAAAAGAGTACACCATCTACAAACTTCTTCCGATCCAATATGGATCCCCACAACACTTGGAAGGAAGAATAATTGGTTACAAGGCTACGAAGAACAAAGACGACGAGTAGAGATTACCCGAACACGATCCTCCTTCGAAAACGGCCTTCAATCCTCCTTCTTCTCTCCCTAAGTTGTAATGGCACTCTTACATCTTTTCTCTCTATTTTTTTAATGTTGTGTTATGATTAGGGTTAGAAAAAACCATGTATAAACCCCTAATCCATAGCAAAACCTGGACCGTAGGATACGATCCAACGGTATAAAAATACCCTGAAATCAGCCTCAGTCCGTCGACACAGAGTTTGGCCAGAACTCTGTGTTTTCGTAACAGAACAGTTCTGGAATCAGGAGGCAGATTTCGGCCAGAACTATACATGTAGTGTCCCATCCCTCTCAGTCAATCGGAGGAATTGAAACGCCGACGGCGTTCGAACTTAGCCTTGCAACGGCTGCTCGAAGACCCGCTCGATCGAGGCGACTCCTCGCTCAGGTGGGATAGTTTCGGTGAGCTTATCTCATCTTAGCCTTCACATAATAAATTGCATATTTTCAACTTGCACAAGTTAGGCTTGGTAATAAAAGAGACGCATCCACATAGCTTAGGGAATAATTTTGACGGGTCGAAATGTGTTAGAACATGGAAAAAGGTCCCACGGTCTGCTTAGAAGTTTGCTCAGCATGCTTTTAAAATGACAATCGATCTTTCGTCTCGTGGCTTGGGAGAAGGAAAGATGGTTTAAGTTGCCACGAAGTTAAGAACTTAGCCTAAGTCGTAGGCGTCGCACGCATGAATGCTTGATAAAGCATGCACGATCCTATCGTCCAGGGCTTGGCATTGCCTTGCTCGTCCCACGGGTTAAGTTATAGTACATGTTGTAGAGCACGGTTTGTGGCATAAGTCTAGGCACCTAAAGAACTTGGTTGTTCAAGTCGAACTCGTGCACGACACGTTCCCTCGATGCAAGGCTTGGCATAGCCTTTGCTAGTCAAGTCGTTGCACGAATATGTTAGACAAGAGTTTGGCTGTGCTATCGAAGTCATAGAAAGCACTGTCCCCTGTTGTCTGCGGTTGTCAAGTCACATGGTCCCACGAGAACAAGGTTCGTCATATAATGTATGTGACTTGAGCGATATTATTGTCTAGAGAACAAGTCAGTCTAAGGCACGAGCCACGGTTGATTTAGAAAAAAGCATGCCACGGACAATGGAACACGTTATGTTCAAGTTAAAGATGGAAGACTACTTAGTAGTCGATCCCTAGAGTTCAAAGGATAGAAGTCCACATGACTGGTTGTCGCCGAGATTGGTCCCGCTACTTGGGAGTCTCGATAAGGAAGTTCACTATATCGGTCCCGCTAATTGGGAGTCTCGATAGGGAAGTACACACTACTAAAATACCCCACTTTACCGACGAAAGTTTAGCGACGGACGGATTCCGTCGCTATTAGCGACCAATTTCCGACATCTTAGCGACGGAGTAGCGACAGACAACATAACATAATTTTTTCCAATTTTAAATGTAAAAATTTGTCGGGTTTCCGTCGCTAAGTCGACGAACGTTAGCGACGGATTCTTTTTCGTCGCTTATTCGTCGCAAATGTTGGCGGCAAAATCTTTAAAACATTGGCGGGAACTTTAGCGACTAACTGGCGACGGATATATCCGTCGAAAAAAACCTTTTAATTGGCGACGGTTTAGCGACTAATTTATTCCGTCGCTATTCCGTCGCTAGTTTCTGTGCCCTAACTTAAATTGAACCGACGGGCGGGAATTTTTCATTCCCCCCAAAACTCTCTCTCTCTCTCGCGGCTCTCTCTCTCTCGCGCGCGGCTCTCTCTCTCTCGCGGCTCTCTCTCTCTCTCTACCAGGTATCTCTCTCTCTCTCTCTCTCTCTCTCTTTCTCTAATTTTGGGTTTTGGGGCCGGGGGGGGAGTGGGGGGGGGGGGTCGGCTTCGCGGGGGGTGGAGAGGGCGGGGGGGGGGTGGTGAATGGGGTCAGGGGGTCGGGGGGGTGTGGGGAATGGGGGCAGGGGGTGGGGGGGTGGGGAATGAGGGTCAGGGGGTTGGGGGGGTGGGGAATGGGGGCAGGGGGGTCGGGGGGTAGGGGGTGGAGAGGGCAGGGGGGTCGGGGGGGTGTTGAATGGGGGCAGGGGGGTCGGGGGGGGGTCAGAAATGGGGGCAGGGGGGTCGGGGGTCGGGGGGTGGGGGGTGGAGAGGGCAGGGGGGTCGGGGGTCCTGTGGGACACCTATTGGACATGACACCGACACTCCAGAATACGTTAAGACACGACATGTATTGAATACAATATGGTTACTCGAAAATACATTAAGACACCCAAAATTGGTGCCGAATCGTCGCAGTGTCCCCCTATTATGTCGTGTCGTATTTGTGTCCGTACAACAGTGTGCTTCTAGTAAGATATTCCAGGATAGGTATGGGTTATCTTGTACTTCTTTGATCTGGGTAGTTATTTGTTGAGTATGATGAGTTATTTATGTGTCATCTCTTCCATCATGGGTATGATCTTGTTCTTTATTTGGGTATTCTTTCATCATGTTTGAATAGATGGTGTACATGATGTCAAGTATGAAGGATTTGTAGTAAGTAGATTTTGTCATTCTTCAATGTGAGGTTGGTCTTGTTGAGAATAACTTAATAATTATTTGTTTTCCAATACCAAAAAAATCCGATACTTCGATCCGATACCGCCGATACTACCGATATCGCCGATACCAATACTAGATTGCTTAGACTTATATTGCAAGGTAACTAGATACAAGTTATGATACAATGTAAATGCAAGTATACATGTTAGCTAGATAGCTTAGACTTATATTGCAATCTCCTATTCACACGAGTATTGATATCGCCGATGCCAATACTCGTAGGAATATATAGTCCGATACCGATTCCGATACCGATACTTTGAACCTTGATTTAAATACATGTTAGTATAGTGTCTTCACATATATGTTAAGAGTATATACATGATTAGCAAGGTAACTAGATACAAGTTATGATACAATGTAAATACAAGTATACATGTTAGCTAGATAGCTTAGACTTATATTGCAATCTCCTATTCACACGAGTATTGATATCGCCGATACCAATACTCGTAGGAATAGTCCGATACCGATATACATTGTAGAGCTCTGTTTTGCTATTCTGGACATGTTGTGACCTGTGCTGTTCTAAATAGGAGCCAGACACACTCCTGAGACGGGGGAGTATGTATAGTGATGTGGATTCTTACTAACTTATCATGTGAACCCATTTATGGGCCCTTCATTGAACCTTCTCATGTGCAACTTTCAGTCCATTCACAGTTCCCTATATTGTACTCTACATCACCTAGTTCACTTATATCTAACATCCTAACCCTAATCCAAATTTATGAGTATCGGTATCGGGCTATTCTTATGTTTAGTTTGTCTTACGATACAGATTTTCACATCCAAATTGAGGATGAGTCGTTATTTTGTTGATCGTACATGGATGTACAAACGGCAACACGAGAGTAGAATTGGTGTGAGTGACGATTTTCAGGCAGGCGTGGAAGTATTTCTTAATTATGCAATGAGCAAAGCTCAGTACATGGACGGTAACAAAATTAAGTGTCCATGTGTTAAATGTCACAATAGACGTTACGAAGAAGTGGTGACTGTGAGAGATCATTTGACCCGTAAGGGTTTCGTACGTAATTACGGCCTGTGGTCATCGCAAGGTGAACTATATTCAGAAAGACAGGCTGCGGAAGCTGCTACTTATGCTTTTGATGATAATGCTGCAACGGATGTCATCGAAGACCACGGATGCTCTGTTGATTATGGAGATCTGCAGAACCTTGCACGAGATATGGTGTATGATGCGGCAGGGCCTAATTTTGATCCGGAGGATCCTAATCCCGAGGCGAAGGAGTTCTATGACATGTTTCAGGACGCAGATACTTCTCTATATCCTGGTTGTGAGACTCATTCCGCACTGTCAGTGACGATGCGGTTGTTGAACATAAAGTCTGATTTTAACTTGCCACAAGCTTGCTATAATCGGATCACAGAAGTAATCAAGGAGGTGTTACCGAAGGAATCAAAAGAGCTACCAAAAAACTTCTATAAGTCAAAGATGATGGTCCGACAACTGGGACTGGGGTACGAGAAGATAGATTGTTGTCGCAACGGATGCATGTTGTACTACAAAGAGAATTACGTATCAGAAAGTTGCAGCTTCTGTAATGCGGATCGTTACAAGCCAGTACAGGGAAAAGGAAAGTCGACTAGAAAACGACGTCCTTACAAGTATATGCATTACTTGTCGATCACGAAGCGCTTGCAGAGGATGTATATGTCTCTAAATACAGCAGAACACATGACGTGGCACAGCGAAGAACGCATAAAGGACGAAGGAGAATTGTCACATCCTTCGGATGGAGAGGCGTGGAAACATTTTGATTTGTGTCATCCAGATTTTGCTGCAGAGCCTAGAAATGTACGCCTGGCACTATGTGCTGATGGCTTCGCCCCTTTCGGACAGTCGGGATCTCAGTACTCATGCTGGCCGGTCATTCTTACCCCTTACAATCTGCCACCATGGATGTGTATGAAGACTCCTTATATGTTTCTGACAGCTATCATACCCGGTCCTAAAAATCCGACGAAGAACATCGATATATATTTACAGCCGTTGGTGGATGAGCTGAAACAGCTGTGGGAGATCGGCGTCACGACCTATGATATTTCTAGAAAACAGAACTTTCAGATGAGAGCTTCACTCATGTGGACAATCAATGATTTTCCAGCATACGGTATGCTGTCGGGATGGAGTACGCACGGCAACATGTCTTGTCCGATATGCATGGAAAATAGTAAGGCGTTCCGCCTTAGGCATGGAGGAAAAACTTCTTCCTTTGACTGTCACCGTCAATTTCTGCCCGCGACCCATCCTTGGAGAAAGAATAAGGACGCGTTCAGATATGGAAAACAAGAATTTTCTCAACCTCCTGCCAGATTTTCGGGATACGATATTTGGGAAGCTGTAAAGGAATTGCCCACCGCAATGGAAGATCCATCGAACCATCGTGTCGAGGGGTTCGGACAAAGCCATAACTGGACCAAACGGAGTATCTTCTGGGACTTGCCTTATTGGAAAGATAATCTTATAAGGCATAATCTTGATGTCATGCATATCGAAAAGAACGTGTTCGATAATGTCTTCAATACCGTCATGGATATTAAAGGAAAGACGAAGGACAATCCAAAAGCAAGACAAGACATAGCCGAGATATGCAAGCGTCCTCATCTGAACTTGATACAAAGGGGTGCTGGTGGACAATTAAGTAAGCCTATAGCGCCATACACATTGAGCAAGGAAGATAGATTAATAATCTGCAAGTGGATATCTAATTTAAGATTTCCCGACGGCTATGTTTCGAATTTGTCTAGATGCGTTGATCTCAATGAACGCAAGCTAACAGGAATGAAGAGTCATGACTGCCACGTGTTTATGGAAAGATTACTGCCCATTGCTTTGAGAGAGTTGTTGCCTTCTGCTGTATGGGTTCCGTTGGCCGAGCTGTCTACATTCTTCAGGGATATCTGTTCAACTAAGCTGACGGTACAACATATGGTACAACTTGAGGAGAAGATTGTCTTAACAATCTGCAAGTTAGAGAAAATATTTCCACCGGGCTTTTTCGACAGCATGGAGCATCTACCGATTCATCTAGCATACGAAGCCCGTGTCGGTGCATCTGTTCATTATCGATGGATGTACCCCTTTGAAAGGTAAATAAAAATCGATATAATTTAAGTGAAATTTAAGTGGATTTTACAATTCATTGTTAATTCTCAAGATAATTTGTCTCTTTAGGTACCTACACCATCTAAAGAAGAAAGTTGGCAACAAGGCTCATATAGAGGCTTCGATATGCGAATCATATCTTATCGAGGAGGTGTCAAATTTTTGCTCCATTTATTTCGATACTCATGTCGAGACAAATCGAAATAGACCTCAAAGGAATGAAGAAGACGTTGAGGATGGAGGTATATTCAATTTAAGGGGCAAGCCTATTGGGGCTAGTAAGAAACGGTGGTTGACCGACGATGAGTATGATACCGCTCACCGATATGTCTTGTTAAATTGTGACATACAAGAAGTGAGAGATTTGGAGAAGTAAGTGACTACGCCTCGTTATAATCTCTAATTTGGTGAATTAAGTGACTACACTTATTTTTATTCTCTCTAACAGTGTATTTAGAGGTGAAGTCAAAATGAGGACACCATATATTACAGATGAGGGACTTCAAAGAGAGGTTGATTGTACCTTTCCGTCCTGGTTTCGTAAATACGTAAGTAACTGAGATAATATGTTATGCGGCTACCATTAAAATATATGCAGCTAAAATATTTAAATTATCAATACATGTTTACAGGTTTTATTGCCTGAAACAACACTCATAAATGAGAGCATTCGTTATTTGGCATTGGGACCGAAGACGCATGCAAAGACTTTGTCAGGCTATGTCGTTAATGGCTTCAAGTTTAAGTCAACTCAGCATGCTATAAATGCCGAATTTCTCAATGACGGCTTCGATACCAAGAATTCTGGTGTTTGCATAAGAGGCACCATCTATGACGACGAGCCGGACTTTGACTATTATGGAGTGCTTCGGGAGATTGTAGATTTACAATATAGTGCCCCATATGATATGCATATTGTGATGTTCAAATGTGAGTGGTTCGATACGAGACCAAATATCGGTTGGAGAATCGATAAACAATTTGGATTCGTCGATATAAATCATCGCAGGAGGTATAGAGGGTCCGACACGTTTGCGATAGCAAGTCAGGCTGTTCAAGTCTACTATACAAGCTACCCAAGGCGTCGTAGAGATCGATTTGACTGGTGGGCAGTATGCAAGATTCAATCTAGAAATACATTCAACGTTGGAGACCCAGCATACCAAGAGGACCAGATCGAGAAGCCCCAATACATGGGACAACAGTCGGATACCATGGACGTGGAAGATGCCGATATACCTCATGCTGAGGAAAATAGAGGGGAGGAAGAGGTTGATATACAAGACTTAGCTGTCAACCAGGAGAGAAAGAGGCGTCTTGTCCCAAGTATTGAGCCTGAAGAAGAAGTAGAAGAAGAAGAAGAAGAAGAAGAAGAAGAAGAAGAAGAAGAGGATGAGGATGAGGATGAGGATGATGATACAGATGAAGTCGACGATGAGGATGATGATATAGATGAAGTCGACGATGAGAATGAGGATGAGAACGATGACGATGACGATGAGGACGAGGACGATAACGATGATTAGATTAAATATCGGTATATATTAGAAGCACTTACAACTTAGTGAATTCAGTTTAGACGGACACATTCTTATTTCAGTTTATGTTTTTGTCGTTCGATCATCAACTTATTGTATGATTTTCTTTTTACAGATGGCACTCTTAGTTCTCATTGTCTTGACGGCACTCGCCGCCCTGCTGCTGGTATATATATTTTAGTTCAGTTTTATATTCATTTATACTTCTATATTGTTAATTATATTTATGTGTTCTATTTACAGGTCATGGTCACTACCACTCGTGCTGCTGGCAGTGGCCGTGGACGTGATGGTAGTGGTGCTGGTGGTGGCGGTACTGGCCGTGGTGGGCGTGGTGGTAGCGGCACTGGCCGTGGACGTGATGGTAGCGGTCGTGGTGGTAGCGGCACTGGCCGTGGACGTGATGGTAGCGGTCGTGGTGGTAGCGGTCGTGGTCGCCTTCCACATTCCCCGGATATAGAGTCCTCCGATCCCGACCTGGAGAGCCCGGCCACAGACTCTTCCCGCCGTCGATCTGCCGAGGCGCTACCTTCATCTTCATCGAGGCCTGAGACTCCATCCGCTAGCGGATCCGTTCCGCCCCCGGATGCACCAGCGGGTTCACCATCAGTTACTGCAGGGTGGGCTCCGGAGTACCCCCGGATTCAGCTTCATCCTGCTACCGGTGAGTACATCCGCGGACCCGCGGATCCTCCGACGCCTCCAGAGAGGCCGATAGGCGAGAACCGACGAGAGCTATGGCCCGCGGATGATACGTAAGTAAATTTAAGTTAATTTATTAAATTTGTTTCATTTATTCAAGTTAATAATCCAGTCTTTGCTTCTTTGTAGGTTTTTCCCGTATGATGCTGCCCGGATACTCGGGCAAATTATCCGGGAAAACTACCATGGCCCCTACCTCAATTTTTCTGAGGTGCCTCAGAACATGCAGTACGTCTGGCTCGAGGAGATGAAGGTATATATATATCTTTTGGTTAATTATTAATTATTCTTTAATCCACTAATTTTTTAATTACGTGATAATTTAATTTGTATGTCAGACGACGTTCTGGTGGCCCCCCCATCGCGAGGAGTTGATTCGCAAGGCCTACAAAGCCGCCGCCGGAAGGAAGATACGGGATGCGGTGTACGACGTTCGTACGGCGCATTCGAGGAAGAAGTGGCTCCGGGAGGAGTACTACGAGCAGATGTTGGATAAGATGAATACTGCTCAGTACAGGAAGAAATCAGAGAAAGCGAAGGCGAGCAGACAGGCCGCTGGTCTGCATACGGGAGGTTCAAGGGCCCACGCAGCGACGCGTGCAGATTTGGTGAGATACCGCAAATTCATTTCACTATTAAATTCGGTACTATTAATATACGTAGTTAATTAAATTCGACGTATATTTCGTATGCAGGCACAACGGGCGGTAAAGGAGGAGAGAGAGCCGGAGTCGGTCACCGCCTACGATGTATTCCTGCATACACACAAGAGGCGGGCAGACGGGAGCTTCGTCGACGCGAGGGCCCAGGCGACTGATGTAAGTAATTACGTTTATGAGATTTATATTAGAAATATAATTATTGTTAACTTAATTAGGTGAACGTAGGATTCAAATTATAACTTAGGAAAACATAGGATTTAGATTATAACTTAGGAAAACTTATAGTATAAACACATTCATTGGATAGGCTGCATATCGTGAGGCCCTTAGTCAGATTGAGCCCCCTGCCGAGGTTGTCGGCGAAACGACGCCCACCCAGACGCCCTCTTCTATGGCCGCTCGCTACGACGACGTGTTCGTAGAGTCTGTCGGCGGCTTTAATAAAGGGCGCGTCTACGGCGTAGGTTCCCTGGCGGCGTCGTTGCAGGGCGCGACTCCGAGATATCCACCGCCCCCGCCTCCTCCCGCGCCCCCGTCGGACGATATGAGGAAGCAGCTTGCGACTCTCACCTCCGATATGTCGGAAATGCGGAGTCTAATGTCGGATGTGCTGGAGCGCCTTTCGCGTCCTTCTTCTGCTCCCGGTCCAGATCCGTCTGCTCCCGGTCCGTCTAGTGCGGTTGCCGGTCCTTCCGACCCTGGACGTTATTCATTTGACCGTTCTGCCGAGGTCCACCTGGTACCGGATACTGCGCTCATTGGGCTCATGGAATTGATGTCGCCAGAGCAGCTCCGCACGCTTCCAGAGCATGTGTTGTCCCAGGTGCCGGCGTACATGGTGGAAGAGTACATCCGCAGAGCCGAACGACGACGCGATCCATCTCAATGATATTTGTACTGTTTTTGGATATTTGTACTGTTTTTGGATTTTGAATTCTGGATATTTTGGAAGCGTACATGAATGTTTGGATATTATGAATTTGTGTATTTGTGTTTGGATATTTGTACATAGATGTTTGGATATTTCTGTTTGATATTGGATATTATGAATTTGGATATTTAGATATTTGTTGATCGTACATGGATGTTTGGATATTGGATATTATGAATATGTGTAATATTTACGAAAAGGAAATAGAATGTTTCTGTAATTTTTTTTTATTAATGTTGCATTTAGCGACGGACTAGCGACTACTTAGCGACGGATATATCTTTTTAGCGACCGATGAGCGACATACTAGCGACGGATAATCCGTCGCTAACTGGGTTATATAAATATTTGCAGTTACCGACGGACGAGCGACGGATAATCCGTCGCTAACTGGGTTATATAAATATTTGCAGTTACCGACGGGCGAGCGACGGATAATCCGTCGCTAATTGGGTACAATTAATATTAGCGACGAAATATCGACTACCTAGCGACGGCAAATCCGTCGACATGGTTCTGGAAATATGGTAGGTTTCCAGAACCATGTCGACGGATAATGGGTCGCTAATCCGTCGCTAATCTGTCGAGGATGACGACGGACTAGCGACGGCCTAGCGACCCATTATCCGTCGACATGGTTCTGGAATTATGGAAGCTTTCCAGAACCAGGCCGACGCCCTACCCGTCGCTCATCCGTCGCTATAACGTCGAGGGTAACGACGGAATAGCGACGGAATAGCGACTGATTTTGCGTATCAGGAACCTCTCTGATACGCTTTTACCGACCTATTTACGACGGCTTAGCGACGGATATTTTAATATTATATGGCATGTAAACCGACGGAAACAAGTCGCTAATCCGTCGCTAATCCGTTGAAAGGCAACCGTCGGTAATCAGTCGCTAGTCCGTCGGTTAATCATTTGTCCGACGGCTTAGCGACGGACCAATTTTAGCGACGACATTTTTTTCGACGGCCATTTTCATCAAATATCCGTCGCTATGCCGTCGGTAATTTATATTACCGACGGATTCGCGACGGATCTGGCCGTCGCTAAATGGACAACTTTTGGTAGTGACACAAGATCGGTCCCGCTACTTGGGAGTCTCGATAAGGAAGCACACGAGATCGGTTCCGCTACTTGGGAGTCTCGATAAGGAAGCACTCGAGATCGGTCCCGCTACTTGGGAATCTCGATAAGGAATTTCACGTGACTGGTTGTCATCAAGATCGGTCCCGCTACTTGGGAGTCTCGATAGAAAGTTGGAAAGCAAGGTCATGATTAAGGAAGGACTTGGTAGATCAAGTTGAGTCTTGCATGGTCATTGGACAACTTGCGCGCAAGGTGAATTCTTCGAAAGATCCCGGAACACCGGGTTCGTGTTGGCCTAGGAAGAATTACAGATATTGTACGGCCTTTATCGACGGTACGACTCGATTGAAGTGAACCGTTACAATATAGGCTGCAGGTCATTCGATGGAAGCTCGTACCTCGCACGCGGATGGTCACCGTATGCAAAGATCCAGGATAGCTTGGCATTGCTAGTTACCACTCATATAGATGTGTCAGCATAAGAACAGCTATCCGCGTGTATGCCTTTGGATTGCATCGAGTACTAGAAAGTTATGTGTTGGGTTGACAAGGTATACTTATAGCAAGCGCTACCCTTGAATCGGCACGGATTAGGTGTGCCCGGTTGCAACACCATTCTGGAGCCTATGATTTGGCTATAGCAAGGACATGTGCTACGGCATGAATATGACATCGTCATCGAGTCTTCTCGAGTTAATTAGGAAGGGCCGTAAGGCAAGTTGGTTAAGTCTGGTTGATCCTTGGGAGGCACGCCCTCGATCTTAAGGCACGATCAAGTCTATTGGCAGACCAGCACGATTCGTCCCCTTGACGTCGATGGAATGGTCTAGAGGCACATAAAGACAAGTAAAAGTCTTGACACGACCGAGTTTGCATAAGTTTCTACTTGGTGGGGCATTGCCTCGAATATGTATTGAAATCACGAATAGAGTATAGCACGTGTGAGCCCTTGGACCAATTTTTTTTATATCTTATTTACTTGCCCTTATTTTTATGTTAATAATGACGTAAATAAATAGGTAGCAACCACCCAATCGTTAAAAGAAGGCCCTTTTGCAAAACCAAATTGTTGGTGGGCTTGTAGAGAACTTTTCAAAATTAATTTTTTCTTTTCCAATGGCCGACTCTCAGGAGCCGAGGCCAACACTAAATCATCCTATTTGAAATTCGAAAATACTCTCAATTATCAAGAGATAATTCCCAATCTATTTCAAACCCTTATTTCCCTCTATCAATTTCTCACCGCGATTCAAATCTAAACCCTAGTGTGCGTATATATATATATATATATATATATATATATATATATATATATATATGTCACGACCCGGTCCCAATTTCTTGGGTCGAATCGGATCATGCCCAGCCTGCACCGTTGTTGAGACGGCGGCAGTAAGCTGTTCAGTAGCAGGTAACCATACAACAACACTATATTTGTCACAACTCAACATTCAAAAATTTAAAACTTTATTAAACTTTTACAATGAAATGAAAGATACAACTTAAACCATTTTCTACATACATCATGAATAAAATAAAACTCTAGGCAAACAGCTCATCAGTCTCGAATTTCTCGTCTTGGGATCGCGGAACAAAGCCTCATCAGTGATACCTAAAATGTTGGGTCTCCAGTCAGAAGGGAGCAAAGTACAATTCATGCTAATCTTGACAATTAATTTAACAATAAAATCATGCACTTTTAAACAGTTTGAAGATGAACAGTTTTGAAACAATATAGTACAGTGATGTGAATAGGCAATGTATATGACCGGCTTGGGTTACAGTAGTATCTAGCGATACGGTATGGCTTGTCCCCGTGTGAAGAGGGGAAAGCTAATACAGTCAGTTACAGTAATTTGGATGTGGTCATAAACATTACTCTACTCCCCCAGTCCCCAACAGTACAGTCAATACTCCCGAAGGAGTTAGTGTTTGAACAGTGGTTTAAAATTGCAGTGAAGTGATTATTAAATAATTGTAATCAACATAAATGTACTTGCCTTTGTATTAGAATGACTGGAAAGACGAGTCGGTACCGAGGAGGAACGTCAGTTGTAACTTCGAGTTCCTACAGTTGAGAACTCGACTTAGATCCTTTGTATAACCAAGCTAAGTGTGCTAGTTGCAATCTCTAGTAGTAAGTCCTAGTCAGGTTTTAGTTGTTATTAAGCTACAGCTATCGTTTACATCGCCAACTATGTGCGTTGATTAGACCAGTTAATTTGATTATTTGGAAATAATAATGAGAACCGATTATCTTTGGAAAACTTTGTGTTTTCGTAATATATCTATAAAAATATAGTTTCTTTTAGTGATAAATCATGAACTAGTTATTTACTAATATTTTATCCATTTTAATTAATTATTAATTAATCATAAACGAGAATAGATTACGATCTAGTTACGATTACACGTCAAAATCAGAACCATCCAAGATCACATCCACCCAGAAAATAAAATAAAAATCTACGCTACACCATACAAGGGCACAGCTAAACATCCTAGAGTGGGCTTATGCCCTGTACAATTATCTTTTTCATCAAATAAGAGAAAAGTGATTTAATTACTAAATAAAGTGCAATAAATAAATAACTATATTAAATAGCCTAAATATTAAATAAAATAATTTAAAATAAATGCTAAGAGTCTCAGACTCGGTCCATCATCAAAATCCAGCTAATACCACAACGCCCGGTCGGACCGGTGCATTTGCATTTCGCCATGGCCCACAGACCGGTACGGTCGTCGCCCGAAAAATCAGTTTAAAATTCATTTTCGAAAACCGATTTTGAAATAAAAATGAATATAGTTTCGTAAAAATTTGGGCAGCATTTTCTCTATTTCGGGACAACCCAAAACTGGGAAATGTGCCACAGAAACCTGCAATTATTCCAACCCAATAATAATCCCGCAAATATATCCATCAAAATATTTCCAAAACCACCAGAAATAATTCCCAATCTACAGAACTTCCCGAAATGTCCGAGAATCCCACAATCAAACCAAACCACACAACCAGCAGATAAAAATCACAGAAAATATGCTAACGCAGCTAACCGAATAAAATACGCAGCTAACCGGATTTCCCAAAGGGAAACCGGGGACCGATTCTCATCATGGACTCTACGGGAGGGACGAACTACTGTGATTAACAAGAATTTACCAAATTCTGTTGGCGGGGAGCCGCGGGAAAAGCTTGGGAAAAACCGAAACGACGTTCGGAAAACGGGGTCGCGGATCCTGGACAGCGAAAACTCCACAGAGCGCTGGACAGCGGAAGAGGGTCCGCGGGGGAGGGGCTCGCGAGCAGATCTGGCCCGCTGGAAAGCGGCGTGGGCAGCGGCAGTTCGCCAGAAGGCGCGGCCACGGGCGAGGGGGCCGGTCGGGCTCGGCGCGGGGAGGTCGCGCCTCGGGTCGCGGGTCGGCAGCGGCGCGCTCGGGGAGCTGCACGCTGGACAGCGGCGCCTCGGGTCGCGGACGGCGGGAAGGAGTCGCCGGGAGGGGGTCGGCCGCGGGTGAGCGCGCCGGCGGATCTGGCCGGAGAGGTTGGCACGGGGCGCGACTTCGGCGAGCTCGGGGAGCCGCGCGCACTGGACGTTGGAGGCGCCGGTGGGGAACTCGGCCGCGGGGGCGCAGCCTCGAGGAGCTCGGTCGGCCGAGAATGGGGTTAGGGTTCGGGAGCTTCTCTCCAAGGAACTCAGAGAGAGGGAGAGAGAGATGGTTACAAAGCTTCTGTGAGAATGGTGAGAGTAAAAGTGAGTTCTGTGGTTGAAAAAATGAGAGTATTCTCTTCTGTTGTGAGTTTGGAGAGAACGTGGGGGAAAGTGGGGAATAAATGGGAAGTTATAAGAGGGGGGAAGTGGAAGAGTTTGTGGAGAGGAATAAGGGGTTATGGAACGTGGGAAGTTGGGGGAGTGTGCTGGTCCTTCGGGACCAGCTCTCCAAAAATGTTTTTTATATTTTTATTTTTAAATAATAATAATAACCAAGTCAGATCAGAATTAAATAGGAAAGGGTTCGGGCTCAGGCCTGGGTCTGGGTTCGAACTCGGGTCTGGGTTCGGAAACCAAAAATCCATGTTATTATAATTTTAAAACTATTTTCCACTCAAAAATATTTAATAGTAATAATATTAATAATAATAATAATTTTGAAAAACTAAAAGTAACATTAATTATAAAACACAAATTATGAGTTTCACAATCTTTCCTCCTTAGAAAATTTCGTCCTCGAAATTTAAAGGTAGGGTAGAAAAGACAAACTTGTACGGGTACTGCGCCCATAACTCAGGTCCAACCATAAAAATTTCCAAGGCAGTCGTGGATGAGACGGTTTAGGGACAAGTTTTTATTTATGATATCATCCACGCAGAAAAATACAAAAGCGAACCAAAGTACACGAGGTTGATCAGACCATCATGCACCGGTCCTGATTAGACAATATATTTGTGGGTGCACCCAATAAAATATCGTCATGATCAAGCTTGATTTAAAGAGATAGCTTGCAAAACTAGGCTAACTTAGCAGCATTAGTCAAATTTAGAACAGAAAAAAAAAGATAAGGAATAGGAGTTTATGTGATGGCTCAAATTCTGATCTTCTTCTCACCTCTGACTACGCTTGCAACTGGTTTCTCTGGCACTGAAAGGTTGAGTCCAATCTTCAGCTCTGAATTATCCAAAATGTGACTCGGATCCGAAATGTAGCGTCTGAGCTGTGACGTAGAAGACGTTGCACACTCTCAAGATTAGCTGGTAGAGCTAACTGGTACGCTACTTCCAACTCGTCTTAAACTTCAAATGGCCTGATGTACATGGCCTCAATTTCCAGCTCCGTCAAAACTGATTGTTCCTCTGGTAGGAAAACTTCACCAAATGCAATTTGGTCTTCCCAAGACCTACCAAATTCCAAGACGCAAAATCCCAATACATCTTCAAGCATCTGGATTGACCTCTCTGCTTGCTCGTCCCGCGGTACTCCATGAATCCGGTAAATGTGCCTCTCGTACAATGCTGCCAACTTCTTAGTGGATAACCAACTTTGAAGGAAAATAAAGTGTGCTGACTTAGTCAGTCGGTTTATAATAATCCAATTGGTGCACTTCCCTCCTTGGGAACAAGGCAATCCTTACTCAAAGTTCATTGTTATATGCTTCTACTTTCACTCCGAATTGTCCAGCGGCTGCAACAAACTTGTTGTTCTCTTGCTAAATTCCTCATGTTGACAACTTCACATCTAATCCTATACTTGGAATTGTCCTTCTTCATTCCATAGCACCAATCGATAGAGGCATATTCCGATACATCTTATTAGTTCCTGAATATATGGAATACTGCGACTGGTGCATTTCTTTCATCAACTCGTTCCTCCATTTGTCAGCCGATACGCAAAGTCTCGTACCATTCTTCAGAGTTCCACTGCTGATCAATTTAGAAACCCCCAAGTGTTCCTGCCAACACTTGATCTCTAAGCATACAAAGTGCCCCGTTTTGAAACTACGTCCTCTTGATTTTGTCCATCAGCCTCGAACTTCATCAATACTGAATCATCATCCAGCTCCGTCCTTCTATCTCCAGGTAGTATAACTTCCAGTCCAAGCTTCTCGACGTCTTCTATTAGGTGCCGGTCCTTGGTTAAGAACTTCGCCATCAGTATCGACCAAGTGCATCAGCGACCATATTAGCCTTACCTGAATGGTACTGCAGGTTGATGTCGAAATCCTTCATCTGCTTCAGCCATCTTCTTAGTCTAACATTTAGCTCTTTCTGAGTGAAGACATATTTCAGACTTTTGTAGTCCGTATATATTTTCACTCCCTTTCCATAAAAATCATGCTTCCATAGCTTCAAAGTAAAGATAATTACAGCAAATTCCAAATTAGGTGTGGGATAATTCTTCTCATGAGTCTGTAGTTGCCTAGATGTGTAAGCAATTACTTTCCCATGTTGTTGAAGAACGCAACCCAGTCCTTTTCCAGGGACATTACTGTAAATTGAGAAACCACCGGTTCCTGCGGGTAGCGCAAGGATTGGTGTAGTGGTAAGTCTCTTCTTCAGCTCCTCAATGCCGCCTGACAAACTTTCGTTCAGATGAACTCTTCATTCTTCCAAGTGAGCTTCGTCATTGGCTCAGTCAATCTTGGCGAAATCCTTCACGAACTTCTGATAGTAGCCGGCCAAGTTCAAGAACCTTCCGAATTGAACTTGGGGTATATCACTCTTCAACAACAGCTATCTTCCATCGAAATTTCTTCTCTTGACAACATGGCCAAAAGTTACCTTGTCAACAATCCACGTTCAGATAACTTACTATAAACTTCTTTTTCCTCAAAGTTTCCAAAATTTCCTCAGGTGTTCCTTATGCTCTTCTTCAGTCTTCAAGTATATCAGAATGTTATCTATGGAGAAGATAAACTGATTCAAATACTCATGAAAATCTCTGTTCATGAGATTCATGAACACAGCAGAAGCATTTGTCAGTCTAACGTCCTGACCAAAGAAAACTATCCATACTTGGTGTTTGAACGCCGTCTTAGAAATGTCCTCTTTCCTGACTTCGATTTGATGGTAGTCAGATCTTAAGTCAAACTTTGAAACACCCTAACTCCACACAAATAGATCAAATAGATCCTCGATCCGGGCAGAGGGTACTTGTTCTTTAGTGTCTGGTAATCGATGCACATCCGTTGTTCCATCCTTCTTGGGCACAAACAAGATAGGTGTTCCCTAAAGTGAAGTTCCATCATGGATAAATCCTAGAGCCTTCATTGGTCTGGTCCTTCATCTTCTTGGCCTCCTTCGGATTGACTCTGTAACATCCTTTAGAAATAGGGAAAGAGCCGGGGACTAGGTCAATGGTGAATCCTAGGTCTCTAAGGACATCCTGTTACAACTTCCAAAAAGATGATGCTATTCAGCAGTTCTAGGTACTATTCTTCATGGTTTTGGCTCTTGCATGAGCAGTCTCCAACTGCTTCATCTTCTATGAACCTCGAGTCTACATCATGCCTTATTGTAGGAGGCAGGGTCTGCTGGATAGAAAGAGAGTCCCTAAGTTGTGGCCTAACAGGTGTTGCTGGGATATGAGCTCTGGTTTGATAGAAAGATAAGGGGCAGTCCTTTACCCGATGTTCAGCAGATCCACATGCCAAACATTGTCCCAATCTCTTGCGACAACTAACAGCTAGAAGACCAGGCCTCTTGCAGTAGGTTACAAGCCCATAGCTTCTTACGACAAGACTGCCGGAAAGTAGGGTACTTGATGGGACCGAGTATCTTCTAGATTCAGGGGTATCCTTCCTAGGACAAAAGTTCTGCTCTAACTTGGTTGGGGATAACAAAGGCTACATCATGACGTTTTTCATGTCTTCTCTAGTGATATTCTTCTGTTCCTGCTGGGCTTCATCTTGAGCTTTCTGGAACTCCAGGATTTCTTGAAATAGGACAACCATTTGGAAGATGATTGCTGGTACTGGTGGGGCAACAAAAATGAATACTCCACCGAGAAAATGCAACTCAGTTTGAGATGAGGTAGGAGTCGCCAGTGTAGGGAAAACTTCACTGGATGCACTATGAGGACGGTCAAACAGCCGCGAGGGAAAAGACCCTGGGCTTGGTTGAGGAGATGGGGTATGATCCAGAGATGACACCTCATTGCCAGCAGGATTGGTCTTGTCAATGGTCATTCTATGGAAGGTTTAGGATGCAAACATAAGCAAGGTATCCTACCAGTCTATAATCAAACCAAAAATATTTATTTATAATATATTTCGGTCCTATGTTGTGACAAATTAATGTTCTAGTGTTCTAGTTGTTTCTAAATATGTTTTCCTAAGTTGTTGTTCAGATAGACCTGCATGGGCCACCACTAAAAACATGCCACGACCCGGTCCCAATTTCTTGGGTCGAATCGGATCATGCCCAGCCTGCACCGTTGTTGAGACGGCGGCAGTAAGCTGTTCAGTAGCAGGTAACCATACAACAATACTATATTTGTCACAACTCAACATTCAAAAATTTAAAACTTTATTAAACTTTTACAATGAAATAAAAGATACAAATTAAACCATTTTCTACATACATCATGAATAAAATAAAACTCTAGGCAAACAGCTCATCAGTCTTGAATTCCTCGTCTTGGGATCGCAGAACAAAGCCTCATCAGTGATACCTAAAATGTTGGGTCTCCAGTCAGGAGGGAGCAAAGTACAATTCATGCTAATCTTGACAATTAATTTAACAATAAAATCATGCACTTTTAAACAGTTTGAAGATGAACAGTTTTGAAACAATATAGTACAGTGATGTGAATAGGCAATGTATATGACCGGCTTGGGTTACAGTAGTATCTAGCGATACGGTATGGCTTGTCCCCGTGTGAAGAGGGGAAAGCTAATACAGTCAGTTACAGTAATTTGGATGTGGTCATAAACATTACTCTACTCCCCCAGTCCCCAACAGTACAGTCAATACTCCCGAAGGAGTTCGTGTTTGAACAGTGGTTTAAAATTGCAGTGAAGTGATTATTAAATAATTGTAATCAACATAAATGTACTTGCCTTTGTATTAGAATGACTGGAAAGACGAGTCGGTACCGAGGAGGAACGTCAGTTGTAACTTCGAGTTCCTACAGTTGAGAACTCGACTTAGATCCTTTGTATAACCAAGCTAAGTGTGCTAGTTGCAATCTCTAGTAGTAAGTCCTAGTCAGGTTTTAGTTGTTATTAAGCTACAGCTATCGTTTACGTCGCCAACTATGTGCGTTGATTAGACCAGTTAATTTGATTATTTGGAAATAATAATGAGAACCGATTATCTTTGGAAAACTTTGTGTTTTCGTAATATATCTATAAAAATATAGTTTCTTTTAGTGATAAATCATGAACTAGTTATTTACTAATATTTTATCTATTTTAATTAATTATTAATTAATCATAAACGAGAATAGATTACGATCTAGTTACGATTACACGTCAAAATCAGAACCACCCAAGATCACATCCACCCAGAAAATAAAATAAAAATCTACGCTACACCATACAAGGGCACAGCTAAACATCCTAGAGTGGGCTTATGCCCTGTACAATTATCTTTTTCATCAAATAAGAGAAAAGTGATTTAATTACTAAATAAAGTGCAATAAATAAATAACTATATTAACTAGCCTAAATATTAAATAAAATAATTTAAAATAAATGCTAAGAGTCTCAGACTCGGTCCATCATCAAAATCTAGCTAATACCACAACGCCCGGTCGGACCGGTGCGTTTGCATTTCGCCAGGGCCCACAGACCGGTACGGTCGTCGCCCGAAAAATCAGTTTAAAATTCATTTTCGAAAACCGATTTTGAAATAAAAATGAATATAGTTTCGTAAAAATTTGGGCATCATTTCCTCTATTTCGGGACAACCCAAAACTGGGAAATGTGCCACAGAAACCTGCAATTATTCCAACCCAATAATAATCCCGCAAATATATCCATCAAAATATTTCCAAAACCACCAGAAATAATTCCCAATCCACAGAACTTCCCGAAATGTCCGGGAATCCCACAATCAAACCAAACCACACATCCAGCAGATAAAAATCACAGAAAATATGCTAACGCAGCTAACCGAATAAAATACGCAGATAACCGGATTTTCCAAAGGGAAACCGGGGACCGATTCTCATCATAGACTCTACGGGAGGGACGAACTACTGTGATTAACAAGAATATACCAAATTCCGTTGGCGGGGAGCCGCGGGAAAAGCTTGGGAAAAACCGAAACGACGTTCGGACAACGGGGTCGCGGATCCTGGACAGCGGAAACTCCACAGAGCGCTGGACAGCGGGAGAGGGTCCGCGGGGGAGGGGCTCGCGAGCAGATCTGGCCCGCTGGAAAGCGGCGTGGACGGCGGCAGTTCGCCGGAAGGCGCGGCCACGGGCGAGGGGGCCGGTCGGGCTCGGCACGGGGAGGTCGCGCCTCGGGTCGCGGGTCGACAGCGGCGCGCTCGGGGAGCTGCGCGCTGGACAGCGGCGCCTCGGGTCGCGGACGGCGGGGAGGAGTCGCCGGGAGGGGGTCGGCCGCGGGTGAGCGCGCCGGCGGATCTGGCCGGAGAGGTCGGCGCGGGGCGCGGCTTCGGCGAGCTCGGGAAGCCGCGCGCACTGGACGGGGGAGGCGCCGGTGGGGAACTCGGCCGCGGGGGCCGCAGCCTCGGGGAGCTCGGTCGGCCGAGAATGGGGTTAGGGTTCGGGAGCTTCTCTCCAAGGAACTCAGAGAGAGGGAGAGAGAGATGGTTACAAAGCTTCTGTGAGAATGGTGAGAGTAAAAGTGAGTTCTGTGGTTGAAAAAATGAGAGTATTCTCTTCTGTTGTGAGTTTGGAGAGAACGTGGGGGAAAGTGGGGAATAAATGGGAAGTTATAAGAGGGGGGAAGTGGAAGAGTTTGTGGAGAGGAATAAGGGGTTATGGAACGTGGGAAGTTGGGGGAGTGTGCTGGTCCTTCGGGACCAGCTCTCCAAAAATGTTTTTTTTTTAAATAATAATAATAACCAAGTCAGATCAGAATTAAATAGGAAAGGGTTCGGGCTCAGGCCTGGGTCTGGGTTCGAACTCGGGTCTGGGTTCGGAAACCAAAAATCCATGTTATTATAATTTTGAAACTATTTTCCACTCAAAAATATTTAATATTAATAATATTAATAATAATAATAATTTTGAAAAACTAAAAGTAACATTAATTATAAAACACAAACTATTTTCCGCAAGTGTAATGTTACGACCCAGTCCCAAATTGTTGGGTCGAAACGGATCATGCCCAGCCTGCACCGTTGTGAGACGGCGACAGTAAGCTGTATCCAAATGCAGGTAATCACAACAACACAATATATTTGTCACAACTTCTAAAATTACGAATATTAAAATCTTGTCCAACAGAAAGTTTCATCTGATACATCTGATAACATAAACTGTCTTAAGTTCAAACATCAAAACTAAAAGAAAAATCATCATCTAGAAAGTTGGCTCATCAGCCCCGGGATCAACATCGTCTGATTGGGACTCTGGCAGCATAGCTGGATAAAGCTCAGGATCATAATAGCTATTAGTCAATAGCTCAGCTTCATCAAAGGAACCTATTAGGGGTGGGAAATCTAGTCAGGAAAGGAGCAAAGCACAATTATGAAAATCTAACAATTCAACTAATAATTAGAAATTTGTAATTTAAACAGTTTGAAATACTTGAACAATATTTTTCCATAATTGAGAACAATTTGATTTGAGTATGTAATGCTTATGACCGGCTTGGGTTGTACAATAGTATCCTAGTGATACGATACGGCTTATCCCCATGTGAAAATGTGTAAGCTCGCACAATTATGCAATATGAAGATATTGGTCATAGAACACTACACTACTATCCCAATCCCACACTCAATAACAATCAATACTCTAGGAGAGAGTTCCGTGTAGCAATGTGGTTTAATCTTGCAATATTACAGTTACTAGTTAAACTGAAAAATAAACATAACCGTACTTGTCTTGGTTTATGACTGGATTTGAAATCGGTACCGGGGAAGGATTCAGACTCGTCCTCGAAATCCTACAGTTGAGAATCCCTTCTTAGAAACATATTTGAACCATATCTAGGTGTTCTAGTTACAATCTCCAAAATTTAACCTAGTAAAGTTTTATGTTATAACGCGTTTATCGATGCGATTTAAAATTATTAATTTAACGAAATAAAAGTCAAGTTAACATTTATTGGGAAAATTCGTATCTTCCGATTATTTGACAAAACTTTGTATTTTGTAATATATTTAAAAACTAGGTTTTTCTTTAAATGAGAAAAAGGTGAATTTTTTTAAATTACAAACTTGTAATTTTACTATCTATTTATTGTGAGAAATCTTATAAATTTTCTATATCAAAAATAATATGTATTTAATATATTTTACACGTCTATGACAAAACCAACAAAACCAGAAAGAAAGTTAAAAAGCTACGCTACACAAATACAGGGCCACAGAAATAAAGATAAAAACTGGACTTATGCCCTTAAAAATTATTACATAAATTAATGTAATTAAATTTGCTGGTGAGCTCTGAACGCCGGGAAGCGGTCCATTCAGCAGGCCGAGGCCCTGTACCCAAAATACTATTGGCCAGTAACACGTTCTAAAATATTAATTTTAATTTAAAAATATGTAAAAATATGATAAGTCTCAGACTTGGTCTCAAATGTCATATTGTATTCTAGCCTATGCCTCAACGTCCGAAAATTCTGGTTTCGTTTGTATTTCGCTATTACCCAAAATATTATCCGAAAACCAAACAATAACTGTCAAAGGACTATAGTCGAACTCAAGAAATAAACCAAAAGGTTTTCGAATATTTTTAGAAAAATCGGGTAGCATCTCCTTTGTAATCGGGATAACCCAATAATGGGAAGATACAACCAAAATATTCCAACTAGAAATAATGCCAACACCAAAATACATAACTGGAAAACCAACCAAAATCCATCTCAAAGCCATATATATATATACATATACCAGAAAGAAATCCACAGAGTTTAAGCCACATGTACTTGAGTTCCAACAGAACTCAATCCGAGAATCTGAAAACTATCGAACTCGAAACCGAAAACAAACCCGACTATTCCAAATCAATGTCGGAAATATCAGATCCAACCCAGAATTGGAACAAGAATACTAAACCTAAAATTCACAGCATAAAGTCCAAAATTAAACCGGAAACCCAACGAACTAATTCTGATTTAGAAATCAGAACTAAAATATGCAACAATCGAATCCCATATCGGGATCAAGACCGTATCATCATCGACTCAACGAAAGGGACACAGGGACATAGAAAAATATACCTCGGATGCTCGGCTAGAGCTCTCAGGTACAAAATAGGAAAATAGAAAAATCTACGCGAACTCGAAAAACTTCAGAAGTAATCGGACAGCGCTGGAATAGCGCGAACGCGGCCACGGAAAGAGAATCAGAACCCGCAAGGTGTTGTGAACAATGGATCGAGCACGGGCGGCCGGATCGAGACTCACGGGGTGCTATGAACAGGAACAGCAGTGGCGGGAGGCCGCTGGGTCTGGACGAGGTGACGCCGTACAGGGGCGGTCGGCCGGATCGAGAGGCGGGCGCCACGGCTGCGAGGGAACAACGGCGGAGGGCGTCGGCCTCAAGCGGTCGGGGGTCACCAGAAGGGCACGGCCAGAGAGTCACCGAGAGGGGCACGGCCTGGTCGGCTAGGGCTTAGGAAATTTGGAAAAAATGGGTTTGAGTGGAGTTGATGAAGATTGGAGAAGAAGATGGGGTTATATGGAGGTGTGGACCTGGGGGTTACGGGAGGGGAAAGAAGAGGTCTTGGCAGTTCGGAAGATGAGAGGTCGGCCGGCGAGCGTTCGGGAACGGAAATGAAAGGAACGGTTCTGGTGTTTTAGGGCAAAAGAGAGAGAGAGAGAGAGAGAGAGAGAGAGAGAGAGAGAGAGAGAGTGTGTTTAAGAGTTGTATGAAGGAAAAGAATTTCTTTTCTTTTTTTTAATAATAAAACTAGGATTTATGCATATAATTAAATACTAAGGGACTTAAGGGTTTATTTCGAAAAAACCGAAATTGGGTTCGAGATGGGTTCGGGACGGGTTCGGGACGGTCAGACCAAACACTAAAAATCCAGGAATAATAATTTTTCTAAAAATATAATTTTTCCGAAATTAACAATTAATAATGATTTATAATAATAATTTAATTAATAAAATTATCCAATTAATTAACCAAAATTTTACGGGTTTCACAACCTTCCCTCCTTAGGAAATTTCGTCCTCGAAATTAAAGGATAGGGTTAGGAGTTATCTCAGGTCTCAAATAGATACGAATACTGCTCCCGCATCTTGTCTTCTCGCTCCCAGGTAGACTCGCCTGGGGAATTGTGTCGCCACATAACTCTGACTATGGGCGTCACAGAGTTCCTGGTTTTCTGCTCACCTCTGTCTAAAATTGCCACTGGCTTCTCTGTGGTACTGTGAGGCTGGGTCCAATCTCCAGCTCTGAATGGTCCAAGATGTGGCTCAGATCCGGGATGTAGCGTCTGAGCTATGAAACGTGGAAGACGTTGTGCACGCCTTCAAGATTAGCTGGTAGAGCTAATCGGTACGCTACTTCTCCGACTCGGCTCAAAACTTCAAATGGGCCAATGTACCTGGGGCTTAGCTTTCATGCTCTGCTAAATCTGATAGTTCCTCGGGTAGAGGAAATCTTGACGAAGACACTATCTCATGCTTCGAACTCCAGTGGTCGACGACTGCTATCAGCCCAATGCTTCTGTCTGTCCTGAGCAATCCTGAGTTTGTCTCTAATCACCTTTACCTTCTCTGCTGCATCGGTCACCATCTCAGTTCCAAGCATTATTTTTTCTCCTACGTCGTCCCAAGCAAGTGGAGTGCGGCAGTGATGTCCATAAAGTGCCTCGAACGGAGTCATACCGATGCTAGCTTGGTAGCTGTTATTGTAGGAGAACTCTACCAAGTGCAAATGGTCTTCCCAAGACCCTCCAAATTCTAAGACGCAAGATCTCAGCATGTCTTCTAGCATCTGGATGGTTCTCTCCGATTGTCCGTCAGTCTGGGGATGATAGGCAGTGCTGAACTTCAATTGTGTTCCCAAACTGTCGTGCAAGCTCTTCCAGAAATGAAAGGTGAATCTGGTATCTCTGTCAGATACAATACTTATCGAAATTTCATGAATCCGGTAGATATGCTGCATGTACAGTGCTGCCAACTTCTCAGTGGATAGACCAACCTTGAAGGGAATAAAGTAAGCTGACTTCGTCAGTCGGTCCACAATAACCCAAATGGCATCCTTCCCTTCTTGGGATCGAGGCAGTTCTGACACAAAGTCCATCGTTATGTGTTTCCATTTCCACTTCGAAATGTCTAACGGCTGCAACAGTCCTGCTGGTCTCTGTCTACTAGCTTTTACTTGCTGACAAATCAAACATCTAGCCACAAACCTGGATACGTCCTTCTTCATTCCGTACCACCACATTACAATACGCATATTCCGATACATTTTATTAGTTCCTGGATGTATGGAATACTATGACTGGTGCGCTTCTTGTATCAGCTCATTCCTCAGTTCGTCAGTTGGTACGCAAAGCCTCGTACCGTGCCTCAGTGCTCCATCGCTGGCGATTGAGAATCCTTCAAGTGTTTCTGCCAGCACTTGATCTCTGAGTTTGCAAAGCGTCTCGTCTTGGAATTGTGTCTCCTTGACTCTGTCTATCAGACTTGAACGCACTTGCAACTGCATCATTGATGAACCATCTCCTGGTATAATTATTTCTCTTTCCAGTTTCTTTATTTCCTCTTCCGGCAGTATAATCTCCAGTCCAAGCTTCCCTATGTCTTCCAGCAAATGCCACTCCTTGGTCAAAAATATTGCCATCGGGTATCGACTAAGTGCATCTGCAATAATATTAGCCTTACCCGGATGATACTGCAGGTCAATGTCGAAATCTTTCATCAGCTCCAGCCATCACCTTTGTCGTATGTTCAGCTCCTTCTGAGTAAAAACATATTTAAGACTTTTGTGGTCTGTAAATATTTCCACTCTCTCTCCATAGAGGTAATGCTTCCACAGCTTCAGTACAAAAATAACTGCTGCAAGCTCCAAATCATGCGTGGGATAGTTCTTCTCATGAGTCCGTAATTGCCTAGATGCATAAGCAATTACTTTCCCGTGTTGTTGAAGAACACAACCCAATCCTTTACCAGAAGCATCACTGTAAATTGAGAAACCGTCGGTACCTGCGGGTAGCGCAAGTATCGGTGCCGTTGTAAGTCTCTTCTTCAGTTCCTCAAATGCTGACTGGCAAGCTTCAGTCCACACAAATTCTTTGTTCTTCCTTGTGAGCTTCATCATCGGCTCAACAATTCTGGCGAAGTCCTTCTCAAATTTTTGGTAGTAGCCAGCTAAGCCCAAGAAACTTCTGATTTCAGCAACTGAACTTGGTGTACTCCACCTCTCAATAGCAGCTATCTTCTTTGGATCCACCGAAATTCCTTCTCCTGTGACAACATGGCCTAGAAAATCCACCTTGTCTAAGAAGAATTCACATTTAGATAGCTTACCATAGAGCTTCTCCTTCCTTAAAGTTCCTAGAACTTTCCTCAGGTGCTCTTCATGCTCTTCTTTGGTCTTCGAGTAGATCAGAATGTCATCGATGAAGACAACAACAAACTGATCCAGATATTCATGTAAGACCTTGTTCATAAGGTTCATGAATACTGCAGGGACATTCGTCAATCCAAACGGCATAACCAAAATTCATACTGACCATATTTGGTGTTGAGTGCCGTCTTTGGAATATCCTCCTTCCTAACCTTGATTTGATGGTAGCCCGATCGAAGGTCTATCTTCGAGAATACCTTAGCTCCACTTAATTGATCAAACAAGTCATCGATCCAGGACAGAGGGTACTTATTCTTGATGGTGATGTTGTTCAGCGCCCGGTAGTCGATGTACATCCGTACAGTCCCATCCTTCTTGGGCACGAACAAGACAGGTGCTCCCCAGGGTGAGGCTCCATCTCTGATAAATCCAAGGGCCTTCAGCTCATTGATCTGGTTCTTCATTTCCTTGGCCTCCTTAGGGTTGACTCTGTAGCATCCTCGAGAAATAGGGGCAGAGCCGGGAACTAAGTCGATGGTAAATTCCACATCTCGATCCGGGGGTAATCCTGGAAGACTATTAGGGAAGACATCCATGAATTCTGCTATGATGGATGAGGAGGTCCGGGTTCTTCGGTGATAGAGGAGTAAGTAATACCCTCCATATCTTCCGGTGCTTGAGAGATTTCAAACCCCGGCTCTCCAGGTGGGCTGAAGACTACACAACCTCTGTGACAATCTATCAGCGCATGCTGCTTACTTAACCAGTCTATTCCTAGGACTACATCATAGTTAGGTAAGGGCATCACAAGTAAGGGTGCTAAGAAATTGTGTCCTGATATAGTTATAGGGCAGTTACAGGTCTCAGAGATGGCTATGGGTCCACCACCAGTCATAACTCTACATATCTTCTTGCTAAATCCCGTAACTAGGTGGTGTGCAGAGATAAATTTTGTTGCTATAAAACTGTGTGAAGCACCCGAATCAAATAATGTTAAAGTAGTATGTGAATGCACATAAATGGAACCTGTGATGACATCAGCGGTGGGTTTCTTCTCTGCCTCTTGCTCATCTGCCGTTAGGGCAAAAGCTCGTCCAGTCTTCTGTTGGTGTTGCCCAAACTGTTGTTGCTGAGTAGGTAGAGAAGCCTTCTGCTGTGTTGTTCCGGTCCGATTGAATGCCGTAGGGCAGTCCCTCACTTGGTGGGTGGCAGACCCACAAACTAGGCAGTGTCCTAGCCTCTTCCTGCAGATGTTCGCCTGATGCCCTGGCCTTTTACAGAAATTGCAGACAGGAATCTGCTTCTGAGGTGCTCTGTCATTGGTCCTCGCCTGATGGTGCTGCTGGTGGTGGTGAGAAGGCCTGTTGTTATTGTTGTGGTTGGCCTCTTCTGGTTATTTTAGAAGTTGCTAGTTCCAGAATACTCCCTCTTTGAACAAGCAGGCTGACTCTTCTCTATATCCTGAGCTCGTATTAGGATCCTCTCATACGTCTTGGCGCCGCCTGCGATCACAGGAGTGCGAATCTCTTCCCTCAGTCCATACCTGAATCATTCAACACGATCGGCGGGATCAACAACCATGTTCTTGGCAAAGCGACTAAGTTGACCAAACTCTGCCGTATATTCACCAACCGTCATGTTCCCTTGCTTCAGATTCTGAAATTATCTTTCCATCTTCCGCAACTCTGATGTTGGGAAGAACTTCCTGTGGAATAACCTCTTGAAGGTGTTCCAGTCAAGTTGCCTGTCCTGGAGTCGGGTTCATTCCGATACCAGGTGCTTGCTACATCTAGCAGTTGGAGTCCCACAACTTCAACTTGAAGGTCATCTGGAAGTCGAGCAACGCTGAGGAGACGCTCCATGCTGTCGAGCCATTCATCGGCGTAGATGATTCCCTCGGTTCCTTTGAAAGGTCGAGGGCCCAGCTTCTTAAATTTCTCAATATCACCAACTTTAGCCGGCCTTGGTTCAGATTGGGCTGCTTCTCATCTCTCCAGTGCAGCCATAGCCATATTGTGGCCATTCTTCATGCCTTCTCTCATAATCGCAGTCTGTTCGCGATAAGCTTCAGCTTGAGTTCTTTGTGCCTCAAGCACTCCTCGTAGCAGGCCTACGAGGTCGGTAGGGCCCACGGGCACTGGTGGGGCAGCTGGATCGGGCACTACCGCAGGAGCTTGCTGTTCAGTCCGGGAAGATGTAGGATCTGACACTTGAGTAGTAGTATAAAATCCACGGGGTGCTGGTGCATTATAGGGACGATCGGTCAGCTGTCGAGGTATAGGATCCGGAATTGGTTGAGGAGGTGGGTGTGATCGGGTGATGACAACACCTCGCCAGCAGTGTTGGTCTTATCTGTGGCCATACTCTGGTAGGTTTAGGATTGCAAAACATAAGCAAGGTAGCCTACCAGTCTATAACAAACAAAAATATTTATTTATAATATATTTCGGTCCTATGTTGTGACAATTAATGTTCTAGTGTTCTAAAATGTTTCTAGATATGTTTACCTAAGTTGTTGAGTGGACCTGTATGGGCCACCACTAAAACATGTCACGACCCGGTCCCAAATTATTGGGTCAATTCAGATCATGCCCAGCCTGCACCGTTGTGGGATGACGGCAGTAAGCTATATCCAAATGCAGGTAATCACAACAACACAATATATTTGTCACAACTTCTAAAATTACGAATATTAAAATCTTGTCCAACAGAAAGTTTCATCTGATACATCTGATAATATAAACTGAAATAAACTGTCTTAAGTTCAAACATCAAAACTAAAAGGAAAATCATCATCTAGAAAGTTGGCTCATCAGCCCCGGGATCAACATCGTCTGATTGGGACTCTGGCAGCATAGCTGGATAAAGCTCAGGATTATAATAGCCATTAATCAATAGCTCAGCTTCATCAATGGAACCTATTGGGGGTGGGGAATCCCGTCAGGAAATGAGCAAAGCACAATTATGAAAATCTAACAATTCAACTAATAATTAGAAATTTAAAATTTAAACAGTTTGAAATACTTGAACAATATTTTTCCATAATTGAGAACAATGTGATTTGAGTATGTAATGCTTATGACCGGCTTGGGTTGTACAATAGTATCCTAGAGATCATGATACGATACGGCTTATCCCCGTGTGAAAATGAGTAAGCTCGCACAATTATGCAATATGAAGGTATTGATCATAGAACACTACACTACTCCCCCAATCCCACAATCAATAACAATCAATACTCTAGGAGAGAGTTCCGTGTAGCAATGTGGTTTATTCTTGCAATATTACAGTTACTAATTAAATTGAAAAATAAACATAACCGTACTTGCCTTCATTTATGACTGGATTTGAAATCGGTACCGGGGAAGGATTCAGACTCGTCCTCGAAATCCTACAGTTAAGAATCCCTTCTTAGAAACATATTTGAACCATATCTAGGTGTTCTAGTTACAATCTCTAAAATTTATCCTAGTCAAATTTTATGTTATAACGCGTTTATCGATACGATTTAAAATCATTAATTTAACGAAATAAAAGTCAAGTTAACATTTATTAGGAAAATTCGTATCTTTCGATTATTTGGCAAAACTTTATATTTGTAATATATTTTAAAACTAGGTTTTTCTTTAAATGAGAAAAACGTGAATTTGTTTAAATTACAAACTTATAATTTTACTATCTATTTATTGTGAGAAATCTTATAAATTTTCTATATCAAAAATAATATGTATTTAATATATTTTACACGTCTATGACAAAACTAACAAAACCATAAAGAAAGTTAAAAAGCTACGCTACGCAAATACAGGGCCACAGAAATAAAGATAAAAACTGGGCTTATGCCCTTACAAATTATTACATAAATTAATGTAATTAAATTTGCTGGTGAGCTCTGAACGCCGGGAAGCGGTCCATTCAGCAGGCCGAGGCCCTGCTCCCAAAATACTATTGGCCAGTAACACGTTCTAAATTATTAATTTTAATTTAAAAAAATGTAAAAATATGACAAGTCTCAGACTTGGTCTAAAATGTCATGTTGTATTCTAGCTTATGCCTCAACGTTCGGAAATTCCGGTTTCGTTTGCATTTCGCTATTACCCAAAATATTATCCGAAAACCAAACAATAACTGTCAAAGGACTATAGTCGAACTCAAGAAATAAACTGAAAGGTTTTCGAATATTTTTAAAAAAATCGGGCAGCATCTCCTTTGTAATCGGGATAACCCAATAATGGGAAGATACAACCAAAATATTCCAACTAGGAATAACGCCAACACCAAAATACATAACTGGAAAACCAACCAAAATCCATCTCAAAGCCATATATATATATACATATACCAGAAAGAAATCCACTGAGTTTAAGCCACCTGTACTTGAGTTCCAACAGAACTCAATCCGAGAATCCGAAAACTATCGAACTCGAAACCGAAAACAAACCCGACTATTCCAAATTAAAGTCGGAAATATCAGATCCAACCCCGAATAGGAACCAGAATACTAAACCCAAAATTCACAACATAAATTCCGAAATTAAATCAGAAACCCAACGAAGTAATTCTGATTTAGAAATCAGAACTAAAATATGCAACAATAGAATCCCATATCGGGATCAAGATCGTATCATCATCGACTCAACAGAAGGGACACAGAAAAATATACCTCGGATGCTCGGCTAGAGCTGTCAGGTGCAAACTAGGAAAATAGAAAAATCCACACGAACTCGGAAAACTTCAGAAGTAATCGGACATCGCTGGAATAGCGCGAACGCGGCCACGGGGAGAGAATCGGAACCCGCAAGGTGCTGCGGACAACGGATCGAGCATGGGCGGCCGGATCGAGACTCGCGGGGTGCTGCGAACAGGTACAGCAGCGGCGGAAGGCCGCTGGGTCTGGGCGAGGTGGCACCGTACAGGGGCGGTCGGCCGGATCGAGAGACGGGCACCGCGGCTGCGGGGGAACAGCGGCGGAGGGCATCGGCCTCAAGCGGCCGGGGGTCACCGGAAGGGCGCGGCCAGAGAGTCGCCGAGAGGGGTATGGCCGGGTCGGCTAGGGCTTAGGAAATTTGGAAAAAATGGGTTTGAGAGGAGTTGATGAAGATTGGAGAAGAAGATGGGGTTATATAGAGGTAAGGACCTAGCGGTTACGGGAGGAGAAAGGAGAGGTCTCGGCAGTTCGGAAGAGGAGAGGTCGGCCGGCGAGCGTTCGGGAACGGAAATGAAAGGAACGGTTCTGGTGTTTTAGCGAAAAAGAGAGAGAGTGTGTGTTTAAGAGTTGTATAAAGGAAAATAATTTCTTTTCTTTTTTTAATAATAAAAATAGGATTTATGCATATAATTAAATACTAAGGGACTTAAAGGTTTATTTCGGAAAAATTGAAATTGGGTTCGAGACGGGTTCGGGACGGTCAGACCAAACACTAAAAATTCCAGGAATAATAAATTTTTTAAAAATACAATTTTTCCTAAATTAACAATTAATAATGATTTATAATAATAATTTTGTTAATAAAATTATCCAATTAATTAACCGAAATTTTACGGGTTTCACAAGTGAAGAGGAGGAATCAAGAACAAACGAGTTGTCGCAAAGCCAAAGAGGTAATTCGTCTATTCTTAAAACTTACCAATTACTGTCATGTACCAAATGTTAGAGTATGGGTTGTAAGTGTTTGGTTTAAGGTTGAGGAGGGGCTATAGGCGAAACCAAGCATCTGCCTATGATACTACCTCAAGTACCAGAACAAGAGAGGTAGGCTTTGACAACAGACCTAGCATTAGAGTTATCACGTTTTGATGTAGAGACACTCTTACAGTAGAAGATGCCTCTGCCTACAGTTCATATATGTGCCTTAGAATAACTGTATCTATAGGATATTTGAAATGCCCTGCAATTTTTGTAACAGGACACACAACCTAGTATCAAAGGATAATAGGATCAAATGTATTAATATACGGCATAGGTCAGTATCTATATAACATCCTTGTACCATAGAGTAATCTGTACAAATACATATAGGGTACAGGTGTAGACTTGTGAAGGGGATGTAACATAGATAAGGGTGTTCCCAGTTATAAAATGGAATAACAGTAGAGTGAAGAGTAGATGTGGCATATAGGAGCTCGCATAGTAGCCTATATGGTTAAATAGGAGGTGAGGCAGGGACACAGGCATGGAGGGGATTTGTATCGTATATTGCAGGAACCATCAACACCCACTGAATATGTTGGGATTAGATGAAGGTATCAGGTATATTCATGTATCAGTATTGAGCATGTGCATAAATCCTAGTATAGATGATAGATGTACCTGTGATTGAAATAGGTAACTACTACCAGAGTACTAGGATGGGGGTATGCATGGCTGGCATGACCATATGTATGGTATACAAGAGATACCAGTATGCATGTGGGTGTAGGAAGGATAGTTAGATGCCACTAGAAAAACCAGGAGGGAAGGTTAGACAAGCAAAACATTTAGAAATACAAGAGTTAGTAAGTTTAAAGTAGCTATCAATAACAACTGATGGGTTTATTAACCTGTGCATCATAATCAGGCAACCAGAGTTAGAAAATAAGGGTACCAAGCTAGTTCAGTAATAATGGTAGTTAACTTTTACCTAGAAGAACTTCTAGACCAGAGTAGAAGCCTAGTAATAAAATAACAAGGAAGCAGGGCAGGGCCTAATAGGACATGTTTGGTCAATTAAATGAATATATATAAGTTCTTCAAATATGGTAATTTGCCTTCTATATGTGTACTATGAGTTGTTTGTAGGGCTCTAATAGGACAGGTTTGTTAAAAGAATGCTATTTTTAATTTAAAAATGTTCCTTCAAGGCCTGTGGGATGGGCCCCGAAGGAAGCAGGGTAGGGGCGGATCCACAAACTATAGCTGAGATGGACTACCAAAATTTTGGGTGGGCTAGAAGTAGATAAATCCATTAAAAAATTAAAAAAATATTATACGAAGAAAATTGTATTTTTTTTTGGGTGGGCTCCAGCCCACCCCACCCCTTGGATACACTCCTGAAGCAGGGGGTCTGCGGGGTGGTGACACGCGACGTGCAGGCACGCGCGCAGTCACCCTCCACGGGACAGTTATCATTTTTCAAAAAATATGGAAAATAAGAAAAAAAAAATTGGGGGTAGTGGTATCCCAGTTCCTATGCGGTTCCGCCTATGCTTGCATGCAACATCCCTTGGAATCCTAAAGACAAGGCTTTTCTGTGTCGAGTCGAGTCGAGTCGTGTCTCGGTTTCAGCATACAGTTTGATATAAGTACGAAAATCGGCAAGAATTTAACGATGACCAGTATACAAGACACATATTCTCGCATCAGATTCGGTACCTATTTTGGTAAATCCTCTTATTTATGAAATTTGTAGAGGAAAGAGGGTAAAGTGCATTTAAACCCTCCTTAGATGTCACGAAAATGCAAATAAAGACTCGCTGATCCAAAAAAGACAGTCCGTTACGAAAATGTTCAAATCACTCCCCCTCCCCCGCTATTAAAATCTGTTAAAAATTGTCTTAAAAGACGATTTTGCCCCTCCCCTCTCTCTCCGGTGGTGGGGGCGGGTCGGGGGGGTCGGCGTGGCCAGCGGAGGAGGGGGGGAGGGAGAGGGGGGCGGGTCGCCGGTGGAGGGAGGAGGGGGGGAGGGGGTCGTGGGGCGGGTCGCCGGCGGAGGGAGGAGGGGGAGGGGAGGGGAGGGGATCGAGGGGAGGGTCTTCGGCGGAGGGAGGTGGGGCCGGGAGGGGGGGTCGGGGTCGGGTCGCCGACGGAGGGGGGGAGAGGGCTAGGGAAGGGAGGGGCTGGTAGGGAAGGGTAGGTGGGAGGGTAGTTTAGGTAGTTTCTTTTTTTTAAGTCTTAACGGCCATTTTAATAGCCATTTAACGGATAAGGACCATTCTAAACAAACAGGTTTTTTGGGAGGTGCAAACTGCTTAAGTTTTTTAAAATATCTTATTTTGCAAACGAGGCAACTTTAGGGAGGGTTTAAATACACTTTACCCGAGGAAAGAATTTGTAGAATCTCTTGCATCATGGAACATGGCCATCACTTGGTTCTGTGCCTCCAGGAACTAATGGAACATGGCCATCACTTGGGCGCCATCTAACATCATCGTCGGAGGCAGCGGAGGAAACTGAAGAGGTAGTGGTGGAAGCTGCTTCACTGGTACATCGACTGCGGTCTGATCCGAAGCTCCTTTAGCTCCGGGCTGATCTGCGGTCTTCCTGGTGACAACTATCCTGAAATAGAAAGAAAACTCGTTGATTGCTAAGCCCTAGGAAACATAGTCAACCACCTAGAAAATATTGAGTATAAACAATCTCTATATTCAATAACTATAACCATTTTCCATGGATCCTATGTTGTGATGAGTTTTCCTTAGTCTAACAGGTTCCCCAATAGCACTTTATAGCCTAAGTACCATTAGGACAGACCTGCATGGACCACCACTAAAAACATGTCACAACCTGCTCCCGAATAATCGGACACGAGTCGGACACGCCCAGCCTTCGTCGATGGACACGACGAAGTAAGCTGTACAATTCTAAGAAAAACTTCAACATACAAGATATGTAAAACAACATAGCTACTATACACATTCCCAGAATCACCACAATCCACAAGTTATTGGTACAATATTATTCGGAGACAAATCTGGTAACATGAATAAAATTGTACAATCCTGAATCCTCAATGTAATATAAATGATACAACTCTAATAAACTAGAAAATGATCTAATCTAGGGCACTGCAACTCTAAGTACATCCTGAAACACAACTCCACCATCTCCGGGCTCTGACCCAAGGTGGTAGCATATCCTCAAGATACCTGCAACGTATCCTGTCAGAAAAATAGCAAAGTACAACCCCGATAAGAAGCACTAAACAATGTAAACTGAAATGCATGAAAAGAGTCACAATATGAACTATAGTACAAGACAAGAATATGAAACTGTAGTACATAAAAAACGATGAACTATAGTACCAGATCCTGAACAATGAACTAGACTATCAGTGTAACATGCAAGTGAAATAACTATCAGAGTATGTGACCGGCTGGATAAACAATGAACAAGAGTACATGAATAATGGTACGGCTTAGAGTCCCACGTGTACGATGTGAGACCTAGGCTATTAGTCAATGCCTAGCTAAAATAGGATTGGTCACATATCTGTATTATTTCTCCACCCCAATGTACAAGTAAGAACAATGAACTGTGAACGATGAATGGTGAACAATGAACAATCGTGTGTATAACGTGTCAATATGAGAACATGAAGTAAGACAGAAATACAGAGTAAAAGGTTCGAGTCGATATACTTGCCTTGCTCTGGTAGACCGAGAATAGAAAAGTAAAATCACTATGTCCACCTGTGTCAATTTGGGGTTAAAATTAGATTCTAAAATAGTTACAACTCTAAATTAACTAGCTATTCATGTTCCATAACTAATTATATATAGAAAATCTAATTGGTTAACTAAACCTTTTAGAAAATACTAAAATAGAATTAACATAGATCCTACTTAAGAAAATCCTTTAGAGCAAAATAGCTAATATAACTATTTATAGAAGTAATAATTTAGTAGTGATAATAAAAGAAATAGCGTTAGTAAACTTAAAGGAAAATAAACTCATATGGTTCATATCCCCATAAAATGCTATTATTATTTATTTATTTATTTTTAAAAAATGAAATTAGCCCAAAAGCTGGTCTAGTTAGAAAAACCATTGAAATAACACAAAAGTATAGAAAATATCCCAAAGCTTAATTTAACAGTATTTTTACAAAAAGATATTGCAGGAACTTTTTTGAAAACTTATCACCAATTTAGCTTAGTAACTGAATACAA
Source organism: Iris pallida (assembly GCA_029216955.1). NCBI lineage: Eukaryota > Viridiplantae > Streptophyta > Magnoliopsida > Asparagales > Iridaceae > Iris > Iris pallida. Next base: position 3,284,274 of record JANAVB010027195.1, read on the forward strand.
TATTCATCCCACAATTTCAGCCCATAAATATTACCTACAACTAAACCGTTTCTCACTCAAGCTCAGCAGAACTCCCACACAGACCCACAAGCTTCAATTGAACGACTGATAATCCAAAATTTAGCATTAACACTTCTCAACTATACCTCCTCAGGCTCCCTGTACGAATTGTAAATAGCCCCATGCATAACCAACTAAACAAACTAGAAAAAAAAGGCTCGAAGCCTAGTGGAGACAGAACTCATCCAAACATCCTTACCATGTGATTCAAACCAAAGCTCAGAAACACCAAGGAACAAAAGTTCAAGGCACTCAATCCTGCAGACATGCCAATATGCAACTCGACCTATATTACTCTACAAACCAAGCTATGCTCTCTAGCTCACTTCAATTGCAATTGACCCCTGGCCAAACCAACATTTGTTATTCGACCACACAAGCCATACCGACACACTTGAAGAAAATAAACACAGACTTAGCATAATGAAGTTACAAAGAAGATTATACATAATTGGAACAAATTTACTCTGGATAAAGAACAACCAACTGTTTAAAATTCAAATAGTAATTGACAATCAGAAGAAAGAAAAATCCGTAGGAGATATGCACCCACACATCCGCGCCAACATACGGATCCCAACATCTGTCTCCAAACACCCGTCCCCCGGACACGATCAAACTCCAGACACGACCAAGACTGGATCAAACTCCAGACACGACCAAGACTGGACGCAACAACCCATAGTATCTGCTATTGGTACAATCCCCGCTACCGATCCAACTTCTTTCTTGACACACGCACCCGTATCAGTCCCAGAACATGAGCCCAACGCACAAACAGAGTTGTAAAACAACGCGACAGGATATGAACCACATGGATACGAGCAACTGGACATGAACAACAAACTCCCATCAATCTAGATACTAACGTTATTTTCCAACATCAAAAAGTGTATTACCTGAGTAATGAGAATCGGTTCGAAGTAACGCTGGATCCTAAAGTGTCGGACACGTTCCAATGAGTCGGACAACTCCCAGATCTCTCAATCAAATTTCCCTAGTCAAAAATTCTAACCAAGAAAGGATCAAGAAATGGATAGATCATTAAGAACAAAATAAATTTATGAATTAATCACTGAAATCAAAGGTTTAGGGTTCGGATCTCACCAGTCTAGTCTCCTTCTTCCATAATCTCCTCAATTCGATCAGCCATCCTAGAGACCATATTTATTTTGTTCTGTTCAATATTATTCAGAAGAGACGAGAATTACAAGGATCGATCCCGAGCTCCTACAGAGGATGGAAGGACACGATGGAGGACTTACCAAGAACTGATGGCTTGATTGAAGTAACTCGTCAATCCTCGAGGAGACGACCTAGATCTGGACAGTCGAGGTTGGAGAAGCTCGTCAGCATAGGAGGCGATGCATCTGCGACGTCAGGGAAAACCAGATCTGCTCGAGATGATCAGAATCGCTGCTGATGGAGAGGAACCCTCGCGCGATCGTCGTCGTCGAAAAGTAGTCGCCGGAGCAGATCTACGCGGTCGAGCGCTGATGCATCTAGTCGTCTGCAGCGACGGCGGTGAACGCCATGGCCGAAATCAAAAGCTTAGGGTTAGGAGGAAACAGAGGTTTTGGGGAGTTCGAGCTCTGCTCTCGACTCTTAGCAGAGAGTTTAGAAGAGAGAGAGAGAGAGATGAAAAATAAAGAATGAATAGTTAACTTTATATCATAAATAATGAATGGGAAAATTTTCACATAAGCCCCTCCACCTAATTGGCAATTTACCCAAAGGTCCCTCTCCTTAATTGGCAATTTACACAAAAGTCCCTCCCCTTTTCATAAATTGCAAGAATACTAAAAATTCAGTTAGAAAATTGGTTACAAGGTTGTTATAAATGGAGGAAAACTAAATTTTGAAACCAAATTCAAATTGCTCTAAATTAATATCCATTTAGAAAATTGTATTATAAAAATAGGTAAATCAATTAAATATTTCATAAACAAACCATAAAATAAAATATGGCTAAATTATAAAATTCCAGAAAATTCAAAAATTTAATAATTCGGGAAGCGGGGTTACAGTGAACGTCCCTCCTTTTGTTGTAAGGAGCCTTCTGTCTCCTTCGAAAGTCTCCAGCTTGCATCAGATTGGCCTCATCCATCTGTTTGGACAATGCGTCCACTTTGATTTGAGCCCTCATCTCGTCTTCAACATGAATCCAGTGCAAAAGACGTTCAAGATCCACCTCTATCTTCTTGCGGTGCATGTCTGCGATGAAATTGCTCCACCCAGGTGGGAGCTTGGCGACAATACCCCCAACGACAAATGCATCGACCAAGGGCATGCCGTCATCCTCAACCTTCTGACGTAACTTGAGAAACTCTTTGACTCGAGGCAACATCGTCTTGTTGTCCTCAAATCGTATCTTCCAGACCTTTTCGGTCACATGGATCTTGTTCATGTTCTCATCTGCCTTGTAGAGATTCTCAACATACTCCCAGATGTCCTTAGCATGGACCGTCTTGCTGTACCAGAGAGTCCTCCATAGAGTTTAAGATAAGCAACTTACAAAGATTGTTATCTCTCCTCCACTTGGATTGCAGAGCAGTGGCCTCAGCAACCCTTCGAGCATTTTCACCTTTTAGAATTAATGGCTCAGGATCTGTCAACACATAGTCAACGCTCACGAGTTGAAGATTAAGGCTGACCTTTCTCTTCCAGACGTTGTAACGCTCCCCGTCGAACTTCTCAAGTTTGTTAAAACTTGTGTCGAGAAGGTTTGCACGGTTGTTCTCCATCGAATCTAAATCTTGCTTTGAGATTGTTATTCCCGAGGCATAATTTTCGATAGAAAACTGAGAAATAAAATGATTGTAAAAATAACGTTTCGTAGCAACTCTTCAAAGAAGGTGCACTACAGAGATCCTTGAAGGATTCTGTGTAACAAAGATCTAAAACTATTTCGTTACCAAAGCAAACGAATGTAATACTTCTAAAAAGAAGGTACAAATCGAATTGCTAGCAGCAGCAGCGACGAAAGCCCATAAGGAGTTTCTGATTAGATCAGAGAAGAAGAGAAGGAAAGAAGAAAGGGAAAGGCAGCTTTGCTGGGGTGATCAGATCACCGTTGTTCAAAGTAAGATTCGCCTATATACGATCCGCTTCCAGGAACCAGCAAGTTTCTTATAGAACTTCTGGAATGCTCGTCAGTCAATTTTTGAGACTTAAACTGGCTTCCTGAACTTACAGACTTCCTTAACTCTCTTCTCTGGTGCATCTTAGAAAGGAGGTCAAGGGGCTCTATTTATAAAGTGGAGTGAGACTTCACCATCTCTCCTTTCCGATGTGGGACTGAAATAGAGTTTGATATTTTACATCATCCCACAATCAACATAGTCGAGTGCTAGCCCACGCCTACCCCCTGAACACACGACCGAGCATGCACGAGGCATCCTGGAGTCCGAGTTCGAGTCCGAGTCCGATCAACAAAAATCAACTTACATCATTGTTAGAATTAATCATTTTTCTTCCAGAAAAATACTCCCACATGACACACACTTGTGCCCCATTACACTTCATGTGCACACCTCAACACAAGCAATGCATTATATTGAGATACTTATCATTTGGTGTAGCCGATGTGGGACTATCTTTCCAAGTCTAATGGCAAAAACACCAACAAAATGTTACATTATGGTGATAACAACATCAACTTTGTTGCTCCTTCGCGAAGACAGATGTTCTTGCACCCTTGCATGCACCTCTTGCAATCGGAAAGACAAGGCTTCCCTTGGGTCGAGTCGCACTTGTTGATGCACTTTGTCTGAGGGGCGCCGCCCCACATGCAAGTTGCAAGGCACCGGAGGAGGGGCTTGCAGTCAGGGCACTCGCAGTTCAACTTGTCAGAAATGCATTTTTACATCCATTTTGACCTCCGTAGTACGAACTAACCGGAGGCAAAAGCAACATCATCATCAATAACACGACCAGGACAGCCTTCGACATGGTCGTCGTCGTCTTCTTCTTCGTCGTCTTCTTCTTCTTCTTCTCACTTGGTGGTGATTGTTGGGTGCATAGGGCTAGCCTCTCCTACCCATTTATACACATTAATTCATTTTGGTTACCAAAGTTTTCATCACCACCTTATGGAATTTAATTCTTTTCCTTCTTCCCAATGCCTTGCTGATTGTGCCATTGCTCATTACTGAATGTTGGTTTCATGACCCACATTGGGGCTGGCATCCTAGTCAAAGGACAGTTTCAAGATAGATTAACTGTCCCGTTCTTTCAATTATTACTTGGAGTTTTCTTCCGTTAGCATCTATGATTCTATGCAGAGAAAATGCTAAGTTTACAACAACAAAAATTTATGACTTTTTTACAACTCACATCCATCTCCTGCTAACATGGTCCCACACGATCCCCTCTCTCCCCCAATCAAAAAATATCATGTAGGCAGTTGTAAAGCTTACAATCAAAATAGTTTGTAAGTATAATATTTCCCTTCTATGCACCATATTGAAGAAAGAATTAAACGAAGAGTCGAGTTGTGTCTCGGTTTCAGCATACAGTTTGATACAAGTACGAAACCAGCCAGAATTTAACGAAGACCAGTATATAAGACACATTCTCGCAGCAGATTCAGTACCTATTTTGGTAATATGAATCCACTTATTTATGAAATTTGTAGAGGAAAGAATTTGTAGAATCTCTTGCATTGAGATTAATGATCGTCTTGAATTAAACACCAAAACTGCATCCGCAATATATAGCTCGAACATGTAATGAAAGAATTTTAGGGTCTTTTACGAAGAAACTATGTATTATAATGCATTGCTTCATAAGTCAATTATGCAGTATAATATCCAAACATGCCACCTTTTATTTCCTTATAATTCTAATACATGCGCTCAGTAAAAAATTCAAGTCCTTAATTATTAATTAGGAAGAACGTAAACAAAATAGAGGGAAAATAAAAGAAAAGTATTGATGATCAATCATCTAGCTAGTGCAAAAACCTCAAGCCACAACCTTACGTACGACGTTACTGCATGCATGCAGCCATCTCCCTCTCCACTGCCCTCTTGAGAAAGCTCCCCTCTTCCACCACCATCTGCACCGGCAGGAACCCGAGCCCGCTCGCCAGCGCGAGCATCACTTCCTACATCTCGCTCCTGAACTCCTCCATGTCCACGCTGCCGTCGCCGTCGTGGTCGAACCTGGCAAAGAGCTCCCGGTACAGCACGACAAGCTCCTCTGCGCCCATACGTCCCGCGCCGTCGTCCACGCCGAAGTGCGTCTCAAGGACCCTTAGGCTCGAAAGCTCCCCAGCCATCTCCGAGAATGAGAGTAGCCCGTCGTGGTTCGTGTCGAGGATCGCGAACCAGTCCCGGACTGCGCTGTCGAAGGCCGCCTCGTCCTCCACGAATTCGCGGATCGTCGCTCCGTCGAGTATCACCACACTCATCTTCGATCGGTTGCTGGTTAATTTGATTTAATTCTCTAGAAGAATTACTAAGAGGTGTTAATTTCTAAAGCTCAGTAATTTGTGTGAAGAAGAAGGTTGGCCTTTCTTAAAGTATATATAGGAGTTATAATCTGCTTTGCATGATGATTTAGTGAGGTGCCTATTATTTCTGAACAACACAAGTCAAGTTGAAGGGAAACTATGAGCAGACATGTTCAACAACAGTGGATGGTTTGCTTGTTTTGCTTGTATACATAGCTTTTGACCATTTTGAGAATATGAAAGTTACATAATTGACCATAAGTATCCCCATAAGTCCAAATTGACCAGAGAAATCAAAATCAAAAGCTTGGATTCATTTCAAACATGAGATGATGACAAAACCAACTACTTTCATTGTCCAAATCTAACATAGCTTCATTGTCCAAATCTAACATACCGGTGTTTAAATTTGAAAGTCAGTCTGAGCTCTCTAGTCTAATGGTGTTAGAGCAGACACCCGGAGGGATCGACAAAGCTTAAGTCTCCCAATTGTGTGTGTGCGTGAGATTTCAAAAAAAAGTCAGTAAATTTTTTTATTCATAAAATTGCATGTACGTTGATGTACTCCAATTGTATTGAACACTTCCAGAATGTCCAGGAAAAACTGGGACTAGATTAGTTGTGTATTGTTCCAATTATGTCCTCCAGGTATGACATGTGGGTCGCACCGATAAAAACCAACAAAAAGACTCACATGTCATAGAGGGAGGTAGGATTGGAATACATGATCAGGTACAGCTGATCCGGTCTCGAAAAAACTTGGACTGCCACAATTGAAAACATCTCTCCATGCATGAAATTTGGTTCATAGAACAAATGCAGGAAATCAATCTCAACAACATTATGTTCCTGCATAAATTTGTAACTTTATGCAAAATAAGTAACATTAATTTGGCATCAATATTGTTCATGATGGTAGAAACAACATCACTAATTCCCTCGTCTATGTAAATTCCACTTATTATTGCACAACTTCGATAAATAGACCAGCATTCCTTAGACATATTTAGTTAATACTTGTGTACATATAAGCTTAATTAGATCAAGAACACGGAGACTTAAATGTTACATTTATGGTGATAGCAACATCAACTTTGTTGCTCCTTCACGAAGACAGATGTTCTTGCACCCTTGCATGCACCTCTTGCAATCGGAAAGACAAGGCTTCCCCTGGGTCGAGTCGCACCTGTTGATGCACTTTGTCTGAGGGGCGACGCCCCACATGCAAGTCGCAAGGCACCGGAGGAGGGGCTTGCAGTTGGGGCACTCGCAGTTCAACTTGTCAGAAATGCATTCTTTACATCCATTTTGATCTCCGTAGTACGAACTAACCCGAGGCAAAAGCAACATCATCATCAACAACATGACTAGGACAGCCTTCGACATGGTCGTCGTCATCGTCGTCGTCTTCTCCTTTTCCTCCTCACTTGGTGGTGATGGTTGGGGGCATAGGACTAGCATCTCCTACCCATTTATACACATTAATTCATTTTGGTTACCAAAGTTTTCATCACCACCTTATGGAATTTAATTCTTTTCCCTCTTCCCAATGCCTTGCTGATTGTGCCATTGCTCATTACTGAATGATGGTTTCATGACCCACATTGGGGCCGGCATCCTAGTCAAAGGACAGCTTCAAGATAGATTAAATGTCCCGTTCTTTCAATTATTACTTGGAGTTTTATTCTGTTAGCAACTTTGATTCTATGCAGAGAAAATGCTAAGTTTACAACAACAAAAATTTACAACTTTCTTACAACTCACATCAATCTCCTGCTAACATAATCCCACCCGGTCTCTCCTCTCCCCCAATCAAAGAATGCCATGTAAGCAATTGTAAAGCTTACAACCAAAATAGTTTGTAAGTATAATATTTCCCTTCTATGCACCATGAAGAAAGAATTAAGATCATGTTCGATTTATGAAAGAAATGTTGTTCAACGGAATTAAGGAATTATGAAAAAAAATTATTATTATTACTATTTTTCTTTTGTAGCTACAAACTTGAGAACTATTTTTGTTTTAAAAAAACTAGTTTTAGGACCTCGTATAATATTCGAATTTTGTGTTTAGTTATCCACATTGTCCTAAAAACTAGTTTTAGGATCTCGTATAATATTCGAATATTTTTGTGTTTAATTATCCACATTGTCCAAAAAAAAAATTTGGTCTCGTCCTGACGGTTGGGAATTTTGGCTAACCATCCAAAATGGAGATCAAAACACAAATTTTGAATATTATACGAGGCACGAAAACCACTACACCAAAACAAGCAATTTGTAACACTTTTTTTTCCATTTTGAAATGGTTAATACCGTTACAAGTTGGTAACAGTAATTACCAGTTGGCGGGGGAATTGACAGAAAAATGTTAAAAAAATGGTAAAAAATTGCAGAAAAATGTCTTCAGTTGGCGGGGAAATTGACGACTACTTAGCAACGAATAATCCGTCGACCAGATGATGGGATGTTAGTGACGGACATACAATCCGTCGCTAAGTGGTTGGAAAAATTTTAAAAAAATGCTTGAGATTAACGACTAAGTAGCGACGGATTTTAGCCTTCGCTAGTCCGTCGCTAAGTTAAAAGCCTAGCTTAAGTTGAATCGACCGGGGAAAAATTTCATTCCCCCAATTTTTCTCTCTCCTCTCTCTCTTGGACGCTTGAAACATCGAGGTAACTCTCTCTCTCTCTCTCTTGGGCGACGGTGGGGGGCGGAGGGGAGCCAGCGGTGGTGGAAGGGGGCGGGCAGCGGGGGGGTGCTGGCCGCGGGGGGTGGGGGTCGTCGCGCGCGGGTGAAGCTGGCGGTGGTGGGGGTCGCCGCGGGGGGTGCTGGCAGTGGTGGAGGTCGCCGCGGGGGCCGGGGGTGCTGGCGGTGGTGGGGGTCGCCGCGGGGGGTGCTGGTGCGGTGGTGGGGGTCACCGCGGGGGGTGACGGTGGTGGGAGGGGACGGGCAGCGGGAGGGGATGGGCGCGGGGAGGCTAGCCCCGGGGGGGGGGGGGGCTGCGGGGAGGCGGGGGTGGCCGTGGGGGTGGAGTTTGGAGGGGTGGTGGGGAGTTGGGGGTGGGCTGCGGGGGGGGGGGGGGGGGGGGGGGGGTTAGGGTCTGGCCGCGGGGGGTCGGAACACACACACACACACACACACACACACACATACATACATACATACATACATACATACATACATACATACATATATATATATATATATATATATATATATATATATATATATATATATATATATATATATATAATATTCGGCACGCACACATATATATTCATCGCATACACACATGTTTTATGACCCTAAATTAGGGTTTGTTAGTATGATTATGACCCTAAAATTTTATGGTCTTGCTGTTAATTATGTTGATTGTGGGATACTATAATGGTAGTGAAAGAATGCCCTCGGCCCCTTCCTATTCTTGGGCTCATTCTTCCTACTTTTAAACTACTTATATTTTCTGAAATTGAAGAATCTCACACCTTAACCTAATAGTGCATGGTCTTTTGTATGAAAGAAAAATTGTAGAATAATTGTAGAACTGGCATACACTACTGTAGGACCATTAGATTGACAGAGAGTGTTCAAGTTCTTATTACTGTAGGACCAAAGAGTCTAAATTTAGCAATATATACTTATCAATGACCATACGAGGCTAAAATTAGCAATCTGAATTTGGCAATGACCCTATGGATGTTCTTTCTCCCAGACTTGAAAATGATGATGCGGCGACCCTATACTATTTTCTAGTGTCAAATGGTTACTTATCTTTCTTAGCTTTACATTATCAGGAGTTTATTCTGTTCAATAATATATACTACCCAAATTTGATGAGTACCTATGATACTACATATGAAAAGAACTATGAGTGTTGTAGGTAGTGTAAGCTAGAAATGAATGAAGTTTGGATGTCGTTCTAAGCCATCCACGTGTTCATGAAACCTTAGGTAATTTAGTTTGGATAGCGATGTCAGACCCATGTTGAAAAATTCATGAATATATATATCTGTGGCTAACCATTTACTATTTATATTTGAAAATTATTGTATTTGAATAAATGTTGTATTTGAACAATTGTGTATTTGTTAATAAGGCTGTATATATTATATGAGAACAATTGTTGTATCAATGTACCCTCTGGGTATCGGTAACGGTATCAGACTATTTCTATGAGTATCGATATTGATCACTTAGGCGTCTAGGCGGTGTCTAGGCGGTAGGTAAGTGTTGAAAATTAAATTTAAGATATCGGTATAGAGTGAGTATCCTAGAAGGATATATATAAGATATCTTAGTAGTAGATAGATAAGTGTTGAAAATTAAATTTACTTATGCCAAGTCTTTTGGGCCTATCAGAGTTATAGATCTTTTCGAAAATCTAGTATAATGATGATTACCTCAAAAGGCATGCATAAGTAAGAGTGTATCAAGTGTATATCGTAGGCGGATGAGTGTATAGAGTGAGCCTCCCTACTCCCCTTCTTCTCATTCGGGTCATGAGGCATCTTATTCCGCATCATATGATATACATCTCAATCAAAGCGTAGAGAAGTGTAAAAATATTAATATTAACCAAGGATCAGTATCGGAATCAGTATCACCATGAATCTGATAGCTTGTTCTAACAGAGCATAATATAAAACCAAACGTGAAGTAGAGCTTCACATTCACAATATTAGAATGTGAAGCTCTGATTCACATGTTTGGTTTTATATTATGTTCTGGTAGAACAAGCCACGAGATTCATGATGATACCGATTCTGATACCGATCCTTGGTTAATATTAATATTTTTACACTTCTCTACTCTTTGGTTGAGATGGATATCATATGAGAGAGTCGAATGAGAAGCAGGGAAGTAGAGGGGGGTCAGAGAGGGGGCCTTCTCTACTCCATATTTTGGTTGTGAGACTCATTTCGTACTGTCAGGCTATGTCGAAGATGAGGAGGAAGAGGAAGATGAGGATGCAGAGGACGTCTAATACTGTCATTTCCATACAACAATGAATCTTATACATTACACGTCTAATATTGTTATTTTGTTTAATCCCTAATTAATCTCCATGTTTCCATCAATCTTACCAGATGGCATCCAAGACCCGAGAACGTCGCTTGAGAGAGGCAGCTTCTGCTGCTGAGGAGGTAGTGCCACCTCCTGCTGCTGAGTCGGTAGTGCAACCTCCTGCTGTTGAGGAGGTAGTGCCACCTCCTGCTGTTGAGGAGGTAGTGTCACCTCATGCTGCTAAGGAGGTAGTGCCATCTCCTGCTACCGAGGAGGTGGCACCAGAGGGCAGTTGCCCCGGGAGTTCCAGTCATCTATCTCCTCTGGATATTGATCTTGCTGGCGTGGATCGTACTTATGTGCAGTGGATGAGGAGGGAGATCTCTCTGCGCCTACGTAGAGGACAATATATATATATGTCACGACCCGATCCCAAATAATTGGGTCGAATCGGATCATGCCCAGCCTGCACCGTTGTTGAGACGGCGGCAGTAAGCTGTATCACTCATGCAGTTAAATAAACAACACTGTCTAATTGCCATAACTTTAATAATTCGAATAGTTTAAAACTTTTTACAATAAAATGAAAGATACATCTGAAATACACTGTTTTCTACAAACATCATGAATCACAAGAAGAAGAAAATCTAGGCAACCAGCTCATCAGTCTCGAAATCATCGTCCTCTAGTTGGGACCTCGGAAAATATCGCGAAACAAAGCCTCATCAGTGATACCTAAAATGTTGGGTCTCCAGTCAGGAGGGAGCAAAGTACAATTCATGCTAATTTAACAATTGAAATAATAATAGTATTATGCACTTTTAAACAGTTTTGAAAATCAACTAAGCAGTTACAGTTTTAAAACAGTTACAGTTCTGTGATGTGAATAGGCAATAAAATATGACCGACTTGGGTTTGTTACAGTTCAGATACGGCTTATCCCCGTGTGTATGAGGGGTAAGCTAATAGTTACAGTAGTTACAGTAGTTTGGATGTGGTCATACTCATTACACTACTCCCTCAGTCCCCAATAGTTACAGTAGTTACAGTCAATGCTCTCAAAGAGAGTTCCGTGTTGTATCGTGGTTTAAACTTGCAATAAAACGATTACTAAATAATTGTAAACTAACACAAAATGTACTTGCCTTGGTTTGATTGGACTAGAAAGGTTGATACGTCGGGATGGAAGTTAGACTCGTCCTTGTAATCCTACATTCGAGAAGTTCGACTCAGAATCCAGGGTTACCAAGCTAACTATGCTAGTTGAAATCTCTAATTGTGTCCTAATCAATTTTAATCTTTATTAGTGCAATCACAAACAAAAACGCGATTATCGGTGCGTTGTAATTAATAACGAGGAAAAGATCATTTTACCTTGTATTTTGGAAAAAACTCGTCGATACCAAATTAATTTGATTAAAACTTTGTATTTTCGTAATTATATATATAAAACTAAATTTTTTATTTTAATGAGAAATACATGATCATTTGTTAAATATTAAAACTTGCAGATTTTATTGTGAGAAATCTTTATTAATTTTTATATGAAAATAACTTTTCTCAGATTTATTCGTACGCTACAAAAACTCGTAAAATCAGCAAATAACCAAAATCCTACACTACCAATTTACAAGCCACAGAACCAACAACCAGCTGGGCTTATGCCCATTACAATTTATTTACATAAATTGAAATAAGACAAAAACTGCCGTTAGTTCTAAACTTTAAATAAATTAAATATGAATAAAATTAAATGATAAAAATAAAGATAAAATAGATATTTATCGAGTCTCAGATATGGTCCAATCTTCAACTAGGCTAATGCCTCAACGTCCGGGCGAAGCCGGTTTCGTTTGCACTTAGCCGGGGCCCATTGACCGATACGGTCGTCGCCCAAAATCTAAATATTAAATAAAATTCTGAAATCCATTTTAAATTCATTTTTAAAATATTCTAGAATTTACGAAAAATTCGGCAGCATCTCCTCTGTTTTTGGTCAACCCAAAAACTGGGAAATATGCCGATATTCTTTCCTACAAATCCCAAACCAGGGAATCCCCAAAATATATATATATAAAATAAACACAACCAATCCACAGATAAATTCGGAACGACCCAAAATAATTTCGGAAGTCCGATCCAACCATAAACATCACAGATTGCTACCGAAAAATCTGGGAAGCCTAGAATATACCAAAAACCAATTCCCGAAGAGTTCCGGAAATCCAAAATAATCAACAGAACCTTTCCAAAAGTTCCGAAAAAATACGACGTCGCTAAAACCGAATTTCTAAGGGGAATCGGGGACCATTTCTCATCACAGACTGCATAGAAAATGGGCGGGACAGGGGTTATACCTCAGGTTGCTCGGCTAGAGCTCTCAGATGATAAATAGTAGAAAGAAATAGAGATCCGAACAGCAAGTCGGGAAGATCCGGAACAGCAATGCAAACCCGGGACAGCGTCCGGAGTTGGAACTTCGCTCCTGGCCGGGAACGGAAAGTCACAGAACGCGGATCGGGGTCGGGACAGCAGTAGACAGCGGCAACGCTGTCACTGAACCACTGAGACAGCGGATCGGGGTACTGTGCTCGGCCGGGGACGAAGGGGGTCGGCGCACAGGGGGTGCGGGAAAGCCAGCGGTCGGATCGAGCGCTGGGGGTCAAAGAGGATGGCCAAGGCGCATCGGAGGAAGCCGACGACGGGCGGCCGGAGGTCGGCGCCGGGGCTAGGGGGGTCGGGCGCGCTGCTGGGGGCGGTCCAGAGCGCGGGGCGCGGGTCGGGGCGCACGGGCGGCCGGTAGGCGGCGACGGCGTCGGGCCGGGGGAGGCCGACAGGGGTCGGGCTCGCGGGGAGCTCGGCGGTCGGATGGCCGGGCGCTGGCTCGCGGGTCGGGGACGAAGGCTTCGGGAAGGGGCTTTGGGAAGGAGGGGAAGGAGAAGTTGTAGGAGTAGATGGGGATGATGTGCTCTGGAAGGAGTTTCTTCTCTAAAGCAAGAGAGTAACAGGAGGTGGGGAAGTGTGAATGATAGTTGGGAGTTATAAGGGGGGTGTTAGATCTGAACGTGGGGTGTAGAGAAGTTAGAGGGAGAGAAATATTAGGGGAAATGTTGAATGGGCAAGGCTGGTCCAAATTTGGACCGGCTCAAAATCGTATATATTTTTTTTTATATATATAAACCCAAAGTTCAGATTTTAGAAAAAGAATTGGGTCTGGGTTTGAATCCAAAAATCCTTGTTATTAATTTTTGAAATAATTTTAACACTTGAAAAATATAATAATAATAATAATAATAATAATAATAATAATAATAATAATAATAATAATAATAATAATAATAATAGAATACTAATATTAATTAATCACAAAATATTGGGTTTCACAATCTTCCCTCCTTAGAAAATTTTATCCTCGAAATTTCAAGGATAGAGCCGGGTACAATCAAAAATCACCTAACCTTAAACAAAATTTAGAATTTAAATCATCAACTACGATTGGATTCTAGGCATGGTCACTAGGTACAAAGATAAACTATCGGCATGATCAGAGTTATCTAGATACGATCTGAAATAGGGTTGGAATGTTGTGGTGATAAAATCATTTTGGGCACGAGAAAAATCTAGGTACAAATTATGATCATGAATAGGAGAAAATCAAGTGGGGTCTCGAGAAACAGGAAAGGCAAGAAAGAAGCAAATGTCAATAGTGTATTGAGAAGGCAAAAAGTGAATGGAATCATTTGAGATGATGGACTAAAATGTCAAATCAAATTGGAATGGGGTACAAGGGTTTGCGACTCAGGAAAGGTAAAAGTTGTACGATAGTAGGATATTAGAGATGATTAGAATAATAATGAATGTAATCGAGTGAAATATTTCCAATGAGGTCCGAGTGATGATCAAAGAGGATGGAAAGTATGTCGTTTCGCTGTTCAATGGTCAGAAACGAAGATATGCGGGAAAAGACTTACAAGATAACTATCTATAGCTTCCAAAATCTGCAACTAAATAATAATAATAATAATAAATAAATAAATGAATAAATATATAAGATATAAGAATATATGTGTGTGCAACGTACCAAGGTTGAAACAGAAAAGAGATTGAGGTAGCAGAGATTGATTTGATCCTAATAAGTTTTTTTTTAGGAAGATCAAGTAGAATTTTTATAGGAAATCCTTTCTTTCTTAATATGACAAGAGATTTCTGGGAAAGGAGACAACCGCTAGAAATGTAAATTCTTTAATCAGGCAAAAGTCAGAATGATTTGATGGTGCAAAGACAACCATGGTATGAATATATTCTAAATAATATTCGGAAACCAAATATGTTTGAAGTCACTTTGTCTCCGATTCATGCCTTGCCAGAGTGCACCTGACTGCAGTGAATTTTTGACCCAACAACTTGAATAATTTTAGGTTACCGAGTACTCTTTTAACTTTATCCATTTCATGGCTAAGCAACAAAGAAGATCAACATAGTGTATTTAGAACATAGTCACGATAATATCCGAAAATCTATGAACACCCGAAATCACTTCAACTTTAGAGTCTTTTGCCTCGCCAGTGCGCAACTGGCTGCAGTAAACTCACAGTTTTCATAATTCAGGCAATTTACTACAACGCAAATATGCGAAGTCGTATTAGGTTATTGGATATTTTCTCAACTTTGTCCATAAGAATTTCAAAGAAGTTTCCAAAAAAAAAAATTCAAACGATTTCTAAAGTTCTATTCATGATAGAAAAAAATGTTGATGTATGTTCTATTGGTTTCAAGAAAATTTATCAGGATAAATATGTGTTCCAGTAGCTTTTGAGATTTAAGAGATTTAATTTTGAAGAAATTGGTCAAGCTTGAGTATGACTAATTGAGTTGGACACAGGATAAGGTAGAAGAATCAGAGCTTTGGGTTGAGTTGAAGAAGTCAATGCGAATATTTCCGACAAATCACTTAAAGGAAACAGACGTTTACCAAAATTATTTGAAGAAATAATTTCTTATCCAAGAAAAGTTTTGAGAATGTGATGGGAAGTAGGGTTGACATAAAAGAAGTATGTCTTTATGGATTTCGGAAAGTCAGGTTAAAATGGTTTAGTAAAGCCAACAAGGGTATGGTTCAACAATTTAAAAGAAGATTTACTAATAGGATGGAATCAATTCTCTGACCGTTCGTACTTCACGGTACTCAAGCATTGAGTTTAAAAACTATCTAGGCTTTGAATTGATCAAGAAGTTGCATAGAGAGTGTAGGGTTTCAAGTTGAGTGGAGAAAAATAACAATAAAATATTTGGAAAAACCTAGGAGATAACAATCAAAATTTGAGGTTATTTTGAGAATATCTTCTCTAGGGGAATCATGAACTAACTAGGCTGAACCAATTCTTTCGGTAATAATTGAGTTTTATGGTTCCAGAAGGATTTGGTTCAGGATTCGTTCCAAGAAAGTCAATTAGAATTTAGATCAAGTTTGGATATGCTAATCATATAAGTATCTCAGGTAGATAAGAGTTATTAGAGTTTAAAACTCTAGATAGAGGACGAGTCTGGATTCCCGTTAAGGATAGAAAAAGATTTGATCGACTAGTGGAGAAGTTTAAAAAGGTCTGCTGATGAAGGAGATTGAGGAGTTCTATTATTGGTCCATAAATAACAAAAGTATAGATCTTAAGGGGTGCTAAAACCTGTTAAAGATATGGAAAGGAGGTAATTCCGAAAATCATGGGACACTAAAAGATACAAAATCTGGGAAAATAAAATATGTAGTAACATATACCATCATACAGTCAGCCTAAACTGGTCAAGGTCAAAATCACTCCTCATGCCATCATCACTTCCAATTGTTATAGGTACCAACTAATATTTTGGAAATCCAAAATTCTACTCTTCTAATTCTTAATCACCAATATATTCCTGATAAATGCCGCCTTACATTTCTTCTCATTAAGATTACAATCCTCATAAATTGTATCGTAAGGGAGAGACTTTAGGAAAGATATCTACCATAAAGGTGTAACCAAGAATTTTATTCATATTGGAGAATTACAGCAAGACTCTCATGGTTATTCTAAGGACATCCTGTTACAACTCCTTATAACAATAGATAATGCTACTCAGCAGTTCTAGGTACTAGTCTTCATGGCTCTGGCTCTTGTTCGAGCAGTCTCCAACTGCTTCATCTTCTTCTATGATTCTCGAGTCTGCATCATGCCTTTCTGCGGTGGGTGTAGGAGGCAAGACCTGCTCGATAGAAAGAGAGTCCCTAGGTTGCGGCGTAGCAGGTGTTGCTGGGATAGGTGCTCTGGTATAATGGACAGATAAGAGGCAGTTCTTTACCCGATGTTCAGCGGAATCCACATGCCAAACATTGTCCCAATCTCTTGCGGCAACTAACAGCCTGATGAACAGGCCTCTTGCGGTAGTCACAAGTCAAAAACCTCTTACGACAAGGCTGCCGGAAAGTAGAGTACTTGATGGGACTCAAATATCTTCTAGATTCAGGGGTATACCTCCTAGGGTGAGGTTCCGCACTAACTCGGTTTAAGATAGCTAAGGCTACGTCATTGACATTCTTCATAACATCCTTCGTGATATCAACCTGTTTCTACTGGGCCTCGGCTTAGGCCTTTTGGGACTCCAAGATTCCTTGAAGTAGGACAACCATTCGGGAGGTATCTACTGGTACTGGTGGGACGACAGGGGTAACTATCATAACAGGAGATGGTGGAATTACCGTGGGCGGAATAGGTTCGGCTGAAGTATGAGCTGTGCCAGGGACTTGTGCAGCAAAGGGGGTATTGATGAGCTGCAAAGGAGATGGATTGGAATAGACCTGAGGGAGAGGGGTGTGATCAGGAGATAACACCTCATCATCAGCAGGACCGGATCGGGTAGTCTTTCCTTTTGCCATAATCTGGAAGGTTTAGGGTACAAACATAAGCAAGGTGTCCTACCAGTCTATAATCAAACAAAAATATTTATGTATATAATTCGGACCTATGTTGTGACAAATCAATGTTCTAGTGTTCTAATTGTTTCTAGGTATGTTTTCCTAGGTTGTTGTTAGACCGGCATGGGCCACCACTAAAAACATGTCACGACCCGATCCCAAATAATTAGGTCGAATCGGATCATGCCCAGCCTGCACCGTTGTTGAGACGGCGGCAGTAAGCTGTATCACTCATGCAGTTAAATAAACAACACTGTCTAATTGCCACAACTTTAATAATTCGAATAGTTTAAAACTTTTTACAATAAAATGAAAGATACATCTGAAATACACTGTTTTCCACAAACATCATGAATCACAAGAAGAAGAAAATCTAGGCAACCAGCTCATCAGTCTCGAAATCATCGTCCACTAGTTGGGACCTCAGGAAATATCACGTAACAAA
Organism: Iris pallida; assembly: GCA_029216955.1. NCBI lineage: Eukaryota > Viridiplantae > Streptophyta > Magnoliopsida > Asparagales > Iridaceae > Iris > Iris pallida. The sequence continues at coordinate 3,302,187 of JANAVB010027195.1, forward strand.
GCCTCATCAGTGATACCTAAAATGTTGGGTCTCCAGTCAGGAGGGAGCAAAGTACAATTCATGCTAATTTAACAATTGAAATAATAATAGTATTATGCACTTTTAAACAGTCTTGAAAATCAACTAAGCAGTTACAGTTTTAAAACAGTTACAGTTCTGTGATGTGAATAGGCAATAAAATATGACCGGCTTGGGTTTGTTACAGTTCAGATACGGCTTATCCCCGTGTGTATGAGGGGTAAGCTAGTTGTTACAGTAGTTACAGTAGTTTGGATGTGGTCATACTCATTACACTACTCCCTCAGTTCCCAATAGTTACAGTAGTTACAGTCAATGCTCTCAAAGAGAGTTCCGTGTTGTATCATGGTTTAAACTTGCAATAAAACGATTACTAAATAATTGTAAACTAACACAAAATGTACTTGCCTTGGTTTGACTGGACTAGAAAGGTTGATACGTCGGGATGGAAGTTAGACTCGTCCTCGTAATCCTACATTCGAGAAGTTTGACTCAGAATCCAGGGTTACCAAGCTAACTATGCTAGTTGAAATCTCTAATTGTGTCCTAATCAATTTTAAACTTTATTAGTGCAATCACAAACAAAAATGCGATTATCGGTGCGTTGTAATTAATAACGAGAAAAAGATCATTTCACCTTGTATTTTGGAAAAAACTCGTCGATACCAAATTAATTTGATTAAAACTTTGTATTTTCGTAATTATATATATAAAACTAAATTTTTTATTTTAATGAGAAAGACATGATCATTTGTTAAATATTAAAACTTGTAGATTTTATTGTGAGAAATCTTTATTAATTTTTATATGAAAATAACTTTTATCAGATTTATTCGTACGCTACAAAAACTCGCAAAATCAGCAAATAACCAAAATCCTACACTACCAATTTACAAGCCACAGAACCAACAACCAGCTGGGCTTATGACCATTACAATTTATTTACATAAATTAAAATAAGACAAAAACTGCCGTTAGTTCTAAACTTTAAATAAATTAAATATGAATAAAATTAAATGATAAAAATGAAGATAAAATAATTATTTATCGAGTCTCAGATATGGTCCAATTTTCTACTAGGCTAATGCCTCAACGTCCGGGCGAAGCCGGTTTCGTTTGCACTTAGTCGGGGCCCATTGACCGATACGGTCGTCGCCCAAAATCTAAATATTAAATAAAATTCCGAAATCCATTTTAAATTCATTTTAAAAATATTCTAGAATTTACGGAAAATCCGGCAGCATCTTCTCTGTTTTTGGTCAACCCAAAAACTGAGAAATATGTCGATATTCTTTCCTGCAAATCCCAAACCAGGGAATCCCCAAAAAATATATATATAATAAACACAACCAATCCACAGATAAATTCGGAACGACCCGAAATAATTTCGGAAGTCCGATCCAACCATAAACATCACAGATTGCTACCGGAAAATCCGGGAAGCCCAGAATATACCAAAAACCAATTCCCGAAGAGTTCCGAAAATCCAAAATAATCAACAGAACCTTTCCGAAAGTTTCGAAAAAATACGACGTCGCTAAAACCGAATTCCCAAGGGGAATCGGGGACCATTTCTCATCACAGACTGCATAGAAAATGGGCGGGACAGGGGTTATACCTCAGGTTGCTCGGCTAGAGCTCTCAGATGATAAATAATAGAAAGAAATGAAGATCCGAACAGCAAGTCGGGAAGATCCGGAACAGCAATGCAAACCCGGGACAGCGTCCGGAGTTGGAACTTCGCTCCTGGCCGGGAACGAAAAGTCACAGAACGCGGATCGGGGTCGGGACAGCAGTATACAGCGGCAACGCTATCACTGAACCATTGAGACAGCGGATCGGAGCGCTGTGCTCGGCCGGGGACGAAGGGGGTGGCGCACAGGGGGTGCGGGAAAGCCAGCGGTCGGATCGAGCGCTGGGGGTCGAAGAGGATGGCCGGGGCGCGTCGGAGGAAGCCGGCGATGGGCGGCCGGAGGTCGGCGTTGGGGCCAGGGGGGTCGGGCGCACTGCTGGGGGCGGTCCGGAGCGCGGGGCGCGGGTCGGGGCGCACGGGTGGCCGATGGGCGGCGACGGCGTCGGGCCGGGGGAGGCCGACAGGGGTCGGGCTCGCGGGGAGCTCGGCGGTCGGATGGCCGGGCGCTGGCTCGCGGGTCGGGGACGAAGGCTTCGGGAAGGGGCTTTGGGAAGGAGGGGAAGGAGAAGTTGTAGGAGTAGATGGGGATGATATGCTCTGGAAGGAGTTTCTTCTCTAAAGCAAGAGAGTAACAGGAGGTGGGGAAGTGTGAATGATAGTTGGGAGTTATAAGGGGGGTGTTAGATCTGAACGTGGGGTGTAGAGAAGTTAGAGGGAGAGAAATATTAGGGGAGAGGTTGAATTGGCAAGGCTGGTCCAAATTTGGACCGGCTCAAAATCGTATATTTTTTTTTATATATATAAACCCAAAGTTCAGATTTTAGAAAAAGAATTGGGTCTGGGTTTGAATCCAAAAATCCTTGTTATTAATTTTTGAAATAATTTTAACACTTGAAATATATAATAATAATAATAGAATACTAATATTAATTAATCACAAAATATTGGGTTTCACAATATATATATATATATATATATATATATATATATATATATATATATATATATATATATATATATATATATATATATATATATATATATATATATATATAATATGATTTTTGACCGGATTTATTTCTGGTAGACTTATTTATGGGTTTTACTTGGAGTTTGAATATTTGTGTTTAAATATTGAATATTTGTGTATTTTGTGTGAACAATTTGAATGCTTGGGATTATTTGTGTGTTTTGTGTGTTTATTTGGGGGTGGGCTGCTGGGGTGGGTGGGTTAGGTTCTGGTTGCGGGGTCAGAACACACACACATACACAAACACACACACATAATTATGTTTGTTTGTCTTACGATACAGATTGAACTAATTATGTTTAGTTTGTCTTACGGAGTCGGCTCCCTGGCTAATAGATTTTCTCCTAATTATGTTTAGTTTGTCTTACGATACAGATTGAACTAATTATATCCTTCTTTTCTTTGTTAGAGAGATGGCTCCCCCCGAGGCGGTGCTGCTAGCCGAGGAAGGGGCCGAGGCAAGGAACCCTTTGAGGTCGACACGGAGGAAGTCTCCGTCGTTAGGGCGACTCACGCCGACGTTCGCCCGAAAGTGATCGGTCGGTATTCTCTTGCCTTGGTCTTTGTTGCAGTGATGTTGGGGTGAACTAACTGTAGATGAGCCACCTCATGTAGATGTGCTTAGACTGACGCGCATGGGTTTCATCCCAATTGATGCGCAAGAGATTCTGATGCGGCTCAGATGCTCATGTTGGACTTCTAAGTCCTTTTTGCTAACTTTTCTTTGACTCTGTTGCTAACTTTTCTTTGACTCTGTTGCAATACCCATGCCGAAGGCGGAGGCTCTCTGAAGGAAGAGATACTATCTCCGTTCGTCAAACAAGAACCGGTGACTGTTAAGGAGGAGGTGTTACCAAAGGTCGAGGTCAAGGAAGAACTGATGACCATCAGAAAAGAGATTGCTCCCAAGGTTGAAGTTAAGGAGGAGCCACCTTCAGAGAGTAGTAGCATCGGGACTGACCCTCCTGTCCCTACAGAAGACCTCAACCAGATTGAGTTTTCGTATGCAAAGTGGCTGATAGAATGGTACATGCCTCAACACAACTATGATCCCTGGCTGTGAGGATTCATCGTCTGACTTGCGGTCTTTGCTGAGGCTGAAGTCGATCTTCCTTTTTATTGAATATTGAATATTTGTGTTTAAATATTGAATATTTATGTGTTTTGTGTGAACAATTTGAATGCTTGGGATATTTGTGTATTGGAATTTCTTGTGTTTTGTATATTGGAATTGTGTATATTGGAATTGTGTATATTGAGATTGCATGAGATTATTTGTGTATTTTGTATATTGGAATTGTGTATATAGGGAATGCCCCGTTTTATACTATTTTTTTCAAAAAAATTTCAGCTACCGACGGAATGGCGACCCATTACCGACGGAATAGCCGTCGCTAACTGGAGGATTCCCAGTTAGCGATGGATGCGCTACTAAACGCTGACGGATTATCCATTGCCAAGGTTCTGGAATTATGAAAGATTTACAGGATAGGGCCGACGGATAATACGTCGGTACGCCGTCGCTAGTAGTCGGTAAAGCACACAATGTTTCGTCGGATATTGGTGACAGATAATCCATCGCTATAAAATCGACCGAGTGGCGACGTTCTAGCGGCGACTCACGACGGAATAACGACGGATTATCCGTCGCCAATGTTCTGGAAATATGAATAATTCACAGAAACGGGTCGACGAGTATGTTGTCGGTATTCCGTCGCGAATCCGTCCAAACTTAGCGACTATTCGCGACTGATTAGCGACGGAATTTGTGTATCAGAAACTCCCTGATATGCATTTACCGACCAAATAGCGACGGATATGTCCGTCGGTAAGTGATACGTCATTACTTCTTTTGATACTTGATTTGATGGTAATCTGTCAGCGAGTCGTCGTAAACTGCACAAGTATAGTTGACGGCTGTCCCTTGCTAATTCGTCGTCGGGTGACAACTTGCCGACGGATTGTAGTTAGTAACGAGGCTTTTTCGATGACCTTTTTTTAACCAATATCCGTCGACTATCCGTCGGTAATTACATTTACCGACGGATTGTTGACGGATATAGCCGTCGCTAAATCGATGATTTTTTATAGTGATCCTCGAGCCCTGGAGGAGGAAGATGAGTGGAATGAGCGCATCAAAGAGGGCTTCTCCGACCTGGAGGCCCTCCAGGACTTCCGCCTCTGGGGATCCGACGGGTCCGATAGTCGCATCGTCCGCATCGTTGGGAAGTACTTCCCAGGTCCCCAAATCGATCTTTCGTTCTTCAAAAATCAGTCATTCTAACATATGATGTCTCATATCGTGATGATTTGTTCTTCAGTTTACGGTCCATCATTAGTTTATCATGTGCTTAATTCGTAAATTGGGCTATGGTTTTCGATTTTTTGTAGAAATTATAACCTGTTCTTTCAAGGAATGGACCACTATGAAAAATTATTGTAGAATTTTAATGCTTACTCTCCTAATTGTAGAAGTGTTTTCTTCCTTTGCCTAAAAGAATTTTGGAGGCTTTATCCTTAGTCAGTCATGTGAACTTAAATAACACAAATTCATATTATCCCTAAATGTACTTTGCATGTATGCACAGGTTGCAAAAGAGAATGCTGACGTGATTGTCATAGATGAAAACTTCACTACAATTATAAACGTAGAGGTCAGGTTGTTTACATAAACATCCAAAATTTTGTGCAGTTCTGATTAACATTTAATGTTGTCGCTCTGTTTGTCAATTTTGTTTCAGCATGCATCGCAGGTATGCCAATAACTTACCTGGACATCTTTTGTTCTATATGTTATATAAGTCTATGGCATAAATAACTTGTTGGTCAGGTTTGTAGACACTGATACTACTTATTTGGGTGTGTTTGTAGGGAATGTTCCTCTTACTGCAGTCCAGTTGCTTTGGGTCAATATGATCATGGATACAATTGGTTCGTTGGTGTTAGCGTTGAGCCACCGAACTATGAATGATGAAGATACCACCAGTCGGGCGAGAACTTTATAACTGGGATGAAATTTATATCAAATAGTTTTACTAAGGATTCTTATGTTTGATAGCAAACATCTACTCAATATCAGGGGTCCTGATACTAATTCCGTTCTCAATACCGTCATTTTCAACTCTTTCATATTTTGCTAGATAAGTTTTCTCTTATATAGTTCTTGAATTTTTAAATAACAATTCTCTTACAGTTACTTTATGTGGACTTTACTGTTTTAGGTGTTCAATGAAATAAATAGCCGGGATATGGAGAAAAGAATATTTTCCTAGGAACGTTAAGTAGCTCTATATTTTTAGTCATTTTGGTTTCTACCACTTTTCAAGTGATAATTATGGAATTCCTGGGGACTTCTGCGCTAGCACCGTACCATTGAGTTTTCCCCTGAGGATTTTCAGTGTTCATTGGATCTATGACATATTTGTTGCAATAATCATAAAGAGTATACCGATTGAACCTGGCAAGACTGATGTAAATCAAGAAGACTACATGCTAATTCCTAGTGGTTTTCGTACGTTTCTGCTTTTGAGATTTGTTACATAACACTCATAGCAGTTGGAAATTATTATCTCCAACATTTCATTATGATTTTCCTGTAAGTTTATAATAATAACATGATTGATGTTTGACAATATTGCAAAAACTGCAATTATTAGTGTGGGGGAAACATTTTTCCTGTTTAAGTAACTAGCTGGAATAAATGTTGTGGTATACTATCCTACATCGGTATTTTGTAGTGCTGGAATTGTTTCTGATGTTGCAACTAATGCCCTTAATGGGGCATCAAATTTATTGTCATTTGGTGGTGAGAAACTGTTCAATATTTTCTGTGGGCGTTGGAAGAAAAGTGAAAGAACCTAGGCGACATGTTAACGCTGCCAAAGAGAGTTTGGTTAGAAACAAAATTTTTGAAGTTTAATCTTGGTATCCATTTTGGATAACCAGAAACTATAGAAGGAACAAGAAAATCAGCAGTTTATCATTCAGTATGTTTTATGCCTTAATATGTCATCTTCTAAACATCTTTTTTTTCTGATGTTTTTTTAAAAAAAAAAGTAAACAAATGCAATAATAGAACTTCAAAATTTTCTAGTGCAGGTGTGCATTACCTAAATCCTATCTTGCATATTTATGTTAATTTTGAATACAATTGTATAGTCTCTTTCAAAAGAGCCAAGATTTAAGTTGAATCTGCCATGGAGTTTCTACAGCTCATGATGGTTTCTACAGACCATGTTGAGTACTTATGCAGACCCTATTCAGTATATGAGCACAAACATATGTTAAACCTGAACTGCATTTATCTTTCAATGAATTGCTTTGTCTTTCTTGAGTTACAATTTTTTTCTTTAATATATGTAAGTTTTCAGAAGAAGAAGAAAAAAAACTACTTTTTCTTCATCTACTCACTCCACAGGCTATTTTTAGTAAGGAAATTACAAATATTAAGGGATTTGCAATCTTAACTATGTTTTAATATGTTAAAGGAAGTTGTATCTTATTGTATCGATTACGCCCCCCCCCCCCCCCCCCCCCCCCCCCCCCCCCCCCCCAATACTTAATAGGATAAACTTTTTATTGTATCCTATATTTTTAAATAATACTTACCATGTCATATATTTGCTAAAAAAATACGAATGCTTTGAGTGTACATACCTCGTGCATATATTTATTATAAAACTTAGGGTTAAACAACTCCATAATTTATAGAAAATGAATAATGTGGGTGCCAAGTTGTTGACACACCTTAAATTAACATTTTCCTTACTATATAGAAGATACAGTTAAAAAGAGTGGAATTGCAGTGTCATGGGAATTACAAAACAACCAAGTGCCTAAACACTTGATAATGATCGACGATGCTCCGACATGGCTTGGTACCTCTGGACTGAAATTATGTTGTCGGTCATGTTCTGATGTTGAACTATCCAGAAATTTGTTTGTTTATATTAATCTTCGATAACCTTTACATGAATACTTGTGATAGCCTTTTAGTATTTTGTTATTACTGTTAGTCAATTTAGTGTTCAGACTTTTTATCAAATTTTGTGACATTGCTGGAAAATTGGTTTTTGTTGGGGTGGTAAAAGTGATTTTGTGCTTATTGTTGTAAGTAACTATTCGTATTGGGGAGAGTTGTCATGACCTGCAATCTGATTCGAGAGGGGAGGATGTTGAAGAGTTTCAAAGCCCAAAGATAATTTCTTTAAACTTGTCATTTAGATTGACATTTCCACTTGGATCTATATAAATTTTTTTTATTTATTTGTAGAGATGCGATTCTATTGCAATCCTGTAAGATATAGTTGTTTTGTTGTTCTTAATTCATAACTTGATGGCTTCTATATTGTTGCTTGCAGGTGATTTTTGAGTATCCCGATACAACATGGCACTAGTTTATAAGTATCATGGACACGATACAACATGGCACTAGTTTATAATCTCAGACACATCTTAATGCTCCATGTTGCCCATGGCTAAATCATATATATTTCTGCCAAACCGTGATAAATTCAGCTTAAGATTTTTACATTTTTAATTGTAGATTGAAGAATTCTTGATGACGTCTAAAGATGCTAATATCTTCATTTTAGCATTATATATGATTTGATAAATATGATTTTAGCATCCAACCAACCTCTGAAGCATATGATTGTCTTATATGATTGTCCTTTGGCATATGATGGCAGTTATGCAGTTGAAAGTGTACATCACTTGTTCCATTCATCATGCAGAGAACGAGGATGTCATAAAATCAGTTCTTCCTCTTACCTTGTCCCTCGATTTCGAGCTTGCCACTCCTTTTTCGAAGTGGCCTCGTTGTAGCCTCCTAGTCTTTGAAGGCGGTAAGTGTTTGAATTAGCAAAGAATCATATGTATGCTCTAGGTCTATCTCGCCTTAATAACTGCCTAACCTATGATTTATTTTTCCCTATACCAGCTGAACGTTTGCTGAGAACAGATCCTGCAGACGACACGGAGGGATTCTTTATTTCATTATTTGTTAGGAAATGTCCTACAAATGGAATTTCAGAGACACTGCGATAACCTGATACAGAGAGGTCCTTATCTCTGTGTCGAAGAACTTCTAAACAAAGAATGTTGATTATGTGTACTTTCAAGAAGATGATATTGAATCATGCAATCTCACAGTTTAGAACTGCCGGAAAGAGAAAGGGAAAGGGGCATGCAGTAAGACTACTACTTCGTGAATATCAACCTTTCTTTAGAAGAAAACTTACCTTGTTTTTTCCTCGTGTGTTTGCCTCCATCTGGAATTGTGTCATTTGAGTTCTGGTCAGTCTCATGTTTGGAAGGTAGGCTTTCCATTGATCGTCCTTCCGGCTCCATTATAAATTATGTGTATTGTAAATTAACGTGTTGGCGATTCTGCTATTTTTTTCAATATAAAATCATTGTTTGTAATGTTAGACCATTCTATCCTTTATAGAGATTTTTTGTAACAATGAATTTTGTACCTTGTTTGCTTGAATATTGAGTTTGAAAGTGCCTTCTTTTTTTTACTTTTGTGTACATATATCGAGAGATTATGGTTTGCATATATCTAACATTTCAAAAAAAAAGATTTATAATTATTATATTTGTGATAAAACTTTAAACACTTTTATTAAAAATTCTTTGAATCAACAACAGTCAAAATTGTTGCAACAACGATTATTTACTATGGGGAAAGTCTGTGCAGTAATGGTTATTACTGTGACAAATTTTGGTTTTGTCAGGGTTATTATTGTAACAAAATATGGTTTCATCACGGTTATTACCGTGATAAAATCTGGTTTCGTCACGGTTATTACTGTGACTAAATTTAGTTTTATAACGGTTATTACCGTTACAACAACCGTTACAAAATTTTGTCACGCCCAATTCGTCACGGTTATTATCGTGACGGAAATTATTTGTCACGGTAATAACCGTTAGCAATCGTTTATTTTGGTGTAGTAAACTAAACACAAATTCTGAATATTATCGGAGACCTAAAAGATATCTATCTGTCAGTCCAACTAGGACTGTAAAATAGACAAAGCAGATGGTTCACCTGCGGGACGTTCGATTGAATTAACGAACAAAGCTTGGACATTTTTTTGGGTCCGTTTAAACATTAAACCGTGACACGGTCATATCCATGTCCAGTCCGATTTTTTCCGTAGACCAATAGTGGAAAGTTATTTTGGTTTTGCATTAATTATGTCATATTATGACGAGAATGTCATCGGGGTTAGGAAGCTTATGGCCACCATCAAGTATGGCTAGCAAAACTTGCTTGGTTTACAACGACTCAATCAAATTGGTAGAGCATTTCTGGTTGATAAATCTAATTACATTAATACCTACAGTGATCAATGTACATGTCGATTTCTCAGCGATACCTAAACTAATCGAAAATTGCATTATCGAACGCGATCAGCCGAATAACATCTGGAATTATTGTGTGTCAGCGAGTTAAGTTATTATATTATGCATGTATGTGAACCAATTTATGTGAGTCTGCTACCATCAGATCTATATTTTTTTTGGAATTAATGTGTGTCAGCGAGTTAAGTTATTACATTATGCATGTATGTGAACCAATTTATGTGAGTCTGCTACCATTAGATCTATATTCTTGTATCCAATGTGAAACCCAATTTTTGGTAAAGTAAATTAATATTAATATTATAATATTATTGCTATTATTATTAGTATTATTTTTGAGTTTAAAATAAATTTTGAAAATTAAAACATGGATTTTTGAGTGTTGACCCAGACCCGAGCCCGGACCCGAATTTCCGAACCCAGACCCAGTCCAAATCCTCTTCTTGAAATCTGATTTGTTTTATTAAAATAATAATAATAATAATAATTCTTTAGATCTGGTCCAATTGGACCAGATCCCACCCCCTTCCCACGTTCCTTCTCCTCACTTTGCTCTCTCCTACAAACACTCACGTTCACTCACAGCAACCCCACTTTCCCTCTTATAACTCCCCACTTCTTCACTCAGAACTCATCTCTCTCTACTCCTCACAAGAGAACACCCACACCACTCCCATCATCACCAACTCTTATTTCCCCTCTACTTCATCCAGAGCACTCATCTCTCTACTCCCCACAAGGAAACCCCACCACCACCAGTAATCACTTCATCCCCCATCCCGACCCCGAGCTCCGGCCAGCACCCGCCGGCCTCCTCCGCCCGGCGTACCTCCGGCATGACCCCCCAACATCGACGCCCCTTCCAGCGCCTCCCGGCCTCCGCGCCGACCCCTCCGGCGTCCGACCCCCGGACCCCCGGCTCCCCGCACCCATCGTCAGCGCCCGACCCCTTCCCCGATCCCCGGCGCCCCCTCCTGCCGTCGGCCGCTGTCCCGAGCCGTCCGACAGCACCCCGCACGCTATTCTCCCTGATCCAGCCGACCCGGCGCGACTCCCGAAGCCCCGGCGCTCCACCGCCGCGACCCAGCGCTGACCCCGAGGCTGTCCGCTGTTCTGGACAGCGCTCTTCGCTGGATTTCAACCCCGATCTGTGGATTTGCGCGTCCCGAGTCCGAGGCAGCCCTTCGGATTCTGTCTTTTTGAGTAATCCCTGGTTAATCACAGTAGTTCGTCCCTCCCCGGTGTCGATGATGAATTGGTCCACGAGTTTTCTTTGGGAAATTTGATTTTTGGGGTGAACGTCGTTCCCGGGATTTCCGAAGAACGTCGGGAAGTTCTGTTAATTGGTTTTCCTTATTTCCGAAACTTTTCGGAAATGATTTTCTAAATACTTTAGTTTTCGAATATTTCCAATTATTGTGTTGTGATGTTCTGGTTTAGTTTCGGACTCCCGAATTTGTTTCGGGTTGTTCCGAATTAATATTTAGAATGTTTGTGGTTATTTTTATATATATATATTTTGGGATTCCCTGGTTTGGGATTTGCAGGAAAATATTGGCATATTTCCCAGTTTTTGGGTTGACCAAAATAGAGGAAATGCTGCCGAATTTTTCCGTAAATTTAATTATATTTTAAAGATGATTTTAAAATGGATTTCGGAAAATATTATATATTTTGGACTTTGGGCGACGACCGTATCGGTCAATGGGCCCCGGCTAAGTGCAAACGAAACCGGCTTCGTCCGGACGTTGAGGCATTAGCCTAGTTGACGATTGGACCATATCTGAGACTCGTTATTATTTAATTTATTTTTATTATTTATTTTATTCATATTTAAATTATAGGAAGTTTAGAACTAACGACCGTTTTTGTCTTATTTCAATTTATGTAAATAAATTATAATGGACATAAGTCCAGCTAGTTGTTGGCTCTGTAACTTGTATTTTAGTAGCATAGGATTTTCTGTTGTTTGCTGGTTTTGCGAGTTTTTGTAGCGTATGTGTAAATCAAAATATATAATTATTTTCATATAAAAATTAATAAAGTTTCTCACATTAAAATACAAGTTTTAATAATTAACAACGCTCATGTATTTCATATTAAAATAAGAAATTTAGTTTTATATGTATAAGTATGAAAATACAAAGTTTTAATCAATTAATTTGGTATCGACGAATTTTTCCCAAAATATAAAGTTTAAACGATCTTTCCCTCGTTATTAATCCAACGCATCAATAATCATGTTTTTGTTTGTGTTTTGTTAATAAAAAATTAAAATTGATTAGGACACAATTAGAGATTTCAACTAGCATAGTTAGATTGGTAACCCTGGATTCTGAGCAAATTTCTCGAACGCAGGAATTCGAGGACGATCCTAAATTCCCAACTCGAAGTCTTCATCCTCTCTAGTCCAGTCTATTTTGAGACAAGTATAGTTTGTGTTAGTTTACAGTTATTTTAATAATCGTTTTACTGCAAGTTTAAACCACGATGCAAACACGAAACTCTCCTTGAGAGTACTGACTACAACTACTGTAACTGATTGGGGACTGGAGGAATAGTGTAATGTTTATGACCACATCCAACTGATAACTTAGAACTGTATTAGCCTACCCCTCATACACACGGGGATAAGCCGTATCGTATCAATAGGATACAACTGTACAATCCAAGCCGGTCATATTCATTGCCTATTCAAATCATACTATTTTACTGCTAGAAAACTGTTCATTTCTAAACTGTTTAAAAGTGCATGATTCTATTATTTATTTTAACTGTTTAAATTAGCATGAATTGTACTTTGCTCCCTCCTGACTGGAGATACATTTTTAGGGGACATTGAGGATGCTGAGCTATTATACAGCAGTTACTACGATCCTGTTCTGTACCATGTAGTGCTGCCAGAGTCCCCATTGGAGGACGTTGGGACTGAGGCCGATGAGCCGACTGATTAGCTAGCTTTTCCTTTCCAACTTTGTTGTCTATTTGAAACTATGTTATTTGAATTCAGTTATTTATTTCAGTACATTTAAATTCCAGTTGTATTTGATTTCAAAGTTTAATAAAGTTTCATTTTCCGAATTTGAGTTATGACAAATATAGATATTGTTGTTATGCTTACCTGCTAATGGAACAGCTTACTGTCGCCGTCTCAACAACGGTGCAGGCTGGAAATGATCCGGTTCAACCCAGGTAGTTGGGATCGGGTCGTGACATCCAAAGTTATCATATATTTATGATGGTCTGAATTTGTTCGTGTACCATCCGATTGAATTAACGAACAGTGACTGTTCGTGTCCATCTGGTCTGAACTCAAACAATGGACTGTCTGTCTGTTCGGTCCGAACTTATTTTTATTTTTTGTCCGAACTCAAACAGTAACTATCCGTGTCCATCCGTCTCGTTTACACCCCTAAGTTCAAATCAATCGTTGAGATTCAAAGCTTTTTTTCACAATATGGAGTCTTAATTAATAGAAATTTTAAATATTATACTAGATCGTAAAACTAAATATGGTACGTATATAATGAGCACTGCTAGCTGAAAATTCTTAATTCGATTAACAATTATGCTATTTGGCTCCCAAATTTTTTGGATGATGTCATCTCCCATTATGTGGCATCTGACATGACAACTGACATGACAGCTGACATGTCTGTGTCTATTTGAAACTCTGTTATTTGAATTCAGTTATTTATTTCAGTACATTTAAATTCCAGTTGTGTAGTGCCCCAAAATTAGTAATACGTATTTTATACGTGTTCGTATTTCTGACCCGTATTTCTTATTTTCTTTGATTAGTTAGTTGTGGTTTATTTTCATATTTAGCATTGTGGTTTAATTGTCGTTTATCGTTCATGGATTAATTTTGATTAGTGGAGCTTGGTTTTATTTGGATAGGAGGAGGATTGGGTTGGCTCGGTTGGCCTGGCTTGGTTTGGGTTGGCTTGATTCGGTTTGGGATTACTCTTGGTCCATCATGAACCAAGGGGTGAACCCCCTACCTACCACCACCACCCATATTTATTACCTATTCTTCTTCTCTCTCTTCATTAATCTCTTCTTCCTTCTCCATTAAACCCACCACCAACCAAGAACACCCCTTAGGCAAGTGCATCTTACTTCATGGAGGAAATCGAATTTTATTGTTCCATTCTCTTCTTTGCAACATTTTAACTTACTTTAGTACTTGACATTTTCTCTTTTCATGGCTAGATTCTTGTAGATCTAAGTTTAAATTATTTTTGAAATCTTGGGTTTTGATCTACTAAACCTTGTTATTTTCGAGTTTTGATGGTTCCATGTTGTTGAGAATTTTATTCTACCCAATTTTGACCTTTGAAAAGTTGGATTTGGTCTTATTTTGACCAAGTTATGGACTTTTGAAGCTTTGGGTTCAACCATGGAGTTCTTGCTAATTTGGAGAAGGCAGTGAGCAGTGCGCGAGCTTTTTAGCTTGCGCCACTGAGTTGCGTGCGCTCTTTAGCGCAGCGTAGTCCTCATACGCTGCCTTTTGGGAGCGTATGACTCGCATACGCTCGCTTGCTTGACAATGAGTCGTATGGACCCCATACGCTGCCTTTTGGGAGCGTATGACTCGCATACGCTCGCTTGCTTGACAAGTAGTCCTATGGACCCCATACGTTGCCTTTTGGAAGCGTATGTCTTGCATACGCTGCCTGAGCGTATGCTACCTGAGCGTATGCTGACTGAGCGTAGCCTGACCTGAGCGTAGTATGACCTGAGCGTAGCCTGACCTGAGCGTAGTATGACCTGAGCGTAGCTTGACTGAGCGTAGCCTGATTACCCTGGATCTTCTATAGCCCTGTATATTGATATTTTATTAGATATTTTATGTCCATTTTATATCCTTACGCCTTTTTTTATGAACTTGATAATCCCGAATTTATTTATTATGTTTGGAATGATAATTGAACAATGCTTGATAGTGGCCCACCGTGGTGCACTCCTGACTTGATAACTTGACCTGCTACACATGACCTGATAGTAGCCCGCCGTGGCGCACTCCTGACTAGTACACTTGACCTGATAACCTGACATGTTATATCTTGATATAGCTGTTGCGACGGCTACCTGACATAACCTGTATAATTAATCTGGACACCGTGGTTGTTTGCATGGATTGTGCTTGTATAAACTACGAGTCCTGTATGTCTTGCATCATGTCTAGGGCATGATCCCTGAGTACCACGGTCAGGGATTTATACTGAATCTGGCTAGGTTAATGACTAGATTGATCAAATAGTTCATGGAGAATTTTTCAGTTACCTGTTGCCCCTTTGGTCCCGGCCTTACATATATATATACATGGGATTTGTTGCTATCCGTCGAGATGAGCGCACTTCCAGCCCGCCGTCGAGTGTGGTACCTTAGGACACATGTATCTTACTACAGTGTGTCTGCTATATCCTGCTATCTTTTCCTTTTCTTGCTGGGATCACTCAGGTAGTAACAAACAGGTAACCGGACTTGGAATTCTCATTGCATTTGCTAGTAAGTAGGCCTGTGATAACCCTAGTTAGTTAAAGTAGCAAGCCGTACTTATTGCTTGGCCGTGAATGTTGGATGGGGTTCAATCTGTCTAGTCTTGTCTTGATCCTGTACAAGATTGTTACATGTCTCGATTTTTTTTATATTTACCTTGCCGGTAAATGGTGGGAGAAGCCAAGTTCCGTTCAGACGAAGGGTTACAACCCCGGTCCTTGTTTGGTTTACGGGTTGTAACCTGGTTATCTGAATAGTCCCATGGTTATCTCATCGTATATCATCCTGTCATGCTTTTCCGTATGTTCTGTCTTTTATTGATTCTGTACAAGATTGTCTTTTATATTCACCTGTCATGCTTTTCTTAATTACTGTCTCTTATTATGTAATTATATTATTGTGCTAATTTGCTGGTTTTAGTTCTTAAGTGAAGCCTCCTTTGTGGCACTTGCTCTTTCTGGGGTCTGACCCAGCTGGTTTTGTATGGCCAGATACCGGAGCAGCAGCAAAGGATCTACCTGCTTTCCAGCCAGATGGTGACCACTAGAGGGAATCCTGGCAACGAGTGGATTTCTTTTGTTCTTCCACTGTAATTGTACATTATTCTTTTGAGGCGTTAGCCGCCGAGCAAGTGTTAGCTCGTGTATATTTTACTTACTGTCTGCCTACGGGCTGTAACATGATTGGCAACTCGAGGTTGATCATGTATGACTTAACTCTTGCTAGTCCTTACATTTTGTACGACTAGCTTCATGATCATCTGGATATGTAATGTTTGGGACGCCTTACAATTGTATATTTGGTGATCTGATATCTTGTGATTATTACTAGTTGATTGAGATTGAGACAATAGGATAATTTATGACCTTAAAAGACTGATGGCTTGTAGATAAACCCTCACATATCTAGACAGCCGTGACCGTATGGTGAGATGGATTCCATTTCATTATACGTAGCTGGCTATGTCTGCCCCTGCTCTCCAGTATTCTGGTTCTGGGGCGTGACAAGTTGTATTTGATTTCAAAGTTTAATAAAGTTTCATTTTCCGAATTTGAGTTGTGACAAATATAGATGTTGTTATTATGGTTACCTGCTAATGGAATAGCTTACTGCCGCCGTCTCAACAACGGTGTAGGCTGGGTATGATCCGGTTCGACCCAGGTAGTTGGGATCGGGTCGTGACATATTTTTAGTGGTGGCCCATGCAGGTCCGTACAACAACTTAGGAAAACATACCTAGAAACAATTAGAACACTAGAACATTAATTTGTCACAACATTGATCCGAATTATATATAAATAAATATTTTCGTTTGATTATAGACTAGTAGGATACCTTGCTTATGTTTGTACCCTAAACCTTCCAGATTATGACCAAGGAAAAGACCACCCCTGCTGGTGATGAGGTGTCATCATCTGAACACACCCCATCTCCCCCAGTACGTCCAGACCCTTCACCGTTGCAGCTGACCGACCGTCCCCATCAATCTCCAGTATTCCGCGGCGCTTACGCCACTACTTCTCAAGCGGCGAACCCTATACTTCCCCGGGCTGAGCCGTAGACCCCTGCGGTAGTGGCCGCACCAGCTGCCCCCAAGTGCCCGTGGACCCCACTGATCTAGTGGGTATACTACGAGGAGTGCTTGAAGCACAGAGAGCTCAAGCAGAAGCTCACCGAGAACAGACTGCAGCTCAAGCTGAAGCCCATCGATCGCGAGCAGACCGCGATTATGAGAGAAGGCATGGAGAATGCCCATAATGTGGCTATGGCTGCCCTCGAAAGAGGAGGAACCACTTCATCGAAGCCACGACCTGCCAAGGTAAGCATAATTCAGGAGTTAAGATTTATATCCTTAAGGCCATTCTTTTGATTAGAGGCGTATTATAACATGAAGGTCGGAGATATAGAGAGCTTTAAGAAGCAAGGCCCTCGACCTTTCAAAGGAACCGAGGGTATCATCTACGCCGATGAATGGCTAGACAGCATAGAGCGTCTCTTGAGCGTCGCTCGACTCCCAGAGGACCTCAAGACCGAAGCGGTAGGACTCCAGCTACAGGATGTGGCGAGCATCTGGTATCGGAATGAACCCCGACTCCAGGACAAACAGCTCGACTAGGACACCTTCAAGAGGCTGTTCCGCAGGAAGTTCTTTCCAACATCAGAGATGCGAGAAATGAAAAGACAATTTCAGGACCTGAAGCAAGGGAACATGATGGTCAGCAAATATGCGACAGAGTTCGGCCGACTTAGCCGCTTTGCCCATAACCTGGTAGCTGACCCCAAGGATCGTGCTGAACGATTCAGGTATGGATTAAGAGAAGAGATTCACACCCCTGTGATCGCAGGTGGCGCCAAGACTTATGAGAGGATCCTGATACGAGCTCAGGACGTGGAGAAAAGCCAGCCTTCTCGATCTAAGAGAGAGTATCCTGGAACCAGCAACTTCCAGGATAACCAGAAGAGGCCCAACAACAACAACAGGCCTTCGTACCACCAGAAGCAGCACCATCAGGCAAGGACAAATGACAGAGCGCCTCAGAAGCAGATCTTTGTCTGTGATTTTTGCAAGAGGCCAGGACATCAGTCGAACATATGCAGGAAGAAGCTAGGACACTGCCTAGTCTGTGGGTCTGCCACCCACCAAGTGAGGGACTGTCCTTCGTCAGTCCACCGAACCGGAGCAACTCAACAAAGAGCTCCCCTACCCACTCAGCAACAACGGTTCGAACAGCACCAACAGAAGACCGGGCGAGCTTTTGCCCTAGCAGCTGATGAGCAGGAACCAGAGCAGGAACCCACCGTTGATGTCATCACATGTTCCATTTATGTGTTTTCACATCCTGCTCTAGCATTATTTGATTTGGGTGCATCACATAGTTTTATATCATTAGAGTTTATTTCTGCACACCACCTAGATACGGGACTTAGCAAGGTGATTAGTAGAGTTATGACTGGTGGTAGACCCATACCCATCACTGAGGCTTGTAACTGTCCCATCACTATCTCAGGCCATCAATTTTTAACACCCTTACTAGTGATGCCCCTGCCCAATTATGATGTAGTCCTAGGGATGGACTGGTTAAGTGAACAGCATGCGCTGATAGATTGTCACTGAGGATGTGTCATCTTCAGCCCACCAGGAGAACCGGAGTTTGAAATCTCTCGAGCTCCGGAAGACATGAAGAGTATTACCTACTCCTCAATCACCGAAGAATCCGGGCCTCCTCACCCTATCATTGCAGAATTCATGGACGTCTTTCCAGATAGTCTTCCAGGATTGCCGCCGGATCGAGGTGTGGAATTCACCATCGATCTAGTACCCGGCCCTTCCCCTATTTCTCGAGGATGCTACAGAGTCAACTCCAAGAAGGCAAAGGAGATGAGGATCATATCGACGAGCTGAAGGCACAAGGATTTATCAGAGACGGGGCTTCACCCTGGGGAGCACCAGTTCTGTTCGTGCCCAAGAATGATGGAACCGTACGGATGTACATCGACTATCGGACGCTGAACAACATCACCATCAAGAACAAGTACCCTCTGCCCCGGATCGACGACCTGTTTGATCAACTGAGTGGAGCCAAGGTATTTTCAAAGATAGATCTCAGATCAGGCTACCATCAAATCAAGGTCATGAAGGAGAATATTCCCAAGACGGCGTTCAACACCAAGTATGGGCAATTTGAATTCTTGGTCATGCCGTTTGGACTGAAAAATGCTCCCGCGGTATTCATGAACCTCATGAACAAGGTTTTCTATGAATACCTGGATCAGTTTATTGTTGTCTTCATCGATGACATATTGATCTACTCGAAGACGGAGGAAGAGCATGAAGAGCACCTGAGGAAAGTGCTGAGTACCTTGAGGAAGGAGAAGCTCTATGGTAAGCTATCTAAATGCGAATTCTTTTTAGACAAAGTGGAACTTTTGGGCCATGTTGTCACAGGAAAAGAATTTCTGTGGATCCAAAGAAGATAGCTGCTATTGAGAAGTGGACTGCACCAAGCTCGGTTGCAGAGATCAGAAGCTTTTTGGGTTTAGCTGGCTACTACTGGAAGTTCGTGAAGGATTTCTCCAAGATTGCTGAGCCAATGACGAAGCTTACCAGGAAGAACGAGGAATTCATCTGGTCTAAAGCTTGCCAGTCAGCTTTTGAGGAACTGAAGAAGAGGCTTACTACGGCGCCGATACTTGCGCTACCCGCAGGTACCGGCGATTTCTCAATCTATAGTGATGCTTCCGGTAAGGGATTGGGTTGCGTTCTTCACAACACGGGAAAGTAATTGCTTATGCATCTAGGCAATTACGGACTCATGAGAAGAACTATCCCACACATGATTTGGAACTTGCAGCGGTGATATTTGCTTTGAAGCTGTGGAAGCACTACCTGTATGGAGAGAGAGTGAAAATATTTACAGACCAAAAAAGTTTGAAATATGTTTTCACTCAGAAGGAGCTGAACATGAGACAGAGGCGATGGATGGAGCTGATGAAGGATTTTGACATCAACCTGCAGTATCATCCGGGTAAGGCTAATATTGTTGCAGATGCACTTGGTCGATACCCGATGGCAATGTTCTTGACCAAGGAGCGCCATTTGCTGGAGGACATAGAGAAGCTTGAATTGGAGATTGTACTGCCTGAGGAGGAAATGAAAAAACTGGGAAGAGAAGCCATCGTACCCGGAGCTGAATCATCACTGATGCAGTTGCAAGTGCGTTCAAGTCTTATTGACAGAATCAAGGAGGCACAATTCCAAGACGAGACGCTTTGCAAACTCAGAGATCAAGTGCTGGCAGGAACACTTGAAGGATTCTCAATCGCCAGCGACGGAGCACTGAAGAATGGTACGAGGCTGTGCGTACCAACTGGTGTAAAAGCCCTAAATTTTGTACTAATTTTTTTATTTGGTACTGATTTAAATTTTTGCATTGTACGCCGCGTAGTCGTATTATACGTCGCGCACGAAATTTTATTTTTCGAAATTGCTCGACGAGTGCGATTATGTGCGAGCGTACATATTTTTGAAAATATTATTTTTCTATTTTAAAAGTATCAAAATAATATGCATAATAATTATTTTCTTAGCATTCCAAAATTTCAAGTTTATTATTTATTTATAAAGCCCTTCATTTATATAGCTGTAATAATAAATAATTATTCTTATAAAATTTTATTTTAGAAGCATATATTATGTAAATATTATTTTGGTCATAGATAAATATTTCGTAATTATTTATTAGTTTATTTTTCGTAATAATATAATTTTCAAAATTATTATTATCGGTATTTTGAAAAATATATTTGGAAGTTATTGTGGCCATTTTAAATTCTCGATTTGATTTTCATGGATTTAATTTAATAGTTTAAAGATAGAATTTATACCTAAATTGAGTCTAGGCTATATAGATTTAATTTGGAATTAAATTCGAATGGATTTGATTTATTGATTTAATTTTGAATTAAATAAATATTAATATTTTACTATTCAAAAAGATATTTAAAAAATTATTTATTATTTTTGAAATTATTAAATATAGAATTTTTGAAAACATATTTTGAAATTTTGTGACAATTTAAATTTTTGATTTGATTTTATGGAATGATTTAAATAAATAAATTAATATCTATATTTGATATTGAATTGATTTTAAACTAAAAGAATTAAATTTAATTTAAATTTGGATTTGAAATTTTGATTTGGATTGGATTGATTTTAATTTAAATTATGAATTATCTAAATTGGGTTTTAAACTACTCCTAATCCTATCCAAATGGGAATTCCTACATCCTATAAATAGGCAGGTACTCCTCCATAAATTGCTACCATTCACAAATTCCACAAGAAAATTTTCCCACCAAGTCCGTGCATCGTGTCGGTGTCCATCCAAAGTCTTATTCCACTTTGTTATACACATACAAATTCATCTTCCGTGTCGGACACACCCCGACACTAATAAATCCCTTGTTCCTAACCTCACCCTAACCCCGCCGTCACCACCGTCTCGCCACCAGCAACGTCGAGACCACCATCACGCGCCACCC
This sequence comes from Iris pallida, assembly GCA_029216955.1. NCBI lineage: Eukaryota > Viridiplantae > Streptophyta > Magnoliopsida > Asparagales > Iridaceae > Iris > Iris pallida. The sequence goes on from JANAVB010027195.1 coordinate 3,323,792, forward strand.
TCAAACATCGCCACCTCATTCAACGTCGCCCTCACGACCAGCCCTATCCTGGCCACACCACCACCCTCATCCCTGTCCAGCCCAATCGTGCCACCACCAATGGCCAACTGACCTTCACCACCACCAAGCCAGCCAACCCGTCCACCGCACCTAACCACCACGACCACCTGAGACTGAGCCACGCCGACCAAAACATTGCTCCTCTCCACCACCATTAGTACACCGACCCCATCTCCGCCATCACCAGGCGCCCGCCTCCATCAACACATCCAAACCACCCCTGTTCACCGGCCAACCGTCGAAGCCCAGCCGTCATCGACCACCATCACCTAAACCCCAGACTAACCACCACCCCCAGGGCATCCCGGCCACAACCACCGCCCCACACAGAAAATAAATAAATATAAAACTAAACGACACCAAGCCACCATCGACCACCGTGGTCGACTCCCCAACCCCCACAAAACTCCCAAAACCACGTACCTCCGGTCACCGTGTGCCTCCATCTGGCGAGTCCGCCGTCGCGCGACCCCCCGCTGACCGCCGTTCCTCTCGCAGCCCACCGCGCGAGATCCGGCTCCGCCGCCCTTTTTCCGACCCTCCTCTCACCCGCGCAGTCGCCTCTCTCTCCCTCCGCTCCTCCGCAAGGCCGCCGACACGGAGCGCCGAGCGCAGCCCCTCACCAAACCCTCTCCTCTCCCGTCGAACGTCGCCCGCTCTGCGGCCGAGCGCTGCGAAACCCCCTCTCCGACCGCCTCTCCCCCTTCGATCTTCGCCTCTGCAGCCTACCCCTCCGATCGCGCGACGAACCGCCTCCGTCCGCCCCCGCTCTCTCTCCAGCCTCTCTCTCTCCAGCTTCTCTCGAACTCTCCTTCTCCCCTCTCTCTCCTCTCTCTTCCTTTCTTCTTAAGCTGCTTCTTTCTTTTATTTTTGACTTCAATTTTTGTTCCCTTTTTTTTTTGTTGTACAGACATTGTTCTCCTCGAAAGAGGAGAACACTCCACAGTGCAATTTTTTTTATTTTTTATTTTTATTTTTGTTAATTAATTAATTAATATTATTATTATTATTATTATTATTATTATTATTATTATATTATTATTATTAGTATTAGTATTAGATAATGGTTTATTTTATTGATTATTAGTATGAACAGTTGAAGACTAGTAAACTATGATTTGTGCTTATTTTATTAGAATAGTTATTATTATTATTATTTTAGTATTTAAAAAAAACTATATGTGTATTATGGGTATTTTTTATGAATTAAATTACCAAATAAAAATATATAAGCTAAATATTTTCCAAATTTTATATGATTAAAATGTTGGCTCTTCTATATGTTTATTTCTGGTCTAGAAGTCCTAAAATTTCTAGTATTATTTTAAAATATTTTTCTAATATAATAGTTTTCATCAAATATCATATTTTGACAAACTTAAAAAGTTTTTACAAATTAATTCTTATGTTTTTAATTATTTATCTAAAACAAAAATAATTTTTGCTAATACATATTTTCTTTCTCAAGTGTTATAAATAGTTCTCTAAAAACACATATATATCATTATTCATTCTTCTTCTTTAATTTCTCTCCTTTCCATGACCAATTCCCTTATTCCTACTCCCTCGCTAATTCAAGCATACCTTATGTCGACCCTAATAAATTTGACCGTCCAGGACACGATGGAACTGTCCGTGCCACCATCCGAGGTCACCATGTATAGTTGTTGCACCGAAGTTACAGATCGTGCCACCTTGATCATCGCGGCACACCTGGCGTCCTACCAGGCAAGATACCTTGCCTTCACTGTTTAATTTCTTGCTCAATATTATGCATGTTTTTTACTTATTCTAGAAAATATAAAATTTACTTACAAATTATTATATTTTAGTTGTATATGGCTTAGAGTTAAGGGACCACCTTTGTTTGTGTCGCATTCATTGGCCCGACACTTGTGTATCACGAGTCACGAGTCTCATATAGATCTCGGACGTACGTATCGACTGGCCATCGGTGCGCACATGCCGTGCGATAGGCAATAACTGCTAAATAGTTTCGGTTGTCTAGAAGACTTAGCGACTTAGCAGTTATTAGGAATGTCATGATGTGGATTCAGCACGAGTAGTGCATGGGGAAGGTGAAGACAGTTATTAGGCGCAGGGGCTTTCACACCTTTACTTTTCTCTAGATGCCATTTGTGACTCAGTCGAGAGACTAGTAGACGTGCATTTATTTACTTTTCTCTAGATGCCACTAGTAGCTCGGTTGAAACACAAATGTGCCGTGCATTTACTTTCCTCTAGCTACCGTTAGTGACTCACCCAAGAGCTAGTGGCCGTGCATTTATTTTTCTCTAGACGCCCCTTAGTTCTCGCTCGAGGGCTAATGGGCCGTGTATTTACTTTTCTCTAGACGCCACTAGTGCCTTGGTTGAAATGCTAACATGCCGTATTTCTAGCTTCGAGAGCCCTTGTGTGGAACATTGTCTTCAAAATGCATTAACACATAGAATGGTTAAGGACCTTTATTTGTGTAGTCGCATATACTTTTCTGTTGAGCTAACTTTATTCGGTTTATGGCATGATATTATGTGTCTTGTTACGTCCCTCTGAGGACCTGGTTGTCTTGCCAGGTGTGTGCTATTATCTTTCGCAGGTGCTCTAGCTTTAGCCACGATCAGCGCTACTTCTTCGAGGATGATTGCATTTGGATCGTCTTCGCTTCGCTCGCCGAAATCATTTCTTTTCTAATGTATTTTCCTTTACTTGTTGGTAGTGGATTTGTCTCCGCCCAACATATTGTATCAAGACAATTCTCTCTCGTTATATGACATCTTTATTTCATTTATGTTGTGTGGATGAGATTAGTTATGGTTATACTGCATTATACAGCTTATGTATTTGTATGAGGTTTCCATATATTGGAGTATACTTCGTATGAATACAGTTGGCATGTCTACGTTCCTAGTCCTACGTATTTTGGGACTGGAGCGTTACATATTTTTGTGGTAGCCCATGCAGGCCAAGATAAATTATTTGGTTACTTTACCGTACCAAACAAGCCTGCGTATAGGATTAGAAGTCTAGGATCTCATCCACATACTTGACCTGTTCCTTGATTTTATCTACCGTTTGACTCATCAATTGCACCTTGCTTGCTTCATTCCATCCCTATTCTTATCTTCCCTTCGTGCTTGCTAGAGATCGACCCTACTAGTTAATTGTCCCAAAACACCATTAGTTTAATTCTTTAAGTTAGGTAGAATACCTTATGAACTAGCAACCTCTTGACCTAGTGACCTATATTAGCAAGCTTATTTTGATCCTAGAATCTAGAGGACCTAACCCGTCTAGCCAACCAAGGACTTGGATAAGAAGACTATAGGACGACTGTATGACTTAGAATCATTCTACCTTCTTTAAATCTTAATCTCTCGTACCAATGCATTTACCGTTTTGACTAATGATGCTAATGTAGCCTAGTTTTTGTAAGCTTATTCTTTATCGAGTTTGTTCATGACATATGCTATTGAGCGCTCACTAGCCTATTGTCTAATCAGAACCGGTGCATAATGGTCTGATCAACCAAGTGCACTTTGGTTCGCTTTATTTTATCGTTCTTCGTGGATGGGGACATAGCTAAACTTGTCCTTTAGAATCCCATCCACGGCTGCCTTGACAATCCCTTTGAAATTATTCGATCGTCTTTGAACCACGTATTCGTATTCGATGACGCCTCCTTCAAACTCTATATTGCTTTCACCTTCACCTATTTTGGAAGAACGAAAGCGTTGTACTAGAACCTTCTCTAGCCTTCATATCAAATATGATTATTATCACTCGATATTGCTATATCTTCATCCTAACTACTCGACCTCTCCCTCAACCTATAAGCTTGACTTTCTAATAACTTGAATTTAAGAAGTGATTAAATCATATCCTCAACCTAGACTACAACCAAGGAACCCTTCTACCGTTGTGCCTTCTCACCCCCTACGAATTCTTAATTTTGAGGACGAAATTCTTTTAAGTTGGGTAGGATGTAAAACTCCTAAATTTTGTACTAATTTTTTTTATTTGGTACTGATTTAAATTTTTGCATTGTACGCCGCGTAGTCGTATTATACGTCGCGCACGAAATTTTATTTTTCAAAATTGCTCGACGAGTGCGATTATGTGCGAGCGTACATATTTTTGAAAATATTATTTTTTTATTTTAAAAGTTTTAAAATAATATGCATAATAATTATTTTCTTAGCATTCCAAAATTTCAAGTTTATTATTTATTTATAAAGCCCTTCATTTATATAGCTGTAATAATAAATAATTATTCTTATAAAATTTTATTTTAGAAACATATATTATGTAAATATTATTTTGGTCATAGATAAATATTTCGTAATTATTTACTAGTTTATTTTTAATAATAATGTAATTTTCGAAATTATTATTATCGGTATTTTGAAAAATATATTTGGAAGTTATTGTGGCCATTTTAAATTCTCGATTTCATTTTCATGGATTTAATTTAATAGTTTAAAGATAGAATTTATACCTAAATTGAGTCTAGGCTATCTAGATTTAATTTGGAATTAAATTCGAATGGATTTGATTTATTGATTTAATTTTGAATTAAATAAATATTAATATTTTATTATTCAAAAAGATATTTAAAAAATTATTTATATTTTCGAAATTATTAAATATAGTATTTTTTTGAAAACATATTTTGAAATTTTGTGACAATTTAAAATTTTGATTTGATTTTATGGAATGATTTAAATAAATAAATTAATATCTATATTTGATATTGATTTGATTTTAAACTAAAAGAATTAAATTTGATTTAAATTTGGATTTGAAATTTTGAGTTGGATTGGATTGATTTTAATTTAAATTACGAATTATCTAAATTGGGTTTTAAACTACTCATAATCCTATCCAAATGGAAATTCCCACATCCTATAAATAGGCAGGTTGTAGTGCCCCGTCCCTACATCGTGCCCCGTACTCTGTCCACGGGGTGCGCGAGAAAGGAACACTGTCGCTATCGATTCGGCCGGGACCGATAGGTCGGGATCGACCGAGTCGATCGAACGGGAACGGTTGAATTAAGATCCATTCCTCGTTATGGAATGTCTTCTTCGGAACCAAGTCCCATATTCAGCGGGTTGTGCCTCGAGGATTGACTCTGCGGCTGAGTCGGAAGAGACCTCCCGTTGCTCTGCTTTTCACGCCGCATGCGTTGGTTTTGGCTTTGTTTCTGAATGCGTTTTCGTGAATGTTTTCGATAGTTTTCATGACTCGCATTTCTTATCGAACTCTTTGAATAATGCAGTGTTCTAATCGGTTGCTTGTGCGATTTCAGGTAATCGCGTAGGCGACGTCTAGCGCGTCCAACAAGTTCGCTCGCCAAGGTAAACTCAAGGTGAGTGGCTGACCCTTCTCTTCTCGACCCCCTTCTTAAGCAAAATCGATAGTGTTGTTGCGAGAGAAAAGATAAATGCAAGGGCACGGACACGAATGAATGAACAAGTTTCAAAGAAAATGTAGGCTATGTCTTAATAACAAAAATCATGTCTTTGCACGGTCATGGACAACTTGTCGACAAGGTGAACGTTTCCCCGCACGGCAAGCCCGAGGCCACGGGACCGTTGCGGGCATTGGGAAACAAAAGAATTAGGCGAGGACTTGCAGCGGGGCTAGCTACCCACGCTGAAAGGACCCCGTCTAACAAAAGCAAAGAGGAGTCCACAATGGCTCTGGGAGTCAGTGACCAACACACGAAATAATGTACTTGGTATGAAAAATGATAACAATTGAAAGGGAAGAACATGGTAAGTTTCATAAGGCGCGACGCGGTCCGCCGGGGTAAGTTTCAACGTAAAAGTTCACTATGCTTGTCATTACTTGTTTGTAATCCATTAGGATGGTTAGAAACATTCATACTATAATATCATATAAACTCTTCAACCAAATGAGAGCTTGGAATTTAAATAGCCACGCACCAGTACAAAGTGTAATGTACTGATCCTCGCTCTCCACGCAGGTACCCCGAACCACGAAGGGCGTGCCAACTAGAGCTCAAGGCGGCGTGAACTCTTTTGAAGCCTCGTCCATGTGAAGGCTTGTTTTTCTGGATTTCCTTTTGAAGAAGACCGCACATCAGTCCAAAGAAAAATGACGACTCGACTTCCCGCCATAGCAGGTGGAAATATGTATTGGTTTTTACTTATATAAAAAGGGTATAATGTATGGAACGACTATCTCATCGGCGTTCATTTTTGTAAGTCGAAGTCATGTTGTAGCCCGCGCGACAATGATTGTAAAAAAAGAAGTCTATGTAAAGTTCATATTATCAATGAAAAGTCTATTTCCATTTCAAATGTGTTATTCAATTTCTCTGCGTACTCTAATTTGATGTTGTGTTTCGGATAACCTTATGACTATGCCTTGTGAGAACGCAACTTAGGTTCGCACGGCATCACGCCCGGGGGACGACTATCGATTCGACGGAATCGGGGCGTGACATAATGGTATCAGAGCACGGCTTTACATTCTTTGGCCTCGCGTCTAGAGTTTCAAACCATTGACCACGCAACGATGAGATAAGTTATTCCATACAATGAGTCCGTAATAATTTGAGACTGATGCGTTGCCTTCGTATCGCAGAAGTGGCAGAACCCACGGCCGAGCAAGAACAGAGCGCTTCCAGCGGCTCTAGTAGCTCGCATCGTCCACAGGCCGGACCTTCTAACGATACCATCGAAAGGATGCTGCACATGATGGAGGCGCAGCGGAACCAGTCCGAGAACCGACATCAACGAGTAGAGGAACGACAGGCCCAGTTCGAAGCTCGCTTCGATGCGCACATCAAACTTCAACAAAAGCAGATGGATACCCTGCAGCAGATCGTCCAGACGTTTACGACCAACGGAAATTCTGCGACGGCACCTACCGTCACCGTACCTACTACCACCGTGCCGACGATTCCACCCATTGAAGTCGACACGACGGAGCCCGAGCTTCAACCAGCGGCACCAAAGAAGTACAACTTCAAAGTGTCAGAATTCAAGAAGGCGTGTCGCACCTCTTTCAGCGGCACCGAGGGTCCTTCCATTGCGATCGACTGGCTGGAAGAACTAGAAGACCACTTCGAGCTTCTCGGCATCGAAGATTCAAAGCAAGTCGCCTGCGCACAACTTCAACTACGGTTGAACGCGCACGACTGGTGGGCCGTGCACAAGCGAGCGATTCGACCGGACAATACTACTGCGCCGATCTCTTGGGCCACGTTCCGCAAGGCCTTCGAACTCGAGTACCGTCCGTCTGCCGTTCGCCAAGCAAAGGAAAATGAATTCATGTCATTGAAGCAGGGGAACAGGACCGTGCAGCAGTACGCCGCAGAGTTCAACAAATTGTCCAAGTTCGCTGGTGCGTTTCTGCCTACTGAAGAGTGCCGCGTGCGACGGTTCGAAGTGGGACTACGACAATCTATTGGTGCGCATGTCGGCGTCCCGGAGTACAAGACCACGGGCGAGGCTCTAAATCACGCTCTCCGTCTTGAGAGCCTGCATCCTTCCAGTGCTGACGACGTTGTGCGCCACTCCAATCACAAACGTCCTAGCCATACGGGAGGCAACAACGACGCGTCAAAGCGTCCAAACAACGGCGGCTACCAGGGTCAGAAAACGATGCCTCGATGTACCAGATGTGGGCGAGTGGGACACCGTGAGGACCATTGTTTCTTTCGCAATCTTGAATGTTACACTTGCGGACAGATTGGTCACCGGGCTCAAAATTGTCCAAGCCTTCGTCAGACTCGCAACGCCCCTCCCCAACAGAACCGACAGGAGAATCGAGTGCAGGCGCCTCGACCTGCTCTGCCTGCCCCACCAAACCATCAAGACAGGCGTCCGAATGCACAAGGACGCGTCTACGCCTTGACTCGAGATGAAGCGCTTGCCTCAGACACGGTCGTGACAGGTATACTTCATTTTAATAATGTGCCTGCTCGCGTACTATTTGATTCAGGTGCTTCGCATAGTTTTATAGCGGCGGACTTTGTCGCCGAGCACAAATTTCCGTTAGTATCATTAGACCTCGACCTTAGCGTGAGCACACCTTCGGGCACACCAAAACTCATAAATTCAGCCTGCACTGACGGGATTATCTGTATTGGCGGTCAAAAGATTGGTCTGGACGTGATGGTCCTAGACATGAATGACTTCGATATCATTCTGGGGATGGATTGGCTCGGGCCGTGCAACGCAACCATAGACTGTGCCAGGAAGACGGTCACTTTTCGCATACCAGGAGTGCCTGAATTCTACTTTTCGTGTGGTGAGGCGTCGTCGACCTGCATGTTGATCTCGGCAATCTCTGCTCGGAGGATGCTGCATTCTGGGTGCGAAGGCTACTTGGCGTCCGTTCGAGACATGCGAAAGGAGGGTGTAAACGTAGGTCAGACCGACGTTGTGGCAGAATTCTCCGATGTGTTCCCGGACGAGCTACCCGGCATGCCTCCCGACCGAGAGATCGAGTTCAGCATCGATACATTCCCCGATACTCGACCGATTTCAAAGGCCCCATACAGAATGGCCCCCGCCGAGCTGAAGGAGCTCAAGACCCAGTTACAAGAATTACTCGACAGGGGATTTATTCGGCCTAGTGTTTCACCGTGGGGAGCGCCCGTGTTGTTCGTGAAGAAAAAGGATGGGTCCATGCATCTGTGCGTCGATTACCGAGAGCTGAACAAGGCCACCATCCGGAACAAGTATCCTTTGCCCCGCATAGACGACTTATTCGATCAACTGCAAGGCGCCTCGGTATTTTCGAAGATTGATCTCCGCTCGGGCTATCATCAACTCAAGATCAAGTCGGACGACGTGCAAAAGTCAGCCTTTCGCACTCGGTACGGCCACTACGAGTTCCTGGTGATGCCATTCGGCCTGACAAACGCCCCTTCCACCTTCATGGACCTAATAAATCAGGTGTTTCGACCCTTCCTTGATAAATTTGTGGTAGTCTTTATTGACGATATTCTCATCTACTCGAAAGACAGGGCGCAGCATGCAGAACATCTGCGGACCGTGCTACAGACACTTCGAGAGAACCAGCTATATGCGAAGCAGAGTAAGTGCGAATTTTGGCTCAGCAGCGTATCCTTTCTTGGTCACATCATTTCGTCCGAAGGCATTGCAGTCGACCCGAAGAAAGTGGAAGCCGTTGCTGATTGGAAGAGGCCTGCGTCTGCTAGCGAGATTAGAAGCTTTCTTGGTTTGGCGGGATACTATCGACGCTTCGTGAAAGACTTCGCGAAGATTGCATCGCCACTGACTCGCCTCTCTCAAAAGGGAGTCGTGTATGAGTGGTCGGATGACTGTGAAGCTTCATTCCAGGAGCTAAAATAGCGGCTGATTTCGGCACCCATACTCGCACTTCCGGATGGGCCAGAGGGTTTTCAGATATTCAGCGATGCTTCAGGCCAGGGCTTGGGATGTGTGCTCATGCAGCGGAACAAGGTGATATCATTCGCCTCCAGACAGTTGAAGCCGCACGAGAAGAACTATCCTACGCACGACTTGGAGTTAGCGGCGATTGTGTTCGCGTTGAAATTGTGGCGTCACTATCTATATGGCGTGGCGTGCACGATCTATACCGACCACAAGAGCCTCAAGTATCTCTTCACCCAGAAGGAACTGAACTTACGACAGCGGCGCTGGCTCGAACTAATCAAGGACTATGACTTGACGATCGACTACACTCCGGGCAAGGGAAATGTGGTGGCGGACGCTCTGAGTCGGAAATACCTTGCCTCGCTATCCATCGACCGCAGGCTACTACAAGATCTCGAAGAAATAGGCATCGATCTACGGGTTCGATTCAGGGATATACGGTTGGCGCAGCTGCAGTTAGAGCCGAGTTTGCTGGAAAAGATCATGGCCGCTCAGAAGGATGATCCGTACCTGAAGAAAATGCGCGAGCGAATTTCAACAGGTAGTGTGACCGACTTTGCGGAAGACAAGACCGGCGCGCTGCGATTGAATGGCCGACTATGTGTTCCGGATGATTCTGAACTACGAAAGGAGATTATGTCGGAGGCGCATCACGCGAAATATACCTTGCATCCAGGCAGTACCAAGATGTACAAGGACCTCCGCACGACTTTCTGGTGGCACGGGATGAAGAGAGATATGGCGCTCTTTGTGTCACAATGCATGGCCTGTCAGCAGGTGAAAGCTGAGCATCAACGACCGGGCGGGGAGATGCAGAACCTTGCCATTCCAGAGTGGAAATGGGATCATGTCACGATGGACTTTATTGTTGGCCTGCCGAAGACACCACGGGGGAGCGACGCCATCTGGGTCATCGTCGATCGATTAACCAAGTCGGCGCACTTCATTGCCATTAAAGTTACTTGGAGCGTTGATCCGCTGGCGCAGATTTATCTTGACGAGATCGTACGGCTGCACGGAGTTCCAGTATCCATCATCTCTGATCGGGATTCACGGTTCATGTCGCGATTCTGGAGTAGCCTTCAGTCGGCGCTGGGTACCAAGTTGCAGTTCAGTTCAGCTTACCATCCACAGACCGACGGCCAAACGGAGTGCGCTAATCAGATTCTCGAAGACATGCTACGGCTCTGCGCAATCGACTTCAAATCAAGCTGGGACGTCCACTTACCGTTGGCGGAATTTGTATATAACAATAGCTACCAGTCTAGCATCCAAATGGCGCCGTATGAAGCCTTGTACGGTCGGAAGTGCAGATCGCCCATTTGTTGGGATGAAGTCGGGGAACGACAGATACTCGGCCCGGAGCTGGTAGAACAGACGGTGCAGAAGGTCAAGCTAATTCGGGAAAGACTAAAGATTGCACAGAGTCGGCAGAAGAGCTATGCCGACACCCATCGAAGACCGCTTGAGTTCTGTGTAGGCGATCACGTGTTCCTGAAGGTGTCGCCCATGCGTGGAGTTACTCGGTTCGGCGTGAAGGGGAAGCTGAGTCCGAGATTCGTTGGGCCGTTCGAAATACTCGAGCGGGTCGCCCCCGTAGCCTATAAGATTGCCCTACCACCGGCGCTTGAAGGTGTACATAATGTCTTCCACGTCTCCCAACTGCGGAAGTACGTGAACGACCCTAGCCACGTGGTGGATTTTGGCCAGCTGGAGCTAAAGTCCGACTTATCCTACGTTGAAGCGCCCGTTCAAATATTGGAACGCAAGGATAAGCTGCTACGAAATCGGACGATCCCTCTCGTCCGCGTACTCTGGAGGAACCATGCGGCAGAAGAGTCGACATGGAAACTCGAGTCAGAGATGAGGAAAAAGTTCCCTTCACTATTTTTATAGAGGTAGGTTCTATTCTTAAGTTTCGAGGACGAAACTTTTTCTTAGTTGGTTATGGTGTAGTGCCCCGTCCCTACATCGTGCCCCGTACTCTGTCCACGGGGTGCGCGAGAAAGGAACACTGTCGCTATCGATTCGGCCGGGACCGATAGGTCGGGATCAACCGAGTCGATCGAACGGGAACGGTTGAATTAAGATCCATTCCTCGTTATGGAATGTCTTCTTCGGAACCAAGTCCCATATCCAGCGGGTTGCGCCTCGAGGATTGACTCTGCGGCTGAGTCGGGAGAGACCTCCCGTTGCTCTGCTTTTCACGCCGCTTGCGTTGGTTTTGGCTTTGTTTCTGAATGCGTTTTCGTGAATGTTTTCGATAGTTTTCATGACTCGCATTTCTTATCGAACTCCTTGAATAATGCAGTGTTCTAATCGGTTGCTTGTGCGATTTCAGGTAATCGCGTAGGCGACGTCTAGTGCGTCCAACAAGTTCGCTCGCCAAGGTAAACTCAAGGTGAGTGGCTGACCCTTCTCTTCTCGACCCCCTTCTTAAGCAAAATCGATAGTGTTGTTGCGAGAGAAAAGATAAATGCAAGGGCACGGACACGAATGAATGAACAAGTTTCAAAGAAAATGTAGGCTATGTCTTAATAACAAAAATCATGTCTTTGCACGGTCATGGACAACTTGTCGACAAGGTGAACGTTTCCCCGCACGGCAAGCCCGAGGCCACGGGACCGTTGCGGGCATTGGGAAACAAAAGAATTAGGCGAGGACTTGCAGCGGGGCTAGCTATCCACGCTGAAAGGATCCCGTCTAACAAAAGCAAAGAGGAGTCCACAATGGCTCTGGGAGTCAGTGACCAACACACGAAATAATGCACTTGGTATGAAAAATGATAACAATTGAAAGGGAAGAACATGGTAAGTTTCATAAGGCGCGACGCGGTCCGCCGGGGTAAGTTTCAACGTAAAAGTTCACTATGCTTGTCATTACTTGTTTGTAATCCATTAGGATGGTTAGAAACATTCATACTATAATGTCATATAAACTCTTCAACCAAATGAGAGCTTGGAATTTAAATAGCCACGCACCAGTACAAAGTGTAATGTACTGATCCTCGCTCTCCACGCAGGTACCCCGAACCACGAAGGGCGTGCCAACTAGAGCTCAAGGCGGCGTGAACTCTTTTGAAGCCTCGTCCGTGTGAAGGCTTATTTTTCTGGATTTCCTTTTGAAGAAGACTGCACATCAGTCCAAAGAAAAATGACGACTCGACTTCCCGCCATAGCTGGTGGAAATATGAATTGGTTTTTACTTGTATAAAAAGGGTGTAATGTATGGAACGACTATCTCATCGGCGTTCATTTTTGTAAGTCAAAGTCATGTTGTAGCCCGCGCGGCAATGATTGTAAAAAAGAAGTCTATGTAAAGTTCATATTATCAATGAAAAGTCTATTTCTATTTCAAATGTGTTATTCAATTTCTCTGCGTACTCTAATTTGATGTTGTGTTTCGGATAACCTTATGACTATGCCTTGTGCGAACGCAACTTAGGTTCGCACGGCATCACGCCCGGGGGACGACTATCGATTCGACGGAATCGGGGCGTGACACAGGTACTCCTCCATAAATTGCTTCCATTCACAAATTCCACAACAAAATTTTCCCACCAAGTCCGTGCATCGTGTCGGTGTCCATCCAAAGTCTTATTCCACTTTGTTATACACATACAAATTCATCTTCCGTGTCGGACACACCCCGACACTAATAAATCCCTAGTTCCTAACCTAACCCTTACCCCGCCGTCACCACCATCTCGCCACCAGCAACGTCGAGACCACCATCACGCGCCACCCTCAAACATCGCCACCTCATTCAACGTCGCCCTCACGACCAGCCCTATCCTGGCCACACCACCACCCTCATCCCTGTCCAGCCCAGTCGTGCCACCACCAATGGCCAACTGACCTTCACCACCACCAAGCCAGCCAACCCGTCTACCGCACCTAACCACCACGACCACCGGAGACTGAGCCACGCCGACCAAAACATTGCTCCTCTCCACCGCCATTAGTACACCGACCCCATCTCCGCCATCACCAGGCGCCCGCCTCCATCAACACATCCAAACCACCCCTGTTCACCGGCCAACAGTCGAAGCCCCAGCCGTCATCGACCACCATCACCTAAACCCCAGACTAACCACCACCCCCAGCGGCATCCCGGCCACAACCACCGCCCCACACAGAAAATAAATAAATATAAAACCAAACGACACCATGCCACCGTCGACCACCGTGGTCGACTCCCCAACCCCCACAACTTCCAAAACCACGTACCTCCGGTCACCGTGTGCCTCCATCTGGCGAGTCCGCCGTCGCGCGACCCCCGCTGACCGCCGTTCCTCTCGCAGCCCACCGCGCGAGATCCGGCTCCTCCACCCTTTTTCCGACCCTCCTTTCACCCGCGCCGTTGCCTCTCTCTCCCTCCGCTCCTCCGCAAGGCCGCCGCCACGGAGCGCCGAGCGCAGCCCCTCACCAAACCCTCTCCTCTCCCGTCGAACGCCGCCCGCTCCGTGGCCGAGCGTCGCGAAACCCCCCTCCGACCGCCTCTCCCCCTTCGATCTTCGCCTCTGCCGCCTACCCCTCCGATCGCGCGGCGAACCGCCTCCGTCCGCCCCCGCTCTCTCTCCAGTCTCTCTCTCTCCAGCTTCTCTCGAACTCTCCTTCTCCCCTCTCTCTCCTCTCTCTTCCTTTCTTCTTAAGCTGCTTCTTTCTTTTATTTTTGACTTCGATTTTTGTTCCTTTTTTTTGTTGTACAGACATTGTTCTCCTCGAAAGAGGAGAACAGTCCACAGTGTAATTTTTTTATTTTTTATTTTTATTTTTGTTATTTAATTATTATTATTATTATTATTATTATTATTATATTATTATTATTATTATTAGTATTAGTATTAGATAATGGTTTATTTTATTGATTATTAGTATGAACAGTTGAAGACTAGTAAACTATGATTTGTGCTTATTTTATTAGAATAGTTATTATTATTATTTTTTTAGTATTTAAAAAAAACTATATGTGTATTATGGGTATTTTTTTATGAATTAAATTACCAAATAAAAATATATAAGCTAAATATTTTCCAAATTTTATATGATTAAAATGTTGGCTCTTCCATTTGTTTATTTTTGGTCTAGAAGTCCTGAAATTGCTAGTATTATTTTAAAATATTTTTCTAATATAATAGTTTTCATCAAATATCATATTTTGACAAACTTAAAAAGTTTTTACAAATTAATTCTTATGTTTTTAATTATTTATCTAAAACAAAAACTATTTTTGCTAATACATATTTTCTTTCTCAAGTGTTATAAATAGTTCTCTAAAAATACATATATATCATTATTCATTCTTCTTCTTTAATTTCTCTCCTTTCCATGACCAATTCCCTTATTCCTACTCCCTCGCTAATTCAAGCATACCTTATGTCGACCCTAACAAATTTGATCGTCCTGGACACGATGGAACTGTCCGTGCCACCATCCGAGGTCACCATGTATAGTTGTTGCACCGAAGTTATAGATCGTGTCACCTTGATCATCGCGGCACACCAGGCGTCCTACCAGGCAAGACACCTTGCCTTCACTGTTTAATTTCTTGCTCAATATTATGCATGTTTTTTACTTATTCTAGAAAATATAAAATTTACTTGCAAATTATTATATTTTAGTTGCATATGGCTTAGAGTTAAGGGACCACCTTTGTTTGTGTCGCATTCATTGGCCCGACACTTGTGTATCACGAGTCACGAGTCTCATATAGATCTCGGACCTACGTATCGACTGGCCATCGGTGCGCACATGCCGTACGATAGGCAATAACTGCTAAATAGTTTCGGTTGTCTAGAAGACTTAGCGACTTAGCAGTTATTAGGAATGTCGTGATGTGGATTCAGCACGAGTAGTACATGGGGAGGGTGAAGACAGTTATTAGGCGCAGGGGCTTTCACACCTTTACTTTTCTCTAGATGCCATTTGTGACTCAGTCGAGAGACTAGTGGACGTGCATTTATTTAATTTCTCTAGATGCCACTAGTACCTCGGTTGAAACACAAATGTGCCATACATTTACTTTCCTCTAGCTGCCGTTAGTGACTCACCCAAGAGCTAGTGGCCGTGCATTTATTTTTCTCTAGACGCCCCTTAGTTCTCGCTCGAGGGCTAATGGGCCGTGCATTTACTTTTCTCTAGACGCCACTAGTGCCTTGGTTGAAATGCTAACGTGCCGTATTTCTAGCTTCGAGAGCCCTTGTGTGAACGTTGTCTTCAAAATACATTAACACATAGAATGGTTAAGGACCTTTATTTGTGTATTCACATATACTTTTCTGTTGAGCTAACTTTATTCGATTTATGGCATGATATTATGTGTCTTGTTACGTCCCTCTGAGGACCTGGTTGTCTTGCCAGGTGTGTGCTATTATCTTTCGCAGGTGCTCTAGCTTTAGCCGCGATCATCGCTACTTCTTCGAGGATGATTGCATTTGGATCGTCTTCGCTTCGCTCGCCGAAATCATTTCTTTTTTTATGTATTTTTCTTTACTTGTTGGTAGTGGATTTGTCTCCGCCCAACATATTGTATCAAGACAATTCTCTCTCGTTATATGACATCTTTATTTCATTTATGTTGTGTGGATGAGATTAGTTATGGTTATACTGCATTATACAGCTTATGTATTTGTATGAGGTTTCCATATATTGGAGTATACTTCGTATGAATACAGCTGGCATGTCTACGTTCCTAGTCCTACGTATTTTGGGACTGGGGCGTTACAACTGGCGAACTGAGGAACGAGCTGATGCAAGAAGCGCACCAGTCGTAGTATTCCATACATCCTGGAGCCAACAAAATGTACCGGGATATGCGTACAATAGTGTGGTAGTACGGAATAAAGAAGGACGTATCCAGGTATGTGGCTAGATGTTTAATTTGTCAGCAAGTTAAAGCTAGCAGACAGAGACCAGCAGAATTATTGCAACCGCTTGACATCCCGGAATAGAAATGGGAGCACATAACAATAGATTTTGTATCGGGACTGTCCCGATCCCAAGGAGGGAAGGATGTCATTTGGGTTATTGTGGACCGATTGACGAAGTCAGCTCACTTTATGTCCTTCAAGGTTGGTCTATCCACCAAGAAGTTGGCAGCACTGTACATGCGACACATCTACCGGATTCATGGAGTTCCAGTAAGTATTATGTCTGAAAGAGATACTAGAATTACCTCTCACTTTTGGAAGAGTTTGCATGACAGCTTGGGAACACAACTGAAGTTCAGCACCGCCTACCACCCCCAGACTGACGGACAATCAGAGAGAACCATCCAGACGCTAGAAGACATGCTGAGATCCTGCGTCCTAGAATTTGGAGGGTCTTGGGAAGACCATTTGCACTTGGTAGAGTTCTCTTACAACAACAGCTACCAAGCTAGCATCGGTATGACACCGTTCGAGGCACTCTATGGACGTCGTTGCCGCACTCCACTTGCTTGGGACGACGTCGGAGAACGAGTATTGCTTGGACCTGAGATGGTGACCGAAGCAACGGAGAAGATGATAATGATCAGAGACAAGCTCAGGATTGCCCAAGACAGACAGAAGCATTGGGCCGATAGCAGCCGACGGCCTTTGGTGTTTGAAGAAGGCGATAGTGTGTTTGTGAAGATCTCTCCTACCAGAGGGACAATCCATTTCGGCAGAGCAGGAAAGTTAAGCCCCAGGTATATTGGTCCATTTGAAGTACTTAACAGGATTGGAGAAGTAGCTTATCGGGTGGCTCTACCCCCAAGTCTCGAAGGCGTCCACAACGTCTTCCACGTCTCGCAGCTGAGACGCTACATCCCAGACCCGAGCCACATCTTGGACCATTCAGAGCTGGAGATTGGACCCAGCCTCACAGTGCCAGAGAAGCCAGTGGCGATATTGGACAGAGGCGAGAAGAGAACCAGGAACTCTGTGACGCCGATAGTCAGAGTGATGTGGCGGCACAACTCACCAGACGAGTCAACCTGGGAGCGAGAAGACCAGATGCGGGAGCAGTACCCGTACCTGTTTCAGACTTAAGGTAACCCCTAACCCTGACTTTAATTTCGAGGACGAAATTTTCTAAGGAGGAAAGATTGTGAAATCCAATTTTTGGTAAAGTAAATTAATATTAATATTATAATATTATTGCTATTATTATTAGTATTATTTTTGAGTTTAAAATAAATTTTAAAAATTAAAACATAGATTTTTGAGTGCTGACCCAGACCCGAGCCCGGACCCGAATTCAAGAACCCAGACCCAGTCCAAATCCTCTTCTTGAAATCTGATTTGTTTTATTAAAAAAATAATAATAATTCTTTAGATCTGGTCCAATTGGACCAGATCCCACCCCCTTCCTACGTTCCTTCTCCTTACTTTGCTCTCTCCTACAAACACTCACGTTCACTCACAGCAACCCCACTTCCCCTCTTATAACTGCCCACTTCTTCACTCAGAACTTATCTCTCTCTACTCCTCACAAGTGAACACCCACACCACTCCCATCATCACCAACTCTTATTTCCCCTCTACTTCTTCCAGAGCACTCATCTCTCTACTTCCCACAAGGAAACCCCACCACCACCAGTAATCACTTTATCCCCCATCCCGACCCCGAGCTCCGGCCAGCACCCGCCGGCCTCCTCCGCCCGGCGTACCTCCGGCCGACCCCCCAACGCCGGCGTCCCCTTCCAGCGCCTCCCGGCCTCCGCGCCGACCCCTCCGGCGTCCGACCCCCGGACCCCCGGCTCCCCGCGCCCATCGCCAGCGCCCGACCCCTTCGTCGGCCCCCGGCGCCCCCTCATGCCGTCGGCCGCTGTCCCGAGCCGGCCGAAAGCACCCCGCGCACTGTTCTCCCTGATCCAGCCGACCCGGCGCACCTCCCGCAGCCCCGAAGCTCTACCGCCGTGACCCAGCGCTGACCGCGAGGCTGTCCGCTGTAATGCCCCGCTCCGTACGGTGCATTATGCTGAGTCGTTGACTCGAAGAGTTGCGTTGACCCGATAATGTATCGATGCAAAATGATACAAGAGTTAAGTTTTCCCGAGTAATGCATCAAACTAAGTTGATACGAAGAGTTGCCTTGCCCCAAAAGAATGCATCGAGTTGAATCGATGCGAAGCGCCGCGTTGCCCCGAAGGATGAGTGCGTTGAATCGGCTCGAAGATTCTAAGAAATCGAATCGACCAAGGCGCAAGTCCAAATCGATGCAAGTATTGATTTTAGTTGGTTTCGTGTACAGGTTATACTTTGACGAAAAAATATTAGAGGTCGATCTTTTGCAATATTTAGTAAGGAGTCCGCAAAATCAAATCGTCGCCTTGCGACGGGCTAAGACTTAGGCATGCTAAGGCGAATTGGGCGTATAACTCAACGAAGCACGAAGTGCTCGAATGGCTAAGTCAGGAGAGTGGCCGTGCAACAATGTTAGGGAATCGAGCCGCATCGGCTAGACGAAACGACGAAGGCGTATCGACTCAAGGTGGGAGGATTGACTTCTTTTTACTCCTTCATTCGATAAGTCAAATATATCATTGTATGCTGAGTTAACCTATCAATGCCACGGGCGTGGCTCGATAGAGAGATAAACGTAGTGCATGTCGAATACTAGATAGAACAATTGAAATGAATCGTACGACAAACGTACGAGTCGCTATGGAACATTGGATATCGCAAAGGTGAGCGCCTCGGTGCGCAAGCCGCAAGAACATGGGATAACTATACTCGGTGAGTGCCTTAGTGCACGAACCATACCGTGCCTTCGCGTACGAGTTAGAACGGCTAGAACATTGAAAGACAATAGGCGAGCGCCCTAGCGCGCAAGCCACGGACATTGAATGCTAAGTCATAGAACATCGGAATACGGTCGGAACATGCCTACGTGTACGGGATAATAAAAGATGGCTTCGTTGCAAAAGAATACAGTTGCGGCATGAATGTGGTGGAACTGTCGGATATGACATAATGCCTCGAAAGGTGTTCGAAACCTTCGGGTCGTTCGGTTGACGAGCATTGAGTTGAGGCATGATGCCATTGAAACATTGAAACGAAGAATGAAGCGTAAGAATATAGAAAGTTAACAAAAGAAATGCGAGATGATAATGCGGCATGGTGCCCTTCGAAATGTTCGCGGCCTTCGGGCGTTCGATAGGAATATTCGAGCGTTGTGCCAATTGAAATAGAGATAAGCGAACTTGCTTGGTTGTTTGAAAGATAGATTCGTTGCATGGTCAAATGGACTTAAAGATATAAAAGCCCGTGCATGGGTATTCCCTCGAACGCGGCACGCCAGGGCGCTGGGACCGTTCGGCCTAGGAGGGATTCATTTTCGGTATTGTTGGTGCACTTCATTTAGAAGGGTAGCGACCTTCTGGTGAATGTGATAAGCTACTTGCTGCGATTATTTCGGTGGCCTCTGATGTTGGTTAGCAACCGCACAGAGTTAACATCGTCTTATGTTTCGATTCGATGAATATAAGTCCATTCTAGCTCGAAAAGCTAGTGACCTTCATATAGATAAGGGCGATGGGTTTGGAAGTGCAAGGTATGCGTATATCCTGCATGGACGGATTCTGAATAGCGAGCACTTATAACATGACAGGGAAAACTGATAGGCGTATTCACCTTGCGTCGGTGGGCGAGTGCGTCGACTTAGTAAGAGTCGCGCCATGAATCAAACACAAGAATGCTTGCTTGCTTGCCTATTCAATTCGATAACATGCTTGCTATGATAACATGTTTTACGCTTTCGAATATGCCATAAAATTGACCCTAAGGAGAACATAGCAAGATCATAAGCTAAGTTGCATGATTCAACATAAATATTAAAATGTCGGTTTGGAAAGAAGATCTTTGCTTCAGTACATGCGAGGACGAACGTACTGATCCCCCACCAGCTTCATGCAGGGTGCAGGGAATGGATTGCTCGCGGTGAAGCATTGCTTGAACGCGTTGAGGCTTGGAATACCGAAGCGTATTGAAGCGTACGATCGCATTGACGCTCGAACTCGCGAAAGGATTGATGCGGCCGAGATATAGAAGGCATGATGTATGGAACAGCAAAATCCTTTGTGGGCACGAGAGAACATGAGTGTTGTAGCCAATCTGGCAGATTCCGTTGGGCTATCGAAAGCCTTTGTAATATGATTTCGAATATCAATAAAGAGAATCGTTTTCGTATACTCTGTTTTCCTTCCATTGTTAACGTTCAATTCAAAGATAACCATTTGAGAAATTGTCATCTTGCCTTGCACGAGCACAACTCCAGGCTCGTGCGGTATCACGCCCCAGCGAGACGATGATTCGGGTGATTCCGGGTCGGGGCGTGACAAATTGGTATCAGAGCTCTAGGCTCAATTGCCTCTGGACGCTTGCTTCATTTCTGTTCTAAAAGTTGCCCACCACCAATCGAAATCACTCTTGACTCTACTCGATACCGCACTGGATGTTTCATACAATAAGTCTAATACAAATCATGTAATTTTGCCGCGTGTTGTTTGGAAATTACATGGTGTTAGTTGAAAAAGTCGGAAAAGGTTTGTTGCTGCAAGTGCAACAAGTTGCGAGATATGAATTCGAGAATTTGTTGCCGTAGATGCAATACGTCATAAATTGTGGTTTGAGATATTCGTTGTTTACAACGAACGATACGAGAAATGTTGGTTACATCGATACAATGATAGTCGTGGAATGTTGCTGCAGCAATTGCCACGCGTTGATTGTAATGATGCGTTAAAAAGAAAATAAAAGTTGATATGGAATGTGTCGGACGGATTCACATATCGATTTTTAATGTGCATTGCGATGAAAAGCGATAAGTCAATATCGAATGTGTTGAACGAATTTGAGCATTGACTTTGAATGTCGAAAAATAAATCTTTGCACGATGTGCAATGCGTATTGAAAGAAAATCGATGCACGAGGTACGGTAAATATCGAAAATAAATCGTTGCACGCTGTGCAATGCGTATTGAAAGTAAAAATTATTGCACGTGGTGTAACGCGTATCAAAATAATCGATGCACGAAGTGCAACGGATATCGAAAGTGAATTTTACACAAGATGCAACGGAAGAAAATAAAAGTTATAAATCGAGAAACGAAATCGGTTCGGTTGCGCGCCGAGCTGTGTTGGCAAATGAATGCATTGGCCAAGTTGTATCGGATTTGAATTTATCAAAGTTACGGTTGTGATCAAGCACGATCACTGCAGAAATCGTGAGTCGGAAGAGATCGTTGGTTCGTAAAGAGTACGTTGCGACGGAAGTAACTTAATTTCTGGGTGGTATATGGCATACCACCGATGCAATGAATGGATCGATTCCAAGTGGTATATGCAATACCACTAGTGCGATAAATTGCATCGATGTTTTGTGAGAATTGTGGAAGGTTTGTCAGCAACGGACGGGATAGTACCGAGACTCGATTGAGAATTTGTACGATGGCATGTTGATGTAAGTGTTCTTCGATGATCGGTTAGAACAGTAAGGCGGAACTTGTAACATTGAATGATACGTCGATTGAAAATTTATGTGTCGCTCGAATGACGGGAACTAGCAAAACGATTATGCCTTGAGGCAACAATCGGATCGACGGGATAGGAAACTCGAAACGTTGAAATCAAACCGCACGACTTGCGATCCCGATTGAAATATTGGGCGAGACGAATCGAATCGTAGGACTTGCGATCTCGATAGAAATGTTTGGCTAGGCGAATCGAATCGTACGACTTGAGATTTCGATATGAATGTTAGGCGATGCGAATTGTAATCGAATCGCACGAATTGTGACTTCGGTGAAGAGTTGGTTGACGTGAGTAATCGTGCCAAAGAAATAGTTGGTTACGCTACGGTGACACTCATTTGAGTACGACTGGAAAACACACGAAACTTAGAGGGCATGATCGTATAACTCGAGGGTTCGATGTTGGATAATCGGTAACTCAGTTACGCGATCAAAGTATAGCGGGATGCGGCGAATCAGAGAACGAGCGGATGCATATGAAAAAGTTTGTTACAAACTTGGATGCATGCGATGCGAGTTAAGTTGACGTTGAAACGGATTCGAAGTCGACCCTCTTGCTATCAAAATTGATATGAACTATCAAGATCGATATGCAAGGAAACGTAAGCACGATGTGAGAATACAAAATGGAGTGCGCCTTGCGCTATCAAAATTTTGTAAGTAAGGATACGAGAATGAACGAACTTGGTTGATCGTAAATTTTGTGATTGATCAAAGACGAGACTATAAGTCATCGACGATTGCTCGATGCGTATAGCATCTCGTGTGTCGCCCCGCAAATAAGATAGACTCGAACTCGATGGGAGTAGATGTTTCGTAAATTGTGGAATCATCAACGGTAGTGCATGACTTGACTTGGAGGATAGTTGCACATCAGTTGCGCCGATAGAAATAGTTTTGTCCGAAATTGGGTAGTCGCATAGAATTGTCGGAATGTAATTTGGCTCCGAAATAAGATATAGCATGGTTCGTAGTAAAACTGTCCTTCGGTGATGATCCACAATTATCGAGCGTAGCTTCGGAGAAGCTGACCCTAGAAGACTTGACCGCCAAATCAAATTGAATGCTGTAGACTGTAAGATGACCCATGCGATATCGCATATGAGATTGCATCGATAACAAATACAATGTGGTGCATGTTGACGATAAGTCTAGGCGATCGAGAATTGTTGGAACAACTTTCGATTGAGAATGGTATAGTTAGATTTGAGTATTCGTCGGATGAATATTTGAATGGTTATGTTGGTCGACGAACAAACTAGAAAATTCACCAACGAACTTGGTGATTCGAATAGGCGTTTGCGAGAATCATGCTATGCACGAGAGGAAACGATAAAAAAAATGACTTACGAGTTGTACCGTTAGATTCGGATTCACCTCGCAATTGAGCTTGCGTGAATTGAACCTATATTCGATGTTGCGAGACGGGTAAGTTGGGAATTTGGCTAGTAAATTCCTACTCGTTAGGAATCAAATGTAAGGCGTATCGTAAAGACCCTCGTGTCAAGGCAATCGTTGTCTTGAGCACCGTCGCCTTAATGTTAACTATTGAGTCGGATAGATTATGGCCTTTGTGCAATGTCAATTTAAACTTACGTCGGAAGGATTTGAGCACGATGCGTAGGTAAGTAACCTAGCGGACGTAGTCCTGAATGTTGATGCTTTTGCAAGTCAACAAAAAGAATCATGTCGAGATAGGATACGAAGTGAAACATCAGATATCGTTGGATTGTGACGCCGAACGCAAGGCGTTGCGGAGACTCGTTGTGATCGGATGCGCGACGGCTTGACGCGACGCATAAGAATTGATAGTCCCGATGAAACATACAAAGTAAGAAATGCGATTTTTGAATCGCATCGTGTACCTTGACTTTTGTTGGCGAATCGCGTATGTATCAATATGCATGTGCGCTAGAATTGCGAGAACAAGTAATAGAGCCAAGTCCGATCAAGAATACGAGATGGCAAGTAATAGAGAATGAGAAGTTACGTGTTTGCATTGTTCCGATATCTTACAACTGAGCTTGGTCGAAATGTATATATTGGTGGGACGCCTAAAATATGTGTATGATTCTAAATTAAGTTTTACGATCCAAACGATAGTGAGACGAGATCGTGGAACGATCTAATGAAACTCTTGGAAATTTAGTATTGGTTTCGGTTCGGGACGAACCTTGTTTTGAGTGGTATATTCTGTAATGCCCCGCTCCGCACGGTACATTATGCTGAGTCGTTGACTCGAAGAGTTGCGTTGACCCGATAATGTATCGATGCAAAACGATACGAGAGTTAAGTTGTCCCGAGTAATGCATCAAACTAAGTTGATGCGAAGAGTTGCCTTGCCCCGAAAGAATGCATCGAGTTGAATCGATGCGAAGCGCCGCGTTGTCCCGAAGGATGAGTGCGTTGAATCGGCTCGAAGATTCTAAGAAATCGAATCGACCAAGGCACAAGTCCAAATCGATGCAAGTATTAATTTTAGTTGGTTTCGTGTGCAGGTTATACTTTGACGGGAAAATATTAGAGGTCGATCTTTTGCAATATTTAGTAAGGGGTCCGCGAAATCAAATCGTCGCCTTGCGACGGGCTAAGACTTGGGCATGCTAAGGCAAATTGGGCGTATAACTCAAAGAAGCATGAAGTGCTCGAATGGCTAAGTCAGGAGAGTGGCTGTGCAATAATGTTAGGGAATCGAGCTGCATCGGCTCGGCGAAACGACAAAGACGTATCGACTCAAGGTGGGAGGATTGACTTCTTTTTACTCCTTTATTCGATAAGTAAAATATATCATTGTATGCTGAGTTAACCTATCAACGCCACGGGCATGGCTCGATAGAGAGATAAACGTAGTGCGTGTCGAATACTAGATAGAACAATTGAAATGAATCGTACGACAAACGTACGAGTCGCTATGAAATATTGGATATCGCAAAGGCGAGCGTTTCGGTGCGCAAGCCGCAAGAACATGGGATAACTGTACTCGGCGAGTGCCTTAGTGCATGAACCATACTGTGCCTTCGTGCACGAGTTAGAACGGCTAGAACATTGAAAGACAATAGGCGAGCGCCCTAGCGCGCAAGCCACGGACATTGAATGCTAAGTCATAGAACATCGGAATACGGTCGGAACATGCCTACGTACACGGGATAATAAAAGATGGCTTCGTTGCGAAAGAATACAGTTGCGGCATGAATGTGGCAGAACTTTCGGATATGACATAATGCCTCGAAAGGTGTTCGAGACCTTCGGGTCGTTCGGTTGACGAGCATTGAGTTTAGGCATGATGCCATTGAAGCATTGAAACGAAGAATGAAGCGTAAGAACATAGAAAGTTAACAAAAGAAATGCGAGATGATAATGCGGCATGGTGCCCTTCGAAATGTTCACGGCCTTCGGGCGTTCGATGGAAACATTCGGGCGTTGTGCCAATTGAAATATAGATAAGCGAATATGCTTGGTGGTTTGAAAGATAGATTCGTTGCATGGTCAAATGGACTTAAAGATATAAAAGTTCGTGCATGGGTATTCCCTCGAACGCGACACACCAGGGCGCTGGGACCGTTCGGCCTAGGAGAAATTCGTTTTTGGTATTGTTGGTGCACTTCATTTAGAAGGGTAGCGACCTTCTGGTGAATGAGATAAGCCACTTGCTACGATTATTTCGGTGGCCTCTGATGTTGGTTAGCAACCGCACAGAGTTAACATCGTCTTATGTTTCGATCGATTCGATAAATATAAGTCCATTCTAGCCCGAAAAGCTAGTGACCTTCATATAGATAAGGGCGATGGGTTTGGAAGTGCAAGGTATACGTATATCCTGCATGGACGGATTCTGAATAGCGAGCACTTATAACATGACAGGAAAAACTGATAGGCGTATTCACCTTGCGTCGGTGCAAGGGCGAGTGCGTCGACTTAGTAAGAGTCGCGCCACGAATCAAACATGAGAATGCTTGCTTGCTTGCATGTTCAATTCGATAACATGCTTGCTATGATAACATGTTTTATGCTTTCGAGTGACCCTAAGGAGAACATAGCAAGATCATAAGCTAAGTTGCATGATTCAACATAAATATTAAAATGTCGGTTTGAAAAGAAGATCTTTGCTTCAGTACATGCGAGGATGAACGTACTGATCCCCCACCAGCTTCATGCAGGGTACAGGGAATGGATTGCTCGTGGCGAAGCATTGCTTGAACGCGTTGAGGCTTGGAATGCCGAAGCGTATTGAAGCATGCGATCGCATTGACGCTCGGACTCGCGACAGGATTGATGCGGCCGAGATATAGAAGGCATGATGTATGGAACGACAAAATCCTTTGTGGACAAGAGAGAAACTGAGTGTTGTAGCCAATCTGGCAGATTCTGTTGAGCTATCGAAAGCCTTTGTAATATGATTTCGAATATCAATAAAGAGAATCGTTTTCGTATACTCTGTTTTCCTTTCATTGTTAACGTTCAATTCAAAGATAACCATTTGAGAACTTGTCATCTTGCCTTGCACGAGCGCAACTCCAGGCTCGTGCGGCATCACGCCCCAGCGAGAACGATGATTCGGGTGATTCCGGGTCGGAACGTGACATCCGCTGTTCTGGACAGCGCTCTTTGCTGGATTTCAACCCCGATCTGTGGATTTGCGCGTCCCGAGTCCGAGGCAACCCTTCGGATTCCGTCTTTTCGGGTAATCCCTGGTTAATCACAGTAGTTCGTCCCTCCCCCGTGTCGATGATGAATTGGTCCACGAGTTTCCTTTGGAAAATTCGATTTTTGGGGTGAACGTCGTTCCCGGGATTTCCGAGGAACGTTGGGAAGTTCTGTTAATTGGTTTTCCTTATTTCCGAAACTTTTCGGAAATAATTTTCTAAATACTTAATTTTTCGGATATTTCCAATTATTGTGCTGTGATGTTCTGGTTTAGTTTCGGACTCCCGAATTTGTTTCGGGTTGTTCCGAATTAATATTTGGAATGTTTGTGGTTATTTATATATATATATATATATTTTTTGGGATTCCCTGGTTTGGGATTTGCAGGAAAATATTGGCATATTTCCCAGTTTTTGGGTTGACCAAAGTAGAGGAAATGCTGCCGGATTTTTCCGTAAATTTAATTATATTTTAAAGATGATTTTAAAATAGATTTCGGAAAATATTATATATTTTGGACTTTGGGCGACGACCGTATCGGTCAATGGGCCCCGGCTAAGTGCAAACGAAACCGGCTTTGCCCGGACGTTGAGGCATTAGCCTAGTTGACGATTGGACCATATCTGAGACTCATTATTATTTAATTTATTTTAATTATTTATTTTATTTATATTTAAATTATAGGAAGTTTAGAACTAACGACCGTTTTTGTCTTATTTTAATTTATGTAAATAAATTGTAATGGGCATAAGTCCAGCTGGTTGTTGGCTCTGTAACTTGTATTTTAGTAGCATAGGATTTTCTGTTGTTTGCTGGTTTTGCGAGTTTTTGTGGCGTATGTGTAAATCAAAATATATAATTATTTTTATATAAAAATTAATAAAGTTTCTCACATTAAAATTACAAGTTTTAATAATTAACAACGCTCATGTATTTCTCATTAAAATAAGAAATTTAGTTTTATATGTATAAGTATGAAAATACAAAGTTTTAATCAATTAATTTGGTATCGACGAATTTTTTCCAAAATACAAAGTTTAAACGATCTTTCCCTCGTTATTAATCCAACGCATCAATAATCGTATTTTTGTTTGTGTTTTGTTAATAAAGAATTAAAATTAATTAGGACACAATTAGAGATTTCAACTAGTGTAGTTAGATTGGTAACCCTGAATTCTGAGCAAATTTCTCGAACGTAGGAATTCGAGGACGATCCTAAATTCCTAACTCGAAGTCTTCATCCTCTCTAGTCCAGTCTATTTTGAGGCAAGTATAGTTTGTGTTAGTTTACAATTATTTTAATAATCGTTTTACTGCAAGTTTAAACCACGATGCAAACACAAAACTCTTCTTGAGAATACTGACTGCAACTACTGTAACTGATTGGGGACTGGGGGAATAGTGTAATGTTTATGACCACATCCAACTGATAACTTAGAACTGTATTAGCTTACCCCTTATACACACGGGGATAAGCCGTATCGTATCAATAGGATACAACTGTACAACCCAAGCCGGTCATATTCATTGCCTATTCAAATCACACTGGTTTACTGCTAGAAAACTGTTCATTTCTAAACTGTTTAAAAGTGCATGATTCTATTATTTATTTTAACTGTTTAAATTAGCATGAATTGTACTTTGCTTCCTCCTGACTGGAGATACATTTTTAGGGGACATTGAGGATGATGAACTGTTATACAGCAGTTACTACGACCCTGTTCTGTACCCTGTAGTGCTGCCAGAGTCCCCATTGGAGGACGTTGGGACTGAGGCCGATGAGCCGACTGATTAGCTAGCTTTTCCTTTCCAACTTTGTTGTCTATTTGAAACTCTGTTATTTGAATTCAGTTATTTATTTCAGTACATTTAAATTCCAGTTGTATTTGATTTCAAAGTTTAATAAAGTTTTATTTTCCGAATTTGAGTTGTGACAAATATAGATGTTGTTGTTATGGTTACCTGCTAATGGAACAGCTTACTGCCACCGTCTCAACAACGGTGCAGGCTGGGCATGATCCGGTTCGACCCAGGTAGTTGAGATCGGGTCGTGACATCCAAAGTTATCATATATTTATGTTGGTCTGAATTTGTCCGTGTACCATCCGATTGAATTAACGAACAGTGACTGTTCGTGTCCATCTGGTCTGAACTCAAACAATGGACTGTCTGTGTCTGTTCGGTCCGAACTTATTTTTATTTTTTGTCCGAACTCAAACAGTAACTATCCGTGTCCATCCGTCTCGTTTACACCCCTAAGTTCAAATCAATCGTTGAGATTCAAAGCTTTTTTTTATCACAATATGGAGTCTTAATTAATAGAAATTTTAAATATTATACTAGATCGTAAAACTAAATATGGTACGTATATAATGAGCACTGCTAGCTGAAAATTCTTAATTCAATTAACAATTATGCTATTTGGCTCCCAAATTTTTTGGATGATGTCATCTCCCATTATATGGCATCTGACATGACAACTGACATGGCATCTGACATGTCATATTTTAATCCTAAAAATTAATTACCCAATTTTTTTTTGTCATTGTTAATGTTGATGCTAATTTTAATTTAATGTTAATATTAATTTTAATGTTAATGTTAAAATTAATGTTAATGATAATTGATGTTAATATTAATATTCATGTTAATGTGATATTAATTATAATTATAATTTTAATTTTAATTTTAATGTTGATGTTAATGTTGATGTCATTCGTGAGTTATAGACTAAACTAATCTTTACTTAAGATTTAAAAATTAACTTTTTGTTTATATTTATGATTTTCTGTTAGAGATAATCCATTAAAGTTATTTGGTTGATCTAAGTAGAGGAAAAAAAATCTGTTACTTCCAAAAATAATAATGGAAAAATCGATTTGATTAATCTTGATAGAACAAGATTTAAAATAGAACAAAATAAACTATTCGTACTTATCTATCTTTTTCTATTGTATAGAGTTATTTGGTTGATCTAAATTTAATATATACAAAGTGGCGAGATCAATTATACGTTCTGGGGGTGTAAACGGGTCGGACGGACACGGACAGTCCACTGTCCTTTTCAGTCCGAAAATAAAAATGAGTTCGGACGGAAGGACACGGACAGTCCACTGTTCGAATTCGGGCCGGACGGGCACGGACAACCACTGTTCATTAATTCAATCGGACGGTCCGCGGACAAATTAAATATATTATCAAAAGCTATTATTTCATCAAGATTACTTGATAGTTGCTAAAAAAAATCAAGTTGAAAGAAAATATAATGGAAGGTTATAGAATACAACAAACAATGGTAAAAGGTTAATGAAAATCGAGACCGGACAACAACAAATTGATGCAAAACCAAAATGATAAGACATAATTGATGCAAAACCAAAAGAAGTTTCCACTATCGGACGGTCCGCCGATAAATTCGGACCGAACATGGATATGACCGTGTCCGTGTCCGATTTTTAAACGGACCAAAAAATATGTCCAAATTTTGTTCGTTAATCAATAGGACGGCCCGCGGTTGAACTATTTATCGAACCGGACACGTACGGACAACGGACTACTTTGTCCATTTTACACCCCTATTCCTTCCTCTTGTGCCCAAAAAGATTAAAGAAAAAAAAAAACCAAAACTGCATCAGCATATATATATAGCTATCGAACACGTAATGAAAGAATTTTAGGGTCTTCTATGAAGAAACTATGTATTATAATACATTGCTTCATAAGTAAAATAAAGTTTAATATCAAAACATGCCACCTTTTATTTCGTTACAATTCTAATACACGCTCAGTACGTAAAAGTTTCAAGTCCTTAATTAGGAAGAACGTAAACAAAGTAGAGGGAAAATAAAATAAAAGTGTTAATTGATGATGAAGCAAGTGGCAACAACAAAACAACAGCGATCATCTAGCAAGTGCAAAAACCTCAAGCCACAACCTTACGTACGACGTTACTGCATGCATGCAGCCATCTCCCTCTCCACTGCCCTCTTGAGAAAGCTCCCCTCTTCCACCACCATCTGCACCGGCAGGAACCCGAGCCCGCTCGCCACCGCGAGCATCACTTCCTTCATCTCGCTCCTGAACTCCTCCATGTCCACGCTGCCGTCGCCGTCGTGGTCGAACCTGGCAAAGAGCTCCCGGTACAGCACGACAAGCTCCTCCGCGCCCATACGTCCCGCGCCGTCGTCCACGCCGAAGTGCGTCTCAAGGACCCTTAGGCTCGCAAGTTCCCCAGCCATCTCCGAGAATGAGAGTAACCCGTCGTGGTTCGTGTCGAGTCTCGCGAACCAGTCCCGGACTGAGCTGTCGAAGGCCGCCTCGTCCTCCACGAAGTCGCGGATCGTCGCTCCGTCCAGTATCACCACACTCATCTTCGATCGGTTGCTAGCTGGTTAATTTAATTCTCTAGAAGAATTACTAAGAGGGGTTAATTTCTAAAGCTTAGTAATTTGTGTGAAGGAGAAGGTTGGTCTTTCTTAATGTATATATAGCGAGTTATAATTTGCTTTGCATGATGGTTGATTTGGTGAGGTGCCTATTGTTTTTGAACAACATAAAGTCAAGTTGAAGGGAAACTACGAGCAGACATGCATGCAAAGTAGTGGATGGTTTGCTTGTTTTGCTTGCAACATATAAGAGTGGAGTATAACTAGAAAGGGCCTATATATAGCTTTTGACTATTTTGGTTTCAAAAATAGTCAGCCAACTGGTTAACCGACCGAATATTTTTTTGGGTGTCTTGGAATCTGGAATTTTAGTTATGCTTTCTTTGCCCACAGAATTAAGTCATTAACCATGGACTTTCCAGTGTGAATTGGTTGGGTGGTGGGATCAATCTAGAAAATTGCTGCACGTACGTTAATGTACTGCTATTGTATTGAACACTTTATTGACTTCAAGAACGTACAGGAAATCAATTGAAAACATCTCCATGTTGAAAAATAAGTGCGAAAACTTTTTTGAGAGTACCTGTAAGAGCATCATTAGTAGTTGGGACTCTCCGATGCAATTTGGAGTCCACAATTTCAAAAAAAAGGTAAATGTAGAATGGGTTGGATTTGTATGAGAATAGTAAGAAATGATAAAGTGAGTTTCGGTCCCAAAAATTGTGTGGTCAAAAATTAATGTAGGAAAAAAATAATATAAAGTTTAGAATCCAGAAAGTTGGGCTCCAAATTGAAACTTACTATTCTACAAAACGAGTTTCTACAATCTAGAATCTAGAAATTGGAGGCCCAACCCTTAGCACCCATGGATGAGTTGGGACCGAAATTGTAGAAATTGGGACTAGGGATGAGACTTATTATTCTACAAAATGGGCTCCTACATTCTAAATCTAGAATCTAGAATCTAGAAAATGGGATGGGCCTTACTAATGATGCTCTAAGAGAATCGAGAAATACAACGTATGAATCAAACATCAAACACAATTTATGCAGATACATAAAATTTTTAACGTAAAAAATTCTTGCGGAAAAAACCACGGGACAATCGGAGTCTAACCCTTGAGAAGCCTTCACTAATAAAATAAAGGAGTACACCCTCTACAACCTTCTCCCGATCCAATACGAATCCCCACAACACTTGGAAGCAAGAATAATTGATTGCAAGGATACGAAGAACAAAGACGACGAGTAGAGATTACCCGAACACGATCCTCCTTCGAAAACGGCCTTCAATCCTCCTTCTCTCCCAAAGTTGCAATGGCACTCTTACCTCTTTTCTCTCAATTTTTTTCAATGTTGTGTTATGATTGGGGTTAGGAAAAACCATGTATAAATCCCCTAATCCGCAGCAAAACCTGGACCGTAGGATACGATCCAATGGTATAAAAATATCCTGAAATCAGCCTCAGCCCGTCGACACAGAGTTCGGCCAGAACTTTGTGTTTTCATGACAGAACAGTTCTAGAAACAAGGGGGCAGAGTTCGGTTAGAACTATGCCTGGGGCAGAGTACGGCCAGAACACTGCCTCCCCTGTTCCAGAAAGTACCCTAATAGCTCCCGAGCTTCTTCTTCGTCTCCGAATGGCCTCATCACCTCCCCGAGCCTCTCTGACACACAGACGGCGCTCGTCGCACTCCGGGGTCTTCTCCACATAGGTTGGGAACCCCTCTCCCTCCAACATTTCTCTCCTTTACAACTATGTGGAGGAGGTCGTCATCCCGACGATCTGCTTGCAGAACTCAAAGTTTCTCCTTGGTAGAATCTTGGTGAGCATATCTGCTCCGTTATCATCTGTATGAACCTTCTCAAGCTCCGCGTCCTTCTTCTCAACCACATCCCGTATCCAATGATAACGCGTCTCGATGTGCTTGGATCGGCTATGAAAGGTCTGATTCTTCACAAGATGAATAGCACTCTGATTGTCGCAAAATAAAGTATACTGCTCTTGCTTCAGCCCTATTTTTTGCAACATCTATTTCATCCACAAAAACTCCTTGCAAGCCTCCGTCTTCGTAATGTACTTTGCCTCTGTCGTTGATAAGTCAACACACTTCTGCAACCGCGACTGCCACGATACCACTCCTCCAGCAAACATCATCACATAGTCCGAAGTCGATCGTCTCGTGTCTACATCTCCAGCAATATTAGCGTCGGTATACCCAACCAGCTTCGGCTCGTCACCACCAAAAGAAAGTCTCCAATCGGCAGTTCCATGAAGGTATCGTAGAATCCAATTAACCGTACTCCAATGTACCCTTCTAGGATTTGAAAGATATCTGCTAACCGTGCCAACTGTATGAGCGATGTCTGGCCTCGTGCACATCATAGCGTATATAAGGCTTCCTACAGCTGAGGTATATGGAACCCGCTCCATGTCTTCTTTTTCGTCCTCGGTAGATGGACACTGCTCCTCAGTGAGCTTAAAGTGGGCCTTAAGGGGACAGCTCACTTTCTTCGACCTGTTCATCCCGAAGCGCTGAAGTACCCGGTGAATATACTTCTTTTGGGACAAGTGTAGCAACTTAGACTCTCTCTCTCTCGGCTGATCTCCATCCCAAGAATAGTCTTTGTTGCGCCCAAATCCTTCATAGAGAAGGCCTCGCCCAGTTGGCACTTCATCTCCGCTGTCCTAGTGGCGTTCCGATCCACTAATAGCATATCATCAACATAGAGCAATAAAAAGATGAAATCATCCTCGACAAAGTACCTCACAAATACATAATGGTCCGACGTCGTCCGTGCATAACCATGCTCCCCCATAAACGACTCAAACTTCCAGTACCACTGTCTCGGAGCCTGCTTCAGACTATACAAGCTCTTCCTCAATCGGCAGACCAAATGTGACTTGTCCTTCTAACAGAATCCCTCTAGCTGCTCCATGTATAACTCCTCCTCAGATTACCATGGAGGAATACCGTCTTCACGTCCATCTGCTCGACCTCCAAGTCAAAACTGGCTGCCAATGCTAGCATCACCTGAATAGATGACTACTTGACGATCGACGAAAAGATCTCATCATAATCCACACCTTTCTGCTGACCGCAGCCTTTAACTACCAGCCTCTCTTTGTATCGAGTGCTAGTAGCATCAACCGTATGCTTCACTCTAAACACACATCGATTCTTCAAAGCCTTTTTGCCCTTTGGCAACCGTACCAGCTCGTAAGTAGAATTGGCGTGTAAGTAACTCATCTCTCCTCCTGTATAGCCTGCATCCACTCCTGCCTTTGTTCGTCTTCCATAGCCTCTACAAAGCTTTCGGGCTCTCCTAAGTCAGTTAGTAGCACATACTAACCCAGTGAGTACCTCGTTGATGGTCGACGCTCTCTGTCGCTCCTTTTCAATGGAGCCACTGGTGCTGGCTGTATACCAACAGCCTCCTGCCCTTCAGAAACTGCCTCCCCCGCATGCTCATCATCCTGAAGGACACCCTGACCACCATCAGCAGGCTGATGATCAAGGTTGGGAGCAACTCCATGTACTGGCTCTCCCATAACTGGATCCTCTGTGATGTCCTCTGGAAACTGCTCGAAGCAAAATGACTCTAACTTAGGCAATTCTTCAGCCTCAGAAGGCGTCTCAGAATCCTGACTGTTGGTCATGGTCTGATCCTCGACGAATACCACGTCCCTACTTCTGTAGAGCTTTCTTTCTACTGGATCGTAGAGTCTATAGCCAAATTCATCCTGACTGTAGCCGACAAAGACGCACCGCCTCGTCTTCGGCTCAAGTTTGGACCTTTCGTCCTTCGGTACATGCACGAAGGCCTTACAACCAAACACTCGTAGGTGATTGTATGACGACTTTTTGTTGTACCATAATTTGTCAGGCACATCACCCTGCAAATGAGTACTAGGAGATAAACTAATAAAATAAGCAGTTGTGAGAATAGCCTCACCCCAATAACTTCCTAGCAAATTTGCTTATGACAACAAACACTACACCCTCTCCATCAGTGTCCTATTCATGTGCTTCGCTACACCATTGAGCTGAGGTGTCTTGGGCGGAGTCTTATGGTGTCGTATCCCTTGCTCTCTGCAATAAGCATCAAAGGGACCAATGTATTCGCCGCTGTTGTCGGACCGGATGCACAATAACTTCTTAACCGTCTCTCTTTTAACGGAGGCCTGAAATTCTTTAAAAGTGGGCAGCACCTTATCCTTGGTCTTTAAGGCATAGACCCAAACCTTCCAGGAACAGTCATCAATAAAAATTCCAAAGTAAGAAGCACCACCAATAGATTTTACCTTCATAGGACCGTAGACACCTGAGTGAATCAACTCGAGCAACGCCGGCTTCCTTGAACTTGGGTGACTTTGAAAAGATACCCTATTTTGCTTTCCAGCTAAACAGTACGTGCACTTCTCCAACTTTGTAGACTTGAGCCCTGGAATAACTTTCCTTTTCACCAAGTAGCTTATCCCCTTCTCGCTGATATGGCTAAGCCGCCTGTGCCACAACTCGGTAGATGCGTCAGAAACTATATTCACCTACTGTGTCCCCTGTGCGCACCCCTCCATAGAGTAGAGACCGACTTCTTGCTTCCTCTGGCAATCACCATTGAACCTCTGGAAAGCTTCCACTGACTATTCCCAAAGAGACCGAAGAATCCCTCGTCATCCAACCTTCCAACCGACACCAGGTTAAAACGGATATCAGGGACATGACGAACATCTTTGAGAACAAGAACTGCACCCGTCTTCATCCTCAAATGTACATCTCCAATGGCAACCGCCTTCGACACATCTCCATTGCCCATCTTCAACACTCCACAATTACATGTCGTATAAGTGGCAAATAGTTCCCTGTTGTGAGATACGTGCGCTGAATCCCCTGAGTCCACCAGCCAAAAATTGTCATCGCAGGCGAGGTTTGTAATAACCTCATCACCTACGACGATCACATCGCCTCCATGTATCGAAACCTTCATTGTAGTGTTCTCATCTTGCTTCCCCTTGTCACCCTTCTTTTCTCTCTTCCAAGCAAAACAGTTCCGCTTGATGTGGCCATTCTTGCCACAATGGTAACACTCCGAGTCCTCGTACCGACCCTTGGACTTTCCCCTGCTCTTATCTCTGCCACCACCTGGACCCCTGCTTTTGTCCCTTCGACGGCTCTCTGAAACCAGTGCCTCTGAGTGGTGAGATGTAGATAAAGTGCCCTGAGAACGTCTCTGCATCTCTTCATTCAGAATCCCGCTCTTGGCAAACTCCAGACTGACTACGCCTTCTGGAGCAGAAGCGATCATAGATACTCGGGTCTCCTACGAGTCTGGCAACAGCAGCCATAGTCCCTGGACCTCATCATCGAACTTGACTCCCATCGAAGATAGTTGGTCAAACATGCCCTAGAAATCACTCAAGTGATCCATAATAGATGCCCCATCTTTGTACTGCAGACCCATCATCGTCTGAATCATGAACAACTTGTTTACCCCAGTCATTTTCACATACAAAGATTTCAGCTTATCCCATAACGTCTTTGCATGCTCAATATTGGCAATATGGTTGTACATGTTCTTATCAACGAACTGCCTGATATATCTGCACACCTATATGTGCTTGAAATTCTAGTCCTCCTCGGATTTATCAACTGGTCGCTCGGAAGCAAACACAGGCAGATGTAGCTTCTTAACAAACAATAAATCTTTCATCTTGCTCCGCCAATAAGGATAGTTGGTGCCGTTCAGGTTCACCATGCGCACCGACTTTGCGTCCATCTCCTTTCTGGTTTTTCTGTCAACTCCTGACACCCTTCTGAATTCCAAAACCTGGCTCTGATACCACTTTGTTGGAAAAGAAGCATAAAAACTTTTTTCCAAACTAGAGAGTACCTGCGAAAGAATCGAGCAATACAAAGTACGAACCAAACATCAAACATAATTCATGCAGACACAGAAAATTTTTGACGTGGAAAATCCTTGCGAGAAAAACCACGAGTCGATCAGAGTCCAACCTTTGAGACGCCTTCACTAATGAAATAAAGTAGTACACCATCTACAAACTTCTACCGATCTAATATGGATCCCCACAACACTTGGAAGAAAGAATAGTTGATTACAAGGCTACGAAGAACAAAGACGATGTGTAGAGATTATCCGAACACGATCCTCCTTCGAAAACGGTCTTCAATCCTCATTCTTCTCTCCCAAAGTTGCAATGGCACTCTTGCCTCTTTTTTTTTAAGGTTGTGTTATGATTGGGGTTAGAAAAAACCGTGTATAAACCCCTAATCCGTAGAAAAACCTGGACCGTAGGGTACGATCCAACAGTATAAAAAATACCCTAAAATTAGCCTCAGTCCGTCGACACAGAGTTCGGCCAGAACTCTGTGTTTTCGTGACAGAACAGTTCTGGAACCAGGGGCAGATTTTGGCCAGAACTATGCCTGTAGTGTCCCATCCCGCTCAGTCAATCGAAGGTATTGAAACGCCGATGGCGTTCAAACTTAGCCTTGCAACGGCTGCTCGAAGACCCGCTCGGTCGAGGCGACTCCTCGTTCAGGTGGAGTAGTTTCGGTGAGTTTGCCTCATCTTAGCCTTCACATAATAAATTGTATATTTTTAACTTGCACAAGTTAGGCTTGATAATAAAAGAGACGCATCCACATAGCTAAGGAAATAATTTCGACGGGTCGGAATGTGTTAGAACATGAAAAAAGGTCCCACGGTCTGCTTAGAAGTTTGCTCAGCGTGCTTTTAAAATGACACTCGATCCTTCATTTCGTGGCTTGGGAGAAGGAAGGCTGGTTTAAGTTGCCACGAAGTTAAGAACTTAGCCTAAGTCATAGGCATCGCCCGCATGAATGCTTGATAAAGAATGCACGATCCCATCGTCCAGGGCTTGGCATTGCCTTGCTCGTCCTACGGGTTAAGTTACAGTGCACATTGCAGAGCACGGTTTGTGGCATAAGTCTAGGCACCTAAAGAACTTGGTTATTCAAGTCGAACACGTGCACGACACGTTCCCTCGATGCAGGACTTGGCATAGCCTTTGCTAGTCAAGTCATTGCACGAATAAGTTAGACAAGAGTTTGGCTGGACTATCGAAGTCATAGAAAGCACTGTCCCCTGTTGTCTGCGGTTGTCAAGTCACATGGTCCCACGAGAACAAGGTTCGTCATATAATATATGTGACTTGAGCGATAGTGTCGTCTAGAGAACAAGTCAGTCTAAGACACGAGCCACGGTTGATTTAGGAAAAAGCATGCCACGGACAATGGAGCACGTTATGTTCAAGTTAAAGATGGAAGACTACTTATTAGTCGTTCCCTAGAGTTCAAAGGATAGAAGTCCACATGACTGGTTGTCGCCGAGATCGGTCCCGCTACTTGGAAGTCTCGATAAGGAAGTTCACGAGATCGGTCCCGCTAATTGGGAGTCTCGATAGGGAAGTACACAAGATCGGTCCCGCTACTTGGGAGTCTCGATAAGGAAGCACACGAGATCGGTCCTGCTACTTGGGAGTCTCGATAAGGAAGCACTCGAGATCGGTTCCTCTACTTGGAAGTCTCGATAAGGAAGTCCACGTGACTGGTTGTCGTCGAGATCGGTCCCGCTACTTGGCAGTCTCGATA
This sequence comes from Iris pallida, assembly GCA_029216955.1. Classification (NCBI taxonomy): domain Eukaryota; kingdom Viridiplantae; phylum Streptophyta; class Magnoliopsida; order Asparagales; family Iridaceae; genus Iris; species Iris pallida. The sequence continues at coordinate 3,362,412 of JANAVB010027195.1, forward strand.
GAAAGTTGGAAAGCATGGTCATGATTAAGGAAGGACTTGGTAGATCGAATGGAGTCTTGCATGGTCATTGGACAACTTGCGTGCAAGGTGAATTCCTCGAACGATCTCGGGACGCCGGGTTCGTGTTGGCCTAGGAGGAACTGCAGATATTGTACGGCCTTTATCGACGGTACAACTCGATTGAAGTGAACCGTTACAATATAGGCTGTAGGTCATTCGGTGGAAGCTCGTACCTCGCACGCGGATGGTCACCGTATGCAAAGATCCATGATAGCTTGACATTGCTAGATACCACTCATATAGATGTGTCAGCATAAGAACGGCTATCAGCGTGTATGCTTTGGATTGCATCGAGTACTAGCAAGTTACATGTTGGGTTGACAAGGTATACTTATAGCAAGCGCTACCCTTGAATCGACACGGGTTAGGTGTGCCCAGTTGCAACACCATTCTAGCGCCTATGATTTGGCTATAGCAAGGACATGTGCTACGGCATGAATATGGCATCGTCATCGAGTCTTCTCGAGTTAAGTTAGGAAGGACCGTAAGGCAAGTTGGTTAAGTCTGGTTGATCCTTGGGAGGCACGACCTCGATCTTAAGGCATGATCAAGTCTATTGGCAGACCAGCACGAGTCGTCCCCTTGACGTCGTTGGCACGAGAATGGTCTAGAGGCACATAAAGACAAGTGAAAGTCTTGACATGACCGAGTTTGCATAAGTTTCTACTTGGTGAGACATTGCCTCGAATATGTATTGAAGTCACGAATAGAGTATAGCACGTGTGAGCCCTTGGACCAATTTTTCAAAATCTTATTTACTTGCCCTTATTTTTATGTTAATAATGACGTAAATAAATAGGTAGCAACCACCCAATAGTTAAAAGAAGGCCCTTTTGCAAAACCAAATTGTTGGAGGGCTTGTAGAGAACTTTTCAAATTCAATTTTTTTTCATTTCAAACGGCCGACTCTCAGGAGCCGAGGCCAACACTAAATCATCCTATTTGAAATTCGAAGATACTCTCAATTATCAAGAGATAATTCCCAACCTATTTCAAACCCTTATTTCCCTCTATCAATTTCTCACCGTGATTCAAATCTAAACCCTAGTGTGTGTGTGTGTGTGTGTGTGTGTATATATATATATATATATATATATATTATATATATATAGGTAGGCTTGTAACCGACCCCAAACCTTTTACGAACCCTAGAAATTCTTCTGCCGCAAGAGTGAAGAGGAGGAATCAAGAACAGACGAGTTGTCGCAAAGCCAAAGAGGTAATTCGTCTACTCTTAAAACTTACCAATTACTGTCATGTACCAAACGTTAGAGTATGGGTTGTAAGTGTTTGGTTTAAGGTTGAGGAGGGGCTATAGGCGAAACCAAGCATCTACCTATGATACTACCTCGAGTACCAGAATAAGAGAGGAAGGCTTTGACAACAGACCTAGCATTAGAGTTATCACGTTTTAATATAGAGACACTCTTACAGTAGCAGATGCCTCTGCTTACAGTTCATATATGTGCCTTAGAATAACTGTATATATAGGATATTTGAAATGCCCTGCATTTTTTTGTAACAGGACACACAACCTAGTATCAAAGGATAATAGGATCACATGTATTAATATACGGCATAGGTCTGTATCTATAGAACATCCTTGTACTATAGAGTAATCAGTACAAATACATATAGGGTACATGTGAAGGGGATGTAACATAGATGAGGGTGTTCCCAGTTATAAAATGGAATAACAGTAGAGTGAAGAGTAGATGTAGCATATAGGAGCTTGCATAGTAGCCTATATGGTTAAATAGGAGGTGAGGCAGGGACACAGGCATGGAGGGGATTTGTATCGTATATTGCAGGACACATCAACACCCACTGAATATGTTGGGATTAGATGAAGGTATCAGGTATATTCATGTATCAGTATTGAGCATGTGCATAAATCCTAGTATAGATGATAGATGTACCTGTGATTGAAATAGGTAACTACTACCAGAGTACTAGGATGGTGGTATGCATGGCAGGCATGACCATGTGTATGGTATACAAGAGATACCAGTATGCATGTGGGTGTAGGAAGGGCAGTTAGATGCCACTAGAAAAACCAGGAGGGAAGGGTAGACAAGCAAAACATTTAGAAATACAAGAGTTAGTAAGTTTAAAGTAGCTATCAATAACAAGTGATGGGTTTATTAACCTGTGCATCATAATCAGGCACCCAGAATTAGGAAATAAGGGTACCAAGCTAGTTCAGTAATAATAGTAGTTAACTTTTACCTAGAAGAACTTCTAGACAAGAGTAGAAGCCTAATAATAAAATAACAAGGAAGCAGGACAGGGGCTAATAGGACATGTTTGGTCAATTAAATGAATATATATATATATGTTCTTCAAATATGGTAATTTGCCTTCTATACGTGTACTATGAGTTGTTTGTAGGGCTCTAATAGGACATGTTTGTTAAAAGAATGCTATTTTTACTTTAAAAATGTTCCTTCAAGGCCTATGGGGTGGGCCCCGAAGGAAGCAGGGCAGGGGAGGATCCAGAAACTATAGCTGAGATGGACTACCAAAATTTTGGGTCGGCTAGAAGTAGATAAATCCATATAAAAAACAAAAAATATTATATGAAAAAAATTGTAATTTTTTTTTGGGTGGGCTCCAGCCCACCCCACCCCTTGGATCCGCCCCTGAAGCAGAGGGTCTGTGAGGTGGTGACACGCGGCGTGCAGGCACGCGCGCGGTCACCCTCCACGGGACAGTTATCATTTTTCAAAAAATATGGAAAATAAGAAAAAAAATTGGGGGTAGTCGTATCCCAGTTCCCAGTTCCTATGCGGTTCCGTCTATGCTTGCATGCAACCTTGGAATCCTAAAGACAGGGCTTTTCTGTGTCGAGTCGAGTCGTGTCTCGGTTTCAGCGTACAGTTTGATACAAGTATGAAAATTGACAAGAATTTAACGATGACCAGTATACAAGACACATATTCTCGCAGCAGATTCGGTACCTATTTTGGTAAATCCTCTTATTTATGAAATTTGTAGAGGAAAGAAGGTAAAGTGCATTTAAACCCTCCTTAGATGTCACAAAAATGCAAATAAAGACTCGATGATCCGAAAAAGACAGTCCGTTACAAAAATGCTCAAATCACCCCCTTCCCTTGTTAAAATTCGTTAAAAATCATCTTAAAAGACGATTTTGCCCCTCCCCTCCCCCCCTCTCTGGTGGTGGGGGCGGGTCGGGGGGGTCGGCAATGGCCGGCGGAGGAGGGGGGAAGGGGTCGGGGGGCGGGTCGCCGGCGGAGGGAGGAGGGGGGAAGGGGTCGGGGGGCGGGTCGCCGGCGGAGGGAGGAGGGGGGGAGGTCGGGGATGCACTACCAAAATAAGTCATATCAGCGACGTAATTAGCGACGCCAACTTAACACGTCGCCAATATTTTTGGTTTTAGCGACGCCAAATTTAAGCGTCACAATACGTCGCTGGTAGCGACATACAGCGACATATTACGACTACCTATAGTCTAATAAAAACCAACGTCGTTGATATGTCGGAAAACGTCGCTAGTTTTATCATTTCAGCGACGTTTAGCGTCGCAATGGTTATAACGTCGCCGAATATTAAACCAATACCGACGCTTTGCGACGTATTTCGGGAGTCGCTAATTTCAGATAAATAGGGTTTCCTCGGTTCCACTTTTCATTTCTCCCTCTCCCCAAATTTTTTGTTCCCGCCCCTCTTCCCCCGACCTCGACGACAGCCCGACCCCCTTCCCTCCGGCGCCGCTCATCCTCCTCCTCCACCGCTAGCTCCTTCTCCTCCCTCCGGCGAGCCCCTTCTCCTCCTCCTCCTCCACCGCGAGCCCCTTCTCTTCCTCCACCACGAGATCCTCCACCTCCACCACCGCGAGGAGACTGAAGGTAAACCCTAACCCTAATTGAGGTGTTTTTTGTTTCCAAAATGGACACGGAGACACATTACGACCATGTGTTCACTGATACAGTGTGTTCGTGAGATTTTGGACACTTTGTGTCCTTTTGTTGGACACGTAGACACCTGCAAGCATGCATATATATATATTTCACCTCTGTACACTTAATCCCCTCCTCCTCCACCACCGAACTTGTCCTCCTCCTCCTCTTCCACCACCGTGAGGAGACTGAAGGTAAACTCTAACCCTAATTGAGGTGTTTTTTGTGTCCAAAATGGACACGGAGATACGTTACGACCATGTGTTCACTGATACAGTGTGTTCGTGAGGTTTTGGACACTTTATGTCCATTTGTTGGATACGTGGACACCCCCAAGCATGCATATATATGTATTTCACCTCTGTACACTTAATCCCCTACATACACTTGTGTATTTTCGTATTAATTTGGATTTTCATATTGGATTTGGGTTTCGATATAGTGTTTGATACATTGTTTCACCTTGCAACATTCCTACACTTATTTTAGACAACAAGTATATGAACCAATTAGTCAACATCTATTTGTTGAAGTATGATACTCCATTCTTCATAAGTTCTAGCTATATATGTCTCAAGATCCAATACTCGAAAATCCCAAGAAGAAGAAGAAGAAAAGAATAAAATGACATCGCTCAACACCCTATGACAACTCTTTGTAGAATTGTGTTAAAGTGTGAGTTCTACAGTATGAGTTCTACATTATGGTTCTCTTTGTCGAATAAAATGACATTACTCAACCCTATCGATCCTCCATACAAGTCTTCCTTCATCTATTGTCTTAAAGTGTGAGTTCTACAGTATGGTTCTCGTTGTACAATTATGTCTTATTTTAGACAACAAGGGTTTCCTATTTTTATAGGTAACATGGCAACATGTGTAAGGGAACATATAGGTGTGTGTTTGTGTTTGAAAGGGAGTGTCACAAGAGTAAGGCGTGAGCATGTGTTAGTATTTTGAGCTGTGAGAGTGTTTGTTCTATTGAGGTTAGTACCAACTGGCAAGTTAGGTTAAAAGAACCTGGGAACTATGGTGTGGTTGTATACATCATGTATATGTATGTGTGTGTCTAGTGGGAGAAAGGGGGAGGGTTAACTAGTACCAGGTATTTGGAGAGGAGGGAGAGTTTATACTAGTATATATAGACTAATATCCTAAAACTTGACTTATACAACTTAGAAATGGCTAGTTTGACCAAGTTGGACTAGTTTAGCTTAGAGTTGGCTCGGTTGGACTATACATAATATATAGACTAATATCCTAAAACTTTACTTCTACAACTCAGCCTATATGAAATATTGTAGACACGGGTGATATACCGCCGCGATAATCTCTGACCACCGCAGGCACAAACACGCGAAAGAAAAGTTAGCAATGCGAAAAGAAGATGACAGATAATCTCTGACCATTTAATGTAAAATGTTATGTGTACATATACTGCGAAAAGTGTAGACCGCATGAACTGACAATTGCATATCATTTACTACCTCGATGTATCTATCTTACAGAATTATGGAGCTGAATTACTATCTACGGAATCGTACTTGGATGTACAACCGTCATCCTGATGACATGTACGGTGTGCGGGATGAATTCATAGAGGGTGTACACCAGTTCCTGCAGTTTGCCAAGACGTTCCCTCAGTACATGGACGGTACCAAAATTAAGTGTCTGTGTGTGAGATGTCGCAACTTGAAATATCATCCAGAAGTGGATGTCACGTATCATTTATACTCGAAGGGTTTCACGCCGAATTACTATCAGTAGAGCGAGCACGGAGAACTTGTATCTTTAGCATCGGAGTACGAGCCTTATGTGGATGTCCACAACAACGCTTCTTACGACGATGGGTTGGTGAACATGGTTTTCGACGCGGCCGGGCCTAGTTTCGATCCGGATGATCATGATGCCCCTGAGGAGGCACCGATCTCCGATGCTGCACAGTTTATGGAGTTGTTGGAGAATGCAAGGACTCTATTATATCCTGGTTGTGAGGATCATTCACCGTTGGAGGTGGTTACAAGATTGTTGAGCATCAAGTTCGATTTTAACATGTCGCAAGATTGCTACAACCGTCTTATGGAGTTGCTTATAGAAATATTGCCTGAGGGTGCGAAGTTGCCTAAAGACTTCTACCGGTCTAAGAGGATGGTTAGATCGCTCTGGAAGGGATACGAAAAAATCGATGCCTGTCGTAACGGGTGCATGTTGTACTATAAAGACGACAAGGATGAAGACGCCTGCAGATTTTGTGGTGTCGATCGCTACAAGGCATGTGGTAGAAGAAAGTCTGTCGGTGCCAGGAAGCCTACCTCTTCGATGCACTACTTGTCGTTGATGCCGCGGTTGCAGCGGTTGTTTATGGTGAAGGAAACTGCAGAAAACATGAGTTGGCATAAGCGGGAACATACCGAAGGAGTGTTGGATCACCCATCTGATGGAGAAGCATGGAAGCACTTTGATCGAGAGTATCGAGATTTTGCTTCTGTTCCGCTTAATCTCAGATTGGGTCTCTGCTCCGACGGTTTTACCCTATTCGGGCTTTCGGGATCCCAGTATTCGTGTTGGCCTGTGATCGTCACCTCGTACAATCTATCGCTTTGGATGTGCATGAAGACACCGTATATGTTTCTTACCGTTATTATCCCAGGTCCGAACAATCCGAAAAGGAACATCGATGTATATTTACAGCCATTGGTTGATGAGTTGAATCAGCTGTGGAAAGTAGGTTCCAACACGTACGATGTATCTAGAAAACAAAATTTCCGGATGCGGGCAGCACTTATGTGGACCATCAATGACTTTCCAGCCTATGGAATGTTATCTGGATAGAGTACGCATGGTCGTCTTTCATGTCCATATTGCATGGACAGCACTAAGGCTTTCCGTTTGAAACACGGAGGCAAACCGTGCTTCTTTGATTGTCATCGACAATTCCTGCCGAAGGATCATCCGTACCGGAGGAACATGAATGCTTTTCGTGCTGGCATTATGGAGAAGGCTAATCTCCCGCCAAGGTGGACCGGATACACGATATGGGAAGAGGTAAAAGATTTACCAAGAGCTATTGAGCAGCCTGCTACGGGCTACAAGTGTGACGGATTTGGTCGCACTCATAACTGGACGAAGAGGAGTATATTCTGGGATCTTCCATATTGGAGCACCAATCTGATTAGACATAACCTTGATGTCATGCATATCGAGAAGAATGTGTTTGACAACATAATTAATACTGTAATGGACGTAAAGGGGAAGACGAAAGACAATCCAAAGGCTAGATTGGACTTGGAAGAAATATGTAGACGTCCTGCATTGCATTTGATAGAGGACGGGAATGGAAAGTTGAAGCAGCCTAAGGCAATTTTCTCACTGGAGAAGGAGGATAAAGTGAGGCTTTGTAGGTGGATTCAAGGTCTGAAATTTCCAGATGGGTATGTTTCGAACTTGAGAAGATACGTCGACCTCAAGGAGAACAAACTGACAGGTATAAAGAGCCATGATTGTCACGTATTCATGGAGCGGTTAATTCCGATTGCATTTCGGGAATTCTTACCGCAGGCAGTTTGGGATCCATTGACGGAGATTAGCATATTCTTCAGGGACCTTTGTTCTAAGAAATTGTTCGTTGAACGTCTAGAAAAGCAAGAGAAGGACATTGCGGTTACATTGTGCAAGCTAGAGAGGGTGTTCCCTCCTGGATTCTTTGACTCAATGGAGCATTTGCCGATTCATCTTTCCTACGAGGCACGTGTTGGTGGACCAATATCGATGGATGTACCCGTTCGAGCGACATTTGAATCACCTAAAAAGAAAGGTAAAAAATAAGGCTCGGGTCGAGGGTTCTATTTGTTAAGCCTATATTCTCGAGGAGATTACAAATTTCTGCTCCTCCTATTTCAAACCTCATGTTGCTACGAATAGAACGAGGGCTCCGAGAAACGACGACGGATATCAAGAATTTAATGATGGAATACTGAAAGTATTCAATGCGTCCGGAAAGCCTTCGGGGAAAATGAAGAAGAGATATTTGAATGACGAAGAGCTAAGGGCTGCTCAGTTGTATGTATTACTCAATTGCGACGAGGATGAAGTGGAGAAGCTAGAGGGGTAAGTAACTCAGGATTATGAGTTTACGTCATCTCAATGTAATAGTATAAGCTAATATTATTGTACTAATCGACAGTTGCTTCGTTGTTTTCCAGCACATATAATGATGAGTTGAGGCTGGTTAGACCCTACCGAACAGACGAAGAATTAGAACAAGAAATGAGACGTCATTTTCCTTCTTGGTTGAGCGAATATGTAAGTAGCTCGGTAATTACTGGCCTCTTCTAATACAACTGCACAATAAATAACTTATTATCGCTTCTTTGATATTCAGGTCGATCGTCTAATTTCATCCGAGATTGAATTAATTAGAACTCTTGCCAAGGGACCAATTACTTTTGTTAAAATATGGCTAAGTTACTGTGTCAATGGCTTTCGGTTCAAGTCGACAAATGCTCCGATCAGAGACAGCTTCCTGGATCTTGATTCCACGAAAAACATTTGTTTGTGTATCAAGTCTTCGAACTACAAAGACGTCGATCCAGGAAATGATTTCTTTGGCATCTTGCGAGAGATTGTGGAGTTGTCATATAATAATGGCAGAGAACCTGCAAATATCGTGTTGTTCAAGTGTGAATGGTTCGATCCGATTGAAAATCAAGGTTGGAAAATTGACAAGCATGGTCTTCTGGATATAAACTACAAGCGTAGATATCAAGGCTACGAACCGTTTGTCCTAGCAACTCAGGCTCAGCTCATGTACTTCACAGCTTATCCGAGACGGGGAGCAACGAAGTCTCACTGGTGGGCAGTATGCAAGACTAAAGCCAGAGATACTTTTGATGTTGACGAAAAAGCTTACCAGGAGGACGAGCTACCTCTTGTAACCAATATTGTCGATGTGGACTCTACGGATGTTACGCATTACACGACACATAATGTAGAAGATGTAGAATTATCTGAAGAAGAAGACGAAGCCGACGAAGGCGAAGATGAAAGTGAAGATGAGGAGGAAGAGGAAGATGAGGTCGAGGAAGACGAACAAGATGATTATTCTGAAGATGATTGTGAGAGATATACTTATCTGAACTTAGATGTTTCTTCTAGAATACATTATCTGGACTTAGATGTTTATTGTAGAATGTATCATCATATGTTGTCTTGATTATTATCTTATCTTTGTTGTACTTTCATATTTCGAGTCTCTATTATTTGTTGTACTTTCATATTTCTAGTCTCTATTATTTCTTGTACTTTCATATTTCTAGTCTCTATTATTTGTTGTATTATCATATGTTGTTATCAGGTATGGCAGGTCATCGCGGAGCGTACTAAAGGGGACAATGAGGTCACTCTCCTCCGGTACTTCCTACAGGTACTGCTAGAGGATGGAGTTTTCCTTTGGTACCTCATTCTGGTACCGGGTCTGGATCCTCGTCGCCGATTACTCCTCCATATCGGACAGTAGGTGGGCCTGGTGGAACGACGTCACATGGCATATCTTCTCGGACGAGTAGTTCCAGGCCTGTTGAGAGTGATCGCCCGTCTAGCGTTCCTACTGCTGATACGATGATGGAGACGGATGAGTAGATGGCGGAGGCTGCGGCGACAGCCAAGGCGGCGACGCCGACGGTCGACCAGCATCATGCAGATGATGCGTGCACACCTCCGAAGGAGAGGAGGACGGAGATCTGGGCCGACGGTACAAAGTAGGTGTTTTGGTTTATAATTTTTTCCTTTCTATTTTTATCATAATTTAACTTTTTTCATGAATTCTTTATGTTTGTATAGATATCGTCCCCCAGAGGTACAGAGACATCTAGGCCACATGCTGAGGCATAATTATGGTGGTGCTTGGATTAACTACTCTGAGGCTCTGGACGAGAGGAAGGCCTTCTGGTTTGCGCGCTTCAAGGTTAAAATATATTTACTTTTAACATGAATCATATAATTTTTGTATATTATATATAACTGATAAATATTTGGTTTGCGCTCTTCTAGGATATATTTTTCTATCCACCGTACCGGGCCAAGCTTATCGAGGGGATGTTTCCTGCCGTCGCTGCCAAGCTGATCCGCGACTATATCAATGATCAGAAGGATCGTGATCGTGCCGGAAAGTCGATCCAAGGTTGGATCACCCCTGATCAATGGAATGCGATGAAGGCTCGATTCGAGGAGCCAAAGTACAAGGAGAAGTCGGAGAAGGCCAAAGCGGCTAGGCAACATGCCTCGAAGTGGTGCGGTGGGTCGATTCCGATGACAGAACATTTTCGTCGTCTGGTATGTCTTCCTCTTTTAGAAATATTATTTTAATGCAAAACCGATAAATTATTACTAAGATAATATATTTAATTACTGGTAAGGAAGGTCGGTAACGCCGACATGGTGACCGTCTTTCTGGCCACCCATCGTCGCGGCGCTGACCTTATTGACGAGAGGGCCGAGCAGACTTATGTAAGTATTACAATACGTTATCTTAATTTAATACTTCGTGTCAATTTTAATATAACTTAGTAAATATGATGTAAATAAATATTCATGTAGTTAGTAATAATAAGTACATTAATTAGAAATTAGAAATAATAAGTACATTAATTAAAAATTAGTAATAATAAGTACATTAATTAGAAATTAGAAGTTAGTAATAATAAGTACTTTCTAGGCCGAGTATCAGAGGCTGCGGGAATGAGCGGCTGCTAGTGCACCTAATGCAGGCGAGGCCGGTACTTCCTCGCAGCCCACTCAGGATCCGTCGGGGATGAGCTATGGATGGCCGCCGCTGGTGGACTCCGTAGGGGTACGTACTACGGTACGGGATCCTATGGCGCCCTAGTTGCGATCCAGTCCTCTAGGACATCTCCTGCTAGTGTGCATGGTCCACAGCCGTCCCAGGAGTCTGCCCAAGTCCACCAGATGATGGAGTCTCTCCGTGACGACCTGCTACGACGGATCGAGGAGCAGTCTCAGCACGACGATCCTGCGCTGCTAGCACGATTGGATGCGCTCGACCGTGGCATTATGGACCTCAGGGAGACGACTGAGAGGACAGAGCGCACCGTTGGAGGGTTAGAGCGCACGGTCACGGAGCTGCAGACAGGACAGGTGACCATGGCCGAGAGGATGAGATTGGCGCAGGAGTCGATGGTCGAGAGCAGTGATGGAATGTTATCTATCATGGATTCATACCACCAGCGACTTACAGCGTTGGAGCGTGCTGGTCTGCCAGGTGCGCCTTCATCTTCTTCGACACCGTCTCCACCGACGTCACTGCCTCTATCGGTATTGATTTCACGTGAGGAGTATGAGTTTTTCTTATCCCTTCGTCGCTGCGGTGCCCCTTCTGTACCAGATTCTTAGTAGTCCTAGTTAGGACTGTTTCTGTGTTTGTTTCATTCTTTGTTTGTGACTTTTTTTATTTGTTGGTTGTGTGATTTGGATACTTGGTAGTTTGGATACTTGGTTATTTGGATACTTGGTTATTTGGATATTTGGTTATTTGGTGTCACGACCCGGTCCCAATTTTTTTGGGTCGAATCGGATCATGCCCAGCCTGCACCGTTATTGAGACGGTGGCAGTAAGCTGTATTCAGTAGTGAAACATATGCAGATAAAATTCTAACGAATATAAAATCTTTTATTCAACTCAAAATTTCTGAACACTACCAAAATATCATCAAATAGCGACGTCAGGAGACGTCGCTAAATAACAAAAATACGTCGCTAAATTCAGTTTGCGACGTATTTAGTGACAAAAATCGGACATCGCTTATAGACAAGTCGCAGATGACACTTTCGTCGCCGAACGTCGCTATTAGAGACGTGACATTCTGTGTCGCTAAACGTCACAAAAGTAGCGACAGACGGCGACGTATTCATACGTCGTCAAAACTGCGACGTTTAGCGACCACTTGCGACGCTGTAAACTTTATATATGATGACCTGGCATGGCAGCAACGTGGGCAGCTTAGCGACGTACATTAGTGACGTTTAGCGACGTTACGTCGCTATCTAGCGACGTATAGCGACGTCAACTGTTCGTCGCAGTCTGTCGCAGAACGTCGCTATACGTCGTAGATATTATAAAAAAAAATTGATATTTTTGTTATGCTTTGTGTCCGTATTTACAGTGTGTGTGAAGTGCAGTGTTCGAACCATCGACAGTTTTGCTTACTGTTCTATGTTTTATCTTGGATAGAAAGAACAACAGTTCAGGGTGGACTTCTCAGAGCTTCCTCTTCACGTCCTTCACCTTCTCGAGAACCTTTATGACGTCCCGAGAAAGTGAAGGTCGTGAAAATGAAACTCTCAGAAGTGTACCCTGAACTGTTGCTATTTCTATCCAAGATAACACATACAACAGTAATCGAAACTGTTGATGGTTCCGAACACTGCATTTCACATTCACTGTAAACACAGACACACCTCATAACAAAAATACACAACATATTTTTTAAAAATTTCGACAGCACCTCCTTTGTATATCAGATCATCGCTTATAACCCAGCGTAGGTATATTTGTCATCCCCGTCACAGATATCAACTTTGTGATAGGTTGTCGTATCATCATAGTTTCTACCTCGCCAGTCGAATGGCTGCAGGGACTATGTCCTGATCACCATATCGTATCGTAGATTAATGCAAATGGAGCTGGAGCCAAAATGCAGAAACCAAAATACAAAATTCAGAATCTAAAATACAAAATACAAAATACAGAAACCAAAATACAAAATACAGAAACCAAAATACAAAATATAGAATCCAAAATAGGACCCTCTGTGAGAACGGATGGCTCAGAACACAACCCAATCGGAGAGGATACACTGAGAGATCCATCTGAGAGGGACGTATACTCTAAGAGATCACCTTTACAAGAATGATATCAGTAGTGGGATTGAGTGTTCGAGGAGATATTATCAGAGTATACGTCCTACTCAGATGGGTCTCTCACCGTTACTATTTTTTACTGACAGCATGGTGGATGTGCTCCGTCCACAGATTCTTGCTCCGAGCCAAAACTTTGTTCCGGAGGTCAAGTGGACATCCTTGGTGTAGAGCTCGAGTGAGAGGTTCCTGACAGCATGGTGGTCTCCTTTGTTAAAGTATCCATGCTCGTCCCACAACCAATGTGGGATGAGCACGGATACTTTGACAAAGGAGACCATCATGCTGTTAGAAACCTCTCACTCGAACTCTACACCAAGGATGTCCACTTGAGCTCCGGGGCAAAGTTTTGGCTCGGAGCAAGAATCTGTTGAGGGAGCACATCCACCATGCCGTCAGAAAAAAATATTAACGGTGAGAGACCCATCTGAGTAGGACGTATACTCTGATAATATCTCCTCCAGCACTCAATCCCACTACTGATATAATTCTTGTAAATGTGATCTCTCAAAGTATACGTCCCTCTCAGATGGATCTCTCAGAGTATCCTCTCCGGTTGGGTTGTCGTATCATCATTGCCGAGAGATGAGGGTCGGAGGACAATCGACTTTATCTACGGATACATAGTTTCTGCCTCGCCAGTCGAATGGCTGCAGGGACTATGTTACCGCGGTGTCGTAGTCCAATATAATCCAGAGATTGACACAGTTCTAATTCATATATGTAGTCCAATACAAATAGTCTAAAACAAAAACAACCCAATAAAAATAGTCCAATACAAATAAGTACTAATAGCTATTGAGAACCACACTGCTCACGCAAACGCTCAGTGATACGTTCACGCAACCACCTCGAAAAAGCGAGATTTTTGGCACGAGAAGAGATGTCGTCCCTTGCCAGGACTGCATCAAGAGAACTCTCGGTCTCACTATCACAAAGTTGACTGTCCTCTGACCCTCATCCCTCGGCAATGATGATACGACAACCTATCAGAATCCTCGACTCTCTTTCGCTTCTTGGATATTGACCCAGCTTCCAATCTTTCATTTCCTTCCGGGTCCACTCTACCCCCAATCTCTTCCTCTTTAATACACGGATCTACAGAATCAATACCGTCCAAGGAAGGCAAAACTGAATCAAGGCATAACGGGCTGCTCAGCGTGTCCAGCTTCTTCAACTTCTCGCTGGCTGTAGAGTCAAAATGGGGACGGGTCCTCTTTGCCGGAAGACGCTGATTCAGTTTTACCTTCTCCTCTCCTCCACCATGGCTCTGGACCCATCTGCTCATCCCTGCTTCCATTCTTCTTATTTGACTCTCTCAGCCACACATGATATCCAGCTCAAGTTTAGAGTCGGAGGAAAAGAAGTGGGCAGGAATAGGAGGGAGAAGCAGCACAGCCGGCGGCATGACCCGGCGGAAGTACAGAGGTTTTCTTCAACATACGTAGGAGAACTATAAGGATATATCTTTTCACAACATATCACCTTGTCAAAGACCCTTAATGTGACAACCATGTTACTGCGGTGTCGGAAGACTAACATGTCATAATTTTATAAGCCGTGTGTTTTGACATAATCCTGCCAATCGGATTTCAGTTCTATGTAATAATGCGAGATTACGACATAGGAGGAAAGACTTGGGATGATTATGTCAAAACACACGGCTTAGAAAATTATGACATGTTAGTCTTCTGATACCGCGGTAACATGGTTGTCACATTAAAGGTCTTTGACAAGAGGACATATTGTTACCGATATATCCTTATAGTTCTCCTACGTATGTTGAAGAAACCTCTGTACTTCCTCCGGGTCATGCCGCCGGCTGTGCTGCTTCTCCTTCCTATTCCTGTCCACTTCTTCTTCCTCGACTCTACACTTGAGCTGGATATCATGTGTGGCTGAGAGAGTCAAATAAGAAGAATGGAAGCAGGGACAAGCAGATGGGTCCAGAACCATGGTGGAGGAGAGGAGAAGGCAAAACTGAATCAGCGTCTTCCGGCAAAGAGGACCCGTCCCCATTTCGACTCTGCAGCCAGCGAGAAGTTGAAGAAGCTGAGCACGCTGAGCAGCCCGTTATGCCTTGATTCAGTTTTGTCTTCCTTGGACGGTATTGATTCTGTAGATTCGTGTATAAAAGAGAAAGAGATTGGGAGTAGAGTGGACCCGGAAGGAAATGAAAGATTGGAAGCTGGGTCAATATCCAAAAAGCGAAAGAGAGTCGAGGATTCTGATAGGTTGTCGTATCATCATTGCCGAGGGATGAGGGTCGGAGGACAGTCAACTTTGTGATAGGTTGTCGTATCATCATAGTTTCTACCTCGCCAGTCGAATGGCTGCAGGGACTATGTCCTGATCACCATGTCGTACCGTAGATTAATGCAAATGGAGCTGGAGCCAAAATACAGAAACCAAAATACAAAATACAGAATCCAAAATACAAAATACAAAATACAGAAACCAAAATACAAAATACAGAAACCAAAATACAAAATATAGAATCCAAAATAGGACCCTCTGTGAGAACGGATGGCTCAGAACACAACCCAACCGGAGAGGATACACTGAGAGATCCATCTGAGAGGGACGTATACTCTAAGAGATCACCTTTACAAGAATGATATCAGTAGTGGGATTGAGTGTTGGAGGAGATATTATCAGAGTATACGTCATACTCAGATGGGTCTCTCACCGTTACTATTTTTTACTGACAGCATGGTGGATGTGCTCCGTCGACAGATTCTTGCTCCAAGCCAAAACTTTGTCCCGGAGGTCAAGTGGACATCCTTGGTGTAGAGCTCGAGTGAGAGGTTCCTGACAACATGGTGGTCTCCCTTGTTAAAGTATCCATGCTCGTCCCACAACCAATGTGGGATGAGCACGGATACTTTGACAAAGGAGACCACCATGCTGTTAGAAACCTCTCACTCGAACTCTACACCAAGGATGTCTACTTGAGCTCCGGGGCAAAGTTTTGTCTTGGAGCAAGAATCTGTTGAGGGAGCACATCCACCATGCCGTCAGAAAAAAATATTAACGGTGAGAGACCCATCTGAGTAGGACGTATACTCTGATAATATCTCCTCCAACACTCAATCCCACTACTGATATAATTCTTGTAAATGTGATCTCTCACAGTATACGTTTCTCTCAGATGGATCTCTCAGAGTATCCTCTCCGGTTGGGTTGTCGTATCATCATTGCCGAGAGATGAGGGTCGGAGGACAGTCGACTTTATCTACGGATACATAGTTTCTGCCTCGCCAGTCGAATGGCTGCAGGGACTATGTTACTGCGGTGTCGTAGTCTAATATAATCCAGAGATTGACACAGTTCTAATTCATATATGTAGTCCAATACAAATAGTCTAAAACAAAAACAACCCAATAAAAATAGTACAATACAAATAAATACTAATAGCTAATAAGAACCACACTGCTCACGCAAACGCTCAGTGATACGTTCACGCAACCACCTCGAAAAAGCGAGATTTTTGGCGCGAGGAGAGATGTCGTCCCTTGCCAGGACTGCATCAAGAGAACTCTCGGTCTCACTAGCTACCGGTGCTGGATGAATAGAACTCCCGGTCTCACTAGCAAACAGTGCCACTTCCTCCTCAACTGTAGGAGGAGCCACCTCAGCATTCACTGTTTTCTTCAAACGACGTGCCGCTCCTCGGGTCATGGGTGCCATCTGGTAAGTATATGTAACAGAATGTAAAAGAATGTAACAGCTCAAAATACAGTTGGTACTAACCTCAATAGAACAAACACACTCACAGCTCAAAATACTAACACATGCTCACGCCTTACTCTTGTGACACTCCCTTTCAAACACAAACACACACCTATATGTTCCCTTACACATGTTGCCATGTTACCTTTAAAAATAGGAAACCCTTGTTGTCTATAATAAGACACAATTCACCAAAGGAAACGCCATGTCCAATATCTTATTCTCAAATCATAAGCCTAATCAGAAAAAAAATGAATTAATAGGTACTAACACATGTGTTACAACCAATGATAACTGAACAACAACTAGAAATCAAAAAAATTTGGAATTGAAGTAACATAGATTAAAAGCATTCTCAATGTAAATATCAACTAACATAGATTAAAAATACTCCCTTTCAACGACCCATTCTCAATGTAAATATCAACTAACATATATTAAAAACATGTCTAGGAATCAAATCTAGCATTTAAATCACAATTTAACCCATTTAAACTAGGAATAAATCTGTGTATGTGTGTGTGTGCATGTGTCTGTGTCTGTGTCTGTGGGTGTGTGTGTCAGTGTCCGTGTGTGTATGTGTGTGTGTGTGTGTGTATGTGTGTGTGTGTGTGTGTGTCAGTGTCCGTGTCCGTGTGTGTATGTGTGTCTGTGTGTGTGTGTGTGTGTGTGTGTGTGTCCGTGTATGTATGTGTGTGTGTCTGTGTCTGTGTGTGTGTGTCCGTGTCCGTGTGTGTCCGTATGTGTGTGTGTCCGTGGGAGAGGAGGAGGAGGAGGAAAGGGAGGAGTTAGGTTAGGGTTTACCTGAGGAAGAGGAGGAGCTCGGATTGGGGGAGGAGGAGCTCGAGGAGGAGAGGATCTCGAGGAGGAGGAGCTCGCCGGAGGGGAAGGGAGTCGCCGGGGGGGAGTGGGTCGCCGGAGGTGGGAGGGAGTCGCAGAGGGGGAGGGAGTCGCCGGGGGGGTTGGGGGCGGGAGAAAATGAGAATTTTAGGATTTTCGAGTGAGAGTGGGGGGAAAGAAGGCAGCGGCGTGCCCTAAGTAAAATAACTTAGCGACGTCACTCTATGACGTCGCTAAACGTCGCAATGTGGCGACATAGATTTGTATTATGTCGCGGAACGTCGCTATTCAGCGACGTAAAACACTGATGTCGCAGAACGTCGCTGGTGAGCGACGTTTTGCGACGTGCTTATATAGGTGTCGCTACTGGCGACGTATTTTCTTGCCTCGCTAATATACGTCGCTATTTGATGATATTTTAGTAGTGGAAATACAACAACTATTAATTACAACAACTACATTTGATACATTGGTTACTAAAATTTTTACTATCTAGCTCTACTGTTCTTGGGTTCCAGGTTTTGCAGGAACAGGCATCAGGTCTTCAATGACTCAAATCACCTAAAAATGTTGATCTCCAGTCAGGAGGGAGCAAAGTACAAATTCATGATATTTTAACAATTGAATTTAATAATGGAATTATGCACTTTTAAACAATTTTGAAATCAACAATTTAAGCAGTTACAGTTTTAAAACAATTACAGTTCTGTGATGTGAATAGGCAATGAAATATGACCGGCTTGGGTTTGTTACAGTAAAGGATATGGGATTTGTTACAGTAAAGGATATGAGATTTGTTACAGTAAAGGATATGGTCATACTCATTACAATATTCCCCCAGTCCCCAATAGTTACAGTAGTTACAGTCAATGCTCTCAAAGAGAGTTCCGTGTTGTATCGTGGTTTAAACTTACATTAAAACAATTATTAACTAATTGTAATCTACCACAAAAATGTACTTGCCTTGATTATGACTGGATTCGATTGTTGACTCCAGGGTGATGCTAGTACAGTCCTGAAAACCCTACAATTGAGAATTCTTGACTTAGCACCAATATTCAATCCATATCTAGGTGTGCTAGTTACAATCTCTAATATTTGACCTAATCAAATTTTAGGTTATTTACAACTCTATTTTAGAACGCTTATCGAGGTGAGTTTCTAACTTAAGAAGAAAAGTCAATTTAACTTTGTATTGGAAAAAATCGTATTTTCCAATTTATAAAACTTTGTATTTCATTATATTATATTTAAAAAATAATATTTTTCTTTAAATGAGGAAAAACGTGAAATTTGTTTAAATAATAACTTGTAGTCTTTCCTAATTTATTTAATGTGAGAAAATAATATTAATTTTCTATAAAATAATTATTTTACTATTTTACGAATTTACGCCAACCACAGATCAGAAAAATAATAAAAACTACACTAACTTATTACAAAGCCACAAAAATAATAAAACTGGGCTTATGCCCTTACAGTCCATTTTACATAAATTAAAATGAGAAGAAAAATATTGGTTAGTCCTGAAATTTCTTACAATTTAATTATAAAATAAAATTAATAAATTAAAATATAATACGAGTCTCAGACTTTGGTCCAATCGTCAAAATAGCTAATGCCTCAACGTCCGGGTAAAACCGATTTCGTTTGTATTTCGCTAAGGGCCCATGGACCGGTACGGTCGTCGCCCAAAAAATCCAATTTATAAATATTTTCGAAAACTGATTTGAAGTCCATTTTATAAAAATTTCGGGAGCATTCCCTCTATTTTTGGGATAACCCAAAACTGGGAAAATGCGCCACAATACCAATATATATATATATATCCCAAACCAGGGAAAGACCCATAATTTAAATTCTTCCACAAGGATTAATAACTCACAAAAATATGTTTCCGAAGAATACTCGAAAAAACCCGAAATTACTCGGAAACCCGAGAATTCACAGAAACAAACCAACATAAAGATTAAACTCTCAAAACCAATCCAACAGAACCTAAATTCTTCCAAATGAAACCAACAGAAACTTATTCCGAAATGAGTCTCGGAAATACCGAGAACACAACCGGAAACTACAACCGAATCCCGTTGTGGGATCGGGGACCAAGAATCATCATCGACAATAACGAAAATGGACTGGATCAAAGGGATTATACCTCAGGTGCTCGGCTAGAGCTCTCAGGTGCTAATAATAGAGAAATGGAACTCACGGACGGTGAATTGGCTTGAGTCAGCGCCTCGCCGGGGTGCGGCTGCGCTGGATAGCGGGATCCAGGAACTGCGGGTCACCGAAAAGTGGGACGGGCTCGGAGCTCGACTAGGGCACATCTGAGCTCGGGGAAATCGGAGAGGAGGCGGCTACGCCGGAGACGGCCAGGGGCGGCCACCGTGGGGCGCTCGGCCTAGGGCACAGCAGCCGACGGAGGGATCTGGTGCGGACATGCTGGATGGGGCGCCGGCGGTGTCGTCGGAGAGCGCCGGCGTGGGGCTTGGGTCGGCGAGGCTCGGGGCTGGCGCCGGAGGGATTTGCGCAGGGGGTGCACGCTGGCTGTCGGCCGGCGAACGGGGCCGGGGCTTCGGGTGATGTCGCCGGGGCGGGTTCGGCAGGGGCCGGCCGGAGATCGGGCTCGCTAGGGCTGGATTGGGGGTTAGAAATTTGGGAAAAAAATGGTGAGTGAGAGAGAGGGATGGAGGAGAGGGGTTATATAGGGGGAAGAGGGAGGAGGAGTTATGGGAGAGGGATGCCGAAGGGTTCCGTCGGTTAGGGAGAGGAGAAGCCGAGGGTTCCGTCGGTTAGGGAGAGGAAAAGCCGAGGATAAAATGAGAACGTGAGAGAGATGAGAGTTTTTAATAAAAAATTTATTTTTATTTATCTCTAAATTCTCTTCTTCTTCTTTTTTTATTTTTTTCCTAGAAAATAATAACACAACATTTAGAAGTCCTAAAAATAATCTAAAAATATATTTGGATTCGGGTTCGGGTTCAGGACTGGCCAAAACAAAATTCCATTTTAATTATTTTTAAAAATAATTAATTAATAATAATAATACTAGTTTAGCAAAAATTCTAATTAGCAAATCATAATTTAATAACAATAATAATAATAATAAATTAGCAAGCAAACATTCAAATCAATTAAAATAACTAAATCGAAAATTACGGGTTTCACAACCTTCCCTCCTTAGGAAATTTCGTCCTCGAAATTAAAGGACAGGGTCAGAATTTTAATCATGCAATCATGCCTGAAATCAGTTTAGACATCTTCCTTAACAATCTTATGCCCAAGTAGGTTAACAATCCCAAAACTCATCTAATGCTATATATTCATCAATTTTTATCCACTATTTAATTTACATTATTCCCTCCTTTAGAAATAATGTTATTCTCCGTGATTACTAAATTACCGATTCCATTCCAAAATTGCTAATCACCTTAAAATTTTGTCTTCTATATTTTCAATCTTGAACACATCTCATATTCATGCAATATGTATTTATCCCAGCTTGCTAATATATTCAATTTAATTCTATGATTTGATACTCCTAGTCTTTAATACTTCAATATCAAGCCTTGGTGCCCAATATCATACCACGTTTCAATATTCTGATTTGTCCCGATCCATAAAATTTTATTATTTCTTTCGCATAGATAATCATTACTATGATTTTAGACTATCATGTATATATCTTCATTTTCCTATTTGATCTCGAACTCTCTATGAAATCATGATTAAACTCAAATCCTTTATTTGACTAAACTTTCTCAAAAATAAATCTTATTACATCTTTCCAACCAATCTTTCCATATATATATATATATATATATATATATATATATATATATATATATATATATATATATATATATATATATATATATATATAATATTGGCACCCTTCTATTCGTACAATTCGTCATTCTCAATTATTTACATTTTAAATCCAATATTTCTTGTTTCGATTATCCTTTATAGTTAATTCACCATGCACCTTCCTAGAGTGTATCTCTATGCCTAACATTGACAACCTTTAATCTTCAATGTCAAATTATTCACAAACTTTCCTCGATACTAATCACCATTTTATATATTAACTCATATATATCCTATATCATGCACTCTAAAAATCTAAGCTATAAAATGTTCTAGGTTTACTTCATAAGGCAAAACCAGATTCGAGGCATGATTGCTAAATATAAAAATAAAATGTAAACATGTTTAGAATCTTCGAGATAGAGTTTAGAATATTTTGTTGTGATCAAAACTTATTTTAAACACGAGTAAAATCGAGGTATAAATTATATAATTATAAGATAGAAAATTTTAAATGAGATCATAAAAATAAAAAGTTCATAAAATACGACATCAATTCATTTGAGAAACAAAAGATAATGTAATTTTCCGAAATGAGGGACAATTTTCAATTCAAACTGGTATGAGGTATAGGAGTTTGTGACTCAGAAAGAAACAAGTTTATACGATTTTAAGATAGTGAGGGTGATTTAAAATAGCCATGACAAGAATATAATCCGATAGAATATTTCTGGAAGTGGGAGCAAAATGCTAGAATACAAATCCTCAGAATGATTGGAGATAATCATGATATGAATATAGTCTTATTAATATTCGAAAACCACTATTTTCAAGTCACTTTGTTTCAAATTCATGCCTCGCCAATGTGCACCTGACTGCAATGAATTTTTTTTTTGACTCCATAACTTGAATAATTTAGTTTACCGAGTAATCTTCCAACTTTATCCATTTCATGGCTAAGCAAACATAGAACAAAGTCTCAATAATATTTAGAAACCTAACGATTACCTGTCATTATTTCAACTTAGAGTTTATGCCTCGCCAGTGCACAACTAGCTGCAGTAAACTTACAATTTTCTATAATTCAGATAAATGACTATCACGTAAATGTGCGGAGTCATGTTAGGTTGCTAAATATTTCCTCAGCTTTGTCCATGTGAATTTCAGAGGAATTTCAAAAATTCAAACGAGTTTAAAGTTCTAAACAGGATAGAAAATGTAGATGATTGTTCTTCTGAGATCAAGGGATTTGTCAAAATATGTGTTTGAGATTCAAGAGACTAGGGCTAAAATCAAGAGGAGTATCTGTTCTCCGATTTTCTTTTCCAAAGATGAAACGATCAACCTTGATTTGAATAATTGAGTCAAATACTAGATAAGATAGAAGCATCACAAATTCGGATTAAGTAAGAAAAACCAATGAAAAATATTCCTGACAAATTACTCAGGAAATACAGAAAATATTTTGAGAAGAATAATTTCATAACTAAGGAAATTTAAAAATTGAGAGAAGGTAAGTCTCATTGATTCAAGGAAATCAAATTGAAATTGTCTAGTAATGCCAAGAAATTAAATAGCTTTGGGACAGCTAAAAATCTCCTTGACTAAAGAAAATTTAACAATAGAATGGATTCAAAAATATGATCAAGTTTTTCCGACCGTTCCTGCTTCATGATCATAGAAGCTTTTAGGCCTTGATTTGATAAAAATTTGCATAGAGAGAGTAGGGTTTCAAGATGAATGGAGGAAGTCAATAGATGAGAATATTCTCGATCTTTGGAATACTCAGGAGATAACAATCAATATTGAAATTGAAAATAACCACTTTAAGAGAATCATGAACTAAACTAATTCTTCTGGTAATAATTGACCTTGAGGTTTAAATGGTCCCAGAAGAATTTTGATTCAGGATTGATTTCCGAGAAAGTTAGTCAATTGGAAAGGAGATCAAGGCAAAAGGTTGGATAATGATTGTAGATATATATTGGGTAGATAAAATTTATCAGGGTTGCTAAGAGAATTCAAAATTCTACATTTCGAACGAATCAAGATTTCAATTAAAGGTAGAGAAATAATGAACAATTAGAAATTTAGGTTTGATAAAGAAGAAGAAGACCAAAGAATTCAATCTTATTCCAAAAAGAATATGAATCCTAAGGTATACTAGAACCTGAAAATTATGGTAAAAAAATAATCTCGAAAGTCATGGGACACTCAAAGGTACAATCAGCTTAGTCTAGATAAGGTTTAGGTACAAATACAAACAAGGTATCCTACTGTAAAACCCATAAATTTCTACTATTTTTTTTTCTATTAAATTTTGTACTGTTTTA
Organism: Iris pallida; assembly: GCA_029216955.1. Classification (NCBI taxonomy): domain Eukaryota; kingdom Viridiplantae; phylum Streptophyta; class Magnoliopsida; order Asparagales; family Iridaceae; genus Iris; species Iris pallida. The sequence continues at coordinate 3,386,040 of JANAVB010027195.1, forward strand.
AAATTTATGGTATTGTACGTCGCATAATCGTATGGTACGACGTGCACGAAATTATTTTTGCTCGTCGAGTGCGAATATGTGCGAGCGTACATATTTTTGAAAAACATTATTTTTAATGTAGACAAAAATTATTTCTAGCTATTATTTTCAAGTTTATGACTTCTATGAAAAGCCTTTCATTTATACAGTTATAATAATAAATTATTTTCCTATTAAATGGTATATTTGAAAAATATAATTACGTAAACATTATTTGTACATACATATGTATTTAGTAATTATTTATTAGTTATTTTAAAATAATAGTGTATTTTCGAAATTATTATTATAGCATTTTTAGAAAACATATTTTGAAAATATTGTACCAATTCAAATCTTGATTTGAATTATGGTTATAATTTAAATAGTACATAAATATCTATATTTGGAAATTGAGTTATCTTAATTGGTTTTAAAATAAAGGATAGAATTTAAATTAGATTTGAATTGGATTTTGAATTGGATTTGGATTATGTAATTGATTTAAATTTGGTAATTTAATTATCTACTTGGGTTTTAAATCTAATCCTAATCCTTATCAAATTGGAAATTTCCACATCCTATAAATAGGCAGGTACTCCTCCAATTTATTTTATCATCCATCAAATTGTCCCCACAAATTATTCCATCACAAATAGGTGTGCCTCGTGTCTCTGTCCATCCAAATTCTTATTCCATATTTTTACATTTACAATTTCTCTTTTCCGTGTCGACAACACCAACACGATCCATCCAAAACCTAATTCCTACTCTAGCAACCCTAACCCTAGCCCTAGTTTTTCGTCATTAACCCGTCTCCTGCCACCTACGACCACCAAGCCGCTCACCCTTACCACACCCACCGCCGCGGCGACTCCCGCCGACACCGCCTCGCCCAGCGCGCCCGACCACCCTTCCCCTCTCCCCTCCGATTTCTCCGCCACGCTCTGTTCTTCCTCTCTCTCTCTCGTCTCTTTCTCTCTCTTCCTTTTTTTTGTTTCTTAAAACTCCTCAGCACACAGAGAGAGAACAGCTATTTATTTTTATTTTTTTGTTGTCTAAGTTATTTTTGTTATTTTTTTGTTTTTTTTATTTGTTTGGTGTTTTGTCATTTCCTTTATCTGCTACTAACAGCAGTTCTTATTATTAATTATTATTATTATTATTATTATATTATTATTTTTATGATTATTAAAAATTTATATTATTGTTATTATTATTATTTCATTGTAGTTATTATTACTATTATTTCCTTATTATTATTATTATTATTATTATTATTATTATATTTATTATTTAAACATATTATTAGTATATTTTATGTATCATTATCATGTTATTTTTACTTTCTTCTCTTGTACAACAGTAGTATATTACGGTTATTAACAAAAATTATCTATTTTTGTATATATTATACAAATAGCTGTAAATTGTTAATTAGTACTTATAAACAAGTACATAAGTTAAATACAAAATTTATTTACTGTTATTATCTATAAGGATAGTTTGCTATTAATTATCATTATTATTTTCATTGGTACTATAGTACCTATATCATCATTTTTTTTCATTATATTGAAATATTACTAAAAATTATTTCCAACTATTATAAGTATAGTCTTCAAGGGTTATAAATCGTTTTTTTTTTTCTAAAAATCATAAATATTTTTATTATCCACTTTTCCTTGATTTTCTCCTTACTACCAATCCCGTTATTCCTATTCCTTCGTCATTTCGAGACAACCTTATGTCCACCCTAACCGATTTGACCCTTCTGGACCCAATGATACGATCCGTGCCGCCATCAGAGGTCTCCTTGCATAGTTGTTGCATCGAAGTTGCCGTTCATGCCACCATGATTATCGCAGCACACCAGGCGTCCTACCAGGCAAGACACCTTGCCATTAGCTGTTTAATTATTGTAGCTCATATTTCATGCATTATTTATTTTCTTTATAAACTGTGATACATGGCATAACTGTTAGAACTTACTGTTCATTTATTTTCTGCTATGTATTATTTCTTACACATTAAACCTAGATTTAAGGGACCACCTTGTGTGTTGCATCCATTAGCCTTGACACGTTGTAAACACGAAGTTGTGTGTCGCATGTAGAACACGAAAGTGCGTGATTGGCTGGCCACCAGTACGTACAAGTCGTGCGATAGGAATAACCGCTAATAGAAGTTGCATGCTAGTTTGACTTAGCGGTTATAGTGGTTTGTGTTGTGGATGCAACACAGTAGGCATTGGGCGGGGAGGACAATTCTTTAGCGTATGGGCTTCGATGCACTTTTCCTTGTGATCCGAACTCTCCGCTGGAGATACGGGGTTGATGACCCATGATTACTGATGGCCACTGACGATTCTGCGGAACGTCATGCTCTTCCTGCTGGGGCCTCTGGTGCCCAAGGGGGACTACGCCGATCCTATTCAGCCAGGGCCCATGCGTATGAAGGATTGTTCTTAACTATATTTCACTTAGACGGTAGGCTACCCTATCCGTTAGGTACGAGTACTTTTGGTTTGGGTACTTGTATCTGACCGTGACTTGGAACAATAACTTGTCGCGGATTAGTTCGTCACATCTTGTCCTTGTTTGGTTGTAGGTGTGACTTACTACTTCGATAAGAAGGTATTGAACCTTGTTGGGGTCCAGATACCATATCGAATTCTTAGCATGGAAAGATACGTCGCCGTGAATTAGTTTACCATCTCCTGTCCTTGTTTGGTTGGGGGGATGGTACGCTCGTTCAGTAGGTGCGTATTAGACCATATTATAAATTCGATTGACTTATTTATTGAGCAATATTTATTCAGTTTATATGGCATGCTATTATGTGTCTTGTTACGTCCCTCTGAGGACCTGGTTGTCTTGCCAGGTGTGTGCTATTGTCTTTTACAGGTGTTCTAGCTCTAGCCGTGATCTTCGCTATTTCTTCGAGGATGATTGCATTTGGATCGTCTTCGCTTCGCTCTCCGCTCATTTCATTTTCCATGTATTTTATTTCCTTATTTTGTTGATAGTGGATTTGTCTCCGCCCAACATATTGTATCAAGACAATTTATTCTCATATATGACATCTTCTATTCTTTTATTCTTGTGGATGAGATTAGTTGGGATTTTACTGCATTTTACAGCTTATGTATTTATACGAGGCTTCCATATATTGGAGTATACTTCGTATGAATACAGCTGGTATGTCTACGTTCCTAGTCCTACGTATTTTGGGACTGGGGCGTTACATGTTTTTGTGGTGGCCCATGCAGGTCAAGATAAATTGTTTGGTTACTTTACCATACCAAGCAAGCCTACGTAGAGGATTAGAAGTCTAGGATCTCATCCACATACTTGACCTCTTTCCTTAATTTTTTTTCTACCGTTTGACTCATCAATTGCATCTTGCTTGCTTCCTTCCATCCCTGTTCTTATCTTCCCTTCGTGCTTGCTAGAGATTGACCCTACTAGTTAGTTGTCCCAAAACACCATTAGTTTAATTCTTTAAGTTGGGTGGACTACCTTACGACCTAGCAACCCCTTTGACCTGGTGACCTATATTAGCAAGCTTATTTAGATCCTAGAATCTAGAGGACCTAACCCGTCTAGCCAACCAAGGACTTAGACAAAAAGACTATAGGACGACTATATAGAGACCAACACAAGATATGACTTAGAATCATTCCATTTTCTTTCAATCTTAATCTCTCGTGCCTATGTTTTTACTATCTTGACTAATGATGCTAATGTAGCCTTGCTTTTCGCAAGCTTATTCTTTTATCAGGCTTGTTTCAAGACATATGTTATTGGGCATGTCCAATAACATATGGTCTAATCAAAACCGGTACATGATGGTCTGATCAACCGAGTGCATTTTGGTTCGCTTTTGTCTATTACTCTACGTGGATGGGAACATAATTAAACTTTGCCTTACAATCCCATCCACGACTGCCTTGACAATTCTTTTAAAATTCTTCGATCGCCTTTGAATCACGTATTCGTATTCGATAACGCCTCCTTCGAACTCTATATTGCTTTCTCCTTCGCCTATTTTAGGAGGACGAATGAGTTACACTAGAAGTTCCTCTAGCTATCCTATCTCTTGTGACCATTAACACTCAATGTGACTATATCCTTGTCTTAATTACTCGTCCTTTCCTACGACCATAATTCTACCATATTGACTTTCTAATCACTTGAATTTAAGAGTGATTACAATCATCCTTTAATCATATCCTCAACCTAGACTACGACCATATCAACTTCGAACCCTTCTATCTACCGTTGTGCCTTCTCACCTCCCAACGAATTCTTAATTTCGAGGACGAAATTTCTTTTAAGTTGGGTAGGATGTGAAACCCCTAAATTTTTACTATTTTTTTCTATTAAATTTAGTACTATTTTAAAATTTATGGTATTGTACGTCGCATAGTCGTATGGTACGACGTGCACGAAATTATTTTTGCTCGTCGAGTGCGAATATGTGCGAGCGTACATATTTTTGAAAAACATTATTTTTAATGTAGACAAAAATTATTTCTAGCTACTATTTTCATGTTTATGACTTTTATGAAAAGCCTTTCATTTATACAGTTATAATAATAAATTATTTTCCTATTAAATGGTATATTTGAAAAATATAATTACGTAAACATTATTTGTACATACATATGTATTTAGTAATTATTTATTAGTTATTTTAAAATAATAGTGTATTTTTGAAATTATTATTATAGCATTTTTAGAAAACATATTTTGAAAAATATTGTACCAATTCAAATCTTGATTTGAATTATGGTTATAATTTAAATAGTACATAAATATCTATATTTGGAAATTGAGTTATCTTAATTGGTTTTAAAATAAAGGATAGAATTTAAATTAGATTTGAATTGGATTTTGAATTGGATTTGGATTATGTAATTGATTTAAATTTGGTAATTTAATTATCTACTTGGGTTTTAAATCTAATCATAATCCTTATCAAATTGGGAATTCCCACATCCTATAAATAGGCAGATACTCCTCCAATTTATTTTATCATCCATCAAATTGTCCCCATAAATTATTCCATCACAAATAGGTGTGTCTCGTGTCTGTGTCCATCCAAATTCCTATTCCATATTTTTACATTTACAATTTCTCTTTTCCGTGTCGACAACACCAACACGATCCATCCAAAACCCAATTCCTACTCTAGCAACCCTAACCCTAGCCCTAGTTTTTCGTCATTAACCCGTCTCCTGCCACCTACGACCACCAAGCCGCTCACCCTTACCACACCCACCGCCGCGGCGACTCCCGCCGACACCGCCTCGCCCAGCGCGCCCGACCACCCTTCCCCTCTCCCCTCCGATTTCTCCGCCACGCTCTGTTCTTCCTCTCTCTCTCGTCTCTTTCTCTCTCTTCCTTTTTTTTGTTTCTTAAAACTCCTCAGCACACAGAGAGAGAACAGCTATTTATTTTTATTTTTTTGTTGTCTAAGTTATTTTTGTTTTTTTTTTGTTTTTTTTTGTTTGGTGTTTTGTCATTTCCTTTATCTACTACTAACAGCAGTTCTTATTATTATTAATTATTATTATTATTATTATTATTATTTTTATGATTATTAAAAATTTATATTATTGTTATTATTATTATTTCATTGTAGTTATTATTACTATTATTTCCTTATTATTATTATTATTATCATTATTATTTAAACATATTATTAGTATATTTTATGTATCATTATCGTGTTATTTTTACTTTCTTCTCTTGTACAACAGTAGTATATTACGGTTATTAACAAAAATTATCTATTTTTGTATATATTATACAAATAGCTGTAAATTGTTAATTAGTACTTATAAACAAGTACATAAGTTAAATACAAATTTTATTTACTGTTATTATCTATAAGGATAGTTTGCTATTAATTATCATTATTATTTTCATTGGTACTACAGTACCTATATCATCATTTTTTTTATTATATTGAAATATTACTAAAAATTATTTCCAACTATTATAAGTATAGTCTTCAAGGGTTATAAATAGTTTTTTTTTCTAAAAATCATAAATATTTTTATTATCCACTTTTCCTTGATTTTCTCCTTACAATGACCAATCCCGTTATTCCTATTCCTTCGTCATTTCGAGACAACCTTATGTCCACCCTAACCGATTTGACCCTTCTGGACCCAATGACACGATCCGTGCCGCCATCAGAGGTCTCCTTGCATAGTTGTTGCATCGAAGTTGTCGTTCATGCCATCGTGATTATCGCAACACACCAGGCGTCCTACCAGGCAAGACACCTTGCCATTAGCTGTTTAATTATTGTAGCTCATATTTCATGCATTATTTATTTTCTTTATAAACTGTGATACATGGCATAACTGTTAGAACTTACTGTTCATTTATTTTCTGCTATGTATTATTTCTTACACATTAAACCTAGATTTAAGGGACCACCTTGTGTGTTGCATCCATTGGCCTTGACACGTTGTAAACATGAAGTTGTGTGTCGCATGTAGAACACGGAAGTGCGTGATTGGCTGGCCATCAGTACGTACAAGCCGTACGATAGGAATAACCGCTAATAGAAGTTGCATGCTAGTTTGACTTAGCGGTTATAGTGGTTTGTGTTGTGGATGCAACACAGTAGGCATTGGGCGGGGAGGACAATTCCTTAGCGTATGGGCTTCGATGCACTTTCCCTTGTGACCCGGATTCTCCGTTGGAGATACGGGGTTGATGACCCATGATTACTGACGGCCACTGATGATTCTGCGGAACGTCATGCTCTTCCTGCTGGGGCCTCTGGTGCCCAAGGGGGACTACGCCGATCCTATTCAGCCAGGGCCCATGCGTAGGAAGGATTGTTCTTAACTACATTTCACTTAGACGGTAGGCTACCCTATCCGTTAGGTACGAGTACTTTTGGTTTGGGTACTTGTATCTGACCGTGACTTGGAACAATAACTTGTCGCGGATTAGTTCATCACATCTTGTCCTTGTTTGGTTGTAGGTGTGACTTACTACTTCGATGAGAAGGTATTGAACCTTGTTGGGGTCCGGATACCATATCGGATGCTTAGCATGGAAAGATACGTCGTCGTGAATTAGTTTACCATCTCCTGTCCTTGTTTGGTTGGGGGGATGGTACGCTCGTTCAGTAGGTGCGTATTGGACCATATTATAAATTCGATTGACTTATTTATTGAGCAATATTTATTCAGTTTATATGGCATGCTATTATGTGTCTTGTTACGTCCCTCTGAGGACCTGGTTGTCTTGCCAGGTGTGTGCTATTGTCTTTCGCAGGTGTTCTAGCTCTAGCCGTGATCTTCGCTATTTCTTCGAGGATGATTGCATTTGGATCGTCTTCGCTTCGCTCGCCGCTCATTTTATTTTCCATGTATTTTATTTTCTTATTTTTTTTGGTAGTGGATTTGTCTCCGCCCAACATATTGTATCAAGACAATTTATTCTCATATATGACATCTTCTATTCTTTTATTCTTGTGGATGAGATTAGTTGGGATTTTACTGCATTTTACAGCTTATGTATTTATACGAGGCTTCCATATATTGGAGTATACTTCGTATGAATACAGGTGGCATGTCTACGTTCCTAGTCCTACGTATTTTGGGACTGGGACGTTACACCTACAAATCTATAAGCAGGCAAAAATAGATATTTAAGTAAATAATTTTTTTTTGGCCCTATAATGTAACATGGTGTATATCATCTAAGTGTTCTAGTTGTTTCTAAAGTCTGTTTTCCTACAGTCTCAACTATCCCTAGGTCATGTTACAGAACTGCGCGATGGTCTAGACTAAGTTGACTAAACCAATTTACAGATCTGACCTGCATGGGCCACCACTAAAAATATGTCACGACCCGGTCCCAATTTTTTGGGTCGAATCGGATCATGCCCAGCCTGCACCGTTGTTGAGACGGTGGCAGTAAGCTGTATTCAGTAGTGAAACATATGCAGATAAAATTCTAAAGAATATAAAATCTTTTATTCAACTCAAAATTTCTGAAATACAACAACTACATTTGATACATTGGTTACTAAAATTTTTACTATCCAGCTCTACTGTTCTTGGGTTCCAGGTTCTGCAGGAACAGGCATCAGGTCTTCAATGACTCAAATCACCTAAAAATGTTGATCTCCAGTCAGGAGGGAGCAAAGTACAAATTCATGATATTTTAACAATTGAATTTAATAATTATGCACTTTTAAACAATTTTGAAATCAACAATTTAAGCAGTTACAGTTTTAAAATAGTTACAGTTTTGTGATGTGAATAGACAATTAAATATGACCGGCTTGGATTTGTTACAGTAAAGGATATGTGATTTGTTACAGTAAAGGATATGAGATTTGTTACAGTAAAGGATATGGTCATACTCATTACAATATTCCTCCAGTCCCCAATAGTTAGAGTAGTTACAGTCAATGCTCTCAAAGAGAGTTCCGTGTTGTATCGTGGTTTAAACTTGCATTAAAATAATTATTAACTAATTGTAATCTACCACAAAAATGTACTTGCCTTGATTATGACTGGATTCGATTATTGACTCCAGGGTGATGCTAGTACAGTCCTCAAAACCCTACAATTGAGAATTCCTGACTTAGCACCAATATTCAATCCATATCTAGGTGTGCTAGTTACAATCTCCAGTATTTGACCTAATCAAATTTTAGGTTATTTACAACTCTATTTTAGAACGCTTATCGAGGTGAGTTTCTAACTTAAGAAGAAAAGTCAATTTAACTTTGTATTGGAAAAAATCGTATTTTCCAATTTATAAAACTTTGTATTTCATTATATTATATTCAAAAAATAATATTTTTCTTTAAATGAGGAAAAACGTAAAATTTGTTTAAATAATAACTTGTAGTCTTTCCTAATTTATTTATTATGAGAAAATAATATTAATTTTCTATAAAATAATTATTTTACTATTTTACGAATTTATGCCAACCACAGATCAAAAAAAATAATAAAAACTGCACTAACTTATTACAAAGCCACAAAAATAATAAAACTGGGCTTATGCCCTTACAGTCCATTTTACATAAATTTAAATAAGAAGAAAAACATTGGTTAGTCCTGAAATTTCTTACAATTTAATTGTAAAGTAAAATTAATAAATTAAAATATAATACGAGTCTCAGACTTTGGTCCAATCGTCAAAATAGCTAATGTCTCAACATCCAACAGGTTTCGTTTGTATTTCGCTAAGGGCCCATGGACCGGTACGGTCGTCGCCCAAAAAATCTTATTTATAAATATTTTCGAAAACTGATTTGAAATCCATTTTATAAAAATTTCGGGAGCATTCCCTCTATTTTCGGGATAACCCAAAACTGGAAAAATGCGCCACAATACCAATATATATATATATATATATATATATATATATATATATATATATATATATATATCCCAAACCAGGAAAAGACCCATAATTTAAATTCTTCCACAAGGATTAATAACTCACAAAAATATGTTTTCGAAGAATACTCGAAAAACCCGAAATTACTCGGAAACCCGAGAATTCACAGAAACAAACCAACATAAAGATTAAACTCTCAAAGCCAATCCAACAGAACCTAAATTCTTCCAAATGAAACCAACAGAAACTTATTCCGAAATGAGTCTCGGAAATACCGAGAACACAACCGGAAACTACAACCGAATCCCGTTGTGGGATCGGGGACCAAGAATCATCATCGACAATAACGAAAATGGACTGGATCAAAGGGATTATACCTCAGGTGCTCGGCTAGAGCTCTCAGGTGCTAATAATAGAGAAATGGAACTCACGGACGGTGAATTGGCTTGAGTCAGCGCCTCGCCGGGGTGCGGCTGCGCTGGATAGCGGGATCCAGGAACTGCGGGTCACCGAAAAGTGGGACGGGCTCGGAGCTCGACTAGGGCACATCTGAGCTCGGGGAAATCGGAGAGGAGGCGGCTACGCCGGAGACGGCCAGGGGCGGCCACCGTGGGGCGCTCGGCCTAGGGTACAGCAGCCGACGGAGGGATCTGGTACGGACACGCTGGATGGGGCGCCGGCGGTGTCGCCGGAGAGCGCCGGCGTGGGGCTTGGGTCGGCGAGGCTCGGGGCTGGCGCCGGAGGGATTTGCGCAGGGGGTGCACGCTGGCTGTCGGCCGACGAACGGGGCCGGGGCTTCGGGTGATGTCGTCGGGGCGGGTTCGGCAGGGGCCGGCCGGAGATCGGGCTCGCTAGGGCTGGATTGGGGGTTAGAAATTTGGGAAAAAAATGGTGAGTGAGAGAGAGGGATGGAGGAGAGGGGTTATATAGGGGGAAGAGGGAGGAGGAGTTATGGGAGAGGGATGCCGAAGGGTTCCGTCGGTTAGGGAGAGGAGAAGCCGAGGGTTCCGTCGGTTAGGGAGAGGAAAAGCCGAGGATAAAATGAGAACGTGAGAGAGATGAGAGTTTTTAATAAAAAATTTATTTTTATTTATCTCTAAATTCTCTTCTTCTTCTTTTTTTATTTTTTTCCTAGAAAATAATAACACAACATTTAGAAGTCCTAAAAATAATCTAAAAATATATTTGGATTCGGGTTCGGGTTCAGGACTGGCCAAAACAAAATTCCATTTTAATTATTTTAAAAATAATTAAATAATAATAATAATACTAGTTTAGCAAAAATTCTAATTAGCAAATCATAATTTAATAACAATAATAATAATAATAATAAATTAGCAAGCAAACATTCAAATCAATTAAAATAACTAAATCGAAAATTACGGGTTTCACAACCTTCCCTCCTTAGGAAATTTCGTCCTCGAAATTAAAGGACAGGGTCAGAATTTTAATCATGCAATCATGCCTGAAATCAGTTTAGACATCTTCCTTAACAATCTTATGCCCAAGTAGGTTAACAATCCCAAAACTCATCTAATGCTATATATTCATCAATTTTTATCCACTATTTAATTTACATTATTCCCTCCTTTAGAAATAATGTTATTCTCCGTGATTACTAAATTACCGATTCCATTCCAAAATTGCTAATCACCTTAAAATTTTGTCTTCTATATTTTCAATCTTGAACACATCTCATATTCATGCAATATGTATTTATCCCAGCTTGCTAATATATTCAATTTAATTCTATGATTTGATACTCCTAGTCTTTAATACTTCAATATCAAGCCTTGGTGCCCAATATCATACCACGTTTCAATATTCTGATTTGTCCCGATCCATAAAATTTTATTATTTCTTTCGCATAGATAATCATTACTATGATTTTAGACTATCATGTATATATCTTCATTTTCCTATTTGATCTCGAACTCTCTATGAAATCATGATTAAACTCAAATCCTTTATTTGACTAAACTTTCTCAAAAATAAATCTTATTACATCTTTCCAACCAATCTTTCCATATATATATATATATATATATATATATATATATATATATATATATATATATATATATATATATATATATATATATATATATATATATATATATATAATATTGGCACCCTTCTATTCGTACAATTCGTCATTCTCAATTATTTACATTTTAAATCCAATATTTCTTGTTTCGATTATCCTTTATAGTTAATTCACCATGCACCTTCCTAGAGTGTATCTCTATGCCTAACATTGACAACCTTTAATCTTCAATGTCAAATTATTCACAAACTTTCCTCGATACTAATCACCATTTTATATATTAACTCATATATATCCTATATCATGCACTCTAAAAATCTAAGCTATAAAATGTTCTAGGTTTACTTCATAAGGCAAAACCAGATTCGAGGCATGATTGCTAAATATAAAAATAAAATGTAAACATGTTTAGAATCTTCGAGATAGAGTTTAGAATATTTTGTTGTGATCAAAACTTATTTTAAACACGAGTAAAATCGAGGTATAAATTATATAATTATAAGATAGAAAATTTTAAATGAGATCATAAAAATAAAAAGTTCATAAAATACGACATCAATTCATTTGAGAAACAAAAGATAATGTAATTTTCCGAAATGAGGGACAATTTTCAATTCAAACTGGTATGAGGTATAGGAGTTTGTGACTCAGAAAGAAACAAGTTTATACGATTTTAAGATAGTGAGGGTGATTTAAAATAGCCATGACAAGAATATAATCCGATAGAATATTTCTGGAAGTGGGAGCAAAATGCTAGAATACAAATCCTCAGAATGATTGGAGATAATCATGATATGAATATAGTCTTATTAATATTCGAAAACCACTATTTTCAAGTCACTTTGTTTCAAATTCATGCCTCGCCAATGTGCACCTGACTGCAATGAATTTTTTTTTTGACTCCATAACTTGAATAATTTAGTTTACCGAGTAATCTTCCAACTTTATCCATTTCATGGCTAAGCAAACATAGAACAAAGTCTCAATAATATTTAGAAACCTAACGATTACCTGTCATTATTTCAACTTAGAGTTTATGCCTCGCCAGTGCACAACTAGCTGCAGTAAACTTACAATTTTCTATAATTCAGATAAATGACTATCACGTAAATGTGCGGAGTCATGTTAGGTTGCTAAATATTTCCTCAGCTTTGTCCATGTGAATTTCAGAGGAATTTCAAAAATTCAAACGAGTTTAAAGTTCTAAACAGGATAGAAAATGTAGATGATTGTTCTTCTGAGATCAAGGGATTTGTCAAAAGATGTGTTTGAGATTCAAGAGACTAGGGCTAAAATCAAGAGGAGTATCTGTTCTCCGATTTTCTTTTCCAAAGATGAAACGATCAACCTTGATTTGAATAATTGAGTCAAATACTAGATAAGATAGAAGCATCACAAATTCGGATTAAGTAAGAAAAACCAATGAAAAATATTCCTGACAAATTACTCAGGAAATACAGAAAATATTTTGAGAAGAATAATTTCATAACTAAGGAAATTTAAAAATTGAGAGAAGGTAAGTCTCATTGATTCAAGGAAATCAAATTGAAATTGTCTAGTAATGCCAAGAAATTAAATAGCTTTGGGACAGCTAAAAATTTCCTTGACTAAAGAAAATTTAACAATAGAATGGATTCAAAAATATGATCAAGTTTTTCCGACCGTTCCTGCTTCATGATCATAGAAGCTTTTAGGCCTTGATTTGATAAAAATTTGCATAGAGAGAGTAGGGTTTCAAGATGAATGGAGGAAGTCAATAGATGAGAATATTCTCGATCTTTGGAATACTCAGGAGATAACAATCAATATTGAAATTGAAAATAACCACTTTAAGAGAATCATGAACTAAACTAATTCTTCTGGTAATAATTGACCTTGAGGTTTAAATGGTCCCAGAAGAATTTTGATTCAGGATTGATTTCCGAGAAAGTTAGTCAATTGGAAAGGAGATCAAGGCAAAAGGTTGGATAATGATTGTAGATATATATTGGGTAGATAAAATTTATCAGGGTTGCTAAGAGAATTCAAAATTCTACATATCGAACGAATCAAGATTTCAATTAAAGGTAGAGAAATAATGAACAATTCAAAATTTAGGTTTGATAAAGAAGAAGAAGACCAAAGAATTCAATCTTATTCCAAAAAGAATATGAATCCTAAGGTATACTAGAACCCGAAAATTATGGTAAAAAAATAATCTCGAAAGTCATGGGACACTCAAAGGTACAATCAGCTTAGTCTAGATAAGGTTTAGGTACAAATACAAACAAGGTATCCTACTGTAAAACCCATAAATTTCTACTATTTTTTTTTCTATTAAATTTTGTACTGTTTTAAAATTTATGGTATTGTACGTCGCATAGTCGTATGGTACGACGTGCACGAAATTATTTTTGCTCGTCGAGTGCGAATATGTGCGAGCGTACATATTTTTGAAAAACATTATTTTTAATGTAGACAAAAATTATTTCTAGCTATTATTTTCAAGTTTATGACTTCTATGAAAAGCCTTTCATTTATACAGTTATAATAATAAATTATTTTCCTATTAAATGGTATATTTGAAATATATAATTACGTAAATATTATTTGTACATACATATGTATTTAGTAATTATTTATTAGTTATTTTAAAATAATAGTGTATTTTCGAAATTATTATTATAGCATTTTTAGAAAACATATTTTGAAAATATTGTACCAATTCAAATCTTGATTTGAATTATGGTTATAATTTAAATAGTACATAAATATCTATATTTGGAAATTGAGTTATCTTAATTGGTTTTAAAATAAAGGATAGAATTTAAATTAGATTTGAATTGGATTTTGAATTGGATTTGGATTATGTAATTGATTTAAATTTGGTAATTTAATTATCTACTTGGGTTTTAAATCTAATCCTAATCCTTATCAAATTGGAAATTCCCACATCCTATAAATAGGCAGGTACTCCTCCAATTTATTTTATCATCCATCAAATTGTTCCCACAAATTATTCCATCACAAATAGGTGTGCCTCGTGTCTCTGTCCATCCAAATTCTTATTCCATATTTTTACATTTACAATTTCTCTTTTCCGTGTCGACAACACCAACACGATCCATCCAAAACCTAATTCCTACTCTAGCAACCCTAACCCTAGCCCTAGTTTTTTCGTCATTAACCCGTCTCCTGCCACCTACGACCACCAAGCCGCTCACCCTTACCACACCCACCGCCGCGGCGACTCCCGCCGACACCGCCTCGCCCAGCGTGCCCGACCACCCTTCCCCTCTCCCCTCCGATTTCTCCGCCACGCTCTGTTCTTCCTCTCTCTCTCTCGTCTCTTTCTCTCTCTTTCTTTTTTTTGTTTCTTAAAACTCCTCAGCACACAGAGAGAGAACAGCTATTTATTTTTATTTTTTTGTTGTCTAAGTTATTTTTGTTATTTTTTTGTTTTTTTATTTGTTTGGTGTTTTGTCATTTCCTTTATCTGCTACTAATAGCAGTTCTTATTATTAATTATTATTATTATTATTATTATTATATTATTATTTTTATGATTATTAAAAATTTATATTATTGTTATTATTATTATTTCATTGTAGTTATTATTACTATTATTTCCTTATTATTATTATTATTATTATTATTATTATTATATTTATTATTTAAACATATTATTAGTATATTTTATGTATCATTATCATGTTATTTTTACTTTCTTCTCTTGTACAACAGTAGTATATTACGGTTATTAACAAAAATTATCTATTTTTGTATATATTATACAAATAGCTGTAAATTGTTAATTAGTACTTATAAACAAGTACATAAGTTAAATACAAAATTTATTTACTGTTATTATCTATAAGGATAGTTTGCTATTAATTATCATTTTTATTTTCATTGGTACTATAGTACCTATATCATCATTTTTTTTCATTATATTGAAATATTACTAAAAATTATTTCCAACTATTATAAGTATAGTCTTCAAGGGTTATAAATCGTTTTTTTTTTTCTAAAAATCATAAATATTTTTATTATCCACTTTTCCTTGATTTTTTCCTTACTACCAATCCCGTTATTCCTATTCCTTCGTCATTTCGAGACAACCTTATGTCCACCCTAACCGATTTGACCCTTCTGGACCCAATGATACGATCCGTGCCGCCATCAGAGGTCTCCTTGCATAGTTGTTGCATCGAAGTTGCCGTTCATGCCACCATGATTATCGCAGCACACCAGGCGTCCTACCAGGCAAGACACCTTGCCATTAGCTGTTTAATTATTGTAGCTCATATTTCATGCATTATTTATATTCTTTATAAACTGTGATACATGGCATAACTGTTAGAACTTACTGTTCATTTATTTTCTGCTATGTATTATTTCTTACACATTAAACCTAGATTTAAGGGACCACCTTGTGTGTTGCATCCATTAGCCTTGACACGTTGTAAACACGAAGTTGTGTGTCGCATGTAGAACACGGAAGTGCGTGATTGGCTGGCCACCAGTACGTACAAGTCGTGCGATAGGAATAACCGCTAATAGAAGTTGCATGCTAGTTTGACTTAGCGGTTATAGTGGTTTGTGTTGTGGATGCAACACAGTAGGCATTGGGCGGGGAGGACAATTCTTTAGCGTATGGGCTTCGATGCACTTTTCCTTGTGATCCGAACTCTCCGCTGGAGATACGGGGTTGATGACCCATGATTACTGATGGCCACTGACGATTCTGCGGAACGTCATGCTCTTCCTGCTGGGGCCTCTGGTGCCCAAGGGGGACTACGCCGATCCTATTCAGCCAGGGCCCATGCGTAGGAAGGATTGTTCTTAACTACATTTCACTTAGACGGTAGGCTACCCTATCCGTTAGGTACGAGTACTTTTGGTTTGGGTACTTGTATCTGACCGTGACTTGGAACAATAACTTGTCGCGGATTAGTTCGTCACATCTTGTCCTTGTTTGGTTGTAGGTGTGACTTACTACTTCGATGAGAAGGTATTGAACCTTGTTGGGGTCCGGATACCATATCGGATTCTTAGCATGGAAAGATACGTCGTCGTGAATTAGTTTACCATCTCCTGTCCTTGTTTGGTTGGGGGGATGGTACGCTCGTTCAGTAGGTGCGTATTGGACCATATTATAAATTCGATTGACTTATTTATTGAGCAATATTTATTCAGTTTATATGGCATGCTATTATGTGTCTTGTTACGTCCCTCTGAGGACCTGGTTGTCTTGCCAGGTGTGTGCTATTGTCTTTCGCAGGTGTTCTAGCTCTAGCCGTGATCTTCGCTATTTCTTCGAGGATGGTTGCATTTGGATCGTCTTCGCTTCGCTCGCCGCTCATTTCATTTTCCATGTATTTTATTTTCTTATTTTTTTTGGTAGTGGATTTGTCTCCGCCCAACATATTGTATCAAGACAATTTATTCTCATATATGACATCTTCTATTCTTTTATTCTTGTGGATGAGATTAGTTGGGATTTTACTGCATTTTACAGCTTATGTATTTACACGAGGCTTCCATATATTGGAGTATACTTCGTATGAATACAGGTGGCATGTCTACGTTCCTAGTCCTACGTATTTTGGGACTGGGACGTTACACCTACAAATCTATAAGCAGGCAAAAATAGATATTTAAGTAAATAATTTTTTTTTGGCCCTATAATGTAACATGGTGTATATCATCTAAGTGTTCTAGTTGTTTCTAAAGTCTGTTTTCCTACAGTCTCAACTATCCCTAGGTCATGTTACAGAACTGCGCGATGGTCTAGACTAAGTTGACTAAACCAATTTACAGATCTGACCTGCATGGGCCACCACTAAAAATATGTCACGACCCGGTCCCAATTTTTTGGGTCGAATCGGATCATGCCCAGCCTGCACAGTTGTTGAGACGGTGGCAGTAAGCTGTATTCAGTAGTGAAACATATGCAGATAAAATTCTAAAGAATATAAAATCTTTTATTCAACTCAAAATTTCTGAAATACAACAACTACATTTGATACATTGGTTACTAAAATTTTTACTATCCAGCTCTACTGTTCTTGGGTTCCAGGTTCTGCAGGAACAGGCATCAGGTCTTCAATGACTCAAATCACCTAAAAATGTTGATCTCCAGTCAGGAGGGAGCAAAGTACAAATTCATGATATTTTAACAATTGAATTTAATAATTATGCACTTTTAAACAATTTTGAAATCAACAATTTAAGCAGTTACAGTTTTAAAATAGTTACAGTTTTGTGATGTGAATAGACAATTAAATATGACCGGCTTGGATTTGTTACAGTAAAGGATATGTGATTTGTTACAGTAAAGGATATGAGATTTGTTACAGTAAAGGATATGGTCATACTCATTACAATATTCCTCCAGTCCCCAATAGTTAGAGTAGTTACAGTCAATGCTCTCAAAGAGAGTTCCGTGTTGTATCGTGGTTTAAACTTGCATTAAAATAATTATTAACTAATTGTAATCTACCACAAAAATGTACTTGCCTTGATTATGACTGGATTCGATTATTGACTCCAGGGTGATGCTAGTACAGTCCTCAAAACCCTACAATTGAGAATTCCTGACTTAGCACCAATATTCAATCCATATCTAGGTGTGCTAGTTACAATCTCCAGTATTTGACCTAATCAAATTTTAGGTTATTTACAACTCTATTTTAGAACGCTTATCGAGGTGAGTTTCTAACTTAAGAAGAAAAGTCAATTTAACTTTGTATTGGAAAAAATCGTATTTTCCAATTTATAAAACTTTGTATTTCATTATATTATATTCAAAAAATAATATTTTTCTTTAAATGAGGAAAAACGTAAAATTTGTTTAAATAATAACTTGTAGTCTTTCCTAATTTATTTATTATGAGAAAATAATATTAATTTTCTATAAAATAATTATTTTACTATTTTACGAATTTATGCCAACCACAGATCAAAAAAATAATAAAAACTGCACTAACTTATTACAAAGCCACAAAAATAATAAAACTGGGCTTATGCCCTTACAGTCCATTTTACATAAATTTAAATAAGAAGAAAAACATTGGTTAGTCCTGAAATTTCTTACAATTTAATTGTAAAGTAAAATTAATAAATTAAAATATAATACGAGTCTCAGACTTTGGTCCAATCGTCAAAATAGCTAATGTCTCAACATCCAACAGGTTTCGTTTGTATTTCGCTAAGGGCCCATGGACCGGTACGGTCGTCGCCCAAAAAATCTAATTTATAAATATTTTCGAAAACTGATTTGAAATCCATTTTATAAAAATTTCGGGAGCATTCCCTCTATTTTCGGGATAACCCAAAACTGGAAAAATGCGCCACAATATATATATATATATATATATATATATATATATATATATATATATATATATATATATATATCCCAAACCAGGAAAAGACCCATAATTTAAATTCTTCCACAAGGATTAATAACTCACAAAAATATGTTTTCGAAGAATACTCGAAAAACCCGAAATTACTCGGAAACCCGAGAATTCACAGAAACAAACCAACATAAAGATTAAACTCTCAAAACCAATCCAACAGAACCTAAATTCTTCCAAATGAAACCAACAGAAACTTATTCTGAAATGAGTCTCGGAAAATACCGAGAACACAACCGGAAACTACAACCGAATCCCGTTGTGGGATCGGGGACCAAGAATCATCATCGACAATAACGGAAATGGAATGGTTCAAAGGGATTATACCTCAGGTGCTCGGCTAGAGCTCTCAGGTGCTAATAATAGAGAAATGGAACTCACGGACGGTGAATAGGCTCGAGTCAGCGCCTCGCCGGGGTACGGCTACGCTAGATAGCGGGATCCAGGAACTGCGGGTCACCGGAAAGTGGGACGGGCTCGGAGCTCGACTAGGGCACGTCTGAGCTCGGGGAAACCGGAGAGGAGGCGGCTACGCCGGAGACGGCCAGGGGTGGCCACCGTGGGGCGCTCGGCCTAGGGCACAGCAGCCGACGGAGGGATCTGGTGCGGACACGCTGGATGGGGCGCCGACGGTGTCGCCGGAGAGCGCCGGCGCGGGGCTTGGGTCGGCGAGGCTCGGGGCTGGCGCCGGAGGGACGCGCGCAGGGGGTGCACGCTGGCGGTCGGCCGGCAAACGGGGCCGGGGCTTCGGGTGATGTCGTCGGGGTGGGTTCAGCAGGGGCCGGCCGGAGATCGGGCTCGCTAGGGCTGGATTGGGGGTTAGAAATTTGGGAAAAAAATGGTGAGTGAGAGAGAGGGATGGAGGGGAGTGGTTATATAGGGGGAAGAGGGAGGAGGAGTTATGGGAGAGGGATGCCGAAGGGTTCCGTCGGTTAGGGAGAGGAGAAGCCGAGGGTTCCGTCGGTTAGGGAGAGGAGAAGCCGAGGATAAAATGAGAACGTGAGAGAGATGAGAGTTTTTAATAAAAATTTTGTTTTTATTTATCTCTAAATTCTCTTCTTCTTCTTTTTTTCTTTTTTTTTCTTAGAAAATAATAACACAACATTTAGAAATCCTAAAAATAATCTAAAAATATATTTGGATTCGGGTTCGGGTTCAGGACTGGCCAAAACAAAATTCTATTTTAATTATTTTTGAAAATAATTAATTAATTAATAATAATACTAGTTTAGCAAAAATTCTAATTAGCAAATCATAATTTAATAACAATAATAATAATAATAAATTAGCAAGCAAACATTCAAATCAATTAAAATAACTAAATCGAAAATTACGGGTTTCACATTTGGATATTTGGTTATTTGGTTAGTTGTTGTGTGATTGTTGTAAACTTGGTTATTTAGATATTTGGTTATTCGCAATTATCGACGTCAAGTATACAAACTTGGTTAGTTGTGTACAGCGAGAAATGGACATTCTGTGATTGTTTGGATCCTATTCTACAGTGAGAAATGTACATTCTTTGATTGTTTTAAATTACAGGGAGAAATGGACATTCTGTATTTTATTTTATTTTCAGAATTAGCGACGTTTACCGACGTTTACCGACGTACACCGACGTACTTTTACATCGGTAAACTTCGGTAAATATGCGATATTATCCAGTTTACCGACGTTTTAGCGACGTTATAATATGTCGGAAAACGTCGGTAAACGTCGGTGCACGTCGGTAATATTCACAGGAATTCCCAGGATGTACCGACGTTTAGCGACTTTGAACATGTCACTAAACCACCGACGATTCGTCGGTAATACGTCGGTAAATTACCGACGCGTAGCGATACGCAGTAATACGTCGCTAATCCACCGACGTCACGACGGTATACGTCGGCAATATACCGACGTATATATACGTCGGCAAACGTCGATAATTTTGACGTTTGGCGACGTTTAGAAGATTAGCAACTTACATTTCAGCGACTATCACGAAACGTCGGTAATTCCGTCGCTAAAGATCTTTAGCGACGAAAATTGTTGTTTTAGCGACGTCTTTAGGCGTCGCTAAAACGACTTATTCTGGTAGTGATGACCGGCGGAGGGAGGAGGGGGTTTGTGGGCGGGTCGCCGGCGGAGGGAGGAGGGGGGGGGAGGGGGAGGGGGCGCATCGCCGGCGGAGAGAGGAGGGGCGGGGGGTGGTCGGGGATGACCGGCGGAGGGAGGAGGGGGGGGGATGAGGGAGTCAGGGGGCGGGTAGCCGGCGGAAGGAGAAGGGGGAGGGGAGGAGATCGAGGGGCGGGTCGCCGGCGGAGGGAGGAGGGGCCGGGGGGGGGGGGGGTCGGGGTCAGGTCGCCGACGGAGGGGGGGAGGGGGGTAGGGAAGGGAGGAGCTGGTAGGGAAGGGTGGGTGGGGGGGGGGGGGGGGGGGTTAGTTTAGGTTTTTTTCTTTTTCTTTTTTTTTTTTTTTTTTTTTTTTTTTTTTTTTTTTTTTTTTTTTTTTTTTTTTTAAGTATTAACGGCCATTTTAATGGCCATTTAACGGATAAGGACCATTCTAGACAAAACACGTTTTTTGGGAGGTGCAAACTGCTTAAGTTTTTTAAAATGTTTTATTTTGCAAACGAGACAACTCTAGGAAAGGTTTAAATGCACTTTATTCGAGGAAAGAATTTGTAGAATCTCTTGCATTGAGATTAATGATTGTCTTGAATTAAATACCAAAACTGCATCCCCATATATAGCTCGAACATGTAATGAAAGAATTTTAGGGTCTTTTACGAAGAAACTATGTATTATAATACATTGCTTCATAAGTCAATTATGCAGTTTAATATCCAAACATGCCACCTTTTATTTCGTTACAATTCTAATACACGCTCAGTACGTAAAAGTTTCAAGTCCTTAATTAGGAAGAACGTAAACAAAGTAGAGGGAAAATAACATAAAAGTGTTAATTGATGATGAAGTCAACAACAAAACAACAGCGATCATCTAGCTAGTGCAAAAACCTCAAGCCACAACCTTACGTACGACGTTACTGCATGCATGCAGCCATCTCCCTCTCCACTGCCCTCTTGAGAAAGCTCCCCTCTTCCACCACCATCTGCACCGGCAGGAACCCGAGCCCGCTCGCCACCGCGAGCATCACTTCCTTCATCTCGCTCCTGAACTCCTCCATGTCCACGCTGCCGTCGCCGTCGTGGTCGAACCTGGCAAAGAGCTCCCGGTACAGCACGACAAGCTCCTCTGCGCCCATACGTCCCGCGCCGTCGTCCACGCCGAAGTGCGTCTCAAGGACCCTTAGGCTCGCAAGCTCCCCAGCCATCTCCGAGAATGAGAGTAGCCCGTCGTGGTTCGTGTCGAGGATCGCGAACCAGTCCCGGACTGCGCTGTCGAAGGCCGCCTCGTCCTCCACGAATTCGCGGATCGTCGCTCCGTCGAGTATCACCACACTCATCTTCGATCGGTTGCTAGCTGGTTAATTTAATTTAATTCTCTAGAAGAATTACTAAGAGGTGTTAATTTCTAAAGCTTAGTAATTTGTGTGAAGGAGAAGGTTGATCTTTCTTAATGTATATATAGCGAGTTATAATTTGCTTTGCATGATGATTAATTTGGTGAGGTGCCTATTGTTTTTGAACGACATAAAGTCGAGTCAAGTTGAAGGGAAACTATGAGCAGACATGTTCAACAACAGTGGATGGTTTGCTTGTTTTGCTTGTATACATAGCTTTTGACCATTTTGAGAATATGAAAGTTACATAATTGACCATAAGTATCCGCAAAGTCCAAATTGACCAGAGAAATCAAAAGCTTGGATTCATTTCAAACATGAGATGATGACAAAACCAACTACTTTCATTGTCCAAATCTAACATAGCTTCATTGTCCAAATCTAACATACCGGTGTTTAAATTTGAAAGTCAGTCTGAGCTCTTCAGCATAGTGGTATTGGAGCGGACATCCGGAGGGATCGACAAAGTTTAAGTCTCCCAATTGTGTGTGTGCGTGGGATTTCAAAAAAAAAAAAAAGTCAGTAAATTTTTTTATTCATAATATTATTGAAAATTAATTTAAATTAAAATTTATTATTATATAGATATAATGTCAATATATATATATATATATATATATATATATATATATATATATATATTAGAGAGAGAGAGAGAATTGGAATACATGATCAGGTACAGCTGATCCGGTCTCGAAAAAACTTAGACTGCAACAATTGAAAACATTTGGTTCGTAGAACAAATGCAGGAAATCAATCTCAAGAACATTATGTTCCTGCATAAATTTGTAACTTTATGCAAAATAAGTAACATTAATTTGGCATCAATATTGTTCATGATGGTAGAAACAACATCACTAATTTCCTCGTCTATGTAAATTCCACTTATTATTGCACAACTACGATAAATAGACCAGCATTCCTTAGACATATATAGCTAATACTTGTGTACACACTACACACCAGCTTAATTAGATCAAGGACACGGAGACTTAAATGTTACATTATGGTGATAGCAACATCAACTTTGTTGCTCCTTCGCGAAGACAGATGTTCTTGCACCCTTGCATGCACCTCTTGCAATCGGAAAGACAAGGCTTCCCCTGGGTCGAGTCGCACCTGTTGATGCACTTTGTCTGAGGGGCGCCGCCCCACATGCAAGTCGCAAGGCACCGTAGGAGGGGCTTGCAGTCGGGGCACTCGCAGTTCAACTTGTCAGAAATGTATTCTTTACATCCATTTTGACCTCCGTAGTACGAACTAACCGGAGGCAAAAGCAACATCATCATCAATAACATGACATGGTCGTCTTCTTCTTCTTCTTCTTCTTCTTCTTCTTCTTCTTCTTCTTCTTCTTCTTCTTCTTCTTCTTCTTCTTCTTCTTCTTCTTCTCCTCCTCCTCACTTGGTGGTGATTGTTGGGGGCATAGGACTATTCTCTCCTACCCATTTATACACATTAATTCATTTTGGTTACCAAAGTTTTCATCACCACCTTATCTCAAGGAATTTAATTCTTTTCCTTCTTCCCAATGCCTTGCAGATTGTGCCATTGCTCATTACTGAATGATGGTTTCCTGACCCACATTGGGGCTGGCATCCTAGTCAAAGGACAGCTTCAAGATTAACTGTCCCGTTCTTTCAATTATTACTCGGAGTTTTCTTCCGTTAGCACTTATGATTCTATGAAGCATGAAGAAAGTATTAATAGTGTACTTACATCAGCTTTTAAATTTTCAAAAATAATGGGCCAGAGCCTGATTGTGAAACTAGTCAGATGTGGCTAATTTTTCTAGTCCAATCAAGGAATAGTTCAAACACAAAAACAAAGAGCAACCAGGATACTTAAGCACGCATCCAGCCGTAGGTCCGGAGCTGATATTCATCAAGAACGATTAAGTCTGGTACAAAAAAAAATGAAGGTACTCTATTCTTGTATACTTTTTTTATAAAAATATTCAGAAATTAGATTATTCAAAATTAACATCAATTAAGTAAAATCATTCAACTACAATATCTTTCAATTGAGAAAGGAAACATGCCTCGTTTGGTTCACGGAAAGGAAGGGAAAGGAAATGAAAGAAAACAAAATAAAAGAAAATTCTTTGCTCTTTCCTTTCCTTTGAAAAATTCCAATTTATATTAAACTTTTTTCTAGTGTTTGGAAAGGTATGAGAAATTGGAAGGAAACGTGAATAATTGAAGGTGGAAAAAATGAATCCATAGGTGAGTGAGGGAGCCTTTTTTTCCTCTATTCTCCTTTCCCTTGGAAATCAATTTTCTTACATGCATTCTTTGACAAACACATAAAATGAATGACTTTCTTTACCAAGGTCCTGATTTTGTTAGCCAAACTGAACTATAATTACATTTTTTAAGTTTCCTATAATAATCGGGCCTGCGAAATAGTGATTGTAGCAAAGACTTAACTAAATATGAGTCAGAAGTTTAATTTTACTAGCTTTTTTTCTTTCTATATGTAGTTATATATACAAGGGGGAGTGTTGTGATTTAAACCAAATAAATATGGATGTCCTTATCCCTATCTATAACCACCTCTATCCTATTTTTCCTTTATATATACTCTTAATGATATAAACAATAACAATTCTATTCGACTACCTTATTAAATTTGATATCATAAGGATTTTTTGATCGTTTGAGGTGCAACATTTGGAATTCGAATGGAGATATCAATTGGTTTTAGATATATTCCTTTGACTTAGAATAGAATGTGAATAGTACTTGTGTAGGTTTTGCCATAGTCTGGTTTCGATTCCTTGGTGCTTGAATTTGTAGTTTAAGGTTTGCTAAGTATTATATTGTCCAGTGAGTTTGAGAAGTGTAGTTCTGTGCGAGGTACGTTATTGATGGATGCAGTTAGAGGAGTATGTTCTCGTAAGTTTCGAGGGCGAAAGTTTCTCTGAGTGGTGCATTATGTAATGTCCCATTCTGTGAGATGCATTGTACTGGCTTGTTGGTTCGAAAGCCCTGATTAGACTTGGATTCATGTAGACGAATTATTCAGAGATATGCTCGGTTGAGGCAGTTGTTGTCATGTTACATGGATATTCATACTGCTATTGTAGACATAGAATATTTGACTGTTGTTATTGAAATGTGGATTATAGTTCTATTATTTATGTTATCATATGGAATATAGTGTTTTATTATGTCATCTTGTGGAGTGGAGTGATGTGGTTTCAGAGAAATGAATTAATATAGAAAGGTTTGGAACAGTTGAGTCGCCAAGATAAAATCCTTGGAATGTGAAGAATGGAAATACGAGCGATGGCTCGAGGATTGTGGTAATACAAAAGAGATGTGTTGTATAGTTATTTTTGTTTATATACTATGTAATCCTGATTAGGGACACGAGTACGTGGTTACGTCCAGCCTACGCCGCATAATCGGCGGTAGAACGCTGTATATGTCGTCTATAAATACTACAACTAGACAAAATATAAGGGTACATGTACAGTATATACACTCCGAATGGAGTTGACATAGCAAATACAGTCTCAATCACATCTAAGGTAGAATACGATAAAAAGATGGATAGATATGAAATGAAATGAAACCACAGAGATACAACCAGAAAGAGTTCTAAGTGTCTAAGATAACACAAATCCAGAAACATCCCAAATCTCAAATACAGTAATCCAGAGAATAAATACAACTGATTGTGCCATTGCTCATTACTGAATGATGTATACATTAATCCATTTTGGTTACCAAAGTTTTCATCACCACCTTATGGAATTTAATTCTTTTCCATGTTCCTTGCTGATTGTACCATTGCTCATTACTGAATGATGGTTTCATGACCCACATTGGGGCTGGCATCCTAGTCAAAGGACAGCTTCAAGATTGATAAACTGTCCCGTTCTTTCAATTATTACTTGGAGTTTTCTTCTGTTAGCAACTATGATTCTATGCAGAGAAAATGCTAAGTTTACAACAACAAAAATTTACAACTTTCTTACAAATCACATCCATCTCCTGCTAACATGATCCCACACGGTTTCCCCTCTCCCCCAACCAAAGAATGTCGTGTAGGCAATTGTAAAGTTTACAACCAAAATAGTTTGTAAGTATAACATTTCCCTTCTATGCACCATGAAGAAATAATTAAGATCATGTTCGATTTATGAAAGAAAAGTTGTTCAACGGAATTAAGGAATTATGAAAAAAAAATTATTATTATTATTATTATTTTGTAGCTACAAACTTGAGAACTATTTTTGTTAAAAAAACTAGTTTTAGGACCTCATATAATATTCGAATTTTGTGTTTAGTTATCCACATTGGCCTAAAAACTAGTTTTAGGATCGTATAATATTCGAATTTTGTGTTTAATTATCCACATTGTCCAGAAAAGAATTTTGATCTCGTCCTGACGGTTGGTACTTTTGGCTAACCATTCAAAATGGAGATCAAAACACAAATTTTGAATATTATACGATTCACTAAAACTAAAACAAATTCTGAATATTATCAGAGACCTAAATGATATCTATCGGTCAGTCCAAGTAGGACTGTAAAATGGACAAAGCAGATGGTTCAACTGCGAGCCGTTCGATTTAATTAACAAACAAAGGTTGGACATTTTTTTGGGTCCGTTTAAACATTGGACCGTGACACGATCATATCCATGTCTGGTTCGATTTTGTCCGTGGACCAATAGTGGAAAGTTATTTTGGGTTTGCATTAATTATGTCATATTATGACGAGAATGTCACCGGGGTTAGGAAGCTTATGGCCACCATCAAGTATGGCTTGCAAAACTTGCTTGGTTTACAACGACTCAATCAAATTGGTAGAACATTTTCTGGTTGATAAATCTAATTACTTTAATACCTGCAGTCATCTGTGTACATGTCGATTTCTCAGCGATACCTAAACTAATCAACAATTGCATTATCGAACGCGATCAGCCGAATAACATCCGGAATTAATGTGTGTCAGCGAGTTAAGTTATTATATTATGCATGTATGTGAACCAATTTATGTGTGTCTGCTACCATCATATCTATATTCTTGTATCCAAAGTTATCATACATTTATGATGGTTTGAATTTGTCCGTGAACCGTCCGATTGAATTAACGAACAATGATTGTTCGTGTCCATCCGGTCTGAACTCAAACAGTGGACTCCATGTGTCTGTTCGGTCCGAACTCGTTTTTATTTTTGGTCCGAAGTACTCAAACAGTAACTATCCGTGTCCATTCGGGTTTACACCCCTAAGTTCAAATCAATCGTCGAGATTCAAAGCTTTTTTTCTCACAATATGGAGTCTTAATTAATAGAAATTTTAAATATTATACTAGATCGTAAAACTAAATATGGTACGTAATAATGAGCACTGCTAGCTGAAAATTCATAATTCGATTAACAATTATGCTATTTGGCTCCCAAATTTTTTGGATGATGCTATCTTCCATTATGTGGCTTTGGTGGCCCATGCAGGTCAGAGCATATCGTACCGGTTACGTAACTGTACTGGTACGAGCCTGCGACTTGACTAAACCTTAGAAATCTCAATCCATTTGCTTGAAAATCCTCCTAGAAATTCTCTACGTCTTTGAAAACTCCATATTTGCTCTCGATTATACTTCCTTGCTTCCTGTACAATTGATTCTCGTCCCTTCCTATTTCGGAGTGACGAACAATCGTGCTGTCTAGAATTCATTTAGAAATTCTTAAATTATAGTATATATTGCTTGATTTTGAATATTGGTTGTTTGATAGATATGTGAAGATTATAGATACCATATGTCCTAGATATTTTTGGTAGAATCATTAGTCACTAGTTAGGAGATTATATGATTTTAGTGACCTGTGTTTCAAGGGAGTAGTGTGACCAAAGGTGGGTAAAAATCCTCGAGATTTCGTAAATACCAAATGGCTAGAGAAGGTCATAGAAATATTTTTAGAAATTAAATTTGAGGAGATTAAAGTGATAGTAGACTTTGACTTTTTAGAAATAGTTATGAATTGGAATTTCGAGGACGAAATTATTTTTAAGGTGGGTAAATTTGTAGCTTCCCTTCCCGGAGAATTTTTTTTTTCAAAATATTGTTTTATTATTTATTTGTTTTAAATAGTGATTTTAGAATTTGATAAATGATTTTTAGTTAATTATTACGGTAGGTGACTTTAGCCATGGTTGAGTTTTGAAGTACCAGCCCGACCCGGCCGAGAGCCAGGCCAGCCCCACCATTCCCCCTCAATCCAAGCAAAGGCCGACTCCTTTTGTGTTTGGCAACGACTTAAGTGACAATTAGGATTACAAATGACTTAATTGAAACTTCTAGGTTCCCTTATCTTTATCTCAATTAAGATAGAATTTTAGAATCATTTGGGTTGACACGCCCCATCGGTGGAGTCAGACTTTCTACACATTTTTAAAATGTGGTCATGGCCTAATCCATCAATTCCTTTCAAGTGTTCGCTAAGAGCATCATTAGCAAGGCTCATCACATTTTCTAGATTCTAGATTTAGAATGTAGGAGCTCATTTTGTAGAATAGTAAGTTCCATTCGTAGTTTTAATTTCTACAATTTCAGTCCCATCCCATCCATGGGTGCTAAGGATTGGGCCTCCCAATTTCTAGATTCTAGATTGTAGAAACTCATTTTGTAGAATAGTAACTCCCAATTTGGAGCCAAAAGTTTTTTCTGAATTATGGAACTGGTCCTGTTTCCTTGATCTAGTGGAGGAGACTGCCAATGTTGATCTAGGTGGTGCCACACCATCACTGGACTGTTTATTGGATGTAAGATGGTGCACAATACAGATATTGGCGATTGTTTTTAGAATAAGTGATAGGGCTACTAAAAGTTTTGGTATGGGACAAGAGAAAGCTTTCTCTTGCTTATTAGGCTGGGAGGAGTTGTGTCAGGATACATCAATAGAAAAGACTGGCTGGTACCTTCAAGGAACTGATGTGGAAAATGGAAGTTACCTTAATGATCTCGTAAATTATAGTTATTGTATAGAGTCCTTTGAAAATAGTCTGTCATCAAATTATAAAGAGATTAAGTCTGAAAGGATGGAACATAGAAATTCATGTGATCTGAACTTATCAGGAAGCCCTTTTGCCCTTACATCAGCAGTGAAGAAAAGTTTTGAGATGGTTATAATGGCGGTAAGTCAGAGGTGGCCTGTACTTCTTCACGGCCCTGTAGGAGCCGGAAAGAGTGCACTGATCAACAGGTTGGCACATATTAGTGGAAACCAAGGTAATAAGTTGCAGATGAACTTTTTAGTCGAAATTTTGTTTGTAGTTACTGAAATAAGTGAATGATTACGTCAGGATGGATGATTGGTTTTCCATAATCAATTGTATACAATTATCTACATATATTGCTTTGAAGTTTGAACCATACAATACACCAAATGAAGCATAATTTTATACCATGACCAAATATTATCATCAACCTTCTTCAAGTAGGGTGCAAACGCTGCCTTTCAAACAAACTAGAAGTGAACACTTGAATTCAGAATTTTAAGTATCAAGTTTGAAAAACAGTGTTGTCGTTGAGGTTGGAGAGTTTGACTGGAAGGCAGTTTGGACTATCAAAGTACCATTTGTAGGTTAGAAAGACTCGAGCTTGCTTCTGCAAGTTTGCAATTCCACACACAACCTTTTGTTGGTTCACAAAAGGCTAAATTTTTGGAGAATTGTATCAACTGGTTGTAAACCAGTACCAACTCTTCTAATATTTAGTTCTGCAAGGGCGATGACAGCCAAGTTGCAAATGGCATTGCAAAATGGGAGATAAATGCTTCATTTATCTAATGTTGAAACATAATACTTAAATTGTTCTTTGTAATTGCATGTGTATTTCAGTGGATAAAAGTATAAGAAGGCACTTGCAAAAGTTAATAGGAGATCTACCATATATGGACATGCCTTTTCTCTTAGAAGCAAAAGCAGCTGTCAGCCCAGGCCCAGTCCGAGTACAAACTCCCCTCACAGCAAACTAACTGTGATCTGTGATAACCCGATAGAGTACATATTTATATATGTACGCAGAGTGATCGATAGAGGAACGCGAAACCTAAACCCTAAACGCTGCGCCACCACCCTCCAGCCTGGCGACCCCCGGCGACCCCAGAGCCGCCGTAGGCGGCGGAGCAGTCACCGGAAACCGCGCGCGCGCGGCCTGGAACCGAGCGGAAGCAGCAGCAACATCAGTTGAAACCACCGACTTCCCGGTAAGATCCCGATCTTGATACTCCATCTTTTCGCGAACCGTAAATTAGTTTGGAAAGCCAACATGACCGCCTCGAAACCCCAGTAATTAGATTTTGTATAGGATGCACAACCAGTCCATGAGATCGACCCGAAGTTGGTCGAAAACCTGTAGAAAATAGAACATTAGTGCAGTCCAAACCTCCATTATAGAAGACCGATTCTGATCGATCTAATGCCATATTAGAAAAACTATTTGAAGACACTTTTAGACAACATATAGGGCTTCATAATTCTTTTTGTGGATTCGGAAATCATCGATTACGCTTCGAGAAATCGAATCCCAAAGTTTCCCAAAAACCTGTTTTAAAAACTAAAAAATTGTTCCACACGACGTGCGTCCCGCCATTCCGGGCGACGTGGTCGCGAACCGAAGGCATCGAAAGCTGCGTAATGGCTTCGTGGTCATGTGGGCTTTGACGAAATTCAAATTGGCCGCGTGTGCGCGACGAATTTGGTGCGTATCCGTCAAAATTCATCGTATCGTGTACTTTGCAAATTCGCCAATTACTTCGTGCACGTTCGTCAGATCGAGACGAAACTTGCGCCAACAGGACCGTATCATTTTTTTGGTCCTGTATGCCAAGTTTGGTCCGATTCTGAGACAGTTGATAAAATCACCGTTTTGTGGGTCCCACGGTCCGACTCAATGGGTGATTTTGTGCACGGCCCGCCGGAATCCAATTTTGGACATACGGTTGGATTCGTATCGAAAAATCGGATCCGTAGACATGTAGTTTAACGACTTTAGAGACCATTGACTCTGGCACGCTTTTCGGTGCAAAGCGGATCCAACGGCGGACATCGTTTTTGTCCGAAATTATCGTTTTGTCCCTGTGTTCAGAATTGGACTTAAGGACAGGCAATCCTAGCTAATTTTACTATTCTGAGAACGTTGGTAATATTTATTTTAGCTTTCGGAGACAGTTGTTATGACTTGGACTTTCTGACTTATTGATTAGAGTTACATTGTTGGTTCTTCGTGCAACCCCCAGGCAAGTATACCTTGCCTTTCTACACAGCTTTATTTACATGCATTGTCTTTATTTATTATCCAGTTTTTCTCATAATATCAATATGTATCGTTCATATCCTGTTCATATATTGGTATCATTGATTTGTAGACTGTGTTCACAGTTAGCCTTGTGTCTTATTGGTCGTGCCTTGATTGAGTCATGCTCCATGTCTCGAACCTTGAAGCTAACCTGCGAGTCCACGATAGGGACGAGGGTTAGTAGTAGGTGCTAGCCTGCGAGTCCATACTAGGGACGAGGGTTAGTGGTATAGGGTTTACACCTGCTAGTCCACACTAGGGACGAGGGTGATGCTAGCCTGCGAGTCCACATTAGGGACGAGGGTTAGTAGTAGATGCTAGCCTGCGAGTCCACATTAGGGACGAGGGTTAGTAGTAGATGCTAGCCTGCGAGTCCACACTAGGGACGAGGGTTAGTGGTATAGGGTTTACACCTGCGAGTCCACATAAGGGACGAGGGTGATGCTAACTTGCGAGTCCACACTAGGGACGAGGGTTAGTAGTTCAAACCTGCGAGTCCACACTAGGGACGAGGGTTTGTGTATTCGTTTCAGTTATCCGTTGACACCTTGACATGAGTTCTATCGTCCTCGTTCAGCAGCTCATTTATGTGTAGACAGTGTATAGATTCGTGCTTTGTTCATTGCTCAGTTTTACTTGTTTATTCTGTATTTACTCTATGCATAATAAACTGTTAGAAAGGCTCATTTTTATGTATCTTGCTAGTCCTCTGAGGACCTGATGATCTCTTCAGGTTTAGCGACTGCATGGAGTTAGTTAGCGGAGCAGGATGATAGAGGATTGCGATGTATGATACAGGTATTTGGTTGTGATATTCTTTATTATCTTCTCGTACTTTATATTCCATACCATGATATACTATGCTTATTTATAGACTCACATCATTCTTGGAGTCTAATCGAACAATATGTTAATGGGCTGCAGACCATGACCCATACTTGTTCATTCTTGTTTATATGATTCATGTGGATTGAGATATAGATTTGTTTGCCATGATTTGGCAGTACATCGTGGCCTTGACAGTGTTTACGTATTCGAGTCGGGCTGGATTCCGCTCGATGCGTAGCTGGGCTTGGACACGCTTCGTATCCGAAAAGCGGGTGCGGGTCGTGACAGTGGCATCTGACATGACAACTGACATGTCATATTTTAACCCCAAAAATTAATTATCCAAAAAAATTTGTTGTTTTTGATAATGTTGATGCTAATTTTAATTTAATGTTAATATTAATTTTGATGTTAATGTTAAAATTAATGTTAATGTTAGTTGATGTTAATATTAATATTAATATTCATGTTAATTTGATATTAATTATAATTATAATTATAATTTTAATGTTGATGTCTCATACGTGAGTTATAGATTAAACTAATCTTTATGTTAAGATTTAAAAATTAACTTTTTGTTTATATTTATGATTTTTTGTTAGAGATAATCCATTAAAGTTATTTGGTTGATCTAAGTAAAGGAAAAAATCAGTTTACTTCCAAAAATAATAATGGAAAAATCGATTTGATTAATCTTGATAGAACAAAATTTAAAATAGAACAAAATAAACTATTCGTACTTATCTATCTTTTTCTATTTTATAGAGTTATTTGGTTGATCTGAATTTAATATATACAAAGTGGCTTCTGCGAGTAGGGGTGTGCATCGGTCGGTGGTCGACCTATTTGGTCCCAACCGAAGTCGAACCAAAGTTAATCGGTTTAAAAGTAAACAAAACCGAACCAAACCAACCAAATGGTCGGTTCGGTTTTAAAACCGACCGACTTGGTTCGGTTTGGATCGGTTCGACTTGGTCGGTTTTGATCACATAAAAAAATGAACTGTATGTTTTTTCTTTTGTGAAACCTCAGTCAACTTTCACTTTGCAACAGTAAATACAATTCAGCAGCTTCAATTCAACTTGCGCTTAACAGGTGGAGAAAAATGTCGATTATACATAAAAAAAAATCATATACATTCAACCAAAAGTCCCTTTCATGTGCACATGAGCAATTAGAAAAGAATAGGAGCCGCCAGCACTCCTCTTTGAGACTAGAGGGAGAGAGAGAGAAAGAGAAAGAGAGGGAGAGCTCTTTCAACTTTAACTTGATAAATGGCTGTGATGTGAATAAATGAACCACCCATACCCAACCGGCCAACCCTAATTATACAAGGATTTGGTTCGGTTCGGTTCGGTTTAGACGATTTTTGGCATAACTAAATCGTGAACCAAACCGAACCGGTCGGTTTTGAAAAAATTGAAGCCGAACCAAACCAACCGAACCATTGGTTCGGTTTAAAATCAATCGGTTCGGTTTGGCTTGGTTCGATTTGGTCGGTTTGACTTAATTGTGCACAGCCCTATCTGCGAGAGATCAATTATACGTTCCTTCCTCTTGTGCCCAAAAAGATAAAAAAAAAAAAACCAAGCTGCATCAGCATATATAGCTATCGAACACGTAATGAAAGAATTTTAGGGTCTTCTATGAAGAAACTATGTATTATAATACATTGCTTCATAAGTAAAATAAAGTTTAATATCCAAACATGCCACCTTTTATTTCGTTACAATTCTAATACACGCTCAGTACGTAAAAGTTTCAAGTCCTTAATTAGGAAGAACGTAAACAAAGTAGAGGGAAAATAAAATAAAAGTGTTAATTGATGATGAAGCAAGTGGCAACAACAAAACAACAGCGATCATCTAGCAAGTGCAAAAACCTCAAGCCACAACCTTACGTACGACGTTACTGCATGCATGCAGCCATCTCCCTCTCCACTGCCCTCTTGAGAAAGCTCCCCTCTTCCACCACCATCTGCACCGGCAGGAACCCGAGCCCGCTCGCCACCGCGAGCATCACTTCCTTCATCTCGCTCCTGAACTCCTCCAGGTCCACGCTGCCGTCGCCGTCATGGTCGAACCTGGCAAACAGCTCCCGGTACAGCACGACAAGCTCCTCCGCGCCCATACGCGCGCCGTCGTCCACGCCGAAGTGCGTCTCAAGGACCCTTAGGCTCGCAAGTTCCCCAGCCATCTCCGAGAATGAGAGTAGCCCGTCGTGGTTCGTGTCGAGGATCGCGAACCAGTCCCGGACTGAGCTGTCGAAGGCCGCCTCGTCCTCCACTAAGTCGCGGATCGTCGCTCCGTCCAGTATCACCACACTCATCTTCGATCGGTTGCTAGCTGGTTAATTTAATTCTCTAGAAGAATTACTAAGAGGGGTTAATTTCTAAAGCTTAGTAATTTGTGTGAAGGAGAAGGTTGGTCTTTCATGTTGGGTTTGTAGCCTTTTGTTTTGGTTTTTAGTCCCACATCGGCTAGAAAGGAATGCGTATCAACACATATATGAGTCTTTTCTCTCTATGGAGATGCACATGTAGTGCACATGGGTGTGTGCCATGTGGGATTAATTATTAATGGTATAAAGGCTTAATCAACAATTAAGAAGTCGTAAGCTTTTTGCTCTTGGAAATTTATTTCCATGGAGCTAAGCTCCGCTCGGGCTCGGACTCGGGCTCATGAGGCATTTTGTTGGCGCAGCATACGGTTGCATACGGCAGCGTATGGTAGCATATGGCAGCGTACGCAGCGAACCCGCGTACCCGCGTGTCCGCGTATGTGCGTATGTGCGTATGGCTGGCTGCATATTAGAGCGGGAACGGTTGCAGCAGTTGCTGCGCGTTCAGGAGTGGTTCTGCCACTAACCTAAAGTTCAGGCAACTGCTTGGCAACCGCCCCGTGGGCTATATATGCAGGTTCTCTCCTCTCTCTGAGGGTAGTAGTAATCAGAATTCCAGGAAGAAAAACTCTAAGTGTTCTTTAACACAACAGAGTAGTGAGCGTGTTCTTTAATACAAACACTAGTACTTTTTAGTACGCGTGGGTTCTGTTACTTCAAACAGAGAGAGAAGAGTAGAGCCATTGCCAGAAGAGTTCGCCGTCTTCCGAGGAGTCAGAAGAGCAGGAGTGTTCCAAGGTTTTCCGTCAACCTTGCTGGTTCCTGGAAGCTGTTCGCAGAGGACGAATAAAGCTTTGAGCAACGGTGATAATTCACCCCAGCATTTCCATCTCTCGCCTTTCATCCTTCTGTTGCCTTTAGTAGTTCTGTCAGTATCTTCTTTTTAGAAGGCACTACTGCCAGTTTGCTACGATCACGAAAATTTCTTTAGATTATTCGTGTATTACGATATCTTTTTAGATCTCGTAATTTGCAAAATCCTTCTGGATTTCTGTTGCAAAACTTTCTTTAAGGAATTGCATTTGAAACGTTGTCTATACAACTGTTTCAGTTTCTGTATTTTCTATCGAATAGCGTGTCCCGACGTTCCCGGCAATAACAATCTCAAAGCTTTATTGCTACGATGGAAAATATTAATGCTTCACTCCTAAACACTGACTTCTGTAAGTTAGAGAAGTTTGATGGAGAGCATTATCAAGTCTGGAAGAGGAAGGTTTATCTCACTCTTCAACTCAGAGACGTAGATCACGTGCTTCTTGAAGAGGAACCTACCGTTCCAGATACTGGGTCTGCTGCCGCAATCTCTGCGGCTACTAAACATCAGGCCAAGTGGAGAAGGGAGAATAGCATTTGCAGGTTGCTTATCCTGAATGCTATGGAGGATTCCCTAGCAGAAACCTATTCTAAGAAGAATATCGCTAGAGACATATGGGAGTCTCTAGAAAAACTCTACGAAGAAGACAAGAACCGCAGTAAAATATTTGTGGTTGAAAAATATCACAAGTGGTTCTTTAAGGACGAAAAGTCTATGCTGTCGCAGGTAAAGGACTTCCTGAAACTGCGACAGAAGCTGGAAGACGAGGCGATGCCCCTCCCCGACAAGTTTGTTGTTGGAGGGATTGTCTCAAAGCTCCCCGCTGGGTGGAGCAAGTTCTATGCAAACATGCATAGGAAGAAGTTGGAGATCACCCTTGAAGATCTCCTACAGAAAATCTATGTTGAGGACCAGATGCGGGCTCAACTGAAGGTGGACACACTGTCCAAGCAATTGGCTAACGCCAATCTGGTTCAGACTAAGGAACCAAAGGGAAAGCAGGCAGCTTTCCACAGCAAGAAGAAGAACCATGACAATCTAAAAGTCAAGGAAACTTCTATCAAGAAAAAGAAGCCAAAGTCAGATATGCCTTGCTTCAAGTGTGGCAAGAAGGGCCACTTTAAGAATGAGTGTAAAGAAAAGACCAAGCAATCAGAGCAAGGAGGGCCTAGTAAGGTATCTATGATCACTGACGTAATTGCTATGATTGCACAGGTTGATGCAGTAAGGACTGACTCTGACTGGTGGGTAGACACTGGAGCCTCCTGCCATGTCTGCTCCAGTAAGGAGTGGTTCACCACCTATACACCTACTTCTGAAGTGGTTATGATGGCGAACTAAGCACAAGCTGAAGTGCTCGGGATCGGGACGGTGGTGTTGAAGCTGACTTCGGGGAAGTCTCAGACGCTTCAAGGCCTAAAGCACGTACCTACTATCGCCAAGAACCTGGTCTCGGGAGGCCTACTCTGCAATGCAAGCCTCAGGATGGACATCAATGCTGGCCAGATGGTGATGTCTATCAAGGGAAAATATTTCGGGAAAGCTTTTTATACCGAAGGAATGTTCAAGATTCAGCTTGTAAATCAGTTCAATGTAATTAATGAAGTCACTCATTCTGCTTATACTCTTGAGTTGTGGCATAATAGGCTAGGACATGTTCATTGTAAACGAATAAACAGAATGTCTAGTCTAGGACTTATCTCCAAATGTGGGGGTAAGGTAGAGAAATGTGAAGTTTGTGCTCAAACGAAGATCACAAGGAAACTCTTTCCTCGGGTTAATCGAAGTACAGATCTTCTGGAGTTGGTTCACTCCGATATTTGTGACTTCAAACAGTTCTCTACAAAGGCCGGAATGAAGTATTTCATAACCTTCATCGATGAATTCTCAAAGTATGCGTTCGTCTACTTGTTGAAGGCTAAAGACGAAGCATTCGAGAAGTTCAAAGAGTTCAGAGCCGAAGCTGAGCGACAGACTGGACAACAACTCAAAAGGATAAGAAGTGATCGAGGTGGGGAGTACAGGTCTCATGAATTCGCATCGTTCTGTAAGGAACATGGAATTGTCAATGAGACTACAGCTCTGTACTCTCCTCAATCAAACGGAGTAGCTGAGAGGAAGAACAGGACGTTGACAGAAATGATAAATTCAATGTTGTTGACTGCTGGCCTTCCTAAGTGCTACTGGGGAGAAGCTGCATTGACGGCCACTTTTATTCTAAATAGAGTGCCTCATGCAACTTCAGACGTTACTCCTCATGAACTCTGGTTCAAGGTCAGACCTAACTTGAATGTCATTCGAGTGTGGGGGTGTCTGGCGTATGTCAAGCTTCCAGATCTAAAGATTCAGAAGCTTGGAACAAGGACTACAAAGACGATCTTCTTAGGGTATGCCGAGAAGAGTGGTGCTCGAAGATTTCTTGATATTGAGTCAAATCATATCATTGAATCTCGCGGTGCAGAATATTTTGAAGACAAGTTTGCAAGGCACAAGAATATTGTTCTTCCGGATATTCCGGAGAATAATGAGGGTGCACAAGAGACTGAAGTCTTCAATGAAGATGTGGTCCAAGAAGATGTTATTGTTGATACAACGGTTGAACCAGAACAAGCTGAGCCGTCAGCTAAGCGTGTGAGGAGGCCGAAGGACTTCGGAAGTAACTTTGTCACCTATCATGTGGAAGCAGATCCGCTTACCTATGATGTGGCGATGAAGACCAGAGACGCAGTTTTCTGGAAGGAGGCGATTGACAATGAGATTGATTCCATCACCTCAAATAACACTTGGGTGTTGGTTGATCTTCCTGAAGGTGCGAAACCCATCGGATGCAAATGGATCTTCAAGAAGAAGATGAAAGCAGACGAAACTATTGACAAGTTCAAGGCTAGGTTGGTAGCCAAGGGTTTTCTCAGAAGCAGGAGATTGACTATTTTGACACGTATGCTCCAGTAGCCCGGATGACCACCATCAGAATATTGATTGCTCTCGCAGCAATACATAAAATAGTGATACATCAGATGGATGTGAATACGGCTTTCCTAAATGGCGAGCTGACCAAAGAGATTTACATGCAACAGCCAGAGGGATTTGTCATCAGGGGTGTTGAAGACAAAGTCTGCAAGTTGGTGAAATCTTTGTACGGTCTTAAACAGGCTCCCAAGATGTGGCATGAGAAATTTGACAAAGTTATAAGGTCTAATGGCTACATGGTCAGCGATACGGACAAGTGTGTTTACACAAAGTTCGCTGATGGAAGAAGTGTGATCGTTTGTCTGTACGTGGACGACATGCTTATCCTAGGTACGGATATTAGCTGTGTCACGGAGACAAAGAAATTCATCTCAAGCAAGTTCAGTATGAAGGACTTGGGGGAAGCTGATGTGATCTTAGGGATCAAGATCATCCGGACAGACACTGGACTAGCGCTGTCACAGTCTCATTATATTAAGAAAATGATCACTCGTTATGGGTATCGGGATCTTCCAGGGATCGATACGCCGTATAGGTGTGATCTGAAGCTGAAGCCTAATTCAGGGGAAAGCATTAGGCAGCTGGAGTATGCAAGCGTAATGGAAAGTTTGATGTATGCTACTACTGCCACAAGGCCTGACATAGCTTTCGCCGTGGGAATGCTGAGTCGTTTCACGAGCAACCCAGGTGCTGAACACTGGAAAGCTGTGAAACGGGTTATAAGATATCTCAAGAAGACTCAGACATATGCACTGTACTACAGCGGAGATCCGTCGGTAGTGGAAGGCTTCAGTGATGCCAGTTGGTGCTCAGAGGTGGAGAGCGAGAGGTCCATAGGTGGATACATTTTCACAATTGGTGGAGCTGCTATATCGTGGAAGTCGAAGAAGCAGACTATGCTCTCGCGGTCATCCATGGAATCTGAGTTCTTTGTACTAGATACCACAGCCGAGGAAGCAGAATGGCTTCATGAGCTCATGTATGATCTTCCATTGGTTGGAGCGCAAATACCGACGATACCGATAAACTGCGACAACCAGATGACTACGACGGTGGCATCAAATGACCTCTTCAACGGGAAGAAGAGGACTGTACGGTTGAAGCACAGGGCAGTACACGATCTTATCAAAAGAGGTGTTATTGCAGTGATTGATGTTCGGAGTCAGGAGAACCTGGCGGATCCGTTCACTAAGGGCCTCAAGCGCCAGCTGGTCAATGACACAGCTTATAAAATGGGCTTGAAGGCATTCTGATATTGGATTTTTATATTCCTACCATAAAGTTTTATGCTAATAGTTCAAAGATTTATCTACTAGGCATCTAGCTTTTGGTTCAAGGGAGGACCACTAATCGGAAGAATATCAAGAACGGTGGGTACATATTCTATTAGGCATGGAGAGGTTACGGACCTATAACCACTGTTGTCTACTATTGTTTTCTGCGAAAAATGGTTTATGTGGGAAGGTTGGCTTAATTGCCTTAATGAGTTCTCAGGCAGAGTGAATGCCTG
Organism: Iris pallida; assembly: GCA_029216955.1. Lineage (NCBI taxonomy): Eukaryota > Viridiplantae > Streptophyta > Magnoliopsida > Asparagales > Iridaceae > Iris > Iris pallida. Next base: position 3,426,249 of record JANAVB010027195.1, read on the forward strand.
GAGTGCTTTACAGGAAGCACGGTAGAGCAGCACTACAAGGAGTGAAACTCCATGCTACAGTGGGGTGACTCCACAATGAGGTTCCTATATGTGGGGTGCTTCCTAGGAATAGGATAAAGCCTCGGCTTTGCAGGCCAAGTCACAGCGGCGTAGCACCACAAATAGGCAGTTAGCCTAATGCTGTATATTAAATATAAAGAGGGGTGTAGTCAGCACTACAAAGAGGAGGAGTTCCTCATGTTACAGTGGCACGACACCACCATGAGGTACCCGGTTAGGGATAAAGCCTCGGCCTTGCAAGCCATGTCGTTGCGGCGTAACACCGCAAAGGAGCCTAAGGCTTCATGCTGGGTATTTTGGCACTACAAAGAGGCGGTTGCCTCATGCTACTGTAGTATGACACTACGATGAGGTTCCCGGTACGGGGTAAGGCCTCGGCTTTAAGCCATGCCATAGCGGCATAGTACCGCAAGGGAAGCGCAAAGCGCTTCATGCCATGTCTCTTTATAATGAACTCACCTATAGTGTATGACAGAGATATCAGGCCGTCTCTTGAGGGTAAACTTGTAGACACCCAAAATTATACACTGAAACCAGGCTGGCACAGGGCCTTTAATGTGTAGCCAGAGGCACATGTAACTACATTATATGAGTGGGGAGAATTTTAGCTATGATGCAGAATTCAAGGTTTAGTCCATTCTTGTATTTGTAGTCTGTTGTTTGACTCACGTGGGAAGATTCAAGTCTTAAGTGGAATCTATCCTAAAAGCATAATGGACAGTTACTGTGGAAAACACTCGTACTCATATATATAGAGATATGTGGGGGATTGTTGGGTTTGTAGCCTTTTGTTTTGGTTTTTAGTCCCACATCGGCTAGAAAGGAATGTGTATCTCCACATATATGAGTCTTTTCTCTTTATGGAGATGCACATGTAGTGCACATGGGTGTGTGCCATGTGGGATTAATTACTAATGGTATAAAGGCTTAATCAACAATTAAGAAGCTGTAAGCTTTTTGCTCTTGGAAATTTATTTCCATGGAGCTAAGCTCCGTAGGAGCTTAGCGACTCGGACTCGGACTCAGACTCGGACTCGGGCTCAGGCTCAGACTCGTAATCGGGCTCGGGCTCATGAGGCATAATATGGCATTTTGTTAGCGCACTTTGCACTTAGCATGTCAGCTTCATCGCAAAGTGCGCATAAGTAACGCTAATACGCGTATACGCAGCATACGGTTGCATACGGCTGCAAACGACAGCATAAGACAGCGTAAGGCAGCGTATGGTAGCATATGGCAGCGAACACAGCGAACCCGCGAACCCGCGTACCCGCGTACCCGCGTGTCCGCGTATGTGCGTATGGCTGGCTTCATATTAGAGCGGGAACGGTTGTAGCAGTTGCTGCATGTTCGGGAGTGGTTCTGCCACTAACCTGAAGTTCAGGCAACTGCTTGGCAACCGCCCCGTGGGCTATATATGCAGGTTCTCTCCTCTCTCTGAGGGTAGTAGTAATCAGAATTCCAGGGAGAAAAACTCTAAGTGTTCTTTAACACAACAGAGTAGTGAGCGTGTTCTTTAACACAAACACTAGTACTTTTTAGTATGTGTGGGTTCTGTTACTTCAAACAGAGAGAGAATAGTAGAGCCATTGCCAGAGGAGTTCGCCGTCTTTCGAGGAGTCAGAAGAGCAGGAGTGTTCCAAGGTTTTCCGTCAACCTTGCTGGTTCCTGAAAGCTGTTCGCAGAGGACGAATAAAGCTTTGAGCAACGGTGATAATTCACCCTAGCATTTCCATCTCTCGACTGTCATCCTTCTGTTGCCTTTAGTAGTTCTGTCAGTATCTTCTTTTTAGAAGGCACTACTGCCAGTTTGCTACGATCACGAAAATCTCTTTAGATTATTCGTGTATTACGATATCTTTTTAGATCTCGTAATTTGCAGAATCCTTCTGGATTTCTGTTGCAAAACCTTCTTTAAGGAATTGCATTTGAAACGTTGTCTTTACAACTATTTCAGTTTCTGTAGTTTCTATCGAATAGCGTGCCCCGGCGTTCCCGGCAATAACATTTCTTAATGTATATATAGCGAGTTATAATTTGCTATTTGCATGATGGTTGATTTGGTGAGGTGCCTATTGTTTTTGAACAACATAAAGTCAAGTTGAAGGGAAACTATGAGCAGACATGCATGCAAAGTAGTGGATGGTTTGCTTGTTTTGCTTGCAACATATATAAGAGTGGAGTACAACTAGAAAGGGCCTATATATAGCTTTGAACTATTTTGGTTTCAAAAATAGTCAGCCAACTGGTTAACCGACCGAATATTTTTTTGGGTGTCTTGGAATCTGGAATTTTAGTTATGCTTTCTTTGCCCACAGAATTAAGTCATTAACCCTGGACTTTCCAGTGTGAATTGCTTGGGTGGTGGGATCAATCTAGAAAATTGCTGCACGTACGTTAATGTACTGCTATTGTATTGAACACTTCATTAACTTCAAGAATGTCCAGGAAATCAATTGAAAACATCTCCATGTTGGAAAAGAAACACAAAAATCTTTTCTCAAAGAGAATCGAACAATACAACGTACGAACTACGAACTAAATACCAAATACAATTCATGCAGACACAAAAAAATTTTGATGTGGAAAATTCTTACAAGAAAAATCACGGGACGATCAGAGTCCATTCCTTGAGAAACCTTCACCAATGAAATAAAAGAGTACACTCTCTACAAACTTCTCCATATCCAATACAGATCCCACAACACTTGGAAGCAAGAATAATTGATTACGAGGCTACGAAGAACAAAGACGACGAGTAGAGATTATCCGAACACGATCCTCCTTCGAAAACGGCCTTTAATCCTCCTTTTTCACTCCCAAATTTGCAATGACACTCTTGCCACTTTTCTCTCTATTTTCTTCAATGTTGTGTTTGATTGGGGTTAGAAAAACCATGTATAAACCCCATAATCCGCATCAAAACCTGGACCGTAGGATATGATCCAACGTATAAAAATACCCTGAAATCAGCCTCAGCCAATCGACACAGAGTTCGGCCAGAACTCTGTATTTTTGTGACAGAAAAGTTTTAGAACCAAGGGGCAGAATTCGGCCAGAACTATGCCTGGGACAGAGTTCGACCAGAACTCTGCCTCTCCTGTTCCAGAAAGTACTCTGGTAGCTCCCGAGCTTCTTCTTCGTCTCCGAATGGCCCCGCCACCTCCTCGAGGTTCTCTGACACACAGACGGCGCTCGTCGCACTCCGGGATCTTCTCCATATATGTTGGGAATCCTTCCCAATCCAACATTTCTTCCCTTCACAACTATGTGGAGAAGGTTGTCATCCCGACGATCTGCCTGCAGAACTCAAACTTTCTCCTTGGTAGAATCTTGGTGAATATATATGTTCCATTATCATCTGTATGAACATTCTCAAGTTCCGTGTCCTTCTTCTCAACCATATCCCGTATCAAATGATACCGAGTCTCGATGTGCTTGGACCGGCTATGAAATGTCTGATTCTTCACAAGGTGAATAGCACTCTGATTGTCATAAAGCAAAGTATACTGCTCTTGCTTCAGCCCCATTTTCTGCAACAGCTTTTTCATCCACAAAAACTCCTTACAAGCCTCCATCGTCGCAATGTACTCTGCCTCTGTCGTTGACAAGGCAACACACTTCTGCAACCGTGACTGCCACGATACCGCTCTTCCAGCAAACATCATCACATAGCCCAAAGTCGATCGACTCGTGTCTACATCTCCAGCCATATTAGCGTCAATATACCCAACCAGCTTCGGCTCATCACCACCAAAAGAAAGTCTCCAATCGACAGTGTCATAAAGGTATCGTAGAATCCACTTAACCGTACTCTAATGTACCCTTCCAGGATTTGAAAGATATCTGCTAACCATGCCAACTGCATGAGCGATGTCTGGCCTCGTACATACCATAGCATACATAAGGCTTCCTGCAGCTGAGGCATATGGAACCCGCTCCATATCTTCTTTTTTCGTCCTCGATAGATAGACACTGTTCCTCAGTGAGCTTAAAGTGGGCCGCAAGGGGACAGCTCACTTTCTTCGACCCGTTCATCCCGAAATGCTGAAGTACTCAGTGAATGTACTTCTTTTGGGACAAGTGTAGTAGCTTGGACTCTCTCTCAGCTGATCTCCATCCCAATAATAGTCTTTGCTGCGCCCAAGTCTTTCATAGAGAAGGCCGCGCCCAGTTGGCACTTCAACTCTGATATTCTAGTGGCATTCCGATCCACTAATAGCATATCATCAACAAAGAGCAATAAAATAATAAAATCATCCTCGGCAAAGTACCTCACAAATACACAATGGTCCGACGTCGTTCGAGCATAATCATGCTCCCCCATAAATGACTCGAATTCCTGTACCACTGCCTCGGAGCCTGCTTCAAACCATACAAGCACTTCCTCAATCGGCAGACCAAATGTGACTTGTCCTTCTCACAGAATTTCTGGCTGCTCCATGTATAACTCCTCCTCAAGATCACCGTGGAGGAATGTCGTCTTTACGTCCATCTACTCGACCTCTAAGTCAAAATTGGCTGCCAATGCTAGCACCATCCGAATAGACGACTGCTTGACGACCGACGAAAAAATCTCATCTTAATCCACGCCTTTCTGCTGACCGTAGCCTTTAACTAACAGCCTCGCTTTGTATCGAGGGCTATGAACTGGCCTCTATTCGGACATGACCCTATCTTGTGATACGGTGCCCCATAAGCCAAGCACAATTCCTGTGCTCTGCGATATTCTGATACTACATGCCCTGGCTTCCTACAATGAGTGCAGCCTATTGCGGAAGGCTGCTTCCGCTTCTGTTGCTGAGGGGATGTCGGTGTCGAGTGCTGAACCGACGAAATCGAATCCGCCCTTTGGAAAACTCTAATAGTCAAAGCCCTAGCTGCCGGGGCTGGTGCTGAGGACAGACTCATCTGTCCATGGGACCTCTTCCTGCTTCCGGTTCTGTCCAAGATCCTCTGCGAGGTATACTCATGCCTCTTTGCTGCTCGTAAGATGGCATCAAACGTCTGGTGCTCAAACTGCTCCACTGATATAATGATCTCTAAGTGAAGCCCCTGCTAGAATCGCTGGGCTCGGTCCAATTTGGTTGCCACCAAGTTGGGAGTAAACTGACTAAGTCTTGAAAACTCGGCCGCATAACTGTCGACCGTCCTTTCCATCGGCTTGAGATTAGTGAATCTTGTCTGCAGATCATAGCGAGCTACTGTGTCAAAGTACTTGGTCTGGAACTTGTCACTGAATGTCGCCCATGGGACAAGCGCCGCCAATCCAACTGCTAACATCGTCCACCAGGTGCGGGATAAGTCCAAAAACTGTAGGCGTACTACAGCCACCTTCTCTCCCTCGGGAATCCTAGCTACTTCCAGGATAACCTCTGTGTCCTGAAGTCATGCATCATAAGCGATAGAATCTTCACTGCCATCAAAGAAGGGAGGGTTCAGGCGCTTGAAGTTGTTGGCTCTATTGTTTCCTTGGTAACTAACTCTGCCCATGGCATCTTGTACTGTCTGGTGTAGGGCATCGCCCGGACGATCTTGTGACACAAGCAATTCTCTAATGAGTCCCACCAGGGTTCCATTGTCAGGCTCTAGAGGCTGGACTGGCTGAATCGGTGGCTCTGGATCCCCAAAATACATGACTCGGGAGGTTGCTCCAGAGTGTTGGGCTTGGTCCCCAGGTTGTTGCTGGTTCACTGGAGGTGCTCCGCTGGACTGATTGGCAGGACCAGGAACAATGCCACTGAAGAAATGTCATGGAAAACAATAAGGAAGGACCAAGGTAGATCGATGATATAAGCATGTGATCAGGTCAAGATTTCAGAAAGATTAGGAGACACGAGTAGAGATCAAAGGCAAGTGCTGATTGAGACATCTATTCAGTGAAACCCTCACACATCTTGATTTATAAGACCTTGTACGGGCCACCACTTAAACCGTATCACGTCCCAGAGCCAGAATACTAGATAGCGGGGGCAGACACAGCCAGCTACGTATATAGAAGTGTAATCTACCTTGATATACGATCACGGCTGTCTAGATGTTTGAGGGTTTATCTACAAGCCATCAGTCTTTTATGGTCAAGAACAAGCCTAGTCTCTCAATCTCAAACAAGTAATAATAGTCATAAAATGTTAGATCATCAGATATTCAATAGTAAGACGTCCCATACATTTCATATACAGATGATCATGAAGCTAGTCGTACAAAATATGTGGACTAGCAAGAGTTTTAGTCATACATGATCAACTCTAGGATTTGTTAATCATGTTACAGCTCGTAGGCAGACAAGAAATATAAGTATTCAACACGAGCTAACACTTGCTCGGCGACTAAACGCCTCAAAAGAATAATTTTACAATAGAATGGGAGAGCAAAATTAAATCCACTCGTTGGCAAGGTTTCTTCTAGTGTTCACCATCTGGCTGGAAGGCTGGAAGATCCTCGGGTACTGCTCCGAATTCTGACCATACAAAACCAGCTGGATCGGACTCCAGAAAGAGCAAGTGCCACAAGGGAGGCTTCACTTAGGAACTAAAACCAGCATATTAGCACATAAGGGCATAAATGAAATAACAAAAGACACGAGTTAGAGAAAACATGGTGATAAACGATAGGATAACTAAAGGACTATTCTGGTAACCAAGTTACAACTTGTTAAACCAAACAAGGACCGTGGTTGTAACCCTTCACCTAAACAAAACTTAGTCTCTAACCAATTATCGACAAGTAAGCATAATCTGTAAAATGTTCCAAGTAACCAAGTACTGGCATTGTCTAGACAAGACTAGACTCCATTCATCAATCATGGCCAAGCAAAGAGTACGGCTTGATACTTTAACTAACTAGGGTTATCACAAGCCTAGTTATTAACAAGATGCACTGAGATGTTCCAACAGTCCCAAGCCCTGCAGCTATCCAGTTATCCTTCCGCAGGTTGAGAGTTGTATTATGTGGATACATCGCCCCGAAGACAAATATATCCCATGGTGACTTGGGGGTGCAACACATGACAGTGTGCTGGAAATGCGCCCTACTCGACGGCAGGCTACAAGTCAAATTAAAGCACCCAGATAACAGGATTGCCTGTGACTAAAAATCTCTTTATGAACTACTTGATCAATCTAGTCATTAACCTAGTCAGATTCAGTATGAATCCCTGACCGTGGTAACCAGGGATGCAAGTCCTAGACATGATGCAAGACGAGACTGGTAGCTTACTCAAGCACATTCAAGAACAATCACCCACGGTGTCAAGACGAGTTATTAATCACCATGTCAAGATAGCCGTCGCAACAGCATTCAAGATTACATGTTAGGTTACTTATCAAGATTACTTATCATATCAAGAGTGCGTCACGACGGACCACCATCAAGAATTATCATGTCAAGTTACTTATCAAGAGTGCACCACGATGGGTCACTATCAAGAGTTATCATGTAAAAGTTACTTGTTAAGGGTGCGCCACAACGGGCCACCATCGTGTTCTATCCTTACATTATCTTGAATGAGAGAAACTTGCATAAAATAGCTAGTAGCATATTCTTGAAGCCAAAGAAAAGATCTACAACTTTCATGTTGGGAGTTAGGAGAAATTCTAGCCACAAATTAACCAAATAGGACATAAATATATAAAAATAGCCAAAATATGCACTATACGGCCAAGGGTGGATGGGTGCCCATCTTTTCATGCGGCCAGAGTGGATGGGTACCCACCTTCTCATGCGGCCAGAGTCGATGGGTGCCCATGCGGTAAGAGTCGATGGGGTGCCATACGGCAAGAGTCGATGGGGTGCCATGTGGCAAGAGTCGATGGAGTGCCATGCGACAAGAGTGGATGGGTGCCCATATGACAAGATTCGATGGGTGCCCATCTTCTCATGTGGCCAGAGTCTCATGCGTCCAGAGTCGATGGGTGCCCATATGACAAGAATCGATGGGGTGCCATACTGCTAGAGTAGATGGGGTGTCATGCGACAAGAGTCAATGGGTGCCCATCTTCTCATGCGGCCAAAGTTCCATGCGGCCAGAGTCGATGGGTGCCCATGCGACAATAGTCGATGGGGTACCATGTGGCAAGAGTCGATGGATGTCCATCCTCTCATGCGGCCAGAGTCCCATGCGGCCAGAGTCGATGGGTGCCCATCTTCTCAAAAGAAATCCGAAAAAGATGGCCATGGAACCCATAGCTTCCAAGCTCCATAAAACCTTCACTGTAAGTCCAAATTTGGACTTCCATAGGTCAAAATAGGGTAGAACAAAATTCTCTACAACATAAAACAATTATATTTTAAAAACAAAGAAGCAAAACCCATGATAATCAAAAATAGCACAAACTTAGATCTACAAGAATCCATCCACCAAAATAAAAAAATGTCAAGTCCTAAAAATGCTTAGAATCATGTAGAGAAGAAGATAGAACAATAAAATGGAAGATCCATTATAAAGCAAGTTGCACTTGCCTAAGCACTCTAGGTTGGTGGGAGAGTAATGGAGGAAGAAAAAGAATAAGTTATGAAAAATAATGAAGGAGAGAGAGTGGAGTTGACTTATATAGTAAGCCTCACCATCTCAAACCAAACCAAAACCAAACCAAAATAAACCAAGCAAGCTAAACCAAGTCAAGATTAAACCAGGACCAAACCAAGCCATGATAGACAAGTCAAAATACAGGACGAGAATCCGTACACGTATACTGGAAATACGTATAACAGAAAAAGGGAGTGACAGCAACTGTGAGAAGAGCGTCACCCCATTTACTGCCTGACAAATTTGCTTCTGACAGCAAATACCGCACCCTCTCCTTCAGTGTCATAATCATGTGCTCCGCTACACTATTGAGCTGAGGTGTCCTGGACGGAGTCTTCGGGCGTCGTATCCCTTGCTCTCTGCAATAAGCATCAAAGGGACCAATGTATTTGCCGCTGTTGTCGGAGAGTCTATGCGGGCGAAGGAGAGTTCTGCCATCTCGTCGCATTATCCGATGCTCACGAT